>CP142451.1:68030000-68656785 GCA_038049695.1 Cinnamomum chago
TAGAACTGTGGAGACGTTGCTGAGAAAGTACCATGTAACCCACAAGGTGTCCACTGCTTATCACCCGCAAACTAGTGGACAAGCGGAAGTGTCAAATCGAGAGATCAAGTCCATACTTGAAAAGACAGTCAATCCAAGTAGAAAAGATTGGAGTTTGCGCTTGGATGATGCATTATGGGCATATAGGACTGCATATAAAACGCCCATTGGGATGTCACCTTATCGGTTAGTGTTTGGGAACCCATGCCACCTTCTAGTTGAGTTAGAACACAAGGCTTATTGGGCTATCAAGAGTTTCAACATGAAGATGGATGAAAGTGGAGAACACAGGAAGTTGCAACTACAAGAGTTGGAGGAAATTCGGAATGATGCATATGAGAGTGCACGGATTTACAAGGAAAAGGCGAAGGCTTTTCATGACAAGATGATCTCTAGGAAAGAGTTTAAAGTTGGTCAACAGGTCCTTCTATATCAATCACGGCTTCGTTTGTTTCCAGGTAAGTTGCGTTCTCGTTGGATTGGGCCTTTTGTTGTTACTAATGTTTTTCCACATGGTGCAGTTGAAATTCAAAGTTTAGCCACTTCCAAAGTGTTCAAGGTGAATGGCCATAGACTTAAGCCTTTCTATGAAGGTTTCCAAATAGAGAAGGTGGAAAAATTAGACCTTGCAGATCCGATCTATCCTGATTGAGAAGGAAGCATTGAGTCGCGCCAACGACAATAAACAAAAGCGCTGCTTGGGAGGCAACCCAAAGGGGAGTTTGTTCCTTTTCTTTTTATTTTCGCATTTTTATTCTGTTTATTTTTGCCTTTTCTTTACATTTTACCTTACATTGAGGACAATGCAAGTTTTAAGTGTGGGGGAAGGGATTTAGGTTGTGTTTTAATTTTAAGTGTTAAAAAAAAAAAAAAAAACTCTCAAAAAGAAAAGAAAAGAAAAATTGGTTTTTTTTGTGGTTTTCAACGATTTTTGGTTATATATGTCATGAGCAAGATTCAATTGAGCTTGAGAAATTCATAACATGATTGAATAAGTAATCTTTCAACTTGTGATTATTTAGTACAGTTCCTTGAGGATGTTATTGACTAAATTTGGTGGACAAAAGCCGGTGAGATTTTGAGCCTTTCGACTGACACATCCATATCAGTCTCACTATTTTCTTTCATGAGAGATATTCTTCCATAGATTTGTTTCTTTAGAACTTGCCTTGATTCTCTTCGAGGTCACATAGACACAAGCATGCATGAACATGATTGAGGCCACCATTTTTATAAGCTACATAAGCCAAATAGCCTACCTTGCAATTAAATTTTCCTTTGTTGAACCCCTTTGAGCTTTATATCTTTTATTTATTGTAAACCCACATTCCAAGCTTTGAACCTGAAAAAAAAAATATATACCTTTACCTAAGCCGTAGAGCTAGTGAAGCATTGTTTATCATTATGATAGGTGTGCAATAAATAAGTAAGGGGGTGTCGGAATTTGTGATATGGCTATGACTGGTGAAATGGGACATGTGTTCATTCTCAATTTATAAGTTCCATTCTTGATATTTTCATTGTTCAAAAAAAAAAAAAAAAAAAAAATGAAAAAAAAAAAGAAAAAAAAAGAAGAAGAAAAAAAAAAAAGTTTATGAAGTGATGGAAGAAATTGCTACAAACTATCCATGTTCATGAATCCTCCTAAAATTCCAAGAAAGGGTATGTTCATATGTGATACATACAAAGGTGGAAGTTATTGTGAAGAATCATTCTTTGCTGCAAATGAAAAGTGTTCGATCTCTTTTTCAATACAAGAGTTTTACATGGTTTGAATGCTTTGAAGCCAAATTGAAAAAGCTGCTGAATGGAGTGATTGGTTTTATGTCTTCTATATTCAAGTTTGAAGTTGGTTCAATTTTGCTTCACTAGTTTTGCTGGCTTTTGAGCTACATTCCCAAATATTTCTCACCTTGATCCTAAACCCCGTTACAACCCTTGAAAAGTCCTTATGATTCGTGTTATGCATGTGATCCCAGTGGTGGAGAATGAGAAGATATGCAAGCCTATGGTAGATCATTTCTATTGGAATGAATTTGAGCGAAACACCTAACCTTCAAACAGATGAGAGTCGAGTGTTTATATCCGTGAGGGTCTATGTATTTAGTCTACTCAATATTCGAGTGAAAATGCTTACTAAGTAATTGCACTTTGTTTAAAAATGTTTGCTCATGAAATGTTATGAGTTTTGAAGAGTTTGGTTGTTCTTAATTGATGGCGTTCAGCCTTGGTATTTTTGAAAAAAAAAATATTTTATTTGGAGTTTTGCCCGAGGACGAGCAAAAGTTAAGTGTAGGGGAATTTGATAAGAATGAAAAATGTTATATTTTTCTCCATTAATGTTTAGTACTTTATACATATTTGATGCCTAAATGTACTCATTATTCTTATATTTTGATTTAGGATGCAATTGGAGGGCTAAGTGCTAAACGAAGCTAATTGGGCGATTTTAGACATTTTCACATCGCTTCGCAAGTTGGGCATAACTCTCTCATCTGAGCTCCGGTGGAGACAATTCAAGAGACCGTGGAACAACAAAAGAAGGTGATCATATTTGATGCTGAATGAACGGAGTTGATTCGGAACCGGATTTTATTTAGATGAAAAAAATCAAGCAGAAGGGCATTATGGTAAATTTGAAGAAATTAGAAGTTCGTTGAAACATATCCAATATTGGGCTCATATTATGCAGAACGAAAAATAGTGCAACTTTGATTCTTGGGTCGAGTCCAACAGAAGCCCGAATGAGAAGATATGGTCAAAAAGAAGATTTTTACCAAATTAGAATTTAATTGATTATTTTATTGTTTCCCATCTTCAATCCCACTTCACTTGAAATTCTCTCAAAACATTCAACGTACAGCACCCATCTTCTACAGCAACTATGTCTCTCACGTCACTCTCCTCCTTTGTTTAAGAGTTTCTCTCCTAACCCATCTAAAATTCTCAAAGCCATCTTCAACGTTTACAATCCATCTGGTGGGCCCACTTAGCAATTTTCTCTCCTATTCCAACTCCAACCCACCTCTCTATAAATTCAAGCAAACACACCATTCACAGAGGAGCTTGGACAGCAACGATCTCTCTCTCTCTCTGTCTTCTTTCTCCATTCCTTTTCCATTCTTTTTCCATTTAGATTATTTTATTTTGCAAGTTAGCATGGCCCTGCGTGGCTAATTTTTTTAATTGGTTGAAGGAGACTGAAGCCTCGGAATAAATACTGTGAGATCTAATTTATTTTCATTGTTCGATTTATACTTTGAATATGGGTTGTTCTTCTATACTTAATTTGTTATGATGATTGTTTCGTTTAATTGCTAGGATGCATACTAGTATATTTTTCGTTGCAATCTAATGCTAAATTAGAAATCAAATCCGTAATTGTTTGATCCCTCTAATTTGTGAAGCAACTGATATTTAATAATTTACTGCGTTAGTAATTATTAGATATTAGGAAGAACACTTGGCTAAATTAAATGCAACCGCGTGTGCTTGTGTTATTTGGGTTCATCGATCTCTCTGATTTTAATGCTTTTACTAAATTAAATCTATAGCGCTTGTCTTAGGTTGTTTAGTAAATAGGGTTAATTAGAGCGCGTGTTTTCTAATTAACTAATTAAGGAGGTAGGAATTTAATTCCAACGATGAATATTCAAAGTGTTAATTGATTTATTTTTGCATCAATGATCAGTTCTGAATTTCCGATGGTGGATGTTAACTTTGACCAATGCTTGCCCATTTGATTGATTTCGTTACTTTACTGCTTTTTATTTGCTTTTATTTATTTTTGCTTTCAGTATAATCAAAACCCCCATCTTGATCACATAGCATAAAATTTGACTAAACACTCTCCGTGGGAACGATCCTTACTCACGATACTACATATATTTTTTGGAGTAAAGGTTTTATTATATTTGGGTGCCGGCGACAGCACGACCAATTACCGAGGTCCTGATCCGGGATCGGGACTAAAGATGTGGTGTGTGAGTCACATGTATTTAATTTCCTACAGGTGTCCGCAGTGAAGATATCACATCAATGTAACATTTGTTTCAATGCGGAAGCGTATAGCAAATCAAATTGGTAAGTCATTTCAAAATCACAAGACTGATAACATATGCAAATAACTTGATGTCAGAGTGAGCAATGATCATTAGCATTTCCCAAAAGTAATTATTAAGGTTTATACAAAAGATCATTTAATTAACATCCCAAAAATAAAAGCCAACAAAGGCCAGTACAATCCAAAATAATCCCTCAAAGAATGAGTTAGACAATTCCCAAAATGTTGCATCTCTCGTGGCAACCGAATGTTTAAACGACATCATCAGCATGTCACTCAACTAAACGTTGCGGTTCGCCGACCGCCTCCTCAAGCTCCGTCTCGGGATAAACAACGTCTGGACTTGAGTACCAAAGAGAAAGGATCAGACACGACGATCTGGCAGGCGGGTGAAAAGATATAACAATATATAATAAATGAAATACCTTGGAAAACGTTAACACCTGTTTACACAATAACTTTCATAAAAGAAATGAATCATTTACTGGAAAACAAATAAGCAATATAAAACATGTAAGGTATCCAAGGAATTGGGAACTAGCAAGATGGTAATCACACGAAGCTAAGTCATTTATCACTGACGTGACAAGAGTATATCGGGCAGTTGGTCTCAGTCACACGAGGTGAGGAGATTCAACGAAACATACATATACAATATAAATATACGGGACGGGACCACGGTAGCGAGCCGTGTATCGGGACGAGACCACGGCAATAAACCGAGCATCAAAATCCAAACTGCAGCTGGTGGGACGGGAGAGGGATCTCCAAGTCGGTGGATCAAACCGACAAGGTTATCCAAGCTTAGTGATGCCGACTCATAGGTCATATGCAAGAAATCGGGACATGTATAAATACATATGATGCAACTGTATAAACGAGCGGGACGGGAGTGCTCGAAGGCATAAATATCATTTTGTTTCGAGCAATACATGACGGGCTAGCAAAATGCTAAAAATACAATTTCAGTATTTTCGGGGATTACAAATCATATAGTATAAATTCGGGAAGTGTACATTACAAATTCGGAAACGATAGAACATCATTGGATTTCAATATTTCCTAGGTTGGGTGTCGGGGTTCAAGAATTGAGTCAATGTGAAAAGGGTTCCCGTATGTCGAATTCAATATGGACTTGGTACTCCTTAAGGTTTAATGACATTCCGGGCACCCTTTTTATATTAATAATTCGAAAATCCAACGTATTTCCCGGATGATATTTTCTCTCCAAATTCCCAAACAATCCTTCCTAACCATTTCCTGCACGTGTGGGTCGAAACAGTTCTTTTCTTCCTTCTCCATTTCCCACATTTTTCTGGGAGGTCAGTCACCACCCTCTGCATAACCAAAACTGCATGTTACTGATATGCCGACCAACCCTGAGCGATCACCAGGTCGGTGACCAGTCGGCCTGCTGACCGCCCAGTCAGCGAACAGTGCAGGTTTTTCACTGTTTTCAGCCCATTTTTCCTCCCATACATTTCTCCTATAATCCATCTCCTTCCCTGCAATAAAAATGAGCTCAGGGCTCCTCCAATACATCATTCAACACTTCCATCCTCTTCATTTCGAATTTCTTCCAAACACCTCCATCCATTCCACATTCAGTCACCAAGAAGAAAGAAATCCAACATATTCAAGAATCCATTTGTACCAAGAACAAAGTATGAAACAAAAGCTATAAGAGTCAATATAAATGAGAGTTAAACCACTAACAAGATTCATTTATGAGCATTTATTTCCAAAACAATGTAAGTCAAAGTGAATAGTAAAAATCATCTATATTATCCATAAAAACCATTTAATGCTCAAGACATCTATTCATCCACTTGCCTTGTTTCCAAGCTAGCAAATTGATCTCTTCTAATCACTCTTTAAGCTCAAATCACCAATCTACACAAAACCCCCAAATATAACCATTACAAACCCTAAAAGATCAAAACAATGGAATAGAAAGAGGGAGCTTACAATAATGGAGATGGAGCTTCTCTAGGGTCACAATAACACATATCTAGAAGATGGAAATGATCACTTACTTGGAAGGTTCTCTAATGGCAAGAGTTTTCTCAAAGAAAGCTTCAATGGTGATGGATTTCTCCCCCAAGAGTATCAATGGAGAGCTTGTAGGGAGAGGAAGAAGAAAATGGCCTCCATTTCTCTATTTGACAAGGGTCGGTGGTGGATTGAGGAGGAAGAGGGCAAGAAGAAGGAGGAGGAGAAGAAAACCCTAGGTGGTTTCACTATTTATGCTGGAAAATGAGAAGGGAAAGAAGGGAATGGGTTCCCTCTTTTGTAGCAAATGAAGGTGTGTCGCGACCCTGGACCGGGCCCACGGGACTGATCCGGGATCGGGACTAATAATGATGATAAAATGATGCCACATCAGTTTAATGATACCATACATTTATTTAATTTCCCACAGGTGTCCGCGGTGAGGATATCACAACCATAAATGTATATTTCTTTTGAGTGCGGAAGCATGTAGCAAATCAAGTATTCAAATTATTCCTAGTCATGAAGATAACATCAAGTATAGAGTACTGTATCAGAATGAACAATGATCAATAGCATGTTTCCCAAAAGTAAGTTAAAGTTTAACAAAAGATTATTTAGTTACATTCCCCAAAAATAGAGGCCAACAAAGGCCAATATAAACAAAACAATAACCCAAAAGAATGGTTAAATAGTTCTCCCAAAATGTCACGTCTCTCGTAGCAACCCGATGTCTACATGACATCGTCAGCACGCCACTCAACTAGGGGTTGCGGTTCACCTACCGCCTCCTCCAACTCCTCCTCAGGGTAACCGGCAACGGGACCTGAGTACCAAAGAAAATGGATTAGACACGACGGTCTGGCAAGAGAGTGAAGAGGTACAACAACATATAATAAAGGAAATATCTTGAAAAGCATTGAAATCTGTTTAAGCAATAACTCTCATAAAGGAGATAAATCATTTGCTAGAAAACAAATAAACAAGATAAAACATGTAAGGTATCCAAGGAATCGGGAACTAACAAAATGGCAATCACATAAAGGTAAGTCCTCTATCACCAAAGTGACAAAAGTATAACGGGACGTTGGTCTCAGTCACACAAGGTGAGGAGATTCAACGCAAAGCATATACACAATATAAATATACAGGACGGGACCACGGTAGCGAACCGGGTATCGGGACGGGACCACGGTAATAAACCGGGTATCGGGATCCAAACTGCAGCTGGCGGGACGGGAGGGGGATCTCCAAGTCGGTGGATCAAACCGACAAGGTTATCCAAGATTAGTGATGCCGACTCATAGGTCAAATAACAAATCGATACATGAACAAGTAATTCAAGTGCACGTAAATGAACGTGCGGGGTAAGTATGTTCAAGGAATAATTTCCATTTCATGTGGTGCAACGCATTTCGGGACAAGTAACTGTTACTAGTGTAACTTTAATGCTTTCGAGAAAACAAGTCGTGTAATGCAAATCTTGGAAATGAGGAAATACAATGAACTATTACAATTTCGTGTAAAATATTGGTTTCAAGATTTATTTAAAGTGAATAGGGGTCCCGTATGTCAATTATAATAATAACTTGGTACTCCTTGAGTTTGAAGACATTCCGGGCTCCTTATGCACTTTACGATTTTCAAAACTTTAAGATGAGCTTATAGATTATACTATACGGTACGATTAAAAATCAAAACTATAAACAGTCCATCCTAGGTATGATGTTAATCCAGAAGCATCGTATAACCTACTCAGTCACCGAAAGGGATAGGATTCGCGATACCCAAGGAAATAGACTTCGCGTATAGATATAAGAAGGATATCGCGTTTTCCCATACCGTTCAAGATTGAAATGGATTGGATTCCGATGCAACCGAACCAACCATGAAGAACGTCGGCTCAAGACATCCTTACATATAGTCCAATGAGTCCAAAAATGGTAGCCAAAGTCCCACCTAAACCCATCCAAAAACAGGGTGAAAATCCCTTCCAGCAGGGATTTCCCAGTTGGCCCGGTCGATCGGCCATGTGCCCGGTCGACCTGGCCCCTGTGTGCCTGGTCGACCGAGCCCATGGCCGGTCGACCGAGGGTTGTAACATAAATGGGTTACAGTGCTTTGGTCAGGCTCCCAGGGAGCCCCTCTATAAAATGGGGATGCCCTTTTTCCTTTCTTCCCTTATCTTTGCTCTTGCTTGGAAGAAGATTCTGCTGAAAAAGACACTCTACTGAAACCAGACCCTCAATGAACCCGGAGACCTTCACTCTCGAAAAACCTTCACATTCCCTCTGTGAGTTCTCTTTTTCCCCATCCTCTTCTCACTTCTTCTGCCTTTCGTCTAGAGGGTTCCCGTCCTTTAGGGTTTCTTAGGTCTTGCTCCTTCCTCTTTGCTCTCTACCTCTCTTTAGCCTTTAGGAAATGAGAATTTACACCCACTGGTTAGAGAGCCCCCAAGCCTTGGAGGGACTCAGGAAGGCGTACGATATACCAGATGACGTTCTGGTGAAGCCCGACGACCTCCAGGGCCTCTTTGACGGCCTCACCCGATTCAAGGACTGGATGTAGGGGTGTAAAAAAAACCGAAAAACCGTTTAACCGAACCGATCCGAACCCAACCGCGGTTAATAACCGAATTTCACGGTTCGGTTACGGTTACGGTTAATAAAATCCAAAAACCGTACGGTTCGGTTCGGTTACGGTTTTCCGTAATAATTCACGGTTATTAACCGAACCGAACCGTATAATACGGTTCGGTTAACCGTATACGGTTAACCGTACTGTTTACAAATAAAAAAAACGGGGGGGGGGGGGGGCCTGAATGAAATTTCTTATCATATAAGATACAAACCAAACTTCCAAACCCTAAGAAGCAGTAGCCAGCCGCCTAGCCCCTTTCGTTCTCAGTTCTCTCATCTCCCATTTCTCCGGTTCTCCCTTTCACCTTCTCCATCGAATCTCTCCACCCTCTCCATCTCCTTTGTCGCGCAACCCATCTCGCCTCTCCCTGCAACCCATCTCACGCACCACCATCTTCATCTTCCTCCAGCAGACAGACCTCCATCTCCATCTTTCTGTCGGACACACGCACGCAGCACCACCATCTTCACCTTCCTCCTCTACCTCACGCGAAGCCTCCCCTGTCACGCAGCATTCTGCTCCTGTATCAGGGATTTTGATTCGGCCAGTTCTCATATCACAAGTATTCAAAATAGAAGTATGGCCCTTTTCTTTTCTACTCGTTTTGCACCTTTGTTTTCTTTCTACTGGGTCTGTGTCTATGTTTTTGCTTGATTTTTCGTTCTTTTTTTTTTTCCGGTGTGTAGATCTATGGAAAGTTGTTGTGTATTGGGAACTGAAGATGGGTTTTTATTTTTCTGTTGAAAGATCTTGTGATTTCAGCACTTGGGTGTTGGGTCATTTGTGGGGTGGATGAAATTTTTGTTTTTGTTTCCTGGATCTTGCCAAAGTTCTCCTGTTTTAGAAAATAGAGTTGGTAAATTTCTCTGTTTCTCTCTCTCTCTCTAAAGATCTTGCAAAGTGTATTTTTTTGTTCTTTTTGTTTGTTGTTTGTTTCCCTCTCAGATCTACTGTGAGTTACTTAGCTAGTTGTCATTTGTTTATTCTCAAAAGTTGAGAATTTGACAGCTTATAATGTTGGGTGTTTCTTAGGTGCAACTAAGAAGGCTTCTTTGACCTGATTTGGGTTGTTTGTCTGTTTGTTTTTTTTGTTAGAGTTCTCAAAATTTTGAATATTTGGATTTTGGGGCATTTCATGTGAGAAAGGTTTGTTTGATCTGATTTGGGTTTTGTTTACTTTGTACTTTTTATGTCTGTGAAGCTTGAATTGAGGAATGATAAGAAGATGGGGAAGAAAGGAGGTTGGTTTAATGCAGTGAAGAAAGCTTTCAGCCCTGAATCTAATGTGAGAAGAGACAATGTTTTGATTCTTACATGAACTTTTTGTTTGTTAATTGAAGCTGAGGTGTTGGATAATTTTTTTTTTTGATTGAAAACATATTCCTTGTGATTAGAAAGCAAAAAAATCAAAGAAGAAATGGGATGCTGGAAAATCATCGGGCTCAGATCTTACTACCACTTTGCCGGAAAATGTTGCACTTGCACCACCACATTGCTTTCACTAAAATCTCAATTTATGATATCTCTGTTTTACATATGGTTTCTGTTTTAAACATAAGGAAAAGTGTATCTTTGTTGTTTTGCCTTGATTTTCTCATCCTATCCACTGGAATTGATTTATCCAAATGTGATGTAGACAATTATGAGTGTCTTTCATCTTTTAAGGCTATTTGTGCTATATACATGACTATTGGTGCCTTTAGTTGTTACTAGATTTTTTTTTCAGATTCTGATTCATGAAATAGCTAAACTTCTCTCTTCTGAAAACTTTGCGAAGTTCTTAAATTATTTGCAAACTTTTTTTTTTTTTTTTTGGTTGAGTTGAAAAATTCATGCTTCTATTATGAGGTTTTTTGAAATATGAGGAACAATAATTTTAGTAAAGTTGTGATGCTTAGTTGATTCTAATTCATGCAATAGGTAAACTAATTCATACAACTTGGGGCAGTCCTTGTCCTAGGTAAGGTGATGCCTGTTTTAGACCCATCTCAAACATGTCTCTTTAATTTTTCTTTGTTTTAATTTTTCATCTCAAAATGATATCCTAATTAATTGTCATGACTGTTGGAACTGTTCTTTCTTTCTTCTTTTGGAATTTCATTTGAGATCAGCATTTCAGGGTTTCAGGTTTTAATGGGCTGAAGTGTTGCTAGTGCAAGGTACTAGTCTAGGTGGAAGATGAGGCCAACAAAGATTTGGAAGCAAGTCAGCATACATAATTTTTCCTCCCTTTGGGTGGGATAGAGAGTATATGTTTTGATTATGGCAAGAGTTAAACCACACTAGCAAGGAAGCTTTTTTTATGGAAAAACGCAGATTCCATATTGTTTTTTGTCTTTGTTAGTAGAAAGTGTCAAACATGTATTTCAACATAATCCTCTTAAATGTAAGACCATAATATTCTTATGGGACACCAATTCCATTGCGCCAGTGTTGGTGTTTCTCCTATAAATATCTAACTAGGTGAGGTTCAAATGTGGACTTTGGTTTGCCTGGACTAGTAACTTAGGGCTAAAGTTGGTTCTCATTGAACTTGTGCCAAAATGTAAATTTATGTGACACAGAAAGTGACTGCACAAGTTAAATTCAAGTTGACATTGGCTTTAACAGAACACTCGCCAGGATACACGGTGATGAAGAAGGAATCTCTTTGGGGACTTCCAATTGAGATTAAAATTGATATTTGAATGCTGCTCGAGAAGGTGCAGTAAACCCCCAAAAATGGTTTTGGGGAAGCTTTAGTACAAGTAACACCATTAAATTCTCAGGCTTTAGTCCAGCTTGAGTCCAACATGAAATATATGATTTTCACTGAATAAGTCATTGTAATTGACTTTGCTTATCAATTTAAATATATTTGTTGTTACTTTTTGCTACTTGGCAGTGAATAAATTAATACTTTTTTTTTCACGGTTATTAACCGTAACCGAACCGTCTAAAACGGTTAACCACGGTTCGGTTTTTTACGGGTTTTTTTATACGGTTACGGTTTTGAAAGATAGAAAACCGCGGTTACGGTTCGGTTAACGGTTTTCCCAATATGACCGGTTAACCGAACCGTTACACCCCTAACTGGATGCCTTTCCCTTTGGTGTCTGTAATCGAAGGGGGGGGTTAGGTTCCCTGTTCACCCACTCCTCCGATCCTGCCTTAGCTCGTGGCGGATATGTCTATTCCAACTAATGCCAAATGGGTTCAAAATAATCATGGGCGTGGCAGAGTTGAACCGAATCCTCGACATCAACCTCGGTGTGCATGACATAGAGGATGTCTATGACATCTATAAGTCCGCGGGGGGCGAGGATTCATACTATCTTTGGGTGAAGGTGAGACGCCGGCCCTTGATTAACGCCCTGGAGGACTCGAGCAAGTACGCCGGGGAGGACCGCCTGCTAGTCTCGAGGAACTGGGAGTTCGGGGCAGCCAAGACCGAGGTGGAGCGGAGAATCCAGGTTCCACGGAGACCAGGGACCCCTCCGAGTAAATACTTGCTTCCTCGGGCTATTTGTGTTATTTTACTACCGATTTGTCAATCTGACGTCTTCTGCCTTCTGCGCAGGTGTTCAGCGAAGGAGGAAAGACGCCAGACTCGATCGTTGGAATAGGAACGACGCCTGGCTCGAGAAGATCTACCAGTACCACCGCCACAACGATCTGGTCGCCTTCTTGCTACTCCGGTACAAGCCGCGGTACCAGTCTTTTACCAGAAAGACTGCAGAGATCCCCCTTGAACCGATAGGGGAGATCGTGCTCGCACTTACTGAAACCGGTGGTCAAGCCTCGGAGCCCCTCGATTCGTCCCTGGTTGAAGATAACCCCTTCGCCCGAGACCAATCAGAAGAGGAAATGGAAGGGAAACGTCCACCTTTAAAGGATCTGGGGGCCCTGGTTCTCAAAAGTCGAGCTCCTCCCGCTCCAAAGCGTGCCCCCAGCGGGTCTGGCGCCGCTCAGGGCTCTTCGGCCAGCGCCCCTTCCGGTCCCTCGGGCACAGCAGGGGCCTCCTCCTCAGCGAAAGACAAAGGCGCCTGAGGCCCCTCGCGGGAGAAGAGGGGGAGGTCGGAAAAGCCGCCCAAGGACACGAGGCAACGGGTAGCCAAGACCGAGAAGGAGGATGAGAGGCCCCCTCCCGAAAAGAGGCCTCGCGTGGGGGGCGAGAAGGAGCAGACTTCTGGAGCGGCTTCGTAGCTCCGGGTTGTCAAACCGCCCCCCTTCAGGCCTGACCTCGAGGTCAACCTCGGTGAACCCCTGAACGTGGATGACCGAATGGGGACCTCCACTAGGACGATCACTGCAGTTGCCAGGGCTTGCGCTCTCCCCAAGGACATGGAGAAGCACAATAAAGCCGGGCAGCTGAGCCTGATCTACTCGACGATGAGGGCGTCGATTGAGGTAATTCTCAGTTTTCTTCCTCTCTTTAAACACCATGCCTTAGTTTGTTTGTTCTGACCCCCTTTCCTCCTCTTTCTTTTGCAGAACAAGCAGAGGCTTCAAATAATACTGGAGAGAACGGATAAGATAGCTGCACGGGTCATTGAGATAGACGCCGAAAAGAAGAAGATGGGTGATGCCTTGGAAGCCAGCGCGGGAGAGCTGAAGAAGGCGGAGGAGAAGATCGCCGAGCTCGCAACGGAGCAACAAACTGCGAAGGCCGAGATCATTAAGTTGCAAGCTGAAAATAAGCACTTGAAAGGCGCGGCTGAGTGCAAGGCAAAGAGGGTGCATGAACTAGAGACTGAGCTCGCAAAGAAAGAAATTGAATTAGCTGGAAAGGAAGCCGAGCTCGAGTCTTCTAGGAAGGAGCGGGTCGAGGCTGAATCCACTCTGAGGGCCCAGGCCACAAAAGCTTATCAAGAAGGAGTGGATTGGGCATTGGCAAAGTATGTGGCTCAGATCAAGGACTTGAGTCCTGTGCTGTACGAGATGGGATGCCGGGAAACAGTTCGTGAGTATGGGGTCTCTGAGGATGACCCCATATTTGCGAACCTTCCCCAATTCCAGTTCGTCATACCCTGTTCAGAGTCAGAGCCCGACTCCAACCCTCTGGAAACCTCGGGCCCCACTCCTCCGCCCCCGACTCCTACCGAAGGTGACCAGGCCCAAGCCCCTTCCGTGGCTCCTCCGCTCGAGGCCACAGGCGCTCTTGACCCTGCTCCGTCCGTCCCTCCAGAGAATAAAGCCGCGGCGCCCGAAAAATAATGTAGGGAAACAATGTGTCTATATTTTTCTTTTTTCTTTGATGTATTTTTCTCTTTCTTTTCTGAGTGTACAGGACTTTGTAACTATTTCCTCCCATTAATGAAAAAGCAATTTTCTTTTACTTGCTCAGTTGTCTTCCCATTTCTTCCTTTTTGGCAATGGTGTGGGGATACTTATTCTTCTAATCCTGAACAAAATTGAGGCCCCGTGTTCTGACCAATTCTCCAAACCCTTAAGTGGTTGAGGTCGGTGAATTTATAAAACTGGGACTTAACTCTCTAATCCCAAGAAGGATACTAAACGAAATTAAGGCCCCTTGTCCCCGATCAATTCTCTAAACCTTTAACTGGCTAAGGTCGGTGAATCCATAAAACCGGGACTTAACAGTACACTGCCGAGGGAACCGTTTTACTGAGAGGCCTTATGGTTAGCTCGGACTCATATCCTGAGGTGCGACCTTGCTGCTGGAGGTAAGTCTTCATAATCGAACTAGGGCTGTTTTGCCAATTGGATAACTCGGGGGGTTCGGCCGAGCTTAGAGGTAGACCGAACCCCACGACTTATGAACGTAATAAAACGGCTGGTTCCATTCTTGACCCAAGGGGGGCCAGGGAGTTGGTCCAACGACCGACCTCGAGGAGGCTGGCCCTGCGACCGGAGCCTTAGGAGTTGGCCCAGCATCCGAACTCGAGGAGGTTGGTCCTGTGATCGATGCCTTGAGAGTTGGCCCAGCGTCCGAACTCGAGGAGGTTGGTCATGTGACCGAAGCCTTGAGAGTTGGTCCAATGACCGAACTCTAGGAGGCTGGTCCTGCGACCGGAGCCTTGAGAGTTGGTCCAATGACCGAACTCGAGGAGGCTGGTCCTGCGACCGACGCCTTGAGAGTTGGCCCAACGTCCGAACTCGAGGAGGCTGGTCCTGCGACCGGAGCCTTGAGAGTTTGTCCAATGACCGAACTCGAAGAGGCTGGTCCTGCGACCGGAGCCTTGATTCACAACTTGAAAGAGACAAGGCACATGTCTTCCATAAGACCCTTCTTTCATTTACTTATCATTTAGGTACATTTAGAAGTAGTATTTCTTAAGGTGCGCGGCATTCCATGGTCGCGACAATTCTTTACCATCCATGCTCTCAAGTCTGTAGGCCGATCTCCCGGATGCCGAGACCACCTTAAAAGGCCAAAGCCAGTTTGGCGCGAGTTTGCCTTCATTAGGATCTTTGTCTGCTGGAAGCGCCCTCTTTAAGACCAATTCCCCGATCGAGAACTTCCTTTATTTGACCCTCTGATTGTATCCCCTGGATAGCTGTTGCTGGTAGGAGGCCAAGCGGACGGATGCCGCTTCCTTTCGCTCCTCGGCCAAGTCGAGCTCTTTGGCCAGATTTACTTCATTTTTGTCCCTGGTCGAAGAGATCTGATCTCAAGGTCGGAAGGCCGACTTTAAGAGGAATTACAGCTTCCAACCCATAGGCTAGGGAGAAAAGGGTTGCCGAAGTGGACCGTCTCAGGGTGGTCCTGTATGCCCAAAGGACACTTGGTAATTCTTCTACCCATCTGCCTTTAGCTCTATCGAGTCTCTTCCTGAGTCCGTCCAATACCACCTTATTTGAGATCTCCACTTGTTCGTTACTCTATGGATAGGCCGGGGTTGCATAGAGGTTCCTGATACCAAGCTCCTAGCAGAAGTTCTTAAAGAAGTTAGAATTGAACTGGGTCCCGATGTCCGAGACCAGAGCTCGGGGGACCCCAAACTTGTGACAATGCTTTTCCACACAAAATTCTTTGTATCCCGCTCGGTGATGGAGGATGAAGCTTCTGCCTCTATCCACTTGGTGAAGTAATCAGTGGCCATTATCAGCCACCTTTTGTTTCCTGGAGTTCGGTGAAGAGGTCCCACGATGTCTAGTCCCCACTGAGCAAAGGGCCATGGGCTGGAGAGAGGACTCAAGTCCTGCGCTTGTTGGTGCAGTGAGTGAAAGAACTTCTGACATTTTTCACATTTCCTGGCGTAGAGCTGGGCATCCTTCTGCATGTAGGGCCACCAGTAGCCCTGACTGATGGCTCTGTACGCCAGTGATCTCCCTTCGATGTGGCTTCCGCAGATTCCCTTGTGAATTTCAAAAAGGAAGTCTTCAACCTTGCTCGGATGGACGCATTGGAGATATGGTCCTGTGAAGGACTTTCTATAGAGCTTCCTATTTGGGGATAGCAAAAAATGAGTTGCTTTCACTCTGATCTTATGGGCTTCGTTCGCTTTTGTCTTCAGGGAGTTTATCTTCTTTAAGAAATGCTATGATCGGATTCATCCAACTTGGACCGAGATCGATGCACAGGACCTGCCGAGGTGGAAGGAGCTCTATACTTGGTTTTTTCAATGTCTCCACGTCAATTGTCCTTCTCTTTCCTGCTTCCAAGGCAGAGGCTAAGTTGGCGAGGGCATCTGTATGGCAGTTGGACTTCTGCTTGACTTCTGCTTTCTCAAACTGGGAGAAAAGTTGTTTTGTGTAGGCTAAGTAAGCTGCCATCCTTTCGTTACGGGCTTGATAGTCTCCGCTTAGCTGGTTCGTCACCAACTGGGAGTCGCTAAAGACTACTAGCCGACGTGCTCCCAGGATTTTTGCGCTACCGAGACCCACAATCAGTGCCTATTACTCTGCTTCATTGTTGGAGGCTTTGAAATCAAGGGTCAGGGCTTGCTCGATGACTAGGCCCTCTGGAGACTGGAGGACTATGCCAGCGCCAACCATTCTGGATGTTGAGGATCCATCGACGAAGACCTTCCAGGCCGACTCAAGGAATTGTCTCCAAGATTGGTATTCCTCGGTCTCGGCTGTCTCATTGTCCCTGCTGCCCCCCAGTTTGGTATCGAGCGAGGTCGGTGCCGAACTAGGATAAGTGAACTCGACGATGAAGTCTGCCAGAATTTGTGCTTTGATCGCCGTCCTGGGTTGATATTGGATATCGAATTGCCCCAGTTCGACGACCTATTTGGAGATTCTTCCGGAAAAGTCCGCCTTTTGAAAAAGGGACTTTAACGGGTATTCTGTGACAACCACCACTGTATACATCTTGGAAATAGTGGGAGAGCTTGCGAGAGGCACTGCTTGCGAGAGGCACTGACGAGTGCCAGCGCAAGTTTCTCGAGTGGAAGATACCTGCTCTCGGCATTGAGTAGGATTTTGCTGGCGTAGTAAATGCGCTGCTGCTGCTTGCCGTTGTCTCTGACTAACACCGAGCTCACTGTGTGGTCCGAGACCGCTAAGTAGAGATAAAGGAGGTCACCTTGTGATGGAGTGGATAGCAGTGGTGGCGAGGAAAGGTATTCCTTGAGTTTCTCCAGCGCTTGATCACACTCAGGGGTCCACTGAAATTTGGAGCTCTTTTTCAGGAGTTGAAAGAAGGGGCGACATTTGTCTGAAGCTCGGCTGATGAAGCGATTGAGCGCAGCGGCTATCCCTGTAAGCCTCTGAACTTGCTTTGCCGAGGTCGGGCTCCGAATTGCCTGGATTGCTGAAATCTGCTTCGGATTAGCTTCGATCCCTCTCTGGGTCACCAAGCTTCCTAAGAACTTGCCAGATCCGATGCCGAACGCACACTTGGAACCATTTAGTTTAAGTTGGAACTCTCTGAGGATGGCAAATGTCTAGCGCAGGTCTGTCAAATGGTCCTGCGACTTCTTGGACTTGACCACCATGTCATCGATGTAGACCTCCACCGTCTTCCCGAGCTATGCTTGAAACATCTTCGTGACCAGTCTCTGGTATGTCGCCCCAGCATTTTTTAACCCAAAAGGCATCACTTTGTAACAGTAGATGCCTCGAGGTGTTATGAATGCGGTTTTCTTCTCAACAGGCTCGTGCATGGGGATATGGTAGTAACCTCGGTAGTCGTCGAGGAAACTTGTTCTATCATGTCCCGAGGTGGCGTCGATCATCTGGTCGATCTTTGGGAGGGGGAAGTTGTCCTTCGGGCAAGCTTTATTGAGATCGGTGAAGTCCACGCAGACCCTCCACTTTCTGTTTTTCTTCTTGACCACCACAGTGTTGGCTAGCCACTTTGGATAATGCACTTCGCGAATTGCTCCGGCCTCGAGGAGCTTGTCTACTTCTTTGACGACCGCTTCTGTCTGCGGGACCCCTATTCTGCGGGCTTTTTGTACTATGGGCTTGTGTCCGGGTCCACATTTAACTTGTGGCACATGACTTCGAGGTTGATCCCGGGCATCTCGTACGGAGTCCAGGCGAAGACGTCCTTATTCTACAGTAGGAAGTCGAGCAGCTCGGACCTCTCGCTATCGGGGAGCTGGCTTCCCAGTAGGAAATACCGCTCGGGTTCATCGGAATCGATCATGACCTCGGTGAGTTCCTATATGCTCTTCTACTCTGTTGATCGACCGACATCCTCGAGTTCGGCCTCGAGTTCGGCCATATGCACTTGCTGCGGCTCCGTTTCGCCAGGTACTACGGCCGTGAGGCACTGTCTGGCCATCTGCTGATCTCCTCGTACAGTCACTATCTCTATCACCCCTCTGGCCTTCTCTAGTGGAAACTTGAGCTTCTGGTGAAAGGTGGAAGGTACTGCCTCCATGTCATGCAGTCAACTACGCCCCATTATTACATTGTAAGGAGACGGAGCGTCCACTACCATAAAGTCGGCCATCTTTGTGGCACCTCTTACTCGGACTTCGAGTGAGACCCTCCCCTTGGGATACACCGGCTTGGTGCTGAAGACTACTAAGGGGACGCGGGCTTCCTGCAGATCGGACTCGGTCAGGCCGAGCTGCTTGAAACAGCTGAAGTAGAGGATCTCGGATGAGCTCCCTGGATCTACAAGGACGCGCTTCACAGTGTAATTGTTCAGCCGCAGGGTGAGGATGAGTGCGTTGTTGTGGGGGAGCTGGACCCCTCCTAGGTCCTCGTCCGAGAACCAGATCTTGGGTTTTTCCTTTCTGGCTTTCTTCGGGGCAGGCTCTAGCTCGGCCGACATCACCTGTTTGCCATGGGAGGCCCTCCTGGCCTCTGAGCGAGCTTGGTTACTTCCTTTATCGGGAGGCCAGGTCAATGACGTTGATGATACCCGCTGGCTCGTCGATGTCATGATCCGCACTGGGTAGGGCGCGCTGCTGAGCTTGGTTAATTCTCTCTCCCTCCTTGATGTACTCCCGAAGGTGCTCGTCCCTGACGAGCTTCTCGTGATGGGTTTTCAGGGCCATGCAATCCTCTGTTATGTGCCCGTACTGCTTATGGTAAGAGCAGTTCTTGCTCCGGTCTCCGGTGGATGGGTCGCCCCTCATCAGCTGCGGCCACTGGAAGTAGGGTTCTGCTTTGATTTTGCCGAGGAGTCTGTAAATGGGCTCCTTGAAGACAACATTGACTGCTCTGTAAGGATCTCCGGACGGCTTGGCAGGCTTGAACTTCGGTCTCTTGCTGCTACCCGAGATGGAGGTCGAGAAGGTCGCCGAGCTGGTGGTGGCCCTCTTCTTATATGGCTTCTGTTTGGGGAACATCCCTCCTCCTCTGGAGGTTTGGCCTTTTTGTAGGAAGCCGAACCGCTCGTTGCCTCGAGCCTTGTCTTCTTCCTGCTCAATGTATTGATTCATTTTAGCCATCAGCGCTTTCATTGTGGTCACGGGGGATTGGACCAGGTCTCTGCGGAGCTCATTGCCCGGGAGCAAGGCATGCCGAAAAGCATGATGGCGACGTCATCTTTGGCATCCGTGATCTGGCTATAGATCGTCCAGAATCTTCTGGCGAACGCAGTAGTGCTTTCACGGCCCTTCATCATGATCGCCATGAGGTTGCCACCTGTCTTCGGGATGACACGGTGCGCTTGGAACTTCTCAACGAAGGAGCTTCGGAGTTGCCGCCAACTTGAGACCGACCCAAAAGGGAGTGCGCAAAACCATCGGAGTGGGAGGTCGCCTAGACTGGAGGAGAAGACCCTGCAGTTTAGGTGGCCGACGTCCCCCCAAACCGACATCCGCTGAGTGAAATGTCGTAGGTGCGCCTTTGGGTCTGAGGTCCCGTCATAGAGGACGAACCTCGGAACGCTGAATCTCTCGGGAAGAGAGAAGTCCTTTATTTCTTGGGAGAAGGGGGACATGCCCTAGTCTTCTGCATCGCAGGCCTCTGTTCGGTTTCAGGTGAAACCGATTTCGGCCATCCGAGCCTGGACCTCTTGTTTTACGTAGTGGTCGGGCAGTTCCCTCAGGCCTGTGATGTTCTCTGGCCTCGGGGACTCTGGCTCGCGATGCGACCCCCCGAGGTTGCTACGTAGATGGCTGCTGCTCGAGCCTTCTTCTTCGTAGTGATTTCTTATTCTGTCGTTAAGGACTTGCCTCAAGTCTCGGCTGTCTGGACGGTGTTGCTGTCGCCCGAGAGGTGGAGCAAGAGTTCTTCTTTCATTTGCCTTAAACTGCTCTTGGAGATGATGAATCATCTCCTCTTTTTCTTGGAGGACCCGATTTTGGGCCTTGAGCTCTTCAAGCAGGGGGTCATCTTCTTCATGGGCTTGATGAAAGGACTGAGCATCGTGGTGAGTGTGACGATGGGAGTGGTGAGATTTCGTCCTGACAGGGGCTTTGCCTCGTCGTCGAGGATCCGACAGGGAGACATTCTGCTGTGGACCCTCGGGTGGTTGAGCATCTAGGGGGTGAGGAGCCATATGGCGGTCGTCACGTCGGGGGAGTGCTGTCACAGGTTGGGACGAGGAGTCTGACTGGACAACGCCCTCTGCGTACATAGGACCGGATTTTCCTCCGGATCTTCTCTGGCGGGGAACCGCCGACAGCTCCTGTAGGACAGGGGGAACCTCCATTGGACTCGGAGGGGGAAGAAGAGCAGAGTGGGTGCCAGTGGGCACCACTGGAGGTAACGATTGGAGCGGCTGAGGCTGCGGCTCTGATCGTGAAAATGACGGTAACGGTGGTTGTTCCGGTGGGGGAAAGGATGACGTTTTTCGGGATTTCGACGATCCCTCGCCGTCGTTCCTGATTTTTGGAGGCATGGCTTTTGTAGGTTTGGTTTTGGCAAAGATCCCGTTCCCACAGACGGCGCCAACTGTAAGTGCCTAAAATTTACGGACTTGGTTTGGAGAGGATTAAACTCTTGATTTGATGATTCTGGGAAGGGATCGGCCTCCGGTGATCTGAAAGAAAAAACAAAGGTCATAGCCCCTGGCTGTAGGCAGCCGAAGGCACTCCGATGCCTGAGTTAGCTTGGTAACTAAGGGAAAATAAGGAAGAAAGAGTATGGGGTAGGTTTGTTGCATACCTCCTGTAGTTTTCCTTCATGCATTATATAAACGTGAGAGTCATCATCGGACTGGACCCCTCAGGGAGAGATGGAAGTCCCATCAGCATGTACTTTCTCTCCTGAGTGGGGGTAGGTGAAAAGGGGACGTCCCATCGGGCCATCCCCCTATGCCTGCGGATGTGACCTTGAGATAAGGCGTGCCACTTATCTAGGTCCGGCGCCCACTCTATCTGTCAGTTTGCCGTCTACCGTCATGGCAGCGCATTTATGGCTGAATGACAGGCGACCGAGATCAAGCTAAGACCGGGACCGAGGTGGGCACCTGCAGACGTGGCCACCGAGATGGGCTCCGTGCTTCCCCGAACTGGCGCTTCTTCCGAGCCGGGTAACACCGAAACTAGGGACTACCCTGAAATTGAGGAGTGGCCCCACGCAAATCTGTCATTAAAAAGCGACCCCACATAGGTATCATAACAAGAAAAATATATATTTTTTAAAAATATTGAAAAATATTTTTTTTTTCTGAAAAATTATTATTTGCAGCGCTTTTATTGCGTTGCAAATAATCAAATATAACAAGATGAAGATTATTTACGACACCACAGAAGCGTTGGAAAAAAAGATTATTTGCAACTTTATAAGAGCGTCGCCCTTAATGATTTATTAACGGCGCTTTTGAATCGTTGAAAATAAGAATTTTTGGTGATGCAATTTTACTTGCAAATAACTCATTATTTGCGATGGTTAGGAAACGTCGCGAATGATACTTATTAGCGGCTCTTTTAAACCGTTGCAAATAGTCTATCATATTGTTACGCTGTCGTCCTTAGCATCGCTAATCTTTTTGCGACCGTATTATTTGCGACCCCTTTGCGATGCTTAGCCTTTTACGTCGCGCTTACTTATTGCGACGCATTTTTTAATATCTACGACGCTTTTTTGGCATCGCAAAAAAGCTAAATTGTAGTATTGTATGTTATGTGGATCTACTTTTGTACATACATTTTAGTGAAGATCATGCCAAAATAGGACCCACTTTTTCGTTAAAATATTCGGCGTTATTTGTGAAATACCCTTTATTGCAGATTATCTTGTTGGTAATATGGCATATGAGCCCATTTTCAAAAACTTTAAAAAGGAATCGGGACTCTGCCTTGTCATTAGTAATATTAGCAATAAACTTGCATCTACGCTATTGGCTTTGAAATATTGGATTTGAATACCTTTAAGTGAACATAATATGTTGCTGATAAAGTCAGAGGAAAACACAAAGACCTAAGGTAGGTGTAAGGTCCTTGACCTTACTAGTGTGTTTTAGCTTTCAAATTTCATGATTAGGTTAATTAAACACCATATTAGTTAATTATATGGGTTTAGTGTGTGAGCGAGTTTCTTTTGGCATTTAGGAAGATGCCTGCGAAGTTTCCTACGATTCTGAGTGCATTTATTCATAGCAGGATGGTAGTCTGTGATTTAGGGGAGATTTGGTATTTTTCCGAAAAATTTAGTTTTAGCCGAATTTGGGCTCTTGGAAAGATGTTGCTGCGCTCATCTTTTTTTGTTCGTGACTTGCTGCGACCTGACACCTCGAAGCACCTCAAATAATCAGGTTTCTTTCATCTTTCTCAAAAAGGGCAATTTTGATATTTGCTATCTCATTTCTATATAAGCTCCAATTCCAGCATATTTTCTTCTTTTATTTCATCTTTTCATTTCAAAAGTATGCTGGAGCTCTTTTTCTTCCTCCCTTCTTCCTCTTGCATGTGCATTTAGAGAAGACAACCCAAGGATACAAGCTCATCATCTTCTTCCTCTTGATCTCCTCTCCTTCTAGAACCCATTTTGATAAGATTTCCTTAACTCTAACCCTTCCAAATTCATTCCTTTGCTTGATTCGTGCCTTGCATGTCATTCAATTTCTCTTCATTCTTTTCCTTTGCGCTCTAGGAGTGGTAGAGAGTAAGATTTGGAGTGTGGCCGAGTTAGCTTAGTGGAGTGTAGGGAGCTTCTTCATCTTCCCCAATTTTCTCTAATTCTCTTCTCTTTTGCCAAGGCAAGTAGATTTATGGTGTGTAATTGACATGCACGCGGTATTTCTTGATGCATTGATGATTCAATTGCTAGTTATACCCTAAATTTTAATCTTGATGATGTATTCACCTTGATTAACATGTTACATTAGGTTCAACTGATGTTTTGGGCTTAATCTTTGGAATGGGTTGGATGGTTAAAATGTAATGGTGAAACGTGGTTTTGGGGAGATCATAGAGACTCTTTTTCATGCAGGTAATGACCCTTGGAGAGGCTTGGAAAGGAGGGGATGAAAACCAGTTGAAACAGGGAGAACCCTGCCTAAACCTGAGTAGAACCTGAAGGTTTGCTTGAGGGGGGCTTGCCCTTGTTAGGTCCTTGGTTGTTGCAATTTTGATGGAGTCACACACCTTCACTGTCAAATGATCACACACTCTTACTCTTAGTGTTTGACTTTGGAATCTTGGATTCTACTTGCATTTGCACATGTTTTTGAAATGAATTTGATTTATGCATGTTTTAGAATCCAAATACTTTTGAAAACCTAATTCTTTGTGCATTAATTTTGATAAATCTATTTGAGGATTTAGGTTTGTGCCTTGCATACATTCATCATTTTTAGAATCATTTTTGTATGCATAAGGCACACTGGCCTTGAGTTCCAAAGTGCAACTTCGGAATTTTGAAAACTTCTCAGGAACTCAACTTAGGTCAGTGTACCCGGTCGACCCGCCCCTGTGCCCAGTCGACCGGCCCAACTGGCCTACTGGGAAATGGGCCAGTGTACCCGGTCGACCAAGCGAGGCCCAGGTCGATCGGGCAACTAGCCGTTGGGGCTTTTTGACCATTGGGCCAGGTCGACCGAGCAAGGCCCAGGTCAACCTGACCAACTAGCCGTTGGACTGATTTTTCCTTTAAAGTCCATTCTATTCCATCCTTTTTGGCTGCTTGATTTATGAATCTTTGAGACATCATTGAAGCCAAAAGAAGGGGAATAAGCCAAGAGAGCTAGAAGGTCATTGGAAATCAAATGCTTGAGTTTTAAAAAGGTATCTCTTTCTAGTTATTTTGATTTCCATTCAAATTAGAATCAATGCATGTTTAAATCTTTGTATTTTCATTTATGCATGATTTCTAGCTTTTAAAGAGTTGTTTTGCAAACTCATTATCATCTTTGGAATATTAGAATGGTTTGCAATCACTCTTGTCTAAATCACATTTGTTCTTAGACTTTAATAATCATACAACTTGTTTTAGTTCATTTCTTTAAGTTGTTTGAATCTTTCATGTGATTAGCATTTATCTTCAATCATCATTTTCTAAGCCTTGATTTTAAAATGCATCAAGCATTCATTTAAGAGCTTCATTGTAAAAATTGATTGAAGTAAAGCATTCATACACTTGTGCACACACTTTAGCTTATTTTAGTGTATGCTTGTAGTTTGAATTTCACTTTCATATCAGCCTACTTAGAGGCAATTCATTTGTGCTTAAATTGTATCTCTTAGAGTGTTCTTAAAGAGACACCTTCTTAGAGAAAATCTTCATTTGTAAAGGTTATTGCTTAGTCTAAGAAAAGTACATTGTAAAGGTTATTGCTTAGCCTTGAAAAGCATCCTGTAAAGGTTGTTGTTGAGCCTAGTAAAAACAATATTGTAAAGGTTATTGCTTAGCCTAGTAAAAAGCATAATTAGTGGAAATCCGGTGGGGTGATTGGATCACAAGCCCGTAGTGGACGTAGGCATTGAGGCCGAACCACTATAAATCTTTGTGTAGTGGTGTTTACTTGTGGTGATTGTTTTCTTAGCTTCCGCATCTTGTCTGGTAAATCATCATATGTGACTAGTTTATCTTAAAGAATTAAAATTTGTTTAAATTGGTCATATTTGTAGTGCACCCTATTCACCCCCCCTCTAAGGTTAGGATCCCAGATCTTTCAGCCCTCGCTCGAGCAAGCCATGCTGTTGGCTCATGGTGGCTAGGCAGCAGATCTGCTCGCTCGACCTAGGTTTGTTTGGGTCGAGTGTGCTGGGTCATTGTCCACTTTTTAGTAGGGGACTTTTAAACCTAGTTTGAGCCTAGGTGTGGGACCCTTTGACCTTAGCCTTACATGACCAACATGGGAAAATGAAAATGGAGCACGTTTGGATTAGTTGGCTTCATCGGTTGTCTGAGATTTCATTGCATCTATCGTGGCTTGGCCGAATGCAGGTGCAATTGAGTAAATCGGTGCCCAATAATTTCCATACACTAAAGGCTCACAAACAGGGCATCGTTGGCTCATTCTCCATACGAACTCCGTTGGGAATGCATACGGTACACGAGGGAAAACCCTTGACCTTGGATTGGCTTGCACTTCCTTGACTCGCAATCTTCTTTCCGTTGCTTGGCATACCTTGTACACTCTACCCATAAAACACTCGTATAACTTGAGAACATAACTTGATTAGAAATTAGGACTTTGGTTGGACTTAGAGTGTTTCCGTAGGTACCTTTTGATCTGCTGAAAATTGAAAGCAGGTTGGTTGCAATTTTGCAATCTCAATTTCAACAAATACTTGAAGACACGAAAATAGTTTGCACACAACATTTGAAAATGCATGTTTGGACCATTCCCGTTTTTAGTTTTACATGGGTTCTACCTTTCTCACCTTCTGAGTGCAAGTTATTTTTAAAATTTTATATGACTCCCTCAGTTGGCTGAGTAGATCAAACAGAAACAATATGAAAGTACAAAATTGATAGGAAGAAAGGAAATTGTTGTTGTTATAGCTGCCTACCCTTGGTTTGATTTGAAGGAGAATGACTAGCTATTCAAAAGAAGTCCGCAACTTTGCCCTTCTTTGAGTTTACTTCCCATAGCCAATCTTTGTAATCGACTACTAGTTTTCTTGGATAAAATACAAGGATCCAAGGGAGTTTATCAACATAAAGAAGTTAATAGAGGACGATCTAGGGTGGTACCACTTTGAGACCTTGAGACCTTTATATGGTAAATCAAAGTGAAAGAACTTCGCAAAGATACATAGATCTTTCTTTCTCCTTAGCAGAGAGGAGAAATAAACCATTGGGGATCATCCACAATGAGAGACAACATGAAAACTTCACATTTGCATCCTCCCTTCACCATGTGAAGAAAGCGATGAGAAATCTTTGGAGTACAATTGGCAGAGTCTCTTGGCATTTTTTAGTGTGTTTGCCGCTGAATGCTCCTTGAAGAGCCCTTTTTATAGGCTTCATGGTGGTTGGAACTGTTGGAAGTTGTGGGGAAGTGGGGAATAACTGAAGGAGGTGGAGAACTAGGAAATCGTAGGAGGTGGAGAAATAGGTGTTGTAAATGCTCTGTTACCCACAGTCGGTTAGTTAGACGTCCATCGGTGTTATGTTGTCTAATTGTTGAAAACAACCCACCACCCATGGGTTTTTGTAGAAAAACGCCCATCGGCCATTGAAACTTCATGACGTCGACCATCATGTTTAGCCTGCATCAGCTATGAGAGCTGTGTGACGCTGGCTGATGTGCAAGCCCTCTCTTGGCTTTGTTATGGTTCTCCATACTTGTATGGCTCAAAATGACACAACCCTAAATACCCATTGGCACATAAAGCAGTAAACTCCCTTAAATTGTACAAATACAGTCTTTGATGAATGAGTGATGATTGTCAGTTAAAATCAATTTTTACCCTTCCAAATACTTAGTAAGGCCATCTCAGAGAAATGACAGATGCACTGTAAAAGTTTAGGGAAAAAATAGAAGAAGAGAGGGGGAAAAATAGAAGAAGAGAGAAGGGAATTGGACAGGCAAAGATTCATATCTGAGCAAACAGAGTCTTTTGTCACGTAATTTGTTCAATTATTGTACTTTGTTCATTTTGTTCGGTTTAAAACCATCTGAGGCTAGATGGAGGGGTTGTAATTTTATACAAACAACCTGCATCCACGAGGGCTTGGAATGCGAACCCATGTGATATAAATTGGGGAAATGAATATAGAGTTTCGCTTATTTTTTATGTTAGAACTTTGTAATCACTCCAAAATTATTTTCACAATTTTCTTCCATCAACCACTTCATCCGAAAAATACTATATGAAAGAGGATGGTTTTATGTTGAATTTTGATAGTCACTAATAATTTTGAAGGTAAGTTATTATCCTTTTTTTCCTTTAGAAGTTCTACGTTCTCTCTCCCACTTTTGATCTAATGTAACTACTTTCTTTTATCTCTCTATCTCATCAAACTACTCACGTTCACCATTTTTGGAAGTTCTACTTCTTCAATTTTTACAAAAAATCTCCTTTCAAACTTACCTCTTCTATTTCCTTTTACCCCAATTTTCCTATTTCATTTTAAGTCATTAGCCCTTGGATCACAAAATCAAATACTCTCATAATCTTTTTGATGTATTACCATATTCTTCATCTGAAATGCAACACAATTTCTATGGAAACTCTTTAGTACGTTATTTTTTTCTTGAGGATTTTACCCAAAAAATCCCTTAAGACTTGTCAAAAGTCAAAAGCACTATCAACTTCTTATAAAGACCACAGTAGTCTCAAAGGCCTCGTTAGGGTTTTTTTTTTTGTTTTTTTGCTTTTAGCGCTGAGCGGGGATATCGCGGCTCATTCTAAGTAAATGAGCGGGGATATCCCCGTTCGTCGTTCGTTGCAACTTAAAGAGGTCGAACTCCCTTTTCCCCTTTGCCTTTTCTGGTATCCGGACGAATCTCTCTGCAACCCTTCTTTCACATTACCTTGCTTTATGGAAGAATCATAGGTTTGGGCTCCATTAAAGAGGTTGGTAGTCTAGATTTACCTTTTTTTACATTTGATTAAACCTAAAAGCACAATCCCCACATGTGTTTTTCTTTTACCCAAAAAGTTGATGTTTGGAAGTATTCATTAAAGCTTTCATTTCCTTCATGGATAATTAATACTTACTCCATAGGTAGTCAACATTAACTTTCTTAAGATAAAATGACCATATTTCAGTAATACAAATGGACATTGGCTTTGAATGTAATAGAAGATGATAGAATTAGGCATCATCAGCTTTTGCTTACATAGAAACAGTTGGATATGGGGACGGGCATGAGCATTGGCCAACATAGAAATGGTTAAGCTTTGAAAATAGTTTTGCGATTCTATTAGTTACATACACATGGGCATTTGTTTAATAAGGAATGGACATTTGGTCATAATTTCTCAAATGAGAGATACAAATGGATAAGGGCTCATATGTGTATGTTTTATTGGTTAAATATAATTCTCAATGGCCATTGCGAATACCACTTTGACCAACGACGTCATGGAGTGCTGAAGATTTGTTTCCAAAGCAATAAAAAATTCGGTAGTCATGTCTCTTTGTCCATTTGTTGATATATTAATACAATTCATTTAATATTCTTTGATAATAATGGATGGAGTCTATAATATAACATTTTTGTCATCAGAATTCATGTCATTGTTTATATTTGTTATTGGTGTTAAACCCATTTCAAGCATTTTTTTATTGAATGTTAGGATGTCATACAATGAAGTTTTGGTCATCTTCCATTATGATGGAGAGTTTGATTTTGATATTAACCGTCCGACGTACAAAGGTGGAAAGCAAAAGATGAGGTATTTACCCACCGACATAAGTTACAGTTATTTGCGAGAGGTTGCACTCGAAGTAGGGGTGTAAGAAAAAACCGCCTAACCGTCAAACCGCACCGAACCGAACCGAACCGAACCGCGGTTATTAACCGTATTTTCACGGTTCGGTTCGGTTACGGTTAATAAAACCATAAAACCGCACGGTTCGGTTTGGTTACGGTTTTCCACAATATTCACGGTTATTAACCGAACCGAACCGTAAAATACGGTTCGGTTAACCGTATGCGGTTAACCGCACCGATAACAAATAAAATAATATACATGGGGGGTAAACGAAATTTTTCTTACCTAAAACCAAACCCTAGCTTCCCACATCGTCATCGCCGGTTATTAACCGTGACCGAACCGTAACCGTAACCGTATAATACTGTAATTATACTGTATTACTGTGTATATTTTTCCACGGTTATTAACCGTAATCGAACCGTATAATACGGTTAACCGCGGTTCGGTTTTCCACGGTTTTTGTATATACGGTTACGGTTTTTAAAGACGGAAAACCGCGGTTACGGTTCGGTTAACGGTTTTCCCAAAAAGACCGGTTAACCGAACCGTTACACCCCTAACTCGAAGTATCTAAGTGGGAAGCACTCAGTGAATTTGCTGTTTTACAGTACCTTTATCACGATGGATTTGCATTCTCATTTATTACCCTAGAAGAGGATGAGGATATTAAGGTAATGTTCAGAGCATCGGTAAGCAATACGAATGGTTTGTATTTATATGTTAGTATAGGAACAAATCCAGCAACTGGCAACGGACAAGAAAAACCTATGTAAGTGAGTTTCTTCCATTTATTTTTAATGTAAGTCGAGTTTCTAATACAGTTTCTTACAATTTCATTTGTTATGAATTGAAAGGTTGCAACATATGCCTTTGCATGGTCCAAGCCAAGACAATTCTTGTGCGTCGAGGGAGAAACACAAAGAGAAAAATGTAGTACATGCAACTCTTGTCCGAGAATTTCCGACGGTCAACCTCCACAAAGATAATGATATCGAGTTCTCGGGAGCCCTAAATCATGTTGTCATTGATCAAAGTGTAGGAGCTTATCATGTCGTTAATGAGATAATGTACGATCCAACTGTTGAAGATGAGATAGCGTCTGATGGATGTGAACATGCACAAGTGGGTGGAAATACAACAACCGTTTCCAACAAAGAACAAAATCAAGCTGCCCAAAATAAAAATCTGGAGCCTTCATACAAAGTCGTGGATGTTAACATTGAGGACACCATGGTTCCTGAAGAGTACTTGATTGAAACGTATCAAAACTCTGCACGAGAGATGTGGATAGGGCGGAAGTTTTCAGATCGTGACACATTAAGAAGAACGTTAGCGAAGTTTGCAATTTACAACAATTTCAGTCTGAAGCACTTGAAGACTAATCGCACCAAAGTTACAGCACGTTGTAGTGGTCAGAGTTGCCCTTGGCGTATCCATGCTTCCATTATTGAATATGGGCCACAGTTCCAAGTCCGCACATATAACTCTAATCATTGTTGCTCTAAACTATGATGGCAATGGCACATCGGCTAGCTTCTTCAGAGCTAATTGCAGAGTACATAATGGATAGAGTCCGATCCAATAATGATTTGACATTGAAGGAGATTATTAATGATTTTCAAATGGAGTTTAATTGTTATATTACTTACAGAAAGGCTCATAAAGCGAAAGACATTGCCCTTCGATTGATCCGTGGATCATATGAGGAGTCATTCCGAAATCTTCCTCTTTATTGTAATGAGTTGCAGAGGATGAATCTAGGTACGATTACAAATATTGAAATAAATGATGATGATACTTTCAAGAGGTTCTTTTGGCCTTTCGGCCCATGCATTCGATCTTTTTAGACTTCATTGAGGCCAGTGATTGCAGTTGATGGTTCACATTTACGTGGCATATATCTTGGTGTATTATTAGTGGCTGTGACGTATGATACATATCATAAATTGTTCCCCATTGCCTTTGCCTTTGTAGAAGCCGAGCGTTGTGAGAGTTGAGAGTGGTTTTTTGCAAATCTAAGCTTGGCCTTAGGCGAGCCAAGGAATTTGACCTTTGTCTCTGACCGAATGAAAGGTCTCATTCTTGCGCTGATAAACATCATTTCGAGTGCAAGGCACTGCTATTGTTGTCGTCATATAGCCGAAAAAATCAAAAGCAACTTCAAGGACGGTGCTATTGTTCGAAAATTCTGGTGTGCTACAAAGGCCTACAGACCCTGTGAGTACGAGGCATTTTTAAATGATATCCATAATGTTGATGTTGATGTTTCGGCATACAACTACATCAAGGCAATTGAAAAAGAGCATTGGTCAAATGCATTTGTAGAAGGGCGTCAATATGATATGCTCGCCAGCAACGCCGCTAAATGCACAAATAGCCTACTTAAAGACACCAGATGCTACCTATAACAAAGCAGGTTGAGGAAATACGTGCAAAACTAATGGAGTTCTATCAAAGGCGCAGTCTACATTCAGAAACTATTAATTCTCGGTTAACTCCTTACGCAGAAAGGATTCTTAGTCAAGGGTTCGAGGAATTTCGAAGACTCCATGTTCGTGTTACCAGACTTGTCGAATTCCAGGTTCAATCAGCAGAATTCATTGATGTAGTACATCTTGATCAAAGAACATGCGCATGTCGCCAATGACAGATATTGGGTATCCCGTGCTCGCACGCAATAGCCGCAATACAGTTGAGAAACAAGTGCCCATATGACTTCTGTGAGCATTGGTTCCTGGCAGCAACCTATCGTCTCACGTACAATGAGTGTTTGCATGCTACTCGAGATATAAGACAATGAGATCATATGCCAGTTGAAATGGTTTTGCCTCCACATGCATCCAAGCAACCTGGGCGACAAAAAAAAAGAAAAGAATTCGCACAGAGGATAGGACAGGCAGCGTAGGCAAGTAACATGCTTTAACTGTAAAGAGAGGGGACACAATCGACAGAGATGTCGCAATCCACCAGTGCAGTAGTGTTTTGATAACCAAACTACCTAGCATGTGTCTTCTTTTGTGTGATGTTTTGATATTCTAATGTAGGAAAGTAACTTGTCTCAAACTATAAAGAGAGACGACACATGTTCAGAGATGTCATAATCCTCCAGTGAGTAGTGTTTTGCTATCCAAACAACCTAGCATGTGTCTTTTGTTTTGGGTGATGCTTTGATGTTTTTGAAAAACTTGTGATTTGTATACACAATTGTTAATGCAACTTAACATACATTTTGGTGTTGATGGATGTTTCAGATAATGTCAAATTTGGTGTTGATGGATGTCTCTAATATTTTACATTGATGTAGTACCTAATGTGTATGCTATAACATTGTCCCGACCCAGCTAGTTGTATCCATACTAATGACGCACTGTTTTGTGTAGTAATATCTCACCCATAAGTATCAGGTGAGCGGGGATATCCCCATAAACAATACTCTAGTGTGCGGGGATATCCCTGGGTACATCACTAATAGAGGCAGGGATAACCCTGTTCACAACACTAAATTGGCTTGCCATGCTGAAGTTCTCCAAGGTAGTCGCGAAAGAACCCTTGAAAGTTTTAATCTTCTTGTGCAACTTGCCAGCAAAGTTTTCAAGACTTATTTTTCTTTTGGATAGCCCTATCTACTGATTTCTCCAATGCGTCAAAAAACATGATCACCTGCACAAATTCATGAAGACATTTAGGGGAAATTGACTTTATAGGCATAAGAGAAGAAATGAATATTAGAAAGGAATAGGGATATACATGATCATTTGATGCTCCTGCTCCCTGCGACGGTGATGCTTCTGGTTGAGGAACGTTCGGTTTCGCTTTCCTCTCGTCTTCTGAATTGGGTTCTCGCCTTTGGTGGCCTATACGCATGCACGTGTTGGGGATATACCACTTCAAATATTCATCTGTATGAGTTGAGGACGCATCCTTCTGTCCTTGTAAGATCATATCTAATCTTGCGTCCCACATAGAAGATACTGTAGGCGGGATATGTGTATAGTCCCAAGACATTCTTTCAACCTTTTCCACCCTAAGGAGAGGCATTCGAAAAGTTGGAGGTACCACTTGACTCAGCCCAAATTGTTTCATGACACGATCAGAGTTATCGTACTCCATGATCCAATAATGAATAAGGATTGTATTTGACATGAACAATCGTCGATCAACATCTGATACATTCTGAGAAAATTTCTTCACATAGGTAGCATATGGCATCCAAGCAAACTACAACAAATAAATATGAAACTTAATAGATGAAATAAAGTTTTAGTACTTAATGTTTGCACATCAACAACTAAACATGTTCATTTGTGATAGATCAATTACCAAGTCTGATTTCATATTGTCCAATTGATGACGGACATATTTTATAGTAGTCGTAGTTTTATATCCATCCAACCTAGACTCCCATGTTTTGAACAGTGAAAATTTAATGTCTTTCTTCCAACTATCCTTTGGGCTAGGACACTGGACATGTGGGAGTAGGCCCATATCTACCACGCACATTATGTAAATAATCAGTATCATGACTAGTTTTAAATAAGACAACACATTGCACAAGGTTAAGAGTTATTGAAGTATACTTGTAAAAGCTGCAATGGTCCAGTTAGGGTCTTGAAGTGGGCGGTGGAAGACTGTTTTTCATTTTTGTCCTTCCCATCAGGTGCAGCTACATCTTCTCTGCTCTCATTTCTATCAGCTGTCCACTTTACAGCCTTTGCCAGCATTCTATATAGGTTAGCAAGACATGCCGGGCCCCAGGCATATGGCTTGAACTTTCTAAATAATTCGAGTAGGTAAGCTAGTCCTCTGGTGCTCGATCCGTTCATAAAAATTTGTCCAGCTACCAAATGAAACAAGAAGACCATTGTGTTGCAAATCTCAACTTCTTTAGACAATTTTTTCTTCTTCTCAAAAGGCAAAAATTTATCCTCTATCCACTTTAATTTTATACATAGCCCTTGTGTGTCCACCTCTGGATGGGGTGACATTTTAAGGACATCTTCACATAAACTCACCACCTTCACACTAGGGTGAGTCCATCCAACGACTGGTTCACCTTTGATCGGCAAACCATATATGTAGGCCACGTCTTCTAAGGTAACTGTAGCCTCCTCAAAAGGAAAATGAAATGTATTTATCTCGGGTCTCCACCTTTCTATAAGACCCGTTATTAATGCGCATGGTCTATTCTCATCTCATCTATCTCCGCAAGATGATGCAAACCAGTCCGCCTCACATAACCCCACGGTGTCTTGTTCAATTTCCATATTGACTTTTTTGGGTTAGAAGTGATACATCTATAGCACCTCAATTCCTATCAACATCAACAATGTAAATAGAAAGATAGTGAATGAAGACAAATACTATATCTAATCACATAACAATATAATGAGATAAACATTCATGATATACCACTCCGTGCGAGATCCCTTCAGATATGTGGTTTTGTTGTTCATATAGAAGGATATTTTCAGTTCCTTGAGGTCTTTTTTCTTCCATCTACATGTATGAAACATCAGCAGTTGTGTGCTTTCATTTCTGCATATGAAGATGGAATTTAAAGAGACGGTAGTTTTGCTGACCATTTCAGCTATGAAAGGAGGGATTTCATTTTCTGCAATGCATTTGATCATCTGAAGGAAGAAAAGATACCTTCTTTGTAGGAGTGTATCTCTAGAGTAAAGAAAGATTGAATATTTTATCTTCTAAATGTAATTTTTGTGGCGGCAAATTGTGAGATATCTATATAGGGAGTAAGAGCAAATGGTCATAAAAAAAAAGAGTCTTTCAGTAAGAGAAGAAATGAGTTGCTCTTTTACCTTGTTAGGATTGTTGAGAGTTGAAGAGGTGTTGTTTCAGAAGAATGATTGTAGAGAGAGAAAGAGAGAGAATCACAGTTTCTCTAACATTATTGGTTCCAACTTTCAACTTTCAACAGGAAGAGGAGGTTGAAAGTGGGTTAGCTACAATGCCCAGCCTTGTATCCAAAATTGCAAAGCTGCCATGTATGTGTGTGCTTGAGAGGTGGGACTTGGGAGGATGAATGGAACCTGTGTTCTTTAATACTGTATAATGTACAGCTATCCTGCAAAGTTCACTGGTGGGGCCCACCCTTTCACAAATCAAATTGCCTTTCACAAATCCTACTGTAGGAAGTAAACATTAACACATGTTCTTGTGTCAGCACCCACCACCCAGAAATCCTAGGCACCCATGACCCCCATGTTGGCAATTGCACTCACAGTCTAACATACACCATCTCTCTGCGATAAATCACACAAACTGGAGAGCCCACAAGAGGAAAAATGGAGAAGATGGATAGATTTAGAAAAGTTTTTCTTTCTGTTGCCTATTTTTTTCTTCTTAGCTCTCCAAGGGTCAAGTGCAGCTCATCTTGGATAGACTTTGAGTTGACTACCCAATTGACCAACAAGAGAAAGACAGAGTGCATAAACGGTGGAGGGAACTTGAATTTCTTGAGAAGGTAAGACTGTAGTGCTTATTTGCTCTTACTCATCATGTGCAAAATAATTTCGACTTCATATCTTGGCACTTTAATACTTACTTTTCTTGCAGGGTGGCAACCCATTGGATTTCAAAGTTTGGCTTGCAACCTCAATTAGTGTTCAATCTACTTCAGTTACAAATCAGCACACTGAGCAGTATGTTAATAGAAATTATCATAAAACTGTATATAAGCAAGAGTTGCTTCTTGTTGGTTGACATATGTATTGGTGTTGCAGTGAAGCTAAGGGTAGCTTTGCATTGACCCCCTCACCCCATGGAGATTCTGTCGACAGTAGTGCGAGACCTCTGGGAAGAGAACCAACTACTGCTGATAATCTTTTGCTTTTTGATGGTGGAAAGGATATGCTTCATGGGGATGAGAATGCTACATATCCCAGTAGAAGGGGTCATATCGCTTCATTAGAAGAGTTTTCCCGGCCAGGTAGAAGTCATAAGGCAAAGGAATCAGAGGATTCTGCAATGTTCCACCTAGGGGTGAGAAATCAAGCATATGCTCGCCGGAATAGGTCTAGATCAAGTCGTGATAGTGCTCATGCCTGTTCAACCAATTTAGTTCCATTGAGTCATAGTAACCGATCATCTATTTTACCCTCTTCTCGCCGTAATTCAAGAAATGTAAAGGGTTCACTATGTGAAACACATTTGGACAAAGATCACACTATTTCATCTTTTTGCAACTAAAAAACAGAAAATCCAAATGCCAATGTGGTTTCCAAGACCACGGTGCCTAATAATAAGATGGCTATGGAATTGGGTGTTGAGCAGGGTCATGAGACAGCGATTGAACAAAGAAAGGTTGGACTGTCAGGTGTGGCAGAAATTAAGGAGGGCAGAAGCAATCAACTTTTTCAAATGGCCGTGGAGCAAGATCCTAAGGTTGTGTCACCTTGTTCAATGGGAGAAGGGGAACATGGTCGCCCTTTTCCCTAATTCCCTAATTCCCTTCATAAAACATAAATCCTATTGTGCACAAACCCTAGCAAGAGGGAGAAGGAGAAAGAAGCTACAGAGAGAGGGAGAGAGATACCTGAACCGTTGAGCCTCAAAGGAAGATGGTAGGTCGAAAGAGCTGAAGAGCGGAATAGCCAAAGAGGATTCTGAGATTTTTTTCTTTCGTTCTACGTTGGTCACCCCAAGTCATGACAACGTTGGTCCGCCTCTGCAGTGCTGCCGGTGCCGACCGATTGGGAGAGAAAGGGAGAAAGATAGAGGGAGAGTGAAGATGTCGAATAGGGAAAAGGGGAAACGAGAAAAAGGATTTTGGAGTTTATTTCAGGAATAGGAGAAGGGAAATCCCTACTGAGAGAATAAATTAAAAAAATACCAAATATGGCCTTTGAGACTATTGTGGTCATTTTATGATGTTGATGGTGTGTTTGGCAATTAATTAGTCTTAAGAGATTTTTTTAGGTAAAATCCTCTTTCTTCTTTTACCAAACCGAATTGTCTCGCAATTTTGTCCGACATGAAATGAATTTGATAACTATGTTTTTGCCCCATAAATGACCAGTCATAAAAGAGCCCAAATAAGTGTGCTCAGGATCGGGCGATAGCCTTTGGGCTGTATCTGGCTTAGGCTGGATTTGGGTCTATGTCGGGCCGAATCTGGTAAGCTCAGCTCAATCCGCCATGAACAAAGAGCAGCCCTAACTGCTCCAAGGGCTCCCACCCTTCCTTCTCACCCTTCCTTCTCAGTTCTCACCCTCCACCAGCAAACGAATAAAAACCCGAACAAAACCTAGTTCCGGTCTTGCAGACCAAAACTTATCATCTTTATCTTTCCGCCCGGGAAAGTGCAATCGATGGGGGAAAACGGTTTGTGCAAAGAGAACGATGAGCCCTGGAAGATTCTAGAATTCTACAGTGGCATCGGAGGCATGGTATCAGAAACAAACACCATAAACCCTATCATTCTACTCTCTCTCTCTCTCTCTCTCTCTATATATATATATATCTCTATCTCTCCTCTATATATACATTTCTCATAGGGCTCTCTCTCTCTCTCTCTCTCTCTCTCTATTTTTGGGGGATTGCAGAGATACTCAGTGATAAAAGCTAGAATTCGAGCAAGGATTTTGGAAGCCTTCGATATCAATGACAGAGCTAACGATGTGTACCAGCACAACTTCGGCCATCGCCCCCATCAGGTTTCTCTCTCTCTCTCTCTCTCTATATATATATATATATATATGTTTCAGGAGGCGGTGGCTGGGGATGTAAAGTTACAGAACTATCTTGCTTTAGAGTGACAACTCCTTCCGCATGTTGTTTGTATTATTGAGAAATGCTTCACTGGTCGAGACCGCACGACTGACACAATTAGACTGGCACTTATTGTTTGCGGAAAGAATGAGTCACAGAATAAATCAACCAAAACGATAGAAATGAACTCATTTTTTACCCTGATTTTGAACTTTGACGTGAAAGAGACAAGAACTAGTATAGTATCTGCCCAAAAAAAAATTCTTACTCAACAACATGGGTATCGAGGCCTACGGAGTATTGGTATGATGATGATTGATGAAGCTGAAGTTGTTTGATTAAGTTTACGTATTATATCCATTGGGAATTCCGAAAATAGTACAATGAGGGCTGAAAATTATGGTAATGATGATGAAGATATATGGTCGAGCTAGTTGAAAATTCAGGGTGATTTTGAAGAACTAACTGCCCCATGGCGCAAAGCACCCACCCCTTTAGTTAATATTATGGTTTGTGGCTTGTTGTTTTAGTGTTACCATCGTCCATCAAAGTGAAGTTTCAAATAGTTATTATGTATTGGTGATTTTGTAATTTTTATGTATTAAATATCCTGCCATTATTTACAAGAAGTGATGAACATCACACTAGCCTTGAGAAAAATTGTATCTTTCTATTATTGATTTAAGATACAATTAAATTATAAAACTTGCACATTTTTAGCATTTTCTATTATTTATTATTTTTTCTTATTTTTTAGAATTTCTATGTAATATTTTAGGACTGACTGGCAAGCCTGTCCCGTTCTGGAAGGGTCACCACCGACTGACTCATCACATTGGCACTGGAATTTAAAATCTTGGTTGAGAGTTTAAAAGGCCGGGTTTTCTTTGACCAAAACAATCTCGTTCCTTTCTTATATTTATATCTTGAGAGTTGGTGATTATTACTATTAGAGTCGAGTCCTTTGAACATTTCTGTTCACATGAAAATGCCTTTTAGTTTATAGTTCTCATAGCAGTAGAAGATGATTTGAGATGGATAGGGCCTTTTTGTATCTGCATTTCACAATCCTGCGAGCCATGGTTCAAAATATTGGGTAATACTCTATGATCAAATGATATGCATTGCTTATCATTTCTAACCATTATGCTAACATATATTGAACTGTAAAATATCGGCCAGCATTTTGAGGGTTGTACTGGACATATTGGTTCAATTTATTACTGTAGCATCTGAGAAATGCTCGGCTGCCTCACTTATATGTTGCTTTCTTCCCCTTCTTTGTCCACTTTACAGTTTTGTATTGTCAAAAAAAAAAAAAAAAAAAAACAGTTATGCTCCTTCCAACCATGTGAGAGTTAGTTTTGTGGAAAAAAACACTCAAATTGGTATCGTTCAATGAGATTGAACATGGTACGTGTGCTTTGACTTGATCAATCTTTACAAAAGTATGTGTGGAGTTGTACATTTTTCAGATTTTCTTGAAGAAATTAGTTAAAATGGGTTAATGTTTTGTTTTGGTTTATTTATTTATTTATTTAATGAATACACAACATTTGTAAAACCAAATTTGAGATTGGGCCATTTTTTGAATGTTATTAATTAAAATACCTACTTTCTTTTCATAATATATATTTTGAATATTTTTAAAAAAACATCTACTTTCTTTGCATAATATATATATATATATATATTTTGAATATTTTGAAATCTTTTGGTATACATATTTCAGTTAGTCATTTGATTTGAACAAATTGAACAGTATTTGACGAAGCAACAACACATGCTGTAAATAATTTTGGGCGACCAATAAATTGCTTTATAATGTGCCTTGATAGGAAAAAATTGGATTCTAGCATTTTCCAATATTTTGGATCTTTGGGATATTTTTTCAGCTATGAGTGGCCATGAACTACAAGTATTGCCACAACGTGTATCCTTTTCAGGGTTAACCATGATTCCCATTGCAAGGCAACTGATTTTTAACTATGTTGCTAACAACAATCATACCATTGATCTGAAACAATTTCCATGGAAGCACACCTTGTGTTGCTTATGTTCTTCCCATGCAACATGATTACATGCAAGAAATGGGGATTTCCAATTGTTGGTTTAAAACTAGAATTGGATGCCAACAAAGTGTTGAAAAGACTTACGGAAGTTGAATGGGGGATACAAGCATTTGGGTTCAGGTGGCAAAATATGGATGAGATACAACAATGGGGACGAAATATTCCGTAATGAGTGTTAGTGATTTTGGTTTAGGGCTTCAAATTAGAGATGCAATAGGCAATCTTATCTTAATTTAGTTCCTACAATGTGAGAAAATCATAGCTATAATGGTTATGGTGTTAGTGAGATGTGGGTGGAAATGAGGGGAAATTGAAGGGTGACACAAGGAGGGAAGAACTTATCCAAGAAGTGGAAAGCATAAATTCTCTGTACATTTGTGGGAATAGTGGCATTGTCAGAAGTAACCTTGAGCTGAAAGATGATCTAGTTTGAAGAAAAGAGAACTTTTGTGAAGAGGAATCATGTCGTTCCCTCTTGTACTACTCAATATAATATATACAAGTTGCCGTGTTTATATGAGAATCATAATCTATTATATCCTATCTAAGATAATTACAAGAATCAAATCCAATCTAGGATCCAATTTTTGATCTAATTCTAGAGGCTAGAAGAGAAATAGAATATACAGTCATAAGGCTAATGTACACCAAATGCAGCAAAATTACGTTGTCTATGGATTGTTGGTCCATTTGGTTTTTCTGACTCATTGGGTTGAGGTTGACCTGTGTCTTGACAGCCCCCCAAGCTCTAGATGTAAGAAGGTGAGCATTGAGAGCTTGGAAACTAGTTGCAGGAACCGTGGTGTTGGATGACTCTTGGTGAAAAAGTCTGTTATTTGGTCATGGGAAGGGATTAAAGGAAGTTGAATGGTGCAATGTCAGACTTGATTCTGAACAAAATGACAACCAAACTCAACATGCTTGGTTTGTTCGTGGAAAACATCATTGGAGACAATCTTAATGGCACCGACACTATCATAGTATACAGGAGTAAGGATCAAAAGCGGTTACGGCGGCCGGCGGGTGTAGCAGCCGGTGGCCAAAACGCTACGTAGCAGGCGATGCGTAGCGGTAGTGGCATAGTGCGTTAATCGAAAAAGTGTTAAAAAATTCAAAAAAAAAAAAAAAATCCAAAAAATCCAAAAAATTGGAAAATATTGAAACTTGATGTTTTTTTTTCCTATAATAACTAAGATAGGGGATGTAGCGTTCCCTTCGGTGCATAGGGGTCATGTATCACTGAATGATTATAAAATAACAATATTGATCTATTTTTTTTCCACATATTTTCATGTTGGTTAGTTAATTTAAGTTAGAAACTATTATGCATTTCTAAATTCATAATTCATAACCAATTTAGCACAACTGTACATAACGCAAGATAAATAAATTATAAAGGAATGTTTAAATAAAACTTGAAGTTCAAACCAAATGACAAATTAATTGTCATTAAAACGAACAATGTACTTTTGTTGAGAATAGAGAAAAGAATACCTTTACTAATACCAAAGGGGGTGTCTACCACGTTATACCTAGAGAATCTAGAAACAACATCTTGTTTCTTACTTTTCCAAGATATGAGAGAAATCCAAGAAAAATGGGAAAGCAGGTCATTGATTTTCAATCATTAACATCTCCGGTCCAAATATATAAAGTCACTGCTACAAAAGATGTTGTTGGATAGAAAAGACGCCCCTGCAAAGTTTGGTAGGGGACTAGGAATATGGGAAATTATGAAATGCATAAGAAAGTAAAGAAACTAGTAAATGATGCAAAGTCCAAAGCATATGAAGACATATATCATAAGTTGGGAATAAGGAGAGAAGTATTTTCAAGCTTCCAAAAATGAGGGAAAGGAAAAGTAGACACTTAAATCAAGTTTGATCTATAGAGAGTGATGACCAAAAGGTTTTAGTGAATGCAATTTCCAAAAGGTTTTACTGAATGCGATGTCCAAAATATTTTAGTGAAGCACATTTTCAAGCTTAAAAAAATGAGGGAAAGGAAAAGTAGGGATTTAAATCATGTCAGATGTATAAAGAGCGATGGCCAAAAGGTTGTAGCAAACATGATGTCCTAAAGCTTTTTGTAAAGGATGATGATATTAAAGAAAGATGGGTGATGCAATCGTAGATACGATCGCAAGTGCCGGGGCACAATTAGGGTTCCCATGGGAACAATCGCATGAAGAAGAAACTCTTCAACGATAAACCCACAAAGGGAAAATTCTATTAATTCAAATCTCTGAGATTATTAATCTCTACAATGTCATATATATATATATAAAAAAAGAAACTTAGGGGCTAAGAAATCAATGAGAATCAAACTAGGAAACCAAATAATAATCCTATCCAATTTAGAAACTATTCCTAAATACAACTTCTTAAATAAAAATTAGAAACTAATAACAATTAATAAAGAATTCCTAAACTTCCTTGGGTCCCACAATTGGACCATAAGTCTTGCCCCAACGGATGGATAGTGCTGCTGCATCATTCTCCCTGGCTTGGAAAGAACTTGACCTTGAGTTCGGAAAATGTCCACCTGGATAAAAGATCAATTTGATGAACTTTCGATTCGTTGGTAGATCTACAACGTCCATGTACAGCTTCATGCATAACTGATGGTTGAAATTTGTGTTGATGTGCCTTACTTGTAGAACTTGCACCATCAAATCATAATCTTTGATTATCCACTGGTCATCTCCCAGTTGATATTGTTGATCCCCAAAGACAATGAATTTCAGAGTTTATGTGGGGAATATCAACAACTTGCTCTTCATCACTTGGTGTTTGCACTTCGGTATTATTACTATTCACACAAGAAATTGCAAGGCCAACTGTAGATGTGGAATCTTCTGTGTTTAGCTCTGACTGATCGGTCTGCATATTTGCTGGCACTGGTTCCTCAGCACGGTCAATTATGTGTGGTGACTTGTCTTCTTCTTGAGGAGTAACTTTCGCTAGATGAGACCTTTTAAGCATCTGCTCCACACGAATTGCTTCTCAATATGCCTCATGAATGTTTTTACTGTCATTCATTTGCTCCACTATTTCCAGTCTCAAGCCTCTTACAAAACTGATTAAATCATGTTCCTCATCATCTTCTAATCCACACTTGTCTTGGAGCCATGCAAACATGTCACCATAAGCAACAACAGATAATTCTCCTTGTTTCAAATCAAGAAAGGACCGAAAATAGACTTCATTCTCAAAAATACCATATTCCATATTTAGTCGCATATTTGAGTCTTTGAAGATTGTTGTAAAATCTACTGATATGGAATTTCATCTTGACTTGAATGTAACACTGAATTGGCCTGATGTCGTAGATCAATTTTCCACGATCACATTGGTGAAAACAAATATGAAATCTGATGGTAGATGACTCGTAAAAAGGAAACTTACCCGTTGACTGGGTCAAATCTGCCGTTGATCAAATTAGTCTGATGCAGGATTATTGCAATTGGGCTTCAGCTTGTGGGGCAGGCTTCAAGAGCCAGACTTGAACCGAACTCGAACTCGGCCCAACTCACAGAAGAGGGTCATGTGTGCCTCGGTAGTCACGTCGAAGAAGAAAGAAAAGGACCGGAAGCCCCTTTTGCTTGTGCTTCAACAAAACGAAAGGAGAGGAAGGGAACTGGATTGCCTGGAGCGAGAGAAAGACGATGGTGGTAGTAGTCTGAAAAGTCCAAGCAGAAGCTAACGACGATGGTGCTGGAGCGCGGCAACTTTACAACTTATAACGATGAAGGAGCCTGGTGAAGGCGTTGTTGGTGTGGGACGACGGTGGTGCACGGTACACTTCTTTCTTTCTTCTTTATTGCTTTTTTGTTCTTCTTCTTCCTCCTTTTTTTTTTTTTTGCTCTGGGTTGGGTTTTGATGAAGGGCTCGGGGGTTTTCAAGGAATGGGAGATGGGTTCCGAAGGTGGTGGGGATGTTTAGGTACACTTCTTTCTTTCTTCTTTATTGCTTTTTTGTTCTTCTTCTTCCTCCTTTTTTTTTTTTTTGCTCTGGGTTGGGTTTTGATGAAGGGCTCGGGGGTTTTCAGGGAATGGGAGATGGGTTCCGAAGGTGGTGGGGATGTTTAGAAAAGGAATGGGTTTGGGTTGATGGGTGTTTGACGAAGGGCAGGGAGGTTGAATGGCTATCGGCTATTGAGATGGATTGGGTATGGATTTTCGATTGGCTGATGGGGCAGTGGAGAGGTGGCGGAAAGGTTCTAGAAGGCTTTTCGGATTGTAGGGCACGGGCTGGGGTAGGCAAGGCTAGGGTTTTCGGGAGGATGAAGAAATTTGCGAGGATTCTGTGATATGGAGTTGGGATTTGGAAGAGGGTTGTGGTCGGGACAACGGAAGGTGGAAGGTGCGGCTGGGAGAGATCGAATGGGGGAAGGTGGAAGGGGCTGCAAGTGGGTTTTGTGGTGGAGATCGGATTTATGGAATGTGGCTGGGATTTGCGGAAGGTTGTACGACGGATCTGGGCAACGGGTGGGGTTCGACAGGTAGTGGTGATGATGGTAACGGGATGGGTGGTGATGGATGGATAGGGTTAATCACGCTGACGATCGTGGGATGGCGCGTCTCTGATACCAATTGATGCAATCGTAGATACGATCGCAAGTGTCGGGGCACAATTAGGGTTCCCATGGGAACAATCACATGAAGAAGAAACTCTCCAATGATAAACCCACAGAGGGAAAATTCTATTAACTCAAATCTCCGAGATTATTAATCTCTACAATGTCATATATATAATAAAAGAAACTTAGGGGCTAAGAAATCAATCATAATCAAATTAGGAAACCAAATAATAATCCTATCCAATTTAGAAACTAATCCTAAGTACAACTTCTTAAATAAAAATTAGAAACTAATAACAATTAATAAAGAATTCCTAAACTTCCTTGGGTCCCAACAATTGGACCATAAGTCTTGCCCCAACGGATGGATAGTGCTGCTGCATCAATGGGCAAGATATTTTAACAAGCTTTTAAATGAAGATTTTATAGGAGTTCTAGGATTGAGAGATGATACTTCTCTAGTAGGAATTGCAAACCAAATTTCTTCAGGCAATTGGTTGCAACAAAACCCAACCTGTTCACAGGTTCAAGAGTTTTTTTTTTTTTCAAAATCTCAAAAGCTCCCCTCTTCTTCCCTTTTTGTTGCTTAAATAGGTTTCATAAGACAGCCCTAAAACTTATTTCATTTATTGAGTTGAGGCTTCTTGAGACTAATCTAGGCCATTGACACAATGACAAGAAAATACTAAACCGCTCTCAACAAATGGGCTACATAACACAAATGAAGGTGAAAATCAAGAGGTAAAAGACCCAACAATGGGCCAGGCCCATATAGTCAGATGGCTGACTGTGCTTTGAATCAGTATCCCCTTCCTGAGGAGTACTCGACCTTTAGCTTTGTAAGTGTCTTCTTGGGTCAGAAATCTTATCTAGCATACAAATTCTCAATGTTCTTGTTGATCTTCATACTCTTCACATGTTTTGGAAACTTCACGTGATCTTTTGCTCCCAGTAGACTTTAGGCTTTGGTTTTTTTGATGGCAAGATTTTGATTGGATGCTCGATCGAACTGCTAGATGCTTCAACTGGATTATTTTCACTATGGGTCTGCAAACTTTGATCCACTGTCTTTCATCTTCAAAGATAAAGTCAAGATGAGGAATTTCAACGAACATATCCTCTTGTGATATCATTTAAACACTTTGTTTGTTTTCTCAATAAACAGCTAGGCGGTTTTGGAATTGGCATTTTGATATATTTTATTGAGTGATCAATCTCATTAATAACCAAATCTGAGCCTTCAATTTCCGCTTGTCCGTCCTTTGCCTTTTCCAAGTCCCAACGCTTGAATAATGCAGTCTTCTTCTTTTTTTTTAAATTTATAACACGCCGTCCTCTTGTTCAAATGCTGTTTCATCTGATTTTGCTATGAAATCTTCTGTTTCTCTACAATCATTTTCCACATTACCATCAAATTTAGTTGGTGAATGTAGAAGATCATTTCGACATTCTCGTCATTAGTGGCTTCTATGATTTCTTCTTTTGACTCTTTTTGCTGTGTCCATCTTGATACTTAAGTTGCCTTGAGACTTACGGGCATGGTTGAAAATAGCGGCCACTATGTAGTGTAGCGGCCACATTAATGGCCGTAGCGGTTGAGGCCGCTACGCTATTTTGAAAATAGCAGCGCTACGGTCTCAAATCTAATAGAGACAAGCAATTTTAATTTAAAACATTTTTTTTCCTGTTTCTTCTCCTCAATAGTCTTTCCTAAAGTAGTCTCTACCCTTATATAGTTCCAAATCACTAAAAAACCACATGATTGGGTGCTACGCAAGATTCAACATTTTTTGACCACTAAAAAAAGTCACACCGCTACGTATCGCCCGCTACGTAGTGTTTTGGCCACTGTCCTTTACACTCGCCGCAACTGCTATTTTGGTCCTTGCTTATGACTTACTAGAGCCACTTGAAAATGAAGATTCCTTACAGAGGAAGTCTGGTGTGGAACCATCATATCATTTTATGGGGCAAAGGCCTACACACTTGATACACGAGGGTTGTTGGATAGAAAGGCTCATTATAGATGTATTAGGCCACCCACTGTCACCTTATCTATTATTCTAACCCTATTAAGATAACCTATAATGGATGATAGAACCAAATTTAGGAGAACTATACATTTTGCGAGTTCTGGATGGAACTCCCCAAATGTTTAATCCATCTACTCTTATCAGATAAAGCCTTCAGGTAATGAGCCTTCCAGAGAGTTAAGGTGGGTCCCTTCCTATTCAATGGTTCACTGAATTCAAAGGTGGTCCTTGCTGTCTAGTGGGAAGGCCTTCTCACTGAATCATTCCTTGTAAACATATACATTTTGTTTTGTTATTTTCCCTTCCTGAAATATAGGGTTTGCTTAGATACCTTGTCTGGTCCCCAGTCCCTAGATCAATAAAGCTAGTGGTTTGTGGTTGGAAAAGGGTGTCCTGCTGCCTGCAGAATATAGTTTTATGTTTCAGCACTGTCCGTAATGCATGCTAATGTACATCAAAAGAGAACTGCTTTGATTTGCTGGTCATGTTCACCCCACCTCCGATTAAGGAGGCATTAACTCTTTTCCAAATTTGGTATAATTTGTAAATGCTCATATTTTTGTGGGTGTAGGGCAACATCCAGAGCTTCACTGCTGCTGAACTTGACAAATATGGGGCAGACGCATGGCTGCTTTCTCCTCCATGCCAACCATACACACGGCAAGGTTCATCCTAAATGCTTGTATGTCATTTCTATCAAGATCTTTGAAAGTCGTGACCAGTGCATTTTCATAAAGATATATGATGCTATTGGCTAACAGTGCTTTCTACCGATCCAGGTCTCCAAAAAGATTCCAATGATGCTCGGGCATCCTCTTTTCTCAAAATACTTGAACTTATCCCACTTGCTTTTCAGCCCCCACTCATGCTGTTCGTGGAGAATGTTGTTGGGTTTGAGGTTTGTATGGGGAATATTGGATATTAGAAGCTAAATTCTCTCAAGCATGTAAATATCCTTTTGTTGCAAAATTTTTGATCGGAGCATCGTCTTTCTGTTTTCTTCTGCTGCAGACATCCAATACACATAAGCAGATGATGGAGATTTTTGCTAAATCTGGTTTTGTCACACAGGAATATATCTTGACTCCTTTGCAGTTTGGGGTTCCATATTCTAGACCTCGGTACTTTTGCCTGGTAAACTATTTTTCTCTATTTCTGTTTACTCTTGATTTAGTGCATTCAGCTTTTCAAATCTCAAGGAATCTCTCAAACTGATGTGATGCAGTCCAAGAGGGGCTGGCCTATAATGGGCTTTTGGATCATGGTCCAAATGCAGCCATTTTATGCCAAGTCCATGGGCCATATAAAGCACATTGGCTTTGTTACATACCAAAGGAGGCACATCTAGGCCCAGTGTGTTTAGAGGACAAATCTGTAGAGATTTACTTTGAGCTGTTTCTTACTAAATCAGTACACATTTACTTTGTTCAGAGTTTGTGATACTCATGGGGTCTTTTATTAGATAACTCTTACTTTGGTAAGTCAATAAAAACTTACTTTCATTAAAGCTTTTGGTAATTTTTGGAGTATTTATTAAGAGTCTTATCTTGTAAAGTCCTCGCTTAGTAGTTTTCTAGATTTAGCAAGGGGAATAAAGTGGATGAGGGAAGATATTAGAATTGTTGGATGGCTTTGTATGATTAGTTGTCTAGAGGGCTGCGCAGCTATTAGATTGTTGTGTTCTCTTTTTCTTTTGTAAATCAATGAATGCAAATACTTGAGCTCTTCTTCCTCTAATTTGGTGTTGAATAAAGTTGGTGGGAAACATTGACATGTGGTTTTATTATCCTTTGAGCTTCGGCTTGGAAAATGACTTTTACTTCTTGTTCCCCTTGTTGCATCACTACAGAATGGATGATGGAAGGTACAAAATGGCCAAATAGCTTTTATTTAGTTGATTGTGGTGTGGCATAAAGACAAACCTGAATACAATACCAACACTCATGTTTATTTTCCTGTCAAAGGATGCAGCCAGAAAGTGTACATGCATGTGCCTTCCGTGTGGGCTCCAATAGGCCTTTGTGCTTGAAGCGCCCTAACTACATTAGTGAGGGTTCTTTATAGTACATTTAGCAGTTACAAGTTCCAACATCCTCTTCACCTTTTAGGCATCACCTTTTCATTTCAGAAACAAGGTTCAGAATACTGGTTATTTTTTCTTATTTATATATATGTGGATTTATTTGAGTATAAAGGTAGGTTTATTTGAGTATGATTCTCATGTTATTCTCATGTGGGTTCTTATATTATTATTATTTTTGTTTGATTCTTATGTGATTTTATATTAATAAGTTATGCATGATTCTTATGGTTATTTTTTTTTTTTACTAATGTATTAAGTTGTATATGTGGATTTATTGAGCATATAAGTGGGTTTATTTGAGCATGATTCTTATGCATGTTCTTCATAGCATGAGATTACTTTTTTTTTAGCTATTGGGTCTAATGTTTAGCCTCTTATTCAGGTTCAACTCCAATTGCCCATTTGTTGATGGGGTATAGCATAGAAAACTAAGTGCTACAACTTCCAATGGCATTCTATAGAGGAAATTACTAGAAATATTTTATTTTTTATTTTTTTAATATTTGATCCATTTCTTTGTTCAGTATTTGATTCATGAGAATTCAATGAAATACATATATCATGGGCCTAAAATTGATGATTTAAAAGATAAGATTCACCACTACCATTAAATAGTCTTCTCTTGAATAGTAATGATTGTGCAGCCATCACCCTACTAAATTCAAAAAAAAGAAAAAAGAAAAAAAAGAAGATGATTTTGCAGCCATCACCCTACTCAATTTGACAGTAGTAAAGCGAGGTTTTCATCTATCGTCATGTTGTTTGTTGCATTGCATTGACAGGTCCAAGTTTGGGCATAGGAGGGTTATTGTCAAGTTTACATTCGGTGCCTAGCAGCAGTGTATAAATAGTTAAAAATTGATTTTCTTATCTTCAGGCCTTAGGCTCGGTCCTAGCCGCCAAGGCCTGAGTAAGGGCCTAGGTAGTACAGCTTGCGAAGGTGCTTTGAGGGCTTTGACCTGTCTTGGTCCCGGCCTGCATATGTCGAGGGTAGGGCTTGGACAGCCTCGGGCATGGCCTGCCCCTACCTGACACTTTGATAGCACTAATCTCACAGCTTGCATGAGAGGTAACTTTTGTACCACCATGTGGGACCGCCCATGATCAATCCAACCCTTTACAGTTTACACTCCCTAATCCCCTATGAATTAGCACTTGCCCTCATTTGATACTGATTTGCATTATGCCCTCACTAAAAATGTAACTTACGAAACCATTGAACTTTAACATTTAAGAGTATGGTAATCAAGGGCGGAGAAACTATGGTGATGTGGAACCAAATGGCTGATTGTAGTAGAAGGGTTGCAAAAGAGGTGCTTGGAGAGTCAAAAGAGAAAAGACAATTTGATAAGGAATTCTGATGATGGAGTATAGAGATTAATGAAGCCATGCGAGAGAAAAGATATTGCTATAAAGTTTGGCAGAACACTAGAAATACAAAAATTAGGAAATGTATAAGACGACAAAGAAAGAAATTAAGAAAGTTACCATATGATGACCAATAAGTTGGCAACAAGAGGAGAGTGATGTTTTCAAGCTTGCAAGAACAAGGAAAAGAAAAAGTCGGCACTTAGATAATGTCAAATGTATAAAGGGCAATGACCAAAATGTTTTGGTGAGGGACAATGATATTAAAGAAAGCGTGCGAAAGTATTTTAACAAACTTTTAAATGAAGATTCTATGGGGGGCTTAGGAATGATAAAGGTTACTTCGTTGTGCATACCTATTAACGCAAAATTATGTAAGTAGAAGTTCAAAAAGCATTGACAATAATGAAAACAAGAAAAGCCATAGGGCCAAATGACATTCTGATAGAGGCTAAGAAATGCCCTAGGAGAAATTGGATGGGTATGGTTAACTAGGCCCTTCAATAGGATATGAAAGGAAAAAAATGTCGGACGATTGGAGAAGTGTTCTAGTACCTCTATATAAGAACAAAAAAGATGCAAATTTCAACAAATATCACTGGATTAAACTTATGAGTCAGACTATGAAACTATGTGAAAGAGTAATAGAGAAATACTCAAATAGGTGACTAAGATATGTGAAAATCAATTTGGTTTCATTCGAGGGAGGTTAGGTATGCAAACTATCTTCTTACCTACGCAATTAAGGGAAAAAATGCGAGAGGAGGAAAAATCTTCATAAAGTCTTCATCGATTTAGAGAAAGCTTATGATAGGGTCCCTAGAGATTTGATTTGGGTTTTCATTCGAATGATCATAGTAGAGATGAGAATGTTAAGATGAATGAGTGGTAAAATTAGGAAAGATAGAATTAAACACGAGCACATTCGGTAACATTTAGGAGGTGGCATCAATAGGTGATAAATTAAGAACCGTTTGTTTGAGATGGTTTGGACTTATCCATTGGAGGCCAACAACAACTCCAATGAGAGAGATTTTCTATTCAGGTTGATGAACCCACAAGAAAAAGGGGTCGGCTGAAGAGGACATGGAGAGATTTAGTAAGGATAGATTTGAAAAAGTGGAACCTATTTGAGCTGTAGTGAAGATAGAACTGAAAAAGTGGAACCTATCTAAGAATTCAGCCCAAGATATACTGGAATGGAGAAAAAGACTTCATGTAGTTGACCCTAACATAGTTGGGACGAGGCTTTGATGATGATATGAAGAAACTGTGAAACTTGAAGGCCCCTAAATCTATTGTTGTGATGACTTGATTGAGTTGATTTTTGCCCAAAATCATATCCATAGTGGGACCTTTCCATAACGCCATCCTCCCACGTGCGGGCTAGGTGGCCCAAGAAAGTGTGAAGTTGACAACTTATTGTATGAATCTCTCTGATCTCTCAATGCGTATATATACTTTATGCATGCATGGAGTTGCATGATGAGTGATCAACTATTGCAATCCGAGTGAATCACCCCAAACTTACAAATCCCTTGACTATTGAGTTAGGACAACCTATATAATGGTGGATATGAACAATGAATTGACTTTAAAATGATACAACATGCACACTAGTCAACCATTATTTTTAGGATGCACTTTTTGTACCTCAAACTGGACTCTGTACAAATATATTGGTAGAGCTGCTTGATACTTGATCTAGTGCATTACTTGGGCTACATGGGACCGTAAAACATGTTAAATGGGTACCCTCTGTCTTTCTCAACAATGTTCTCCACTGGTTGTCATTTTGGCTGCAATGGAGTAGGAATGACAGTATTCCACATGATGTTTTTCCCAATTGATGCCGCCCCGGATCCTTGATCAACAAATAGATCAACCTCTTGAGGGATTGATCGGATCCAAAGATGGATTCTGCCACTAGGGCACACTCACGATAATGGTAAACACCATAATTAAATAGGAAACCCAGATATAAATTGACTGATAATACTAAGCATAAGCAATTACAATGCGAAATCATCTATGTAGGATCGTTCATCTTTTGCTTGGACACTAAGACTTCCTAAACATGAAAGAAGACTAAATCAAAAGAGGAAACTAGCTAATAGCAATCCTAATAACAGAAAAATTAGAATATGGATAAAATTAGAATCCCATAGTAGCTCTCAGTCATAATTGGGCCTATTGGCTGAACCCAATGGACCGGGTTGACCTATGAGTCAGTGGGTTGGCCTAGTTGACTTGGGCCTGGTCCATTCTGCATCACCAGCTTTCGTGACACTCAGTGCAAAGAGTGGAATTGGGAAAACCATCCACTCTCAAACCATTCAAATCAGTCAGGATTTGTAGTATCCAAAATGCTTTGTTTTTATTCTTTTGCTTAGTGTAGTGGGAGGCTATGACCTGCGATTATATGCATAATACTCATAAGACACATCTGATTTAGTTTACAATAGTTTACTTCTTAGTGATTGCCATACAATACGTATGTCACGCCCCGAGCCCGAGATTTGATTAATGTGGATAAATCCCGAGGCGCGACCACACGTACTCCCGTGAATTTCGTAATTAACCGAAATTAAAACGAAACCCACAAAGGATATACTTCATGCTAGTGAGATGAACGAAACATATCTGTCATTAACACTAACAATGCGGAAGCTTATATAACAATGGTATCATATATGAAAAAGTCCCTAATTGCTACTCAATGACACACTAAAATACTCATTCACATATTTACAAAGTTCTTTTACACAAAAGCAGAATAATCAGTCTTTACAACAACGTCATCCCTATGCATATTTAAAATCACAATGCATGACGACATATTTCTCAAGTTCCAAAAATTGTAACCACTATTCTCGCACTCCGCTACCAGGATCAGATGATGTCCTGACCATTCCATTCCACTAATCCTCCTGGAGGAACCGCAGTGGTCTCCTCCGCTGGCGTTGCGGTCTCTGCAAGACCGGCTTTGACATTTGGGCTTGTAACACCGTTAATAACACTTATGAATACGACGATTCAACGAAGTATAATTCAGCTCTATTGTAACACATGCTATGTTTAGTTGAATTTAAAGACACGGTATATTCAAAATTCAAATATTGAATACTAGGCAAGTTGTGCAATGAAATCAATTTATGCTGTAAGAATCATAATTCAGAATCATACACTAGTTGACATCTACATTAACCTCACATTTTGATATCATCCAATGGAAGTATTGATTATGGTGGGATCTGACCAGTGTCCGGGCCAATGACAACTGGCATCAACATGGATCTTCGGATCACCCAAATATAACCATCTACTGCAGTAGGAATTGTACAATTAATCTATTTCAGCACCAAGGAGCCTTAACAGGTCAAACTAAGTAGTGCCAAACTCAAGGAGTCATTTCAAGTCATATACTTTACTCAAATCAGTTCTCTACCTTTTTGGATATCGATTCAATTCCATTTATTCCAATCAAATCAATTGAAGGAAAGTAATGATTAATGCAAATGACAATATAAGACTTGAGGTCAACAATAATATCTCAATATGAATGCAAATCAATTTAGAGAGTCGAGAAATTACTAGCCACTACTATAATTATTCTTTGTCTCTAACCATCCATTCGGTGTAATTTTCGGTTATCTAATGTACATGTTATTTTCGATTTGGTGTTACATAGTGTATGAAGTTTACATTAGCGTCCCCTAAATTAACATCTATGGTTATGTTTGTGCAACATCTTCATATGCACATTGTACTGTTAATTCCTTGTCAAAGGAGTCCTGAAGACACTTGTCTCTTAGTCTATTTCAAGGAATATCAAAGCAAAAGACTTGTCATACTTTTGGAAGACTTGGATTCGTCAAAGATCGACATCAAGTTATGACAATCAAATTCAATTAATTGGACCTAAAACACTCCTTTAATAGCCCTAAAAACCCTTTATTTCAATAGGTTTTAAAACTAAAACCCGGAATTTTCAAACTATAAAAACTGCCCAGAATTTGGCCAGCATTCGGCCAGCAGAAGGCTGTTTGGCCAACTATTTGGTAAGCTCGAATTTCTGCAAGTCTAAATTCGGCCAGCTGTTCGGCCATCCGAACAACTCCAAGTTCTGCAGAAAAATTCTGAACCAGATTTGAAACTTAGACATACAAAAATTTATACAAGATTTCTAGCATCCATTATCAATTGAACTGATTATACTTGCCTCAATTAGGAATCAAACACCAAAAACCCCTTTCTTTAAGCTCTATTAGAGATGAAATTTTACCCCTTTGAACCTTAATCACTAACCTATCATATGAAATAACAAAGAATGGAAAACCAATGAGTTGCTTGTGATAGAGAATAGTCTAAATCACCTAATGGAACTTGAAATCTCTGTAATTCCTATTGATTACTTACTTGTAGCTTGATGAAGAGAAGAATTGAGGTTTCCATTAAACCCTAACACCAAAGAAGCAAAGAAAGATGATGAAGCAACACAATTCTTCTTCCATAATCACTTGCACAGCCTCTTCCCAAGCAATTGATGAAGAAGAAAGAAAAGAAAACCAGGGCTTGTAGCTGAGAAGCTGAACACACTGTTCAGAACTGAGCTTGGGTTCTTTTTAAGAACAACTATTCTGACTTTTTTACATAGAAACCCTACATCATAACACTATTTCATTTTTAAGTCAAATGAAGACTAACTTGATCAAATGCAATGAAGTCCATTACGAAAATCGAGTTCTAAATGCAATCTTCTATATATCTTGATCTCTAACTCGAATCTAATGATATCCAGATCGAAGATCAATCTTTGAAAAATAAGCGGCACCCTGAAGTTACGTAACAAATCCAACATTGGATTTGTAAATTATTTTTTTGTTTATGTTTTATTTATGATGAAAGGTTTAGAGATGTATTTCTAACCTTATCATATTCTTTTCAGAATGGCATCAGGATTAGGAAGTGGTGATAATGATAATCCTGATTACTTTGTGAGCGAAAATGAAGGCCCTACACCTCCTACTCCAAGTTCAGATGCTAGAGTTGCAGCAATTCTAGAACAATTGGTAAGAAGCAATGAGCAAATGGCAAAAAGCCATGAAGCACAATTGACTATGCAAGCACATATTGCTTCTATTTTGCAAGTGCAAAGTCTATTGCAAGCTCCACCCGCCCCACCAGTTTAACAACAGCATAATGTAGAAACACAAGTGGTGGTTCAGCCTAATGAAAAATATCCAAATATTTTGTTTGAGCAGTTCCGGAAGAGGGGCCTTAGAATCTATGATGCCCAGATACGGCATGGATACGATTAGGACACGCCGTGGACACGGCAGGGACACGGATTTTACACGTTAAAAGTGAAGTATCAGATATGATATGACACGATACGTTACCCATTTCGAAGTATCCGTGCACCATAGCTCAGAATTCTATGATACAGAAGATGTCATGTCATGCAAGCAGATGAATGGTTGCAACACATTGATGATGTGTTTGACACAATGGTGTGCATTCAGAAACCACAAGTTATGCTTACCACCTCAATGTTGAGAGGGGTAACTAATGTGTGGTGGAAAAGTGTGAAGAGTGTGTTCAAAGAGATGCTAGCAACCGATATTTGGGAAACTTTTAAGAAATAGTTCAATAGGAAATTCATACAGAACATGTTCAACAATGGAAGGAAGAAGATTTCCTGAGTTTGAAACAAGGTCAGATAACAGTGGCTGTATATGTTCACACTTTCTTGCAGTTGTCCAAGTATGCTATTGACTTGGTGGATATTGAAGAAAAGAAAGTGAAGCGGTTTATCAATGTACTGAACCCACTGTACAATAAAATTTTACATCCCGTCCCGAATTAATCGAGATTAATGCAAATTAATTGTGTTTAATTTAGTTTAATTTAGTTAAATGTGTTCTAATGTTCAAATTAAGTTAAATTAGTCTCAATCAGTTGAATTTCTAATGGACCAGGTTTGAATTGACAGTGAGTCGTTTGAGCCTGTTTTGGGTAGAATAAGGTCTTTTTCGTAAATTTCAGTTTTAGCATATTTTGTTGGATACGTTAGATTTTGATACCATCGCGTGTATCTCGAAGAGTACATTGATTTTCGTGATGGGCTTCATTGCATTTTATATTGTATAGACCAATTTAGTCTTCATTTGACTCAAGAAGTAAATAGGGTTATATAATGGGATTTAAGTGTAAATTGCAGAATACTTCTTGTTAAAAGAACCTAAAACTCAGTTCAATCGATATGTTGAGCTTCCAGCAGCCAAAACCCTAGTTCCTTTTCTTTCTTCTCCATCAATTGCTTAGGAAGGGATTGTGCAAGTGAATTGGAGGAAGAAGTTTGTGTATTTCATCTCCCTCATCGACCTTCTTTTTTTCTTTGGTGTTAAGAGTTTGAGGAAAACCTCGCTTCTTCTCTTCTTCAAGCTACAAAGTAAGTAATCAATAGTAATTTCAAAGATTTCAGTTCCAGTAGGTGCTTTAGACTCTTCTCTATCACAAGCAACTCATTGGTTTTCCATTCTTTGTTGTTTCATGTGATAGGTTAGTGATTAGGGTTCAAAGGGGTGGAATTTCATTTCATCTCTAATTTAGCTTAAAGAAAGGGGTTTTGTGTTGGGTCCTAATTGAGGCAAGTATAATCAGTTCAATTGTGAATGGATGCTGGTAATCTTTTATTAATTCTTTTGTAGGTATAATTTCAGCCTTCGTCTTAGAATTGATATATAATGTGTTGAATGGAGAAGAGGTCTATAATTGTAAAATGATGATTAAGAATGGGACAGAAGGTCCCATAGTATTTGCAGGTTCAAATTGTATGGAATGAAGCAGAGGAAGAAGGAAAACAGTTTCAGAAATCTGAAACTGGATTCGTGTCAGGTCCGATCGATCGGACCTGTAGCCTGATCGATCGGATAAACTGGGTCTAGATTGAGATGATTCTAATTGAATCAAAATATCTTTTTGTGCATTTTAATAGTTCTATAAATTAGTCTTGAGTTTATTTATAGTGTAATCTTGAACTATTAAATGTAAAGGATCACAAAGACTTTGTAGGACCTTAGAATTGCTATTTTGACTTAAATTATTGGTCAATGGAATTAAACACGTAAGAAATCTTGAAGGCTGGGAATCTTATGTGTATTATCCGTTAGTTTAGCACTTAACCATGGGTGTTAATTTAGGGGACTCTGATGTACACTTCTTACACCATGTAATACCAAACCAAAAATAACAAGTACATTGGATAACCTAAAATTACATCAAAATGGATGGTTAGAGACGGCGGATAATTAGTTTAGTAATGTCTAGTAGGTTACCTTGACTCTCTAAATTGACTTGCATTTCATTTTGAGATATTATTGTTGACCCCAAGTTGTAAATTGTAATTTGCATTAATTTTTACTTCCCTTAATTTGATTTGATTGAAATATGTCATTTTGGATTGATATCCAAAAGTTGTAGAATTGATTTGATTGGAATATACGAACTTGAATCGATATCCAAAAGTATAGAACTGAATTGAATTAAATTGACTCATTGAGTCTGGCACTACTTAAGTTTGACCTGTTAAGGCTCATTAGAGCTGAAATAGGTTAATTGTACAATACCTACTACAGTAGATGGTTATATTGGGATGATCCGGAGCTCCGTGGTGATACTAGTTGTCCTTGGCCCGGACACTGGTCAGATCCCACCATAATCAATACTTCCATTGGAAGATGTCAAAATGTGATGCTAATGTAGTGTATGATTTTGAATTATGATTCTTATAGCATAAATTGATTTCATTACACAACTTGCCTAGTATTCAATATTTGAATTCTGAATTTACCATGTCTTTAAATTCAATTAAACATTGCATGTGTTACAATAGAGCTGAATTATACTTCGCAGAATCGTCGTATTCATAAGTGTATTAATGGTGTTACAAGCCTGAATGTCAATGCCGGTCTTGTAGAGACCGCAATGCCAGCGGAGGAGACTGCTCCGGTTCCTCCAGGAGGATTAGTGGAATGGAATGACCAGAATATCATCTGATCTTGGTAGCGGAGTGCGAGAATAGTGGTTACAATTTTTGGAACTTGAGAATTATGACGTCATGCATTGTGATTTTAAATATGCATAGGGATGATGTTGTAAAGACTGAATATTTTGCTTTTGTGTAAGGAACTTTGTAATATGTGAATGAGTATTTTAGCGTGTCATTGAGTAGCAATTAGGGACCTTTTCATATATGATACCATTGTTATATAAGCTTCCGCATTGTTAGTGTTAATGAAAGATATGTTTCGTTCATCTCACTAGCATGAAGTAAGTGTATCCTTTGTTGGTTTCGTTTTAATTTCGATTAATTATGAAATTCACAGGAGTACGTGTGGTCGCGCCTCAGGATTTATCCACATGGATCAAATCTCGAGCTCGGGGCGTAACATACGTATTGTATTGGGTCTGTTTGGGAACTTTACATGTAGAGTGGAGTGAAGTAAAGCCTCAAATAGTGAAAGAATAAAACATTAGTGGGTTATGATGATATTTTGTCTTTAGTTGTTTGGTAGGGAATCTTTTTGACTTTTTATTTAAAAAGTGTGTTTTTTTATGTCTTTTATTGGAAAAAGGAGGTTGCTTTTTTACTTTTTTTTTTTTTTGAAAATGGAGGGAATTTTAAAAGTGTATTCTTTTGATGTGACCCTTTGTTTGAAAATTAGAGGCTTTACTTCACTCCACCCTACTAGTGAAGTTCCCAAACAGATGTGGGATACTTTTATCAAGGCCCACACATTGTCAACACTTGCGCTCATTTTACCATTTTGGAAAAGGGAAACTGGCATTCATTTTCAACCGTCTGATTTTACACCATTCAGTTATTTATTATAATTGCAGGCGAAAAGGAATCCTTCAACGTTTCAGAACCCACACTTAAATAGCCAACTGCTTTGGACACCCATTCCTCTTTTAGCACATGAGAATGCCGCAAGGATTGATGGCTGCAATGACTTGCATCTACCTTGTGACCCAATAAAGGACTTCCTCGAAACGAAGATTTCTTTTGGTAATCACTCTGGTAAAACATCTGAAGAAAATATTTCTGAAAGTCAGTGCTTGGATCAATATACTGTTCCTTTGAGCTTGATTGAGAGGTGGGGAAGTGCCATGGGTATCCTTAACACTTTTTTCTATCATTAAGAAGCATATTGTTGAGTTTGTTATGCTCTCTCTCTCTCTCTCTCTCTCTCTCTCTCTCTCTCTCTCTCTCTCTGTGTGTGTGTGTGTGTGGCTGGAATGATTTCTTAAAAAATGGCTCAGATATTGTTTACCCCGACTCTAAGCGCTGTTGCTGTTTTACCAAAAGCTACTATCGATATGTGAAGGGTACTGGATCCCTTTTGGCAACTATTCAAGTAGGATCTTTTTTCTTCAATGTGATGTTTATTCTACTCTCTCTCTCTCTCTTATCTTTATTATTATTTTTTTAATTTTTGTTGATCCTTCATGGCATGTAACAAGTGACATGCATTCAACTTTTTAAGATTTTTCTAGTTGACTTCTGGTAGATATCACATACCTGAACTGAAGACACACATATGAAAGCTACTTCTATTATTAGTAATAGTTTAATAAATTAATACCAGTTAGCAGCATTATTTTGAATGGTAGTGGGAACTTTCTATTAAAATATGAAGCGCCAGCAAATACATCAATGGATTAAAAAAGAATACAAACTAATGTCGGCAAGTAATGATGCTATCCACTCAATCGGACATTTTTAAAGGTTGAAGAGTATCCAAGAAAAAACCATCATATCACCCTCATTTGACCTTTCTTGCTACCTCTTCCTGCAGTGGAAACCATGCTTTATGAAACCTCTATTGTTCCTTCACAGCCAAATGTACCACAGTTCTCCAACCACATAGAAACAACATGGAAGGTATCTCCTGTTTGGAAACCCAAATCTCTATTGTTCCAAATGGTTCATGATTCTATTTTTTCATTACTTAACCCCAAATAAATAAAAAGAATAATTCAAAACCTTTCCAGGAAAGGAACAATGCATGAATGATAAGCCTCCTCCATAGCTTGCGGTTGGCACAAACATGATGGAAACTGCCTCACTTCATGGTATAGGTTCCTTAAACCAGCGATTTTGAGTTGCTTGAGGAGATTTCATGCATACAATGAGAACTAGGTTATGGTTGTTCAACCATCTTGATCCTTACCTCAATCTCGTGAGATCTGCACCTCTTCAGATCTCTTTCACAGCCATAGGCTAACTTCCTTCAGCATTTTGTTGCAAAGGGAGACCATTGTAATGATATCATGACATTGGAACTAGATTATCAGATGGCTTATTTATCATCACTCCATGAACTCCAAGTTGTTTTTAAGTTAGGAACATCTGCAGGAAATGGAAAAGCACCTAACTGTATATACTGCAACAAATTGGGTAGAAACTTGAAGCAGAGATGAGAAGAAGGGCTTTCCTTTACTCTCCTTAGCAAGCAATTTTGTCTCTTGTATTCCTGAATTGATCAATTAGCAACATATTATGCAAACTTCTGGGTTGTGGGAGTTGGGGACCTTATCCAACTGGTTGGAAGATGCATGCTACCTTTTGAACTTCCAAAACGACACAAGGGTGGTAAGCTAACAACCATCTTAAAAGAGTGCAGTTGTAGAAAAAGTAGATTGTCTCCTTGTTTTTAGGTCACCAATACTTGTAATTTGTATTTTTTTTTTACTAATAACAAATGCATTTCGGGTAATTACATTTCACAAATAATGTGTAGTGAATAGCATTTCGATATCTACACCTTTGGTTTAGCATATCATGCTTTTTGAAGTTGCTGTGCCCTAGATGCTGATGCGAAGTTGCTAATACTATCGTGTCCAACTTACATTGGTTATGTTTATCTTGAACAATGTGTTATTTTTATTAGAGAACTAATACCATGTGAAGGCCGCTTGTGAGTTTCCATGTAGATGACTTCCATTTGATTTTAAAAGGGTTCACTTTTGATTTATCCAAACCATTCACATCACATGCCTCCCAATGAACAGATAGCATCCTTAATTGCACTTCAATCGGAGTATATACCATTAGATTCATCAATGCGTGAACAAGAAAAATTAAATGTTAAGCTGAATTCAATTTTATAATCTTTGATCAATCTAATGGTGTATATTTGTTCAACTGTAATGAAATCTGGGCCATTACCTTTTCACTAGGGGGCATGCAATGTGAATGGCTTGGATTAAGCAAATACAGACCTTACATGGCTCAGTCAAACTTCTCTGCGTAGGAACTCCCATCCAGACATCGGTATATGATCATTTCTCATTTTTATAATTTTGAATCCCCTAAATTGGATATCTACTCATCTAAAAAAGTGAGAGCCAGTGGTAGCTTGATGGTGAGGCACCTGTTCATTATCATCACCTTGTGTGAGTCCCTCCAAAGCAAGGTCCTGGGAGAGTCTAGACTGGAGACTGACCTAACCTTTGGAAATTTTGCACAAAGTGGTTGCTCATAGGTCTCGAGCCTGTGTTATCACACATGGCACCTGAGACTTTTACCATTGCACCAAAGCAGGGTCCTGGGGGGTGGTGAGGCACCTCCCCTCCACAAAAATGAGGGATCAATCCCTGGTTGTACCTTTGATGGTGTGAGAGAGTTCTTTATGGATAAAATCTGAGGTCTTTATGGATAAAATCTGCTTCTTGTTCTTCCAATCATTTTTCTCTCTTGGACATTACTATAGAATGACAAGACATTGTCAGAGAAGGATGAAATTCAGACATTGAAGGAGCTGGGTCTCAGATATTTTACTCCTCGTGAGGTATAGATACTTCTCAACCTATTTTCAGGTGCTTCTGTGACAGAAGCTTCTGTCCATTTCTTCTTATGATGCTGATTACCTTAATAATCGTGAATCTTCAGGTTGCTAACTTGCATTCATTCCCAGAGGACTTCCACTTCCCACAACACATAACCCTTAAACAAAAGTGAGTTAATCTTTGATGGTTTTCTTGTCTTAAGCAGGGACCCATTTCAAAAATAAAAAGAGAAAAAGAAAAGAAAACTTATCATAGGACTCTAACTAATAGAAGATGAGGATCCTTTTTTAGTGACTTTTAAGTAAAAAATAAATTATTAACCTGGACTCGGTTCATCTGAGTCCCAAAACTCTGATTTTCCTTTTGTATGAAAGAAAGTCTTTCTGTCATAAACTTGGCCTGCTATACTGCTTATATGTTTTCCCTTGTCATCTGACCTGAATCATGCTCCTTTTAGTGGGCTAAGTTCACAAACAAAAGTATTTGGCAGAACTGTTTCTGGGGTTTGTGAAAATCAGAAATCATACTATGGGACTTTATTTTCCTGGCATTTTTTCCTTAGTGCTGATAATGATTTTTTTGCTTGGGAACACTGGCTAGCTGTTATGTCATAATATTATCATGGGAGCACTAGCCAGTGCTTGAACCCTGTACCTTGTCCATAGAAGAGGCCTTCTTATTAATATGAGCCTTCTTATTAATGCTAGAGCCCTTTGCTCTGTTTTTCCTAGAGTTGAGGCTTTCTCTGACAAAGTACTGGAATGCACTTGTATGCTTCAAACCACCCTAAAACCTAAAACACCCATACTTCATCATCATCATCATCATCAAAGCCTTGTCCCAACTATGCTAAGGTCGGCTACATGAATTCTGTTTCTCTATTCCGATCTATCTTGCCCCAAATCCTCAAATAAGTTACACTTCTTCATATCTATTTTTACTACCTTCATTTACGTTCTCTTTGGCCTACCCCTTCACCTTGGCCCAATCTTCATAGCCAAGTTTTTCCTTATTGGCACTGTTGCTGGCCTACGTTGGACATGCCCAAACCATTTCAAACAAATTTCTCTAATTGTATCCCCTATTGTTGCTATCCGTAAATGCCCTCGAAAGTGCTCATTTCTAATTTTACCCTTCCTAGTTTTACCACACATCCACATCAACATTCTCATCTCTGCTACATACATTTTGTGCATATGTTGCTTTTTGATTGGCCAAAATTCTGCTTCATAGGTCATAGCTGGTCTAATCGCTGTCCTGTAAAATTTTTCCTTCAATATTATTGGCATTCATCGGTCACAAAGCACTCCAGAAGTAAGTCTCCACTTCAACCATCCCACTTTTATCCTATATTTGACATCTTCATCAATCTCCCCATGCTTACTAATTATAGAGCCAAGGTAATGGAAAGAATCACTTTGTAGTATCTCATGGTCTTCAATTCTCATAGTAGTTTCAGCTCTTTCTATATACCCGCTGAAGTTACAATCCATATATTCCGTCTTTATATGACTTTTTTTAAAGCCTTTGGATTCTAAAGCCTTCCGCCTTCTCTCAAGTTTTGCATTCACATAATCTCTTGATCCATCTACCAACACTATATCCTCTGCAAATAACATACACCAAGGTACCTCTTCTTGAATATGAGCAGCTAACTTATCCATAATCAGTGCAAAGAGATAAGGGCTTAGGGCTAACCCCTGATATAAACCTATGGTCACTGGAAACTCCCCAATCTCTCCGCAAATAGTTCTCAAACTTGCGACTGCTTCTTCATACATGTCTTTAATAATTTCAATATAACCTCTTGGAACATTACTATTATTTAAAACCCAGCAAATTAAATTTCTAGGTACTTTGTCATAGGCTTTTTCTAGATTGATGAAGGCCATATGCAATTTTTTTTTTTTCGCTCGATATTTTTCCATTAATTGCCTAAGTGAGAAGATAACTTCCATTGTTGACCCTTCCTAGCATAAAACCAAATTGATTTTCAGATATCTTGGACTTAAGTTTAAGTCTTTGCTCCATTATTCTCTCCCATAGCTTCATAGTATGACTCATTAGTTTAATCCCACGATAGTCGGTACAGTTTTGTGTCTCTCCCACTAATCTGGTTTCCTTCATCAATGTTGCCAGCCTCCAAGGATGGTTATCCTTCGAACATACTGGCTGAGTATTATCAGCTACATCATCCTCCCTCAATCAGCTTGTCATCTGAGTTGTCTCCCTTTCATGTACTCACTTCCTGTTATGTCATTTGTGATCTATATTAAAAAACTTAGTCGAGGGCAGAATCCTCCAGTGCAGTCTTCCTTTTCAGTGGGATGTCAATGGGCTTGATTGGCCTGTGTAAAATTAAAAAAATTGAGACCTGAAATGAACGCCGCCTGACCCAACCTTGCCTTGTCTGCCATTTTACATTTCAATTGGTTGGGCTAATGGATGCAAACTGGCTTGACCTGAACTGACATGCTAAGAATCAACGTGGCAATGGCTTCAAAGCCAATTTCTTGAAGCATATCATTCAAGTGAAGTTACTAAGGTGATTCCTATATTTACGTAAGATCTTTTTTTACGTGGTTGGGTTTACTTGAGCCATTATGGATTGTTTAAAAAAACTGTAGTTGAGCCATTGCTTGTGTTTCAACCTAATTTTGAAACCTGTTCAATAAATGAAGCCTTCAACAAAGAATTCTAACATTCTTGAAATGTATCTTAAAAAACTCCTAGAAATGTTTCAGTGCTTAAAACGTTGTGGGGGCAGTAGTGCCAGAAGAGCTTGCTTAATTCATTTGTCTGTTCAAGTATAATAGCTGAATTCGTGTCGTATGATGTTAATGTTTTCTTTGCTTTCCTTGACAGGTATGCTTTGCTGGGGAATAGTCTAAGTGTAGCAGTAGTGGCTCCCTTGCTGCGGTATCTATTTACTGAACCTTTATAATCAGCATCCTTCCTGCAGCAAAACCTGTAATCACTATTTGAGTACATAACCAATTCTTACTCAAATTTACGGCACACATCACCCGTGACCCTAACATGGCGACTGTTATGGCTTGATTTGGTATGCATGAGGCTCAACCCCACTCATTTGGAAAGATAATGCTGCAGTGTTGTCGTATTTATAAAGATATGCTTAGTGCAACTAAACAAATGAGTACTAAAGTTTGAGGGGATTACATTTGAAGACGTTAACAGTTGTGTTGGCATGTTTCTGCAACTATGTTCCTCTTGATTGTGTTGGAATTTAAGTGGGGGTGTTGCACAGTGGAAGGTGCTCGATATTGCAACCTTGAAAGCCATGTTACTGATTTTTTTTTTTAGTCATTGGATTGTGATTTGCAGGGAATCATGATTAGATTCAACCTTCCAAGGGTGACATGGTGATCGAGACCATTGATTTTGTTACCAATGAGAATTTCAATGTGTATTGGATATTAAAACCATGCATCTTTTTGGTTTTTTGAGGGGTACTCTTGTTTGCTTGTGCAAGATTGAAACCTGTTCTCGTCTCCTAGGCTTGCAATTTGGGTGCGGTACAACTTGAACCTGATTGAACCAAAGCTTACTAAATCCTGGTTGAGATTGGGTGGATCAGGAACCAGATCCCAAATTCAGTTCTATCCTTGTGATGAGTATATATGGAGGAGAAAAAGGCTTGTATAGAATCCTTGGTCATTTTTAGGGACGGCCAGGTTGTCCGGGCATTTTTGGTTTACTTGTGCGGGCATGTTTGTCTACATGGTTCTTTCGTGAAAAAATGAAGAATAACAGGTAGGGCTGTCAAAAGGTTGGGCCTGAGTCGGCCTTTACCCCACACTCACATATGCGGGTCGGACTTTGGTCGAGCGAAAGCCCTCGGTATCCCTACAATACCTTGGCCCTTACCCTACTCTTAAGGGCCAAGGCCCAAACAAATGATTTTTTTTTTAAAAAAATAACGAGACACCCTACTTGCCAAGTAGCACACACTTACTAGGTTTTATGCAAGGTAAGGTGTAGTTTTAGGTTTATCGGATGTATTTATTTTAATTTTTTATTTTTGGCTATTACATGGGAGGGAAGGGTAGACTAAAGAGAAGGGTAAACTATCCTAATCTCTCGGCCCAGGGGTCATCCTTGGGGTTGCTCCATGTGCCTGCTTGTGTTCTTTCGGGTATACTCGTGCAGGCTCCATCCGTGGTCTGCTAGTGAGTGCCAGCCAGGGTCAATCCCTGGCATTGTGGGTGGGATAAGAGGGAATTGTGCCAGGGTCTTATGTGATCCTTCATGTAAGGAATGTCGAGGGGTGGCTGTTTTGTATTTTGGACGCAAAACAGATGTCTAGGTTGGTCCAGTGAGCATGATTTAGGCTCCAGCCACAATGGGTTCCCTGATCCAAATGGCTTTCAAATGTACACCCATGAGACAATTGCAAGCCCTATAGCCTTAAGTATAACAAACGCAACAGGGAAAACGGACAGAAGGCTGGGCTGGATCAAGTCTTAGCCTGGCCCTCAATGTTGTGGGCTTTTTGAAATTGGGCCCTACTGTAACCTTGGGCTTTAGGACAAAAAGAATTGCGGGCCTGCTGGGCGAGGCCCCATTGTCAAAGGGATGAATTGACAGCATTAATGATCTGGGAGTAGCTAAGTTGAGCTAGCACTCTAGGGTAGGCTCAATTGCATTTGACAGTTCAAGTAATGCTTGAGGGGCCAAACTCAATTGGCTTGTCCTTAATTTAGCAAGCTAGAGCTCGATAATAAACAACAGCTGAGCTTGGGCTTGGGCTTAGGGTTGGGTTCAGCTTGTTTAATTAGCACCATTTTTTTTTATATATTTACTGGTGTTCATGGACTGGGTTTAGCCAGGATGAGGCATATCCAAGATTGACCTCACTTCATAAATATAGGCCCATGTCTGGGCCATCTCGACATGGACCATAAATGTAAGGCCCAAGCCCGGCCGAGCTGAGCCTCAAACTTTCTTTGAGGATGCTTCATGAGCTTGCAGCGATGTTGAGCTCAGCTTCCTATCTTTTTCGGAATGTTTTCCTTTTCTTCGGAATTGTCTCGGAATCATGCTAAAATTTTACCAGGATTTTTAGCAAAATTTTGTCACTTTGATGATTGATTTTTTTTTCTTTTCCATCATTTGCTGGTAGTTCCTCTAGAACGAACAAGGTCAAAGAGCCTGTTGCTGATGCGCCTCGTCGGTCTACCAGGTCTCCTAATGTGGCCGTACTGCAGGCCTAGGAGAAGGTCCAGTTTGTGGAGAGAAACTTGGAAGAATATGACTCCCTCAACCGTGATGAGATGAGACAGCGGTTGATCGCTCTTAAGGATGAGGAGTTCTACAGGATTATGGTAAGCAACTGTCCTTGGGTCATGGACGATCAGAGCATTGTGCCCAAGCCTACTTTTTTCTTTGGTGACGCAGTCCCTGACGACTTGACGTACCAAAGGAGATGTTTTCAGTTCTCTTACACGGCAGATGGTGAGGAGCGAACTGTTTTTACCCGGTCTACCTTTGATCGCATTATCTTGATCATGAGCCTTTCTACCACGTGTCCCAAGAGGGAAGATCCTCCGAGCTGGGTGAAGAGGACTAACGTGATCAAGGCCGGGGTTTTTGTTGGCGGCCCTTCCGATTATGCAGAGAAGTCGCCTGTCCGTATGGATATTTTGATGCCAGCCAGCGGTTACCAAGGTTTTGACTATCCATCGATCGATTTGAGATCGGTGAACCTTGGCATTTTTCAGGGTGACAGCAGTAATTGGGTGAAGCCTTTTCGACTCCATGGCCGTTTCAGCGCTGACTCAAGCTGGGAGTCATGGACTGATCACATCCTGTAGGTTGGTGGGGCCATTCTGAAGGAGGCCGAGATTTTTGATGCGGTTCGCGCTTTTCGGCAAACCGTGGTTTTCTCCGATGAAGCCTTCATAGCCATGTTGGAGTCATTCCTTCCACAAACCAACACTTTCATTGTCACGAATGGTGAGATTGGTTTTTCTTTGAAGGAAATGAACGCCATCACCGGGCTGCCTGTAATCGGCAAACTTTATAAGGAGTTTATGCCTATTGACAGCGTCCTTGAGGAGCAGTCTGAGGAGTTCAGACTTTTATACTTTCAGCTCGTCGCCTTCTATGATTTTTTGAAAGAGAAGGAGGGCTCAAAAGTAAGGTCCAGCAGTTGAAGGAGTTTTGGCTCCTTGTTCCCCAACTTCTTTGACAACAGAGAGTCTTCTGATAGCACGACCCGGGAGGTCAGAGCTAAGACTCCAAGTTTGAAGAAGACTTCCTTCACACGAGGAGTCTTGAAGGACTTCTTCATGAACACAGATGCCATTTATTCGGACATTGTGCTGCGGAGGGATCTCGCTGTTTTCAGCCCATATTTTCTATTCGTGGTATGTGTACCACTATCCCGACTTCCATCGATTAGGAGTTGCGCAGGATGATGACCTTTTCATGATTCAGTTGGCTAGAGGGACAGCCGTTTTCGAATCACTTTTGTCTGCCCGTTTGAGGATCCGACGGTTCAGAGACGTCGAGATTGAGCAATCTTTAGTGAAGCTCTCTACAGGTTTGCGGAAGAAGGCTTTTGATTTTGGTGTTTCCCGTGATTCCACCAGGGCAGGGTCGGGAAGACACTATTCTTTGACCAACGAGAAAAGAGGTGGCTCTTTAACATACGTGTTGGTACGATGGTGTACCGGAGACATCTTTTTGTTGATATCCAGTCGTATGTGCCCTCGCGTTTCGCGCTGTAGTTGGGCTTTTCTCAAGGCATTGTTGGGGCGACCATGGTGAAGCGTTTTGGAGGTTTGTAGCATGGGAGGAATGCTTGGGCTTTTAACAGTGCGGAGGACACTACCGCCATGATTTCCTGTCCTGAGTTGCCCACTTTCCGGACTGTTGGATTCATGAAATGGTTCGTAGAGAGCCTTTTGGTGTACCGGGGGCTTTCCAAGAAGGAGCTTGATGTGAAGCAATCTTCTGGGAAGGGTCTTGGTAGATCAGATGGAGTCTGTTGAGAGGAAGTTCTGGCATTCCTTGCTGGTGAGAAGCACAAGATAGGCATTTTCGGTGAACAGGACATCATCAGATCAGAAGCTGCACAAGAGATACCTGGTGAGGTCTTGAGACAGCTAGAAGAGGAGGCCGAGATCGATGCTTGGATGCAAGCAGAACGAACGAAGGCTTCCTTGGAGTCCACTGGGAGGAGCAGACCATCTGGCGAAGAGTCAAGCGAAGGTCCTGACTTTGATGATGGGATGGGTACTTCGAGTAAACCGGCCCATAGAAGCAAGAGGAAGAGAGGGTAGCGCCGTAATAAGAGACAACACGATGACTCTCCTAATTCAGAAGTCCCTCCCCCCACTGCTAAAGAGATATCAGGGGACGCTGATGAGCCTCCGGAAAAGAGGAGCCGAGAGGAAGAGACCGTTAATGAATGTATGATTCCTCCTCTTTCTCTTTCCGTTTCTTTCATTGAGATTTTTTTGTTTTTGATTTTCTTTCTCTCCCCTTTTTAGTGGGAGATGATGATTTGGTGATGCCTGAGGTTCCGACTGATGAAGCAGTGACGGATCTGATTGCGGCATCTGAAGAAGAACCGAGGGACTCTGGAGTGATTCCAGAATCTTCACCTGGTACGACTTCTTCGTGTTTTTTTTTATGTACTGTCATTTGCTAACTTGTTGCTTGTTTTCTTGTCAGCTGACTTGCCACAGGATTCTGACGATTTCGAGCCATCCATGGATGAGGCTTTTGACGACGCTTCGGATGAACTCAAGGAGGCGGAATAGTCGAAGAAGGTATTTGTAGCAATAACCCTGATGATAATGATTTTTTCAACAGGATCATTTTCATACCTTTTTTTCTTTTGTTTCACTGGCAAGTTGTGAAGTAATAGGAGAAGTCCCTCCGTCTTTCTCAGTGGCAGAGCAGGGGATGCCTACAGTTGAACCAGAAGTAGGGACTTCTTCTTCCAGTTTCAATACGACAGAGATGGAATCTTCTGAACAGATTCTTTCGGCAGTGTCTCCGATCAGAAAGAGTTTGATAATCACTCCTCCAACAGGGCATAACACGAGCCGTCGACCAATGGAGAGGGGCGAGCCTTCATCCGGGTCATCTCTTGAGTATGCGAAGAAAGTGTTGAAGAGCGTTTTGAGCTTATGAGTCGAAACTCTTTCTTCTGGCCATTTGGAAGCCGGTTTTGGCATGATTAAGCATGTACATGACATCCTTGCTGATAGCGAAGAGGTCGGTCTGGACATTGCAGGTGCGAAGGCTTTCATTGATGAAGTCATAGCTCTAGACAACAAGTGGAATGAGACTAAGAACTTCCCAAGTGGTAACTTCTTCAATGAGATGTTTTTGAAGCCTTGTGGCGAGGTCAAGTCTGAGCTGAACGAGATCTCGCGGACTCGGAAGCAATTCGTTCGGGAGAGGAACGTCACCGATTTAGCTATCATTGAGCTAACAGAAGATCTGCACTGTGTTGATAAGGAGGTCGTTGAGACCAGGCAGTTTCTTGAGCTATTGGAGGAACAAGCTGTTGCAAAATGGACCGCCATCGTGGAAGCTCGTGCTAAAAAAGAGACTCTGATTCGCCAAGTCGAGGAGGCTTAGAGCAATCTCCGGAGGAAGACTCAAGAGTACGAGCAATGACAGATTCTTTGGGAAGAGCTTCCTCGTGCTGCAGATGGGTCGCAGCGTTCTGCCGCATTTTATGGAAATATTTTGAAGAAGCGTGGCCTGGAAGCTTTAGAGGCTAAGGCCAAGAGTCTACTTGAGGAGTTGGATCTTTGGTTGAATACCATGTTAGACTGAGCTCTTGATTTTTGTAACAAACTCTTTTTCTTCTCTTTTCTTTTTGGTACCTCCATGTAAAAACATTTTTGGTACTCTATATACTTTTTACTCAAATTCTTTTTGACAAAAATAAGCAAAAGTAGGATGTTTGTTTGGAAATTTGATCAAAAGGTTATCATTTTGTGAAAATCTTTTGTCAAAGGTTGTTTTGGGCATGAAAGCCAGATTTTGTGGCGAAAGTCCAGTTTCTTGATAGCATGAAAGTTGGATTTTAAGATGGCATGGGAGTCGAAGTTTGTGGCATGAAAGCCGAAGTTTGTTTTTTTGAGATGGCATGAAAGCCGAGTTTTTTTTTAGATGGCATGAGAGCTGAATTTTATGGCGTAAGAGCCAATTTTTTTTTGTGGCATGGAAGCCACGGGGGTTTTTTTTTTTTTTTTTTTTTTTTTTTGAGATGGCATGAAAGCTGAATTTTGGATTGGCATGAGAGCCGATTTTTGAATTGGCATGAGAGCCAGGTTTGTCTTTGGCATGGAAGCCGAAATCTTGGGATGGCATGAGAGCCGATTTTTTTTGAAGTGGCATGAAAGCCGATTTTGGGTTGGTATGAGAGCTAGGTTTTGTGGCATAGGAGCCGATTTTGTTTGTTGGCGTGAAAGCCGAAATTTTGGGGTGGCATGAGAGCCGATTTTTATATTTTTGGCATGAAATCCAGAATTCTTTTTTGAAAACCGAGTTTTGTTTTGTTGGCATGAAAGCCAAATTTTAGATTTTTTTACATAAAAGCCGAAATTTTGTTTTTGGCGTAGAAGCCAGATTTTGTTTTTGGCGTAGAAGCCGATTTTGGTTTTTGGTATAGAAGCCAATTTTGGTTTTTGGTGTAGAAGCCGATTTTTGGTTTTCAAGATGTAAGTATTGACTAAAAGTTGTCTCTCTGCTGAATGGTATTGCAAATATCAATGGAATGTCGCTTCCTTGCTCATACGGTTTGCGAGTATCGATGGAATGTCGCCTCCTCGCGAATTGGGATGCAAGTATCGACTGGATGTCGCTTCCTTGCGAATTGGGGTGCAAGTATCGACTGGATGTTGCTTCCTTGCTTTTTCAAAAATTTTGGTTTTGTGGGTATCGACTGAATGTCGCTTCCCCACGATTTTTGAAATTTGAGGTCTTTTTTTTTTACCTCGATTTTTGTTTGATTTTTTGGGTTTGTGGATATCAACTGGAATGTTGCGTCTTCACGATTTTTGAAATTTTACAAGTATCGACAAAGTGGCGCTTCCTTGCGATTTTGAAATTTTGGAAGTATCGAATGGGGTTCGCATCCTTCCGATTTTTGGGTTTTGTGAGTATCGACTGAGTGTCACTTCCTATTTTTTTTTTAAAAGAACCATTTTTGTTTAAAGACACGAGGGTCATGAATTTTGACTCAAAACCATTTTTGGTTGTAAGAGTCGGGATGGACTAGGGTGGAAATTCCTGAGTCCTGATTTTGTTTCAAACCATGAATTTTGGGTTCAAAGATCGAAGATTAGGTCAAGTCCGGGAAGAGGCTCCTAAACTTGGGTTTTTGGATTTTTTTTGAACAATGAAACTATGAAAGTAAGTATTGTTTTGAGAGTTTTTTTTTTTAGAAATCTCAACATAAAGATGAAAATTCCAAAAGGAGTGGGTTTGACGGGCAAGTACTTGGAAATAGGCTTTGACCGTGCAGGCATTGCTCTGACCCGGTGGCGTAAGTCTTCAAGGGTAGTGTCGATTCAAGAACTTGCCGTTGATGGGCAGCATACATCTGTCGCCCTCCATGTTTAGAAGAGCGTATGCGCCGTTGGAGAAGACTTTGTCAATGACGAAGGGTCCCTCCCATTTTGGTTCGAGCTTTCCTTTGGATTTGTGGGCGAAAACCATTAGCCGTTTTACTGCAAGAACCAAGTCACCCTTTTCATAGGTGCGTTGCCTGACCTTCTTGTCGAAAGATCCTGCCATGCGTGCTTGGTACAACTCAATGCTTTGTAGAGCTTCGAGCCATCTTTCATCGAGATTGTCCAGTTCTTGGAGTCTCAATTTGACATTGCTTTCTTGCATCATGTCATTTTGCAAAGATACCCTTAAGGAAGGAATTTGTACTTCCAAAGGGACAACAGCTTCGCATCCATAGACCAAAGAGAATGGTGTGCTATGGGTTGGTCCTCGAACGGTGGTTCGATAAGCCCACAAGGCTTCAGGTAGTTTGTCACCCCAGTTTCTTTTGTGGCTAGAAACCATTTTCTTGAGAATTTTGCAGAGTGTCTTGTTGAAGGCTTCTGCTAGTTCGTTCACCGCTGGATTGTATGGAGTCGAAGGACAACTTTGGATTTTGTATTTTTCGCAGAACCTGTAGAATCTGTGATCCCGGAATTATGGTCCGTTATCATGGATGAATCTTTTAGGTATGCCGAAGTGACAAATAATGTTGGTGCGTAAGAATTGAAGGACTGATGAGGTCTTCATTTTGCTGAGCGCAAATGCTTCTGACCACTTGGAAAAATAATCCGTAGCGGAGAAGATGAAATGATGACCCTTGCTTGATGAGGGAGAGATAGGACCTATGATGTCCATACCCCAGGCTTCAAAAGGCCATGAGATCGCTGTGGGATGTAGCCATTCTGGAGGCATCTGGACATAATCTCCATGAACTTGGCATTGTTAGCAGCGTTTACAAAATTGCATTGCGTCAACTACCATGGTAGGCCAATAATAACCTAACATTTTTATCTGATCATAGAGCTTAGGACCAGTCTGATGAGCTCCACAAAGACTAGCATGTATTTCTTTGAGAGTTTCCTTGGCTTCTTGTTGTGACAAGCAGCGTAGAAGTACTCCGTTGAAGGATTTTCTGTAAAGCATTTTTGAAGGAATATCCAAATGAAAGTTTGAGGCTCGTCTTTGAAGGCTTACCCACTCTTTTGGATCTTCAGGTAGGATTCCTAACATAATGTAATCAATGAACGGATCCCTCCAGTTACCAATCGGAGGTTTGAGGATGGACATCCGACTTCCAACCACTAGGTGGCATTCAACAACTGCTTGGTGTGGGTTAAGAGGAGGGAGAATCTTTCTTTGACACACTGTGATTTGCAAGTTTTCCCCTTCTTGGATCGCCATAGATGCGGCGAGCTTGGCCAGGGCATCTGCACGGATGTTTTCACCTCTAAGGATGTGGGTGATGTGACAGATGTCAAACTTTTGTCGAAGCGATTGCGCCTTGTTGTAGTATGGCAACAGATCAGGCTTCCTGACTTCAAATTTCTGATTCATCCGGTTGATGATCAGTTGAGAGTCCCCAAAAGCTTCTAGCGTGGTGATGCTAGATTCGAGGGCGAGTTCCAATCCTATAATCAGGGCGTGGTATTCAGCTGCATTGTTTGAACATGGCTCCAGTAGCGAGAAAGCATGTGGAATCACGTATTTGTCGGGAATGACAAAGAGGATGCCAATTCCCGATATTTGCTTACCTTTTTCATTTGTCCTGGTTGCCCCGTCAGAGTACATGTCCCAGGAAACATTTGGTAAGGAAGTTTCCACATTGTTGACAGATTCGTCTGGGAGATCGTCCCTAAGTGGAGAATCCTTAGGCAATGGGTGCTCTGCGAGAAAGTCTGCGAGTGCTTGGCCTTTGATTGACTTTTCTGGTACATACCTAATCTCGAATTGCGACAGAAGGATGGACCATTTTGCCAATCGGGCATTGAGAGAACCTGCTTTTGTGACAAGGACCTTTAAGAGGTTGATCCTCGAAATCAGGTATATTGTGTTGGACAGCAGATACTGGCACAGCTTTTGTACGACGAACATCACTGCAAGACATTCTTTTTCGACTGGAGAGTAGCGATGTTTTGCACCTACCAACATGCGGCTGAGGTAATATAGATTTGCTTCTTTTCCCTCGTCGTTTTCTTGTGCTAGTTGAGCGCCCAAAGAGTAGTCGAGAGCTCTTGTGTACAAGATGAATGGTTTTCCAGTTGTGGGGGCAGCCAACACTGGAGGTTTGGTCAGATATGTCTTGATGTCTTGAAATGCGGCTTCACATTCAGCATCCCAAACAAAGTCGACACCTTTCTTCATTAGGCGAGAGAATGGACGGCACTTTCCTGACAGATTGAAGATGAACCGTTGGATGTATGCCAACCTCCCTTGAAGCCCTTTTAGTTGTGTTAGGGTTCTTGGAGATGGCATTGCTAGGATAGCCTTGACTTTGGTGGGGTCAAATTCTATCCCGCCTTTCCGAACTATGAATCCGAGAAACTTACCCGATGAGACACCGAAGAAGCATTTTAGTGGATTCATCCGCAGTTTGTGTTTGCGAAGTCGGAGGAAGACTTCTCGAAGATCTTTGAGGTGGTCTTCTTTTCTTTTGCTTTTGACGGCGAGGTCGTCGACATAGCATTCTATCGTCTTGTGCTGCATATCTTGGAATATTTTCATCATAGCCCTTTGATATGTTGCACCAGCATTTTTCAGACCAAATGGCATGACTGTGTAGCAATACAAGCCAAACGGAGTCCGAAATGATGTGTCTTTCGTCTTCAAGATGCATCTTTATCTGATTGTAGCCAGAGAATCCATCCATGAATGTCATTCGCTCGAATCCGTAAGTGTTGTCAATCATCACCTCTGGTATAGGGAGCGGAAATTCATCTTTAGGGCAAGCATTATTCAGGTCTCTATAGTCAATACAGACCCTGATCTGCCCATTTTTCTTTGTCACGGGGACGATGTTGGCCAACCAGTCAGGATGTTGTTCCTCGCGGATGAAGCTAACGCTTTTGAGTTTCTGAACTTCTTGTTCAATTTTGTCAATCACATCAGGACGGAATCTTCTTTGGCCCTGTTTGACAGGCTTGATTTCTTTTTGCAGATTGAGTTTGTGGACTGCTATTTTAGGGTCTAAGTCAGGCATTTCAGCGTAAGACCATGCAAAACAATCAACAAATTGACGAAGAAAAGCGATATACTTGGGTAATTCATCATCCTTTATATTATTGCTTATGAATACAGGACGTGGGTTATCAGGTGTTCCCAAGTCTATCTTTTCAACATGATATTCCGTTGGAAGGTTTGAAAGTGGTTCCTCCACAATGTTTTCGGAGGCTTCCAACTTAACAAGACCTTTTGGAATTTCAAAGGCGTTTACAGACCTAGGTTTTGGTTTTGTCCATAGGTCTTCTTGATCGGTATTCTTCTCAAGACTGGCAATGAGATGATCCCAATCGCCTGTTGAAATTGGGTCGAAGTAAGGTACTTCTTTTGGAGACGATGGTTATTATGGGTCAGAAAACCGTGCGTCTACGTCATCGGACAATTCCTCTTCATCGTCAGAGAAATCGTATCAATCGGAAGAGCTTCCTGGATCCTTGACGGGTGACTCCTCAAAGAGAAATTCAGGGAGATTGATGTCTTCATGGACACGAGATGTTGAGGCTTGGTTGGCAAAACGACTTTGTACCCTTTGTGTCAACTGTCTCATGGAAGTGTCAGGATCGTATCCTAACCCGTATGAAGACTTGTCTATGTGACGACGGAGTTTCCAATCCTCCAGTTGACTTTTGGTCAGGGTGGGTTCCAATGGTGTGAGAATACCACGGCCACCTTCCAAACCGATTGGATTTTGAGCATCATAGCCCATTTTCTTCATGATAGCTTGTGCCATTGGACTATACAGGGATAGTTGAGGCATACCTTCATTTTGGAAAGGTTCAAGCGAAGAATTTGGTGAAGAAGCTTCCGATTTGTGGAAGAAGATCGTTTTTTCTTCTGCTGAAGTTGTCGGCACGACGAAGGAAGCAGACGTAGGGTCTTCTACATCGGCAGGTGTCTCCAATGGAGTGAGAGTGGGCTGAACTTGCTGAGTATCAGCTTGACTTGACGATGTATTGTCTTCTGGCTCTGAGTCCGAGTCCGAGTCCGTGTCTTGTATAATAGATATGAAGGAGACAGTGAACTTGCCCCCAGCCTTTTGTTTTGTCTTCTTTGCCTTGGTAGTGATTACCAAAGGCTTTGAAGGTTCGAGGGAGACAACGAAGGGAGAATGAATGCTCTCTTCGGTTTTGTTGGAAGGTTTGTATTCTTCCGATGAATGTTGATGTAAGACCCCGACCCGAGTGAACCCGATTAGTGTTAATTAAGTCGTGTGTTAGTTCGAAACTTGATTAGTGATTTTGACAAAGTTGGGTTCGGTATAGCTTTTGAAATAGTTTTGGGGAATTTTGATTTGCTTTGTGATTAGTGGGGCCCTTTGTGTTGGATGTGATTCTTGTGCAAAACCAAGGTGGGCAGCCCTATTGCAAGCTCCTTCTTGTTCATTCATGGCCTTAGAGGTAAATACTCCTTCCCATTTTCCTTGTATGTGCTATGGCTCTCCCTTAGGTTCTATTTTCTAGTTGGGTTTGAGCCCATTCATTGTCTTCCTTTGTTTAACCCATTTTAGGGTTTGTTTTGGGGGTTTTTGTAGAGATTGTTGATCTTGAGCTTGAGAAGTGATTAGGAGCTTGGTTTGCTAGTTTGGAACCCAAGGCAAGTGGATGAATGGATGGTTTGAATGTTATCAAAGTTTTAGGAGAAAATCCTATGTTTTATTACTTGTTCTTGATCATGGGATACATGTTTTCACATATGCTCCTTGCCACATATATATTGATCTCAAAAATGCATATTAATGGGTCTTGCTCTCTTGTTAAATCTCTTGGAAATTATGCATTTCATTTGGTCAAAGTTTGTTCATATGGTTTTATAATGAATGGGGTTGGTTTCTCCACCCATGTTTATGTTTACTAGCTTGCATTGATTTGAAATAGATGCTCATTTAATGAGTTTTGCTAAATCATCTATTGTTATGGAAATGTGATCAATAGTCCTTGTTTATCCCTAGATTTTTGGCTAGCTTGGACATAAGGCAAGTGAATGATTGGTGTATTTTGGGTTTTAAATAGTTGGTGAAACATTAATGATCTTCCCATGCTTTTATTGATTTATTTTGTCATTGTGAAATAAAGGTTCTTGATGGAGTATTAATGATGTATTTATGATCATAGAGAAGTGGCAGTTCATAGCAATTAATGTTTCCTTGTTCTGCCTTGAATATGCCTATTATGTGAAATGGTTCTCTCCTCTCTTTGCTTGTATAGAATGTGATATGGATGGAGGAGAATGGGATGGTTGTGGTTGGAGAATTGAGGTTATTTGAAAGGAGATTTGTACTCCTCATTTGATGTATGAAAGTGGTTAAGAAAGGGTTGTAAAAAGGAAGAGTTGTTGTGGAGCTGAACTGGTTCGAACTCAGGTTCTGGACAGTTCGCTCGAGCGACCGTGACAGTTCGCTCGAGCGACCTGTCTAGAGAAGGCTTCGGAGCATTCCAGTAGCTTTGTCGCTCGAGCGAACCCCCTGGTCGCTCGAGCGGACATCCCAGAACTCATTCCAGAGAGTTGTTCGTTCGAACGCATTTAAATATTCGCTCGACCCAATGAGTTCGCTCAAACGACCTCAAATTCGCTCGAGCGAACCCACCCAGACAACCGATCCAGCGAGCGACTCGCTCGAGCGAACCATCCAGTCCGCTCGAGCGATGCGGTTCGTCTAGCAAAGGCTATGTTTGGGACGATGTTTAACTATTTCAATGTTGGGGTCTATTCTCGAGGAACCCCTCTATATCAAGGAGATTTATTAAGCATTGTATGAGGCCATTGGAGGAAGAAACCATCTCACAAAGATTGCATTCGAAGTTTTGAAACTTCAATGTGCATAAGGAGCCCGGAATGTCTTCAAACTCAAGGAGTACCAAATGATGACTATAATTGACATACGGGACCCCTATTCACTTAAATAGATCTTGAAATCAATATTTTCCCGGAATTGTTATAGTTCATTGTTTCACCTCTTTTCCCGAGATTTGCATCACATGACTTGTTTTCCCGAAAGCATTGAAGTTACTCTAGTAACAGTTATTTGTCCCGAAGTGCTTTGCACCACATGATATGTCAGTGTGCCCTTGAGCACCCCCGTCTTGTCCGTTTGATTATGTATTGGTACTTGGTTTACTTGCATATGTCTCGATTGTATTTGACCTATGAGTCGGCACCACTAAGCTTGGATAACCATGTTGGTCTGATCCACCGACTTGGAGATCCCCTCTTGTCCCGCCAGCTGCAGCTTGGATCCCGCTACCCGGTTATTACCGTGGTCTTGTCCCAATACCGCAGATTGCTACTGTGGTCCCCGATGCCCGGCTCGCTACCGTGGTCATGTATAGTATATGTATATGCATTCATGAGATCCACTGTTTCTCCTCACCTCGAGTGACTGAGATCAGTGCCTAGTATATGTATTTATATGAGATCCCCTGTTTCTCCTCACCTCGAGTGACTGAGATCAGGGCCTAGTTATTGCTCTATCGCTTTAGCGATAGAGGACTTAGCTTCGTGTGGTTGCCATCTTGCCAGTTCCCGATTCCTTGGATACCCGACATGTTTTATATTGCTTACTTGCTTTCCGATAAATGATTCGTTTCCTTTATGAAAGTTGTTATTTAAACAAATGCTAATATTCTCCAATGTAAATTCAGTTATTATTATATTATCTTCTGTTCTTTGTACCCGCACATGTTTTAAATGGATGCCGGTTGAGCGAATACCCATGCTTTTACATATGTTTCAAACGATCGATGGTTTTACTAGATTTATGTGATTACACATGTTTTAAATGAATACCCGAATTGTTAAATATCCGTGCTTTGTTTTAAATGACATTTGGCTTGTGAGATTCCTATGTTTATACCGTTTTAAATGATTACCCGATTTGTCAAATATCCATGCTTTGAAATATGTTTCAAATGACACTTGTTTGCCAGATCCCTACGTTTATACCTATTTTAAATGATACCCGACTTGTTTAAATATCCATGCTTTGAAATACGTTTAAATGAACACTAGTTTTGTCAGATTTCTTTGGTTACACCGGTTTTAAATGAACACCCGGTTTGTTAAACATCCGTATTTTCACATATGTTTCAAATGGACTTTGGTTTTGCCAGACTGCTATGAATACCCGGTTTGTTGTATACTTATGTTTTTACCTAACTCTCAAATGAACGTTTGTTTTATCAAACCACTATATTTATACATGTTTTAGATGAACACCCGATTGTCAAATATCTATGATTATAGATGATGTAAATGAACACATGTTTTATTAGATATTCATGTTTTACCCATGCTTGAAATGAATATAGGTTTTCCCCGAGATTCCCGACTTTGCACCCGTTTAATTATATGCAGCATTTGATCGAATAGCATGATTTATCTTATGTTTTATTCTTCAGTATATTTGTTATCTTTTCATCCACCTGCCAGACCGTCGTATCTGACCCACTACTTTTGGTACTCAGGTTCATATTTCTTCGCCCCGAGTTGAGTGCTTTTGTTGGCTGTAGAGTCATGCTTTGCAGGTTAGTTTGTCGGCTATGTGATGTAGACATTGAGCTTGACATCGGAGCTACGTCACATTTGGATAGTAGTTTATAGCTTATTGTTGTATGGCTTTTATTAGCCTTTTCTTGGGATTCTTAATTAATGTACATTGATAATTGTAACTTGAACATATTTGGGAATGTAATATCCTGTTACCGTCAGCTCTGTAATTTATTGTGATGGTTACTCCAGTCTGATAGGATTCTTGATATAATAGCTATGTGCTAAAGGTTGAGTGCGACGCGGAATCCGATGGCCACGGACTTCGGGTCGCAACGCCACAAATGCTTCCGCAAAATATTCAGAATGTGTTGTCTTCACACACGCGGATCCTGGGAGAAGTAAAATACATTTATGCTTAATCCCATTCCCGCCCCCGAGGTTCTGGTTCGGGGGCGTGACAAGGACCTTACAAGTAAGTAATCCTTCCCTTCTTCTAGATTTGTGTTCTCCTAGCCTAAGGGAATCTCCATCCCTATGATTGAAGCTTCTTTCTTCCCATGCTATGTTTTGACTCTTTTAGGGTTTTATTTTGGGATTTTGCTTGTAGCTTGGACCATTGATTTGGAGGGCTTGTTAGAGCTTGATTTGCTTATTAGAGACCAAGGCAAGTGGATGATTTGATTTTTAAAAGCTTTCAATGATATTGGTATTTTCCACTCATGCCTATTTATTGCTTTGTTTTGAAATAAATGTTCATGATAGAGTATTAATGGTGCATTTATATCATAGAAGTGTATTGGTGCATGCCATTTAATTTCCTCTTGTTTTGTCCCAAATGCACTCTTATGTGAAATGGATTCCTTCTTTCCTTCCTCGTATTGAATGTGATGTTTATGAGGAGAATGAGATGGATGTTGTGAGAGATTTGAATGAAGGTTTAGACTCCTCATTGGATGTATAAAAGTGGCTAGAAAGAGGTTGTGGAAGGAAGAGTTAGAGAGGAGCTGAACTGCCCCGAAATCAGTTTCTGGACAGTTCGCTCGAGCGAACATAACACTTCGCTCAAGCGAAGTGTCCAAAAAAGGGTTCGGAGCATTCCAGTAGGTTGGTTGCTCGAGAGGACCCCTTGGTCGCTCGAGCGGACATCCCAGAACTTGTTCCAGAGCGTCGTTAGTTCGAGCGCACTAAAACTTCGTTTCGAGCCAATGAGTTCGCTCGAGCGACCTCAACTGCGCTCAAGCGAAACTACCCAGACAACCATTCCAGAGAGCTCCTCGCTCGAGCGATGAGCTTTGTCGGTCAAAGGTTATGTTTGGGACAATGATGAACTATTTAAACATTTTGGGACTATTCATTGAGAGCCCCCTATGTTAGGGAGATTTACTAAGCAATGTATGAGGCCATTTGAGAAAGAAACCATATCACGAAGATGTCATTTGAAGTTTTAAAAATTCAAAGTGTATAAGGAGCCCGGAATGTCCCCAAACTCAAAGAGTACCAAATTGTTATTAGATTGACATACGGGATCCCTACTCACTTCAAATAAATCTTGAACCCGATACTTTACCCGAAATTCCAATTGTTTATTGTACTTTATCGATCCCGAGATTTATACTACATGCCTTGTTTTCTCGAAAGCATTGAAGTACACTTACAATGGTTACTTGTCTTGAAGTGCATTGCACCATATGAAACGACAGTGTGCCCTTGAGTACCCCCGTCCTGCCCGTTTATTTACTTGCATTTGGTTTACTTGTACATGTCTCGATTTGTTATTTGACCTATGAGTCGGCACCACTAAGCTTGGATAACCCTGTTGGTCTGATCCACCGACTTGGAGATCCCCCTCTTGTCCCACCAGCTGCAGTTTGGATTCCGCTACCTGGTTATTACCGTGGTCTTGTCCCGATGCCGCAAATTACTACTGTGGTTCCCGATGCCCGACTCGCTACTGTGGTCATGTATAGTATATGTATATGTATTTATAAGATCCACTGTTTCTCCTCACCTCGAGTGACTGAGATCAGTGCCTAGTTATTGCTCTATCGCTTTAGTGATAGAGAACTTAGCTTCGTGTGGTTGCCATCTTGCTCGTTTCTCGTTTCCTTGGTTACCTGTACATGTTTTATAATGCATACTGGTATTTGAATAAATGTTTTATCTCGTTTATAGAAATTGTTATTTTAAACAGGTTTGAATGCTTTTGAAGGTAAATTCATGTATTATCATATTGTCATTGTATTTTACCCATTTGCCAAATCGTCGTGTTTGACCTACTCTTTGGTACTCAGGTCCTGTTGTTGGTTATCCCGAGAAGGAGCACGAGGAGGCGGTCGGAGAACAGCAACAGTTAGTTGAGTGGCGTGCTGATGACGTCATTTAGACGTTTGGTTGCTATGAGAGACTTAATATTTTGGGAAACTGTTTAACCATTCTTTGGATTGGTATTTTGTTTATATTGGCCTTTGTTGGCCTCTATTTTTGGGAAATGTAATTAAACAATGTTTGTATAAACTTTAACTTACTTTTGGGTAACATGCCAATGATCATTGCTCATTCTGATACGGTATTATACTTGTATTATTGTCTTTATAACTATAGATGGTTTGAATATTTGATTTACTACACGCTTCCGCACTTAATAGAAATGTTCATATATGGTCGTGATATCCTCACCGCGGACACCTGTGGGAAATTAAATAAATGGATGGCATTAAACCGATGTGGTACATCATTAGTCTCGATCCCAGATTAGTCCTTCGGGCCCAGTCCGGGGTCGCGACAGCTGAGGAGCCTTGCCTTTATCTTTCTGGAGATTTTTGGCAAAGGGTGTTGTTTCTTCCTCCTTTTCTTTTTCTTCATCTTTGTACATTTGAGCGTCTGCAAAATGGACATCTTTTCCTTTGAAGGGCTTTTTGTCTGCAAACATTCGATGCATTAAGCCATCGTTGCCAATGAACTTGATGCACTGATGTAGAGTTGAAGGGACGACACCATTCTCATGTATCCAGAGGCGTCCAAGAAGGATGTTGTAGCATGAAGGGGTTCTTATTACATACACAGTGACTTCAGAGATGAAGTCACCGATTTGCAACTTGAACCTGATTTTGCCGATAGGCCTTTGAGCGCTCCCATCGTATCCAAAGATGGATACAGACGTGTGACTCAGCTTGCTAGGTGGGATGCCCAGCACTTTGAGTGTCGAAGTAGAGATGAGATTAAGTGCAGAACCTGGGTCGATCTGGACTCTGTGTATTGGCGTTTCGTTGATGTACCCTATGAAGTACAAGGGCCGGTTGTGCTTTGTCTCGCCTAACAAGAGGTCATCCTTATCGAAGGCAATTGTTGCACTCGTTGCCTTTTGGACTGAGAGGTATTCGATGCCTGATTCCTCAGTTTTCTTCTTTTCTCCCTTTGAGGACGTATTTGATTTTTTGACCCTATAGTCCATTTCAATTTGTAGGACTTGTGGGGCATGTTTGTCGACATCCGCATTCAGCCTTTGCAGTTATGAAATGAGACTACCACGAGTTTGTGGAGACATTCATAATAAGTCAAGGATGTGCAGTCGTGCAAGTATGTACTTGAAGTGCTTAATCAAGTTGTACTTGAAAGCCTCCTTCGGGCCTGCATTTTCATTACTGTTGCCACTTGGGGCATTTACAATTTGTTTTCCAGAAGGATTTACATAGGAAGAAGAAGGTTGGTTGTAGTTTTTGTGGTAATCCCGGCCAGAGCGGGTACCTCTGCCAACTTCAAGAGCTTCTGGAGAAAGGTCTTCTTTTGGAAGATCACTCTCGGGATCAAGGGGTTGATCCTTGTCATTTGCTGAAGACGTCTCTGTAGCAGTATTGCCGTCTTCAGTGATCGCGTTACACGGAACATTTTCCGGGAACAAGTCCTGAACAACATCCAGTAACTTTTCTTCTTCATTGAGTAGTTTATCGGTCTAGACTTCGCTTATGAGGTCGGGTATCTGGGACTAGTTGACTGGATTTTCATTGAAGAAGACTTCATTGGCAGGAGCTTCTTCGAGATGTTCAGCCGGAAGAGGCTTGGGTTCCGATGTCACAGTTTCAGGAGACGTAGGCTGAGAAGATGATATCTCTGTGGAAGTCACCTGAAGAGATGTAGCTCCAAAGGATATGCTACCGGATGTAGTCTGAGAATCTGAGGCCTTGGCAGATGAAGTTTCAGAGGCATCATCATCCTGAATTATCGCATTGCAAGCAATGCACTGCTGAGATTCAGACCCATCTTCAGATGTGAGGGGATCATCAATCCAGCAGTTTTCTTCATTTTCCGGGATACCGGTTCTGGATTTTGATTTTGACGAAGCTCATTAATGCGATCTTTGAAAGTCCTGGGGATCCGAAACCTAGAGGGGGGGGGGGGTGAATAGGGTGAGCTTCAATTATGACCAATTTTAATCAAATTTAACTTCTTTAAAACAAACTAGTCACATGTGATGATTAATCATACAAGATGCGGAAGCTAACAAAAGAATCACCACAAAGCAATCACCATCACACAAGGATTTACAGTGGTTCGGCCTCAATGCCTACATCCACTACCGGCTTGTGATCCAATCACCCCACCGGATTTCCACTATTTATGCTTTTTACTAGGCTAAGCAATAACCCTTACAAAGTTGTTTTTCTAGGCTAAACATCAACCTCTCAATGTGCTTTTATAGGCTAAGCAATAACCTTTACAAGATGCTTTTCTTAGGCTAAGCAATAACCTTTACACAATGCTTTTCTTAGGCTAAGCAATAACCTTTACAAATAAAGATTTCTCTAAGAAAGTGTCTTCACAAAAGATCACTCTAAGAGATACAATTTAAGCACAATGGAATTGCCTCTTAAATAGGCTAATGTGAAAGTGAAATTCCAATTACAATCATACACTAAAACAAGTTAAAGTGTGTGCACAAGTGTATGAATGTTCTACTTCAATCAATTTCTACAATGATGCTCCTAAATGAATGCTTGATGCATTTTAAAATCAAAGCTTAGAAAAAGATGATTGAAGATAAAACTAATCACATAAAAGATTCAAACAACTTTGAAGAAATGAACTAAACAAGTTGTATGAATGTTAAAGTCTAAGAACACATGTGATTAGGATGAGAGAGTTTGCAAACCAAACTAATTTACCAAAGATGATATTGAGTTTGCAACACAACTCTAGAAATCATGCATAAGTGAAAATACAAAGATTTAAGCATGCATGGATTTCATTTTAATGGAAATCAAAATACAAGTAAAGTGTACCTTTTCAAAACTCAAGTATTTGATTTCCAAATAGCCCTCTAGCCTTTCCAACTTCTTCCCCTTTCTTTGCTCCAAAATGGTCTCAAAGGTTCATGGTTCAAGCCTCAAAGAAGGTTGGAAATGAATGGACTTTATACAAGAAAACAGTCCAACGGCTAGTCCTCGGTCGACCTGCAAACAGGTCTCGGTCGACCGGGATCACACAACGGTCAGAAAAATGACCGTTGGGGCTCCAGGGGACCAGACGGCCTGCAGTGTTCCCGGTCGACCGGGACCTCTGGGCCGGTCGACCGGCGACACTGCTGGTCGACTCCCCTGGACCAAAATTCCCAAAAATGCAATTTTTCAAAGTATTTCTTGGGGAAACTTTTGGCCACTAAATCAAGCTTGAATAACATGTTTTAAATCAAATGAAGACGTTTAAAAACATGAAACACAAAAAGCCTAAAATGATTCGAAACTTTAAATCCAAAGGCTAGCTTGAATTCTAAAAACTCTTTTCATATGAAAATGCATACAAAGATGATTCTGAAAGTGATGAATGTATGCAAGGCACAAACCTAAATTCTCAATATGATTTCTCAAAAGTAATACACAAAGAATTAGGTTTTCAAAAGAGTTTGGATTCTAAAACCAATGCATCCAAGATTAGAAACAAAACATGCATAAAACAATACTTTTACAAATCTTAAAAGCAATGCATGTATAAAACCAGATTTCAAGGTTTTCTAAAACAATGCAAGTGTGAAAATTCAAATGATGCTAAAGTGAAAATGCATCCATCAAATTGCAAAAACAAAATACCTAACAATCTCCCCCTTTGCAATTTGATGGCAACTTACTCATCATTGAAATTTACACACTTAGTCTTCAGCTCCCCCTAAGCTGGACAAGTCTTGAAATCTTCTTGGATGCTCCTCCCTTGGGCTCTTTTCTTCAATCTTCTTGATGCTTGGAGCTTGATCATTCTTCAAGCTTTCTTTTCATCTTCCTCTCTATGGCCAAGCATCTTCTTTAGCTCCCAAGCTTTCTTTCTTCTATTTGCTCTCCCCCTTTGACCATGCATCTCTCTCCCTTTGGCAAGGTATGCATTCTCTTCACCTTTAGAGAACTTGAAAGCTCTCTCCCCCTTTGAAGAGTAGGAGATCTTTGAGTACTTGAACTCTCTCTCCCCCTTTGCCATTAAATTGCAAAAATACCTACACACATGAAATAAGGAAAATACCTTTAGTAGCACCTGTTAACAAATGAAATCGAAAATGAAATACATAACAGGCTATCATGTATGGAAGTTATCTCTAAGGGCTCAAAGGCAATCCAAGGGTGAATTTGATCAAAACTAATTCTTCCTATGAAGGTTTACACCCCCCCTCAATCCATTCTCTTCTTTTGTCAAACTTTTGACAAGATATAACTATTTGGATCAAGAAGTAGATGGTTCAACCAAATGAGGGTCAACTTCAAGGAAAGGATTAGATTCATTTAACTATAGAAAGGACAATATGATCAAATTACCAAAAGAAAGCAAGGTCAATGGGAAAAGCAATCATGGATATCAATTGGAAAAACAAAGAATACCAATTGAGATTTAAGGATAAGACTATTAAACACAATCACTCTAAAATGGATTTAAAAGTATAACTATTAGGAAAAATCCAAATTAGAGCTATCCATGATGAAATGGGGTTTATTAATCATAGCATCAAATAATCTAACTATGGAAAGCATATGCTATGAAGGTTTTGAAATCATTTCATTCAAACAATAAATGTGACTATTAATGTGCAAGAATGAGTGAAATGAAATTCAATCATGAAGCCAACCTCAACTAATAACCAACCAATATTATAAACACATAAACATGGTGGTCATGAGATATACCTATATGAGCAAGAGAGGTGGCAAACATGAACATTATGATGCTTATGGAGTGTGACATGGAACAAATATATAACTATCAAGCTCAATCCATTGTACACAAGGTCTATCACAATCACAAGAAATCAAATCAATCGTAAATTATACCAAATGAAACCAATTGAATTTGACAAGATGATAAAGAGCAAGAATGTGACAAATACAAAATTCCATCAAGCATCATAAATGCATATTCATCACTTTTAAAGATATAACTATTGAGCATAGTGATGAACAAGAGAAATTGCAATGCAAAAAGATATGACTTGGTAATGCATGCAATTTCCAAAGTGTCAAAATCATATGAAATCAACATCTAAGATATCCATCAAACATATAGAGATATGAGGAATGGATTTCAAAGAGTTTCATATGATCAAGAACACTACTATGAAGTTGAACCATGTATAAGGATGACACCAAGAGAATCTACATGAATCAACATCATAACCATCCAAAAAGAAATGACTATAAGGCATAGAGGATGGATTTGAGTTCTAGTATGGTTTCTACAAAGAAAACTAAGATCACAACCATACATGGAACCAATTGTCATTTGCATATAAAAAGAATAACTAAATAAGCAAAGATGCAAACAACATACATTTCCAATTCTAAGATAATGAAACCAAAAGGAAAGGAAATGAGAACATGGAACATGCTTAGATGAATATAACTAATGATGTTATAGAGCATTTCCATTCAAACAATCTTCAAATCATTTTGATAAACAAAATCCAACAATGAGCATTAAAAAGAATGATTTTGAAGATCAATTTTCAACATTGTATTTTAAAAGATATAACTTAAATGAAACACATACAAGTTGATTTTTCAAAACAATGATTTTCCATATAAAAGTATAACTTAGAAATCCATGGAAAAACTTGAATTGATTCAAATCATTTGTTCAAATAATCTTACTATGACATCTACACAAATGATTCAACAACAATTGATCATGAAAAATCTAGCTATGAAAGCTTTTGAAATCACAATCAATTGATCATGTAGAGAAATGCAATGCAAGACATATGTGTGCAAAAAGCAAATCAAACATGATGAAATTATAATCAAAAGATTTTGAAAACCATGATATGTAACAAGAATGGTGCATGAAAATAAAATCAATTGATCATAAAGAAACAATGCATATTAATAAATGTAACTAAGAAGGAACAAAATGCAAAGTAACATGACCAACAAAGTGATTTAACTTAAAAAGAATAGGTTGGTCAAGAAGGTTCAAGGCCTTAAGGTTTGTCTAAGTAAATAACTTTAGGAATCCACCTAAGGTCTTGAGAGGGTTGAACTTTGAGGTCTATTTTGGACTTCTCACCAACTAAAGGAGATTTGACTTGATAAAGCTTCAATTTAAACTTATCACCATGATATTTAGATTTAACTAAATTTAGCTTAGATTGGTGATTAGTATTTTGATGTTGGTGAGTTTGTTTCTTTGGGGATTGATTCACTTTTCTTTTCTTCTTATTTTCTCCCTTCATTTGATTTTTGAATTTTAGATTTAACTTTGTTACTTTATTCAAAAGTTCTTTCATGGGTTGATATAAGGGAGATAGGTTGAGAAGCTTTTTGTTTATAGATTCTTTTAAACTTGGTTTAACTTATTTAAACTTCTTAGAATCTATCTTAGGAGACTCCATTTTAAATGGTTTAACTTGTCTAATCTTTTTGGAGTCTTCCTTGATTTTTAGTGTCTTACCCTTCATAGATTTAGATTCTACCTTTTTGGGTTCAAAGATGGGTTTAGACACATGGCTTCTTCTTAATTTGTACTCAAACCTAAAATGCCCTTCAATGCCACAATAAATACATTTTGATTTGGGCAAGGGAGAAAGAGTGCTAGAGAATGAGGACTCACCTTTCACAAAAGTGTTGGTGAATTTAGGGTCATGTGAAATATTCCTATCAAATCCAATACCTGTCCTATCACCATGAGATTTACCCAATTTAAATAATTTTTCAAGTCTTTCTTCACTTTAGGTAAACTTGCACTCATACTTTTTGAAAGTCCTTGGGATCCTAACCCTAGAGGGGGGGTGAATAGGGTGAGCTACAATTATGACTAATTTAAACCAATTTTAACTTCTTAACATAAACTAGTCAAATGTGATGATTAATCATATAAAATGCGGAAGCTAAACAAAAACAATCACCACATAGCAATCACCACAACACAATATTTATAGTGGTTCGGCCAACGTGCCTACATCCACTACCGGCTTGTGCATCCAACACCCCACCGGATTTCCACTATGTATGCTTTTTACTAGGCTAAGCAATAACCCTTACAATGTTGTTTTTCTAGGCTAAACAACAACCTCTCAATGTGCTTTTATAGGCTTAGCAATAACCTTTACAAGATGCTTTTCAAGGCTAAGCAATAACCTTTACACAATGCTTTTCTTAGGCTAAGCAATAACCTTACAAGATAAAGATTTCTCTAAGAAAGTGTCCTCTCAAAAGATCACTCTAAGAGATTACAATTTAAGCTCAAATTAATTTGCCTCTAAATAGGCGGATATGAAAATGAAAACTAACTCACACAAACACTCAAAGAAATGCAAAGATGTATGCTTATGAAGTGTGTATGTGAGAACTTCAATCAAGTTTAAAAGTAAGCTCAATCAATTTATGCTTAATGCAATTTGAAAGTTTAAGGCACAAAAAGATATGATTGAAGTTCTATGCAAATCACTTGAACAATTACACACTTGTGAATAATATGAAAATCTAAAGATCACAAGTTGTATGAAAGTGTTTAAGCCTAATCAAGTGATGCATGTGTAATGTTGTTTTCAAAACTAATTTGACTAAAGATTAAATGAATGAAAACAACAAGGGAAGTTTCAACCAAGTGAAATAATCATGCAATAAAAGAAATCAAAGATTTAGGCTAAGCATGATTAAGAAAGTTTAAAACAAAACTTGGGTTGAAATCAAAGTGATGAATCCAATCTTGAATATCAAAGATGAAGGTATATGAAGTGTGTGTGTGTGGTCCTCAATCATTTTGAAAATGAAAGTTCATAAATGTATGCCTAAGGCTTTTGAAAGTTTTAGCTCATAAAACATTTATGATTGAGGAAGTAATGCAATCACATGTTAAAAGTAACAACTTGTTAATCATATCAAAGTTACACAAGTTGTATGAAATGGATTAGCTCTAAACATGTGATGCATAGGGATGTCAATCAAATCAACAATGAAGATCAAAACATAAAAATAGATTTGATTGAAATGAGGGGACAAATCATATGTAATTATAAATACAACTTGAATATGATGTACCAATCAAAGTAAGGCAAGTTGTGAAACATTAAAACAATAATACACATATGATTTGTAATGATGTTGAATCCAAAACATAAGATACATTTGAAAGAGATTTTCTCATGATGGAAAACAACAACCAAAGATTCAACAAAGTATATGAATCATGTTACATATTTCATTAACATGATCTACTTAGATTTACCAAAGATAAAGTACTACTTTGATGAATCAATGGTGATGTATCCAAAACAATAGATCTATTCAAAATATAGAACATGCTAAGGATACAACAAATCATAGATTAACATGCTACAAAAGATTTATCAAAGATAAAACAAAACATGAAAACATATGATTTGTAAAGAAGTTGAATCCAAAACATAAGATAGTTTTGAAAGTGATTTTCTTATGATGGAAAACAACAACCAAAGATTCAACAAAGTATATGGATCATGTTACATGTGATTTCAAAGATTTTTCCATTAACATGATCTACTTAGATTTACCAAAGATTAAGTACTACTTTGATTGAATCATATGATGTTGTATCCAAAACAATAAATCAACTCAAAACATAAAACATGTTAGGGACACAACACAAACATAGTTTAACATGCTAGAAATGATTTACCAAAAATAAAACAAAGCATGAAAACATATGATTAAGGAAGGAAGAGCCTACTTGGTGGTTTAACTTCATTAATCCAAGCTTTAGCTTTCCTAATCATCCCCTTCATCCCTTGGTTCTTTTCCCTTTTGATATGCCTCAATACCTCTCAAGGAGGGGCTTAAAATTCCCAACTTTTGGCAAAGGAAAGAACTCATATTTATAGCAAAAAGTTGCCAACGGCTAGTCCTCGGTCGACCTAGACACAGGCCTCGGTCGACCGGGAAGGCACAACGGTCATATTTTTGACCGTTGGCAAGTTTCAGCTCAGAAACAGCTGACTCGCCCGACAGTGTTCCCGGTCGACCGGGACACAGGTCTCGGTCGACCGGCGACACTGCCGGGACTCCCCCTTTTTGCAAAAATTCAACTTTTGCCTATTTGAAGGTATTTCTTTGGGGGACCTTTTGGCCACTAAATCAAGCTGGAAAAACATGTTTTAAAGATTCTAATAGTTTTTAAAACATAAAAAGCCTAAAAAGACTCAAAACTTTTAAAACAAAGGCTAGCTTGATTTCTTGAAAACTCTTTTCTAAAACAAATGCATCCAAGTTTTAAAAACAAATCATGCATAAATCAATACTTTTATAAATCTTAAAAGCAATGCATGGATAAAACAAGATTTCAAGTTTATTTAAAACCAATGCAAGTGTGAACTAACAAATGATGCTAAAGTGCAAATGCATCCATCAAATTGCAAATACAAAATTCCTAACAATCTCCCCCTTTGCAATTTGATGGCAACTTACTCATCATTGAAATTACACACTTAGTCTTTAGCTCCCCCTAAGCTTGACAAGTCTTGAAATCTTCTTGGATGCTCCTTCTCTTAGCTTGAGCTCTTTTCTTCATTCTTCATGATGCTTGGTGCTTGATCATTCTTCAATCTTTCTTTCTTTATGGCCAAGCATCTTCTTTAGCTCCAAGCTTTCTTTCTTCTAGTTGCTCTCCCCCTTTGACCATGCCTCTTTCTCCCTTTGGCAAGGTATGTATTCTCTCCCCTTGTAGAAGATCATACACAACTCTCCCCTTAGGAAGCTTGGACATTCTCTTTACCCTTTTGAGAACTTGCATAATTTCTCCCCCTTTGCCATTAAATTGCAAAGGTACCTACACACATGAAATAAGGAAAATACCTTTAGTAGCACCTGTTAACAAATGAAATCGAAAATGAAATACATAACAGGCTATCATGAGTGGTGGTAATCTCTAAGGGCTCAAAGGCAATCCAAGGGTCAATTTGATCAAAACTAATACTTCCTATGAAGGTTTACACTCCCCCTCAATCCATTCTCTCCTTTTGTCAAACTCTTGACAAAGATTTAACTATTTGGTTTAAGAAGAAGATGGTTTAAACAATTGAGGGTCAACTTCAAGGAAATGATTAGATTCATTTAACTATAAAGCTCAATATGATCAAATTGCCAAAAGAGAGCTAGGTCTAAAGAGACAAGCAATCATGGATATTAATTGGAAAAATAAAGAATACCAATTGAGATTTAAGGATAAGACTATTAAATCAATCACTCTAAAATGGATTTAAAAGTATAACTATTAGGAGAAATCCAAATAAGAGCTATCCATGATGCAATGGGGTTTACTCAAACATAGCATCAATCAATATAACTTATGAAAATCATATGCTATGTAAGTTTTGAAATCATTTCATTCAATCATTAAATATGACTATTAATGTGCAAGAATGAGTGAAATGAAATTCAAACATGAAGCCAACCTCAACTGATAACCAACCAATATTACGAACACATAAACATGGTGGTCATGAGATTTACCGATAAGAGCAAAAGAGGTGGCAACATGAACATTATGATGCTAATGGTGTGTGACATGGAACAATCATATTACTTATCAAGTTCAATCCAATGCACACAAGGTTTATCACATTCACAAGAAATCAAATCAATCAAACATTATACCAATTGAATCCAATTGAATTTGATAACATGATAAAGAGCAAGAATGTGACAAAATTCCATCAAGCATCATAAATGCATATTCATCACTTTTAAAGATATAACTATTGAGTATAGTGATGAACAAGATAAATTGCAATGCAAAATGATATTACTTTGTAATGCATGCAATTTCCAAAGTGTCAAAATCATATGAATTCAACATCTAAGATATCCATCAAACATATAGAAATATGAGGAATAGATTTCAAAGAGTTTCATATGATTAAGAACACTACTATGAAGTTGAAACATGTATAAAGATGATATCACTTAGAGAAAATACATGAATCAACATCATAACCATCCAAAAAGATATGACTAGAATGGCATAGAGGATGGATTTGAGTTCTAGTATGGTTTCAACAAATATAATAAATACCACAACCATACATAGAACAATTTGACATTTGCATAGAGAGGATCAATCAACACTCAAGATCTAACTCATACCATTCATCAAAAAAGAATATAACTAATTAAGCACAAGAAGGTATGAGGTTAAAAGGATCAATCTATCATGTAACATCTCCACTCTTAGCAAATGTACTAAGCTTACAATGAAATGGACAATAGATATGAGGTTTATACCAAATGAACTTTGCACATAAAATCACATATGTACATAAAAAGCTCAAATACAAGATTTTACTATAAAGCACATAAACACTCATTAATTTGCATTAATGAAACTATATACCAAAATAGGCACAAACATGCAAATCAATGAAACCATATCCAACCATGCAATGTAAGACAACAAAATCAATTTGCATAAAGAATGTCACTAAATGAGCAAAGATGCAAATTGTTTGTAAAAATTATTCCCTTCCAAATGATATAATCATAATTAGGCACAAGGAAATAAATTCAAGGAAAATGCTTCTAAAAATACAACCAATAAAGCTTAGAACATTTTCCAAGGTTTTTCAAATCACTTCAATGTATGAAATTCCAACAAAGAATCATTTATAGAATTAAGAGCAAGTGATTTTGAAAAACAAGAAGTGTACAATTATAAATTGAACACATATTTTCCATACCAAGAGATTTAACTTTGAAAACTCAATGGAAAACTAAAATGCTTCAAATCAATTGATTTCCAAAAAGGACCTAACTATGACAATCATCAAAAGATTTTCCAACATCAATTGATCATGAAAAACTAGCTATGAAAGCATTTGTAATCACAATCAATTGATCATGAATAGATATGCACTACAAGAGATATATCTATATGAACAAAATGCAAATCCATCATGAAAGTATTGCAATCAAGGATTTTGAAAACCATGAGATATAACTTTAAAAGTTCATGAAGACAAAATCAAATGATCACAAAGAAACATTGCATTTTAAAAGATGTGACTACAAAGAAACAAAATGCAAATGTACTACGACCAACAAATAGATATAACAAAAAAAAAGGAATAGGTTGGTCTAGTGGGATCAAGGCCTTAAGGTTACTCAAATAGTCTACCTTTGAAAATACACCTAAGGTCTTGAAAAGGATGTCCTTGGGATACCAATTGAAAGTCCTTGGGATCCTAACCCTAGAGGGGGGGTGAATAGGGTGAGCTACAATTATGACTAATTTAAACCAATTTTAACTTCTTAACATAAACTAGTCAAATGTGATGATTAATCATATAAAATGCGGAAGCTAAACAAAAACAATCACCACATAGCAATCACCACAACACAATATTTATAGTGGTTCGGCCAACGTGCCTACATCCACTACCGGCTTGTGCATCCAACACCCCACCGGATTTCCACTATGTATGCTTTTTACTAGGCTAAGCAATAACCCTTACAATGTTGTTTTTCTAGGCTAAACAACAACCTCTCAATGTGCTTTTATAGGCTTAGCAATAACCTTTACAAGATGCTTTTCAAGGCTAAGCAATAACCTTTACACAATGCTTTTCTTAGGCTAAGCAATAACCTTACAAGATAAAGATTTCTCTAAGAAAGTGTCCTCTCAAAAGATCACTCTAAGAGATTACAATTTAAGCTCAAATTAATTTGCCTCTAAATAGGCGGATATGAAAATGAAAACTAACTCACACAAACACTCAAAGAAATGCAAAGATGTATGCTTATGAAGTGTGTATGTGAGAACTTCAATCAAGTTTAAAAGTAAGCTCAATCAATTTATGCTTAATGCAATTTGAAAGTTTAAGGCACAAAAAGATATGATTGAAGTTCTATGTGTTAGGGATTTTGTAATTTGCAATTTGGTGGATGCATTTGCACTTTAGCATCATTTGAATTCTCACACTTGCATTGTTTTAGAAAACCTTGAAATTTAGTTTCATACATGCATAGCTTTTAAGATTTGGAAAAGTTCTTGTTTTATGCATGTTTTGGTTTTAAACTTGGATGCATTGGTTTTGAAACTCAAACTCTTTTGAAAACCTAATTCATTGTGCATTATATTTGGAAAATTATCTTGTCAATTTAGGTTTGAACTTTGCATACATACATCCCTTCATAATCTATATGTATGCATTGTTTTTGAAAAAGGAGTTTTTAGAAATCAAGCTAGCCTATGGTTTAAAGTTTCAAATCATTTTAGGCTTTGGATGTTTCATGTTTTTATACATCTTTGAATGATTTAAAACATGTGAAAAAGCTTGATTTTAATGGCCCAAAAGATCCCCAAAGAAAATCTTCAAGAAACCCAAAATATGGGAAATTCTGGGCAGGCCCGGCGTGGCCGGTCAACCGGCCAAGAGGCCCGGTCAACCGGCCACACACTGGCCGGTCAACCGGGCTCCTGAAGCCAAACGGCTCTTTTTATGACCGTTGTGTTTGGCCGGTCAACCTGCCTGTCATGGCCGGTCAACCGGGGATATAGCCGTTGGGCTGTTTTGGGGATATAAATGAGGTCTTTCCTTTGTCTTTGGTTGGAGATTTTGAAACCTTCTTTGAGGAGCTTTGAGAGAAGACAAAGGGGATGATCTAAGAGACATCAAGGGGTCATTAAGTAAAGCTTAAGCTTGGATCAACTAAGTTAAATCTCCAAGTAAGTTTTACTTTTAATTAATCATTTGTTATGTGCTTTATTTGAAACTTTGGAAAATGATTTCAAGCATGATAACAATGATGTGTTGAATCCTTTCTTCCCTCCATCTTTGTTATTCAAGATTGGATTCATCACTTTGATTTCAACCCAAGTTTTGTTTTAAACTTTCTTAATCATGCTTAGCCTAAAAACTTTGATTTCCTTTAATGCATGATTCTTTGTCTTGGTTGAAAGTTACCTTGTTGTTTTCATTCATTTAAACTTTAGTTAAACTAATTAGTTTTGAAAACAACATTGCACATGCATCACTTGATTAGGCTTAAACACTTTCATACAACTTGTGATCTTTAGATTCTCAAATCATTCACAAGTGTGTAATTGTTCAAGTGATTTGCATAGAACTTCAATCATATCTTTTTATGCCTTAAACTTTCAAATTGCATTAAGCATAAATTGATTGAGCTTACTTTTAAACTTGATTGGAGTTTTCACACACACACACTTCATAAGCATACATCTTTGCATTCGTTGAGTGTTTGTGTGAGTTAGGATTTTCATTTTCATATCCGCCTATTTAGAGGCAATTTATTTGAGCTTAAATTGTAATCTCTTAGAGTGTTGAGTAAACACTTTCTTAGAGAAATATTGATTTGTAAAGGTTATTGCTTAGCCTAAGAAAAGCATTGTGTAAGGTTATTGCTTAGCCTAAGAAAAGCATTTTGTAAAGGTTATTGCTTAGCCTCTAAAAGCACATTGAGAGGTTGTTGTTTAGCCTTGAAAAGCAACATTGTAAAGGTTATTGCTTAGCCTAGTAAAAAGCATAAATAGTGGAATCCGGTGGGGTGTTGGATACACAAGCCGGTAGTGGATGTAGGCACGTTGGCCGAACCACTATAAATATTGTGTTGTGGTGATTGCAATGTGGTGTTTGTTTTTGTATTAGCTTCCGCATATTGTATGACAATTCATCACTTGTGACTAGTTTAGTTTGAGAAATTAAAATTGGTCTAAATTGGTCATAGTTGTAGCTCACCCTATTCACCCCCCCTCTAGGGTTAGGATCCTCGTGGACTTTCACTATGCAAATCACTTGAACAATTACACACTTGTGAATGATATGAAAATCTAAAGATCACAAGTTGTATGAAAGTGTTTAAGCCTAATCAAGTGATGCATGTGTAATGTTGTTTTCAAAACTAATTTGACTAAAGATTAAATGAATGAAAACAACAAGGGAAGTTTCAACCAAGTGAAATAATCATGCAATAAAAGAAATCAAAGATTTAGGCTAAGCATGATTAAGAAAGTTTAAAACAAAACTTGGGTTGAAATCAAAGTGATGAATCCAATCTTGAATATCAAAGATGAAGGTATATGAAGTGTGTGTGTGTGGTCCTCAATCATTTTGAAAATGAAAGTTCATAAATGTATGCCTAAGGCTTTTGAAAGTTTTAGCTCATAAAACATTTATGATTGAGGAAGTAATGCAATCACATGTTAAAAGTAACAACTTGTTAATGATATCAAAGTTACACAAGTTGTATGAAATGGATTAGCTCTAAAGATGTGATGCATAGGGATGTCAATCAAATCAACAATGAAGATCAAAACATAAAAATAGATTTGATTGAAATGAGTGGACAAATCATATGTAATTATAAATACAACTTGAATATGATGTACCAATCAAAGTAAGGCAAGTTGTGAAACATTAAAACAATAATACACATATGATTTGTAATGATGTTGAATCCAAAACATAAGATACATTTGAAAGAGATTTTCTCATGATGGAAAACAACAACCAAAGATTCAACAAAGTATATGAATCATGTTACATATTTCATTAACATGATCTACTTAGATTTACCAAAGATAAAGTACTACTTTGATGAATCAATGGTGATGTATCCAAAACAATAGATCTATTCAAAATATAGAACATGCTAAGGATACAACAAATCATAGATTAACATGCTACAAAAGATTTATCAAAGATAAAACAAAACATGAAAACATATGATTTGTAAAGAAGTTGAATCCAAAACATAAGATAGTTTTGAAAGTGATTTTCTTATGATGGAAAACAACAACCAAAGATTCAACAAAGTATATGGATCATGTTACATGTGATTTCAAAGATTTTTCCATTAACATGATCTACTTAGATTTACCAAAGATTAAGTACTACTTTGATTGAATCATATGATGTTGTATCCAAAACAATAAATCAACTCAAAACATAAAACATGTTAGGGACACAACACAAACATAGTTTAACATGCTAGAAATGATTTACCAAAAATAAAACAAAGCATGAAAACATATGATTAAGGAAGGAAGAGCCTACTTGGTGGTTTAACTTCATTAATCCAAGCTTTAGCTTTCCTAATCATCCCCTTCATCCCTTGGTTCTTTTCCCTTTTGATATGCCTCAATACCTCTCAAGGAGGGGCTTAAAATTCCCAACTTTTGGCAAAGGAAAGAACTCATATTTATAGCAAAAAGTTGCCAACGGCTAGTCCTCGGTCGACCTAGACACAGGCCTCGGTCGACCGGGAAGGCACAACGGTCATATTTTTGACCGTTGGCAAGTTTCAGCTCAGAAACAGCTGACTCGCCCGACAGTGTTCCCGGTCGACCGGGACACAGGTCTCGGTCGACCGGCGACACTGCCGGGACTCCCCCTTTTTGCAAAAATTCAACTTTTGCCTATTTGAAGGTATTTCTTTGGGGGACCTTTTGGCCACTAAATCAAGCTGGAAAAACATGTTTTAAAGATTCTAATGGTTTTTAAAACATAAAAAGCCTAAAAAGATTCAAAACTTTTAAAACAAAGGCTAGCTTGATTTCTTGAAAACTCTTTTCTAAAACAAATGCATCCAAGTTTTAAAAACAAATCATGCATAAATCAATACTTTTATAAATCTTAAAAGCAATGCATGGATAAAACAAGATTTCAAGTTTATTTAAAACCAATGCAAGTGTGAACTAACAAATGATGCTAAAGTGCAAATGCATCCATCAAATTGCAAATACAAAATTCCTAACACTTTTGTTTATAGCTTTCAAGTTGAGTGACTTTGGTTATAAGGATTGAATTTTCATTTTTGACTTTTGAAAGTTCATTTTCAATTTCCTTATAGTTGCTTAGCTCTTCATTGGCAAGTTTTAATTTAAGATTTAGTTCATTAACAACATTAGATCGAAGTTCTGAGTTTTTTAACTTACTTTTAATCAACTTGGATTCTAAATTGATAAAGTCTTTGTCTTGCCTTTTTATTTGATCTCTTAGATTTAAATTTTCCTTATTGACATTATCATAACCCATCTTTAATTCTTTTAGTTCATCTTGAATGTTTGATAGGTTATTTAAAGAGATCATGAACTTAGATTCTACACATTTTATTACTTCTTCTTTCTCTCTAAGTTCATCTTTTGAAGAAGCTAACTCTATGTTTAGTCTATTTGATTCTTCTTTTAAACTTTTATTTCTCTTATCAAGCTTTGAAGATAATGTATATAATTCATTATAGGCTTGTTGAAGATCATCTTCATCATACTCATTTTCTTCCTCTTTTGAATCAAATTGATATTCATTTAATTGAGGGTTTGAATCACCAATAGAAGGAAGAGTGAGGGGTCTAGAAGAATCTACATAGTCTAGCATAGTGGAGTCCATTCTAATGATTTTCATGTAAGCACAACTCTAGGGTGTTGACTCTAGGTTATTACACCTAATCAAGAGTTCCAAACACTTGATCCTAAAATATAGAGCACTTGGCTCTGATACCAATTGAAAGTCCTGGGGATCCGAACCTTAGAGGGGGGGGGTTGAATAGGGTGAGCTTCAATTATGACCAATTTTAATCAAATTTAACTTCTTTAAAACAAACTAGTCACATGTGATGATTAATCATACAAGATGCGGAAGCTAACAAAAGAATCACCACAAAGCAATCACCATCACACAAGGATTTATAGTGGTTCGGCCTCAATGCCTACATCCACTACCGGCTTGTGATCCAATCACCCCATAGTTTTTGTCAAAGGTGATGACTCCATTTTTCCACATCTCGTTGATCTTCTCTCTCACAACGAAGCATTGATTGAGAGGATGCGAGATCATTTGATGGTATGGACAATATCGGGGATCATTGGTTTTGCCAACATCTTCCGGTCTTTTGGGCTCAGGTAAGGTGAGCTTACCATTTGCTACGAGAGCCTCGAAAATTTCTTCAACATCTTCATGAAACGGGTATTTCTTCTTTACTCGTTCTTTGAAGGCTTCAGAAGGTTCAAGTTTCTTACCTGCAGTTTTGTTTTCAGTTTTCTTCGGCTGCTGAGGAGCTGACTTGGTTTGCACATTAAGAACCTCCTTTTTCTTTGGTTTCGAGGTTGTAATGGCGGTCGGCTCTTTCTTTGATGATTTCTGACTGTTGAGGTCTTTCATCACCATTTCAGCCTCCGTAGCTGCTTCTAGGAGTTCTCCCAGGTTTTTTGATTTGTTTCCAATAATCATGGAGCGGATCCTTGCTCTCATGTTGTTACGACAGATGTCGACCTGTGACGCTTGTGGCAGTACATCTGTGCATCTGTGTGAGAACCCGACCCCTAATTTCCTGGATTAGTATTGTTTTATTTGTGGATTAGTTTCTTTTAGTGGGATTAGTGTTTGTTGGGTTGTGTTTGTGAGATAGAATTGTTTTTCACTAGTTTTGGGGAGTTTTGGGTGCCTTTGTGATTAGTGGGACCCTTTGGGGGTTCTTTTAGTGACTTTGCGCGTGATTGGGAGATTATTCAAAATTTCCAATAATTCTTGTTTCAGCCTCGTTTGACTTATTTTGTTAATCTCTACAACTTTCGTGTTAACTTCGTCCCCGTTCGAGACCCCGAAACCCTACTTTCCTAATGTTAGGGGCAAAACAGTATTTTCACACCAAATCTGGACCCAAATTTTGAGATCCCAGAACCATGCCAAAATTATACTTTTTGAAAACTAGATTTTATGAGAAACATTTTCCTCTTCTTCGTCGATCGTATCCGAGGCCCAAAAATGGATGTTTTAATCCCGACAAGCTTAAGTGATGGTGGGGCCCAAACCCACCCTTTTATAAAAGGGATCAGCCCCTCTCTTCCTCTCCCATTCGTTCCAGCACTTGAGGGGGGGAGGAACTCCAGCTCCATAGGGCTTTTGCCCTTTTCTTCTTCTCCTTCTTGCTTCCTTCCACAAAACCCACCTCCAAACCTTGCAAATGGAGATTAGAGCTCAACTTCTTCTTCTCCATCCTTCTAGCTTCCCATGGACACACTGCAAAACCAAGGTGGGCAGACCCTATTTCAAGCTTCTTCTTGTTGACTGATGGCCCTAGAGGGTTGCTTGAGAATGTTTGGAGAGCTTGATTAGCTGATTGGAACCCAAGGCAAGTGGATGAATGGATGGTTTGAATGTCATCAAGTTTTATGAGACAATCCTAAATTTTGTTACTTGTTCTTGATAATTTGATACATGTTTTCACATATGCTTCTTGCCACATTTCTATTGATTTCGAAAATGCATATTAATGGGTCATTCCCTCTTGTTAAATCTCTTGGAAAGGTATGCATTTTATTTGGTCAAAGTTTGTTCATATGGTTTTATAGAAATGTGGTTGATTTTATTGTTTTTCCATACATGCTTATTTATTACTTTGACTTGAAATGAATGCTCATAAAGAGCCTTGATGGTGCATCTATTGTCATAGAGATGTATTGGTTCATAGCATTTAACTTTCCCTTGTTTTATCTCAAATGTACTCTTGTGTGTAGTGGTTTCCTTCCCTCTATTTATTGTATTTGAATATGATATTGTTAAAGGAGGTTAGAATGGATGTTGTTGGAAAAATTATGTTGATTTGGATGAAGTTTTGAACCCCTCTTGTGGTGTATATAAAGGGGTTAAAAGGAGATTGTAGAAGGAAGAGATAGAGAGGAGCTGAACTGCCCCGGAATCAGTTTCTGGACAGTTCGCTCGAGCGAACATGACACTTCGCTCGAGCGAAGTGTCCAGAAAAGGGTTCGGAGCATTCCAGTAGCTTGGTCGCTCGAGCGGACATCCCAGAACTTGTTCCAGAGAGTCGTTAGTTCGAGCGCACTTAATAATTCGCTCGAGCCAATGAGTTCACTCGAGCGACCTAACTTCAGTCGAGCGAACCCACCCAGACAACCATTCTAGAGAGCTCCTCGCTTGAGCGAACTCTCCGGTTCGCTCGAGCGATGAGCTTTATCGGTCAAAGGCTATGTTGGGACAATGATGAACTATTTAAACGTGTTGGGACTATTCATTAAGAACCCCTCTATGTCAGGGAGATTTACTAAGAATTGTATGAGGCCATTGGAGAAAGAAACCACATCATGAAGATGTCATTTGAAGTTTTGAAAATTCAAAGTGTATAAGGAGCCCGAAATGTCCCCAAACTCAAAGAGTACCAAATTGTTATTAGATTGACATACGGGATCCCTATTCACTTCAAATAAATCTTGAACCGATACTTTCTCGAAATCTTAATTGTTTATTGTATTTCACTGTTCCCGAGATTTATATTACATGACTTGTTTTCCCGAAAGCATCGAAGTTACATTGGTAACAGTTACTTGTCCTGAAATGTATTGCTCGACATGAGATGACAGTGTGCCCTTGAGCACCCCCGTACTGCCCGTTTACTTATTTGTACTTGATTTACTTGCACATGTCTCGATTTGTTATTTGACCTATTAGTCGGCACCAGCTTGGATAACCTTGTTGGTCTGATCCACCGACTTGGAGATCCCCCTCTTGTCTCGCCAGCTGCAGTTTGGATCCCGCTACCCGGTTATTACCGTGGTCTTGTCCCGATGCCGCAGATTGCTACTGTGGTTCCCGAAGCCCGGCTCGCTACCGTGGTCATGTATAGTATATGTATTTATGAGATCCACTATTTCTCCTCACCTTGAGTGACTGAGATCAGTGCCTAGTATATGTATATGTATTTATGAGATCCACTGTTTCTCCTCACCTCGAGTGACTGAGATCAGTGCCTAGTTATTGCTCTGTCACTCTAGTGATAGAGGACTTAACTTCGTGTGGTTGCCATCTTGCTAGTTCCCGATTCCTTGGATACCCTACATGTTTTATATTGCTTATTTGTTTTCCGGTAAATGATTCATTTCTTTTATGAAAGTTATTATTTAAACAGGTATTAATATTTTCCAAGGTAAATTCAATTATTGTTATATTGTTTTTCGTTCCTTGTACACACACATGTTTTAAATGACACTTGTTTTGCCAGATTCCTATGTTTACACATGTTTCAAATGAATACCCAATTTGATAAATATCCATGCTTTTACATATGTTTCAAATGAACATTGGTTTTGCCAGATTTCTATAGTTACACACGCTTTAAATGAATACTCGGTTTGTTGAATACTAATGCTTTAAATATGTTTCAAATGAACGTTTGTTTTGCCAGACCTCTATATTTACACATGTTTTAGACGAACACCCGATTGTCAAATAACTATGCTTTTATAGATGATGTAAATGAACATATGTCTTGTTAGATCTCCATGTTTTGCCCATGCTTGAAACAAATACATGATTTGTCAGGAGATCCACGATTTTGCACCCGCTTAATATATGCAGCATTTGATTAAATAGCATGATTTATCATATGTTTTATTCTTCAGTATATTTATTATCTTTTCATCCACCTGCCAGACCGTCGTGTCTGACCTACTACTTTTGGTACTCAAGTCCAGACTTCTTCGTCCCGAATGAGTGCTTTTGTTGGCTGTGGAGTCATGTTTTGAAGGTTGTTTTGTCGGCTATGTCATGTAGACATTGAGCTTGACATCGGAGTTGCGTCACATATGGGTAGTGGTTATTAACTTGTTGTTGTATGGCTTTTATTAGCCTTTCTTGGGATTCTTAATTAATGTACATTGATAATTTGTAACTTGGACATATTTGGGAATGTAATATCCTGTTACTGTCAGCTTTGTATTTGGTTGTAATAGTTTATTCCAGTCTGATATGGTTCTTGACATAATAGCTATATGCTAGAGGTTGAGTACGATGCGGAATCCGATGACCACGGACTCCGGGTCGTAATACCCCGAAAGCTTCCGCAAAATATTCAGAGTGTATTGAAATGTGTCGTCTTCACACACGCGCATCTTGGGAGAAAGAAAAATATAATTACCTTAATCCCATTCGCGCCTCGAGGTTCCGGTTTGGGGGCGTGACAATCTGTAGCCATTGCCTTCCACTTATGAATGAAGTCGTATGTTGACTCATTGTCTCCCTGTTTTAGGTTGCAGAGCTGTGCCATAGTAACAGGGTGGTCTTCACCTTTGAAGTGGGTGATGAAGCATGTCTCTAGCATGGCCCAGTTTTGAATGGAGTTCTCCGGCAGAGTGGAGTAGCAATCGAAGGCCGTACCTTTTAGGGTACTTGTAAAGAGTCGGATCTTGAGGGCATCTTGATCCGCGATAGCTCCTGTCAGGATCTTAAAGTGGATGACATACTGTCTGGCTGAACCTTTCCCCGTATATATTTGGAGAGTAGGTTGTTTGAATTTTGCAGGGAACAGAACTGGGTCCATCCAGAAGGGATATGGTGGCTTGATCCCGTGTTCTTTTAGTGTATCCTCTTCTTTTACTTTAGCGAGGATATCGTCGACGTCCTTTTTGGTAAGGGCGCATGACTCATTATTTTCCTCGTCACCTTGATGACTCGGAGGAGCTTCATTGTTTAGTGGACGCTGGAAAGTGAGGAGATTTTCCATAAGGGCCTCAATTCTCTATTGTCCTTACTCCAACTGCTGGATGCGTGCTGCTACGTCATCATGCTGTGGAGGCTGCTCAGCATTTGTAACCAGGACGTTCATCCTTCGAGAGTCGAATGAGGATATTGTCTTGGTGACTGAGTTGGAGCTCATTCTTTTGGATGAAGAGTCGAAGGAATGGTTACTCCGATGTCCTTGGCTTGCAGGAGCGGGAGAATCCTCCTGATGTCTTCCTGTTTGGGAGATGCTGCAAGTCACCGGTCGTATGACATGAATTTTGGTTGCTGACTTTTGGCGTTTTCTAGTTTTACCGACCATATAGACAACAACGGCTTGGTCAGGTCTTTCTTTTTCGACCCATTTTTTAGAGACTTGAAGGGTAGAATGCTGGGTTCTTTGCTTATCTAGTCTCTTTTGTCGGTATGTCGTACGACAATGCATACGACGAGCAATTTGAGCTTCCGTCAACTCTGGCTGTGCCCTGGCAATGAAGGATGTAGTCCCCCGTGCGCAGCAGCCGAGCTTATCTTTTTTGAAGCTGGGCATGGACAGGATCTAGACGCGGTCCTTTGCTTGTCGCAGTGAGGCTTTGGATTTTGCAAGTTCGGCCCCTGTTGAGATGAAGGGTCGACTCGCAGGAGTGTAGGCCTTAGTAGGTTCTTGCGGTGGCCTGGTGATGCATGACTTGATTTTGGGCTTGTAAGAGTAAGCCAGCTCATGCTGAGTTGATTTTTTTGTTTGGTGGAGGGTAGGTTTTGTCGCGACCCCAGAACGGGTCCCGGGCCTGCAACGTTGATTCTGTTTGTTTTCCCACAGGTTCCCACGGTGAGGATTCCTGAGACACGTGGAATCTATCTCACATGATTAAGTTTGCGGAAGTGTGTAGCAAATCACATCAAGATAAGCACCAATAAAATTTTAAGTGCTATGACAAATAATATAAAGACATAGTATCAAAAGAAAGGAGTTAACATGACATTCCCATCATAATTCAAGTTGTGAGACTAACACAAAAGTAAGTTAAGTTTAGTTACATCCCATAAGAGGCCAACAAAGGCCAATACAATTCTCAAAATAATAAAAGAACTGTCACGACCCCGGACCGGGCCCGAAGGACTAATCCGGGATCGGGACACTAATGGTGATGGTGTGGTGAGTGAATGGTTAATATGTAAAGTGTGTCAACAAGGTGCACACACTTATTTAATTTCCCACAGGTGTCCGCGGTGATGATATCACAACTATATCTGAACATTTCTATTAAGTGCGGAAGCGTGTAGCAAATTAAATATTCAATCCATCTCAAATCATAAAGATAATAACACAAGTATAGTACCGTATCAGAATGAGCAATGATCATTAGCATGTTACCCAAAAGTAAGGTTAAAGTTTAAACAAGATCATTTAATTACATTTCCCAAAATAGAGGTCAACAAAGGCCAATATAAACAAAATACCAATCCCCAAAAGAATGGTTAAAAGTTTTCCCAAAATGTTATCTCTCTCTCTAGCAATCCAATGTCTACATGACATCATCAGCATGCCACTCAACTAACTGCTGCGGTTCTCCAACCGCCTCCTCGTGCTCCTCCTCGGGATTACCAACAACGGAACCTGAGTACCAAAAAGTGGGTCAAACACGACGGTTTGGCAAATGGGTAAAATACAACGACAATATGATAATAAATGAATTTCCCTTCAAAAGCATTTAAACCTGTTTAAATAACAATTTCTATAAACGAGATAAAACATTTATTCAAAAACAAGTAGGCATTGTAAAACATGTACAGGTAACCAAGGAAATGGGGGAAACAAGCAAGATGGCAACCACACGAAGCTAAGTCCTCTATCACTAAAGCGATAGAGCAATAACTAGGCACTGATCTCAGTCACTCGAGGTGAGGAGAAACAGTGGTTCTTATAAATACATATACATATACTATACATGACCACGGTAGCGAGCCGGGCATCGGGAACCACAGTAGCAATCTGCGGCATTGGGACAAGACCACGGTAATAACCGGGTAGCGGATCCAAACTGTAGCGGGCGGGACAAGAGGGGGATCTCCAAGTCGGTGGATCAGACCAACAGGGTTATCCAAGCTTAGTGGTGCCGACTAATAGGTCAAATAACAAATCGAGACATGTGCAAGTAAATCAAGTACAAATAAACAAACGGGCAGGACGGGGGTGCTCAAGGCACACTGTCATTTCATGTGGTGCAATGCACTTCAAGACAAGTAACTATTTCAATGCTTTCGGGAAAACAAGGCATATACGGGTAAAGTATTGGGTTCAAGAATTATTTAAAGGGAATAGGGATCCCGTATGTCGATTTAATAATAATTTGGTACTCTTTGAGTTTGGGGACATTCTGGGTTCCTTATACACTTTGAATTTTCAAAACTTCAAATGAAATCTTCGTGATGTGGTTTCTTTCTCAATTGGCCTCACACATTGCTTGGTAAATCTCCCTGACATAGTGAGCGAGGAGCTCTCTGGAATGGTTGTCTGGGTGGGTTCGCTTGAGCGAAGTTAGGTCGCTTGAGCGAACTCATCTAGTAGGTTGATGGCTCGAGCAAAGTATTGTTCGCTCGAACTAACAACTCTCTGGAACAAGTTCTGGGATGTTTGCTCGAGCAACCAAGGGTCCGCTCGAGCGAACTGCCTACTGGAATGCTCCGAACCCTTTTCTGGACACTTCGCTCAAGTGAACTGTCCAGAAACTGATTCCGGGGCAGTTCAGCTCCTCTCTATCTCTTCCTTCTACAACTCTTTCTAGCCACTTTTATACATCCAATGAAGAGTTTAAAACTTCATTCAAACAACATCAAATCTCTCACAACATCCATCCCATTCTCCTCCATCAACATCTCATTCAATACAAAGAAAGAAAGAAGGAAACCATTTCACAATAGAGTACATTTGGTACAAACAAGAAGAAATTAAATGTCATTCACCGATACACTTATAAGACATAAATGCACTACCAAAGCTCTATCATGAACATTTATTTCAAACCAATGCAATAAATAGGCATGAGTGGAAAATACCAAAATCATTGAAAGCTTATAAAAATCAAATCATCCACTTGCCTTGGTCTCTAATAAGCAAATCAAGCTCTAACAAGCCCTCCAAATCAATGGTCCAAGCTACAAGCAAAAACCCCAAAATAAAACCATAAAAGAGTCAAAACATAGCATAGGGTGGAAGAAGCTTCAATAATAGGGATGGAGATTCCCTTAGGCTAGGAGAACACAAATCTTGGAGAAGGGAAGGATTACTTACTTGTAAGGTCCTCTAATGACAAGAGTAAGCTCAATGAAGATCTTGGAATGAGAGGTTTTCTCCACAAAAGCTATTAAGAGAAAGCTCTCAAGGAGGTGAAGAAGATGATGGCCTCAAATCTCCTATTGGTGCAAGTTTGGGAGTGGGTTGAGGATGGAAGAGCAACAAGAAGAAGAAAGGGAAACCCTAACTTTGAGAAGTTGTAGTTTGCTAAAAAGGGAAATGAGGAAGATGGTCTCCTTATAAAGCAAGTGGGGAGTGGGCTCCACCACTAGCAATCTAATTGGGCTGAATTCATGGCTTTCGGGGCTTCTAATGAATTCGACGAAAAAGAGAAAAGTGATCGTTGAAATATCTAGTTTCCAAAAAGTATATGTTTCGCGGGTTTCGGGGATATCAAGTTTTGGGTACAGATTTAGTGCACAATGACTGTTTTGCCCTCAAGGCTATGAAATCGGGTTTCGAGGTCTCGAACGGGGACGGGATGAACATGAAAGTTGTAGGGATTAACAATACAAGTAAAACGGGATAAAGACAATGAATGCAAAAATCTCCAATAAATCCTCAAGTGCATGCAAGATCATAAAAAGGAACCCCCAAAGGGCCCCACAATCACAAAGCAATCAAAATTCCCTAGAACTATTTTAAAATCTATTCCAAGCCCAACTTAGCCAAAATCACTAATCAAGCTTAGAACTAGTACACGACTTAATTAATACTAATCGAGTTCACTCGGGTCGGGGTCCTACAAGAACCCAATGACAAAATGTAGCGAAACTCAAGAACCCGCCCGACTTCTAGTTGACATCGTCGGGTTGCCACTCTCTGACTGGGGGTGGCTCAAGAGCCTCCTCCGGACGCTCCTCCTCAAAGGCAACGTCACCTGCACCTGGGTACCAACATACAAGGGTCAAACACAACGGTTTGGCAGGTAATCAATTTAGGCATGAGCATAAGTAGTAAATGTTTAAGGAAACATGTAAAGACATTTTGCTGAATTGTAAACGGTTACATGACTAAGGTACATTTCAAAATACGAGCAAAATTGACATGAATACTTATAATATCATGAATAGTTACATTCCGCAATGAGCCCATCATTTCTCTATCATTTACAATGAAAGAGCAAGCACGCACGACAAGCACGATATACATAATATAATCACGACACGATTCCCACAAATACGGGAATTCCGGCCGTGGAACCGGACACGCACGATGTGTAATAAAATACATGACCAGTCTGCAGACAGTCCACATGTTTAAGGACCCCGAGATAGTGGATCAAACTGAAAGGGCAGTCCAAGCTCAGTGGTGTTCACTTAAATTCATGAATGCATAAAACACAACAAACACAGATTAAACAAGTCGAACTTACGAGGGGAATCACTTATCAAAATGAGACAAAACACAGCTAACAAGAGGCATAATTAATATGCGTAACAAGCTTAGGAAGTGGTCCCCTTTTTTCTCTTGAAACAAAACTTCAAAATGAGCTTGTACATAACATTCAAAACGAACACACGATGATATTCATATTATCAAAACTAAAGTATGAACACAAAGCCTATCAAGCACATGTAAGGACCTTTGATTGATCTTTGTGTAAACGAAGCCCAATTGTTGGAATTTAAAAGAAAATCGGTTAAAGGTCACTTAACATGTCAGGTTTCGAGTGCACAATGTCAGGCTAAAGGTCACTTAACATGTTCTAGTTTTCATTCTTATAAATATTCTTCAAAACAGGCAATGGTGTCAAATTTGGTCAGCTCGCGGTTAGATGTCGGCTAGCCGAACTAGGATCTGGCGGCTAGCCACCAGCTGACTGCTGGAAACCCAGGTCCAAACGCAGCCCTCTGGAAAAGAAACCGAATTGACTTCGGTTGGCTTACGGTTAGCCGAAATGGGACCTGGCGGCTAGCCGTAAGCTGACCGTAGGGCTGACCACTGAACCCTGATGCACATGCCAGTTTCTGGAAAAGGAACCGCCGAGCTCGGTCAGCTCGCGGTTAGCCGAAATGGGGATTTCGGCTAGCCGCCAGCTGACCAGCGGCTGACCGAAACTGCACGGGAAGTACAGTTCAATTCAGATTTTCACATTTTCTTTTTCCATTCTTCTTGTTTCTCATTCAACCTGCACCTCCTTGAGCCTACATGCTCTCCAAGGGGTAAAACACACATTTCATAGCACAAGTTGAGACATTACATTCCCATTCTCTAATAAAAAAAAAATCCCCAAAATTTCCATTCAAGACATAAATTTCCAATAAAATGAGAAGAATGAAAAGAAAACAAATCAAATGCACACATGCTATCATCCATCCTAGATTGGTTACTTGCCTTAATCCAAGATGTCACAAACTTTCTCCAAGCACTTCCACTCAAGCTAATCCAAAGACTACAAAACCCATGAAGACCAAACAAAACTCACTCAATCTTGAAAACAAGGAACTCATTTTTACAAAAGGGTTTGCAATATGAAAAACAAGATCTTTAGGAACCAAAAAGGCTCCATTAAAAAGATGGGTTGGAGCTCTTACCTAGAAAAGGCCAAACAAGAGAGAAGGAAGAAAATGGGGCTCTTGCCTAACTAGAAACTTCAAGAACTTTGCATCAATGGAAAGCTTAGGATGAGAGGAAGAAGATGATGGTCTTGGAATTCCATTTGGAGTCTTCTAGCTTGATCATTCAAGAGAAATAAAGTGGAGAAAAAAGGTTTCTCCTCTTGGCTACTCTAGGGTTAGGGTTTTAGAATGAAAAGAGGGAAAGAAGGAAAGAGTTGACTTTAAAACACTTGCAAATGGGGCCCAATGAACTTGAACCTTGCATTGATAAAAACATGATCTTGCGGGCCTTGAATGAACTCGACGAAGAAGGATAAAATGATCCTCGAAATATCTAGTTTCCAAAAAGTATATTTTTGACATGGTTTTGAGATTTCAAAATTTGTGTCCAGATTTGTGTATAAAAGACAACTTTACCCCTTTTGGGCCAGAACTTGGGTTTTTGGGCTGCAAACATGAATGGACTGAAAACGAAAGTTGTAACACATAGTAAAATCATTCAAATGAAATCAAAATCACAATTAAAAATGAAAACCGATACGATCCTCCCAAGCTTACACGTGCACTCAGGCCTTCCTGAGCATGTCTGACTAATACTAAACGTTCTCAAAATTCCCAAAGCTATGTCCAAGACTAAGACTAATTATTTTTAACCCAACGATAACTAAACCCACTTAGGACTAAACACACACTAATCACACACTAATCAGATTAGTTTGGGTCGGGGTGTAACAAGTTTCTTTTCTTTCATGTGAGAGAGAAGGTAGAACCGATTCTCCTTGAGAGGGACCAGGTACGTTGGCTTTGCAGATGTCTGGGACCTCCTTTGTTTTGGGGAAGGTCTCGGGGACCAAGTCTTGGGGTAGACCTGGTTTCTTAGAGGTTGAGGCTTCGTGGGAGTGCCATGGGCTTCGGGCTTCTTGATTGTTGCCCTTGGTGTCGGAGTGGCGACATGTCCAGAAGAGGTTTTTTGCTTCTTGGCAGGTGCAGTTTCTTCTACGGGGAGCGGGAATGGTCCCAACGACCCGAAGACGATGGTCCAGGGAGTAGAGGTCGACCCGGTTTGAGAGTTACCGAGAGAGGTGATGCTTCGCCAGGTGCTGGGGCGCTCATGAGTGTGAGAACCCGACCCCTAATCTCTTGGATTAGTGTTGTTTTATTTGTGGATTAGTTCTTTTAGTGGGATTAGTAGTTGTTGGGTTGAGTTTGTGAGCTAGAATGAGTTTTCTTCTAGTTTTGGGCTTTTTAGTGCTTTGGTAGCTTGTGGGGCCCTTTGGGGGTTCCCTTTTCGGCTTTGCATTTTCTTGTGAGATTTTCCCGATTGGTTTCGTATCGTGTTTTTGGCCCATTGCATTCATCTTGAGGAATCCTACAACTTTCATGTTGATCCCATATCCATTTGAGAACCCGAAAACCGATTTCTTGGCCTTGAGGGCAAAATAGTCTTTTCACGCCAAATCTGTACCCAAAACTCGATATTCCCAAAACCCGCGAAACATAGACTTTTTGGAAAGTAGATATTTCGACGAACATTTCTTCCTTCTTCGTCGAATTCATCCGAGGACCCGAGAGAGATGATTTCAGCCCCTTTAGCTTCTTAAGTTGTGGGACCCAACCCCAACCCAAGTCATTAGCTAACAAGAGAAGCCATTTCCCCTTTCTAAGTCATTCCATTTTCATTGTTCCAGCACAAACCTTTTGAGTCTAGGGTTTTGCTTTCTCTTCTTCTTCTTCTTGCTTCTCCATCTCAAATCTTCACCAATCTTGCACCAAACTCGAAATGGAACTCATCATCTTCTTCCTCATCTCACAAGCTTGCCATTGATACCATTTGTGAAGAGAGACCTCAATCTCAAGACTTCCTTTGAGCTTGCCATTGCCATTAGAGGACCTCCCAAGTAAGTGATTCTTCCCATCTCCTAGATTAGTGTTCCTCTAGCTCTTGAGAAGCTACATTTGCAATCTTGTAAGCTCTTTCATTTTCATTCTTTGTGTAACCCATTTTAGGGTTGTTTTGGGGATTTTTGATTGTAGCTTGGCTTTGAGCAATAGAGGTGATTAGAGGCTTGATTTCTCTATTTGAAGACTTGAGGCAAGTGAATGTTTGGATGTTTTTAATTTTGAAATGATTTGGTGAAGTATTTATGGATTTTCTATACTTTCATTTAATGAGGTTTGTTTGAAATAAATACTCATAATGTATCTTGATAGTTTCATTCAATGTTTTATAAACATGTTGGTAGAGCATTTATTGTTCTTGTGATAGCTTAGATGAATGTTTGTGAAATGGTTTACTTCTCTTTTATTTGCATTGGACTTGACGTGGAAGAAGTGATGGAGAGAACTCTTAATGAGGATTTGGAGAAGTATAAAGAGATGCATTGGAGGAGCTATTAGCTCAATGTTATTGTAAGGACTTTGTGGATGTGAGGAAGATGGTTTTGAGGAGGAAAATGACTCAAAACTGGACTCAGTGAGCATTTTCGTAACTGGCGGTCAGCTCACGGTTAGCCAGCGGCTAACCGCTGAATGCATCGGCGGCTAACCGCCAGATAACCGCGCACCGCGGTGACTTTTCCAGAGAGCATCATTTTCCACCTGAAAACGCGGTCAGCCTCACGGTTATCCAGCGGCTAACCGCCGAACCCATCGGCGGCTAACCGCCAGCCAACCGCACAATCACGGTTCCTTTTCCCGAGAGCATCAGAATTCTCACCTGAAATTCGGTCAGCTCCACGGTTACCCAGCGGCTAACCGCCGAATGCATCGGCGGCTAACCGCCAGCTGACCGCCAGGTAACCGAAATTCCCCAGATTTCGAAAAGCTCCCCGCTCGAACGAACTCTCCGGTTCGTTCGAGCGTTGAGCTTTGTCGATCAAATGAGATTCACTAGGCATTGTATGAGATCATTCGAGAAAGAAACCATATCACGAAGATGTCATTCGAAATCTTTGAAAATCGTAAAAGTGCATAAGGAGCCCGGAATGTCTTCTAACTCAAGGAGTACCAAGTAATTGTCATAATCGACATACGGGACCCCTATTCACTTAAATAGATCTTGAAACCGATATGTTTACCCGAAATTGTTATAGTTCATTGTTTCACCTCTTTTCCCGAGATTTGCATTACATGACTTGTTTTCCCGAAAGCATTGAAGTTACACTAGTAACAGTTATTTGTCCCGACATGTATTGCCCGATATGAAATGTTAGTGTGCCCTTGAGCACCCCCGTCTTGCCCGACTGATTATATATTTATACTTGATTTACTTGCTTTGTCTCGATTGTATTTGACCTATGAGTCGGCACCACTAAGCTTGGATAACCCTGTTGGTCTGATCAACCGACTTGGAGATCCCCCTCTTGTCCCGCCAGCTGCAGCTTGGATCCCGCTACCCGGTTATTACCGTGGTCCCGTCCCGATACCCGGTTATTACCGTGGTCTTGTCCCGATACCGCAGATTGCTACTGTGGTCCCCGATGCCCGGCTCGCTACCGTGGTCATGTATAGTATATGTATATGCATTCATGAGATCCCCTGTTTCTCCTCACCTCGAGTGACTGAGATCAGGGCCTAGTTCTTGCTCTATCGCTTTAGTGATAGAGGACTTAGCTTCTTGTGGTTGCCATCTTGCCAGTTTCCGATTCCTTGGATACCCGACATGTTTTATATTGCTTTTATGTTTTCTGATAAATGATTCGTTTCCTTTATGAAAGTTGTTATTTAAACAAGTGTTAATATTCTCCAATGTAAATTCAGTTATTATTATATTGCCTTCTGTTCTTTGTACCCGCACGTGTTTTAAATAAACGCCGGTTGGGCGAATAACCATGCTCTTACCTATGTTTCACACGATCAATGATTTTACTTGATTTGTACGATTGCCCATGTTTTAAAGGAATACCCGAATTGTTAAATATCCGTGCTTTGTTTTAACGACATTTGGTTCGTCAGACCCCTAGGTTTAACTGTATTTTAAATGAATACCCGAATTGTTAAGTATCCGTGCTTTGTTTTAAATGACACGTGTTTTACCAGATTTCTATGTCTACACCTGTTTTAAATGAATATCCGATTTGTTAAATACCCATGCTTTGAAATGTGTTTCAAATGACACTTGTTTTGCCCGATCACTATGTTTATACCGGTTTCACATGAATACCCGATTTGTTAAATATCCCTGCTTTGAATTATGTTTTAAATGAACGTTTGTTTGTCAAACTTCTATATTTACATATGTTTTAGACGAAAACCCGATTGTCAAATATCTATGCCTTTACAGATTATGTAAATGAACATATGCTTTATTAGATCTTCCGGCTTTTACTCATGCTTGAAAAGAATACATGTTTTGTCCGAGATTCCCGACTTTGCACCCGTTTAATTATATGCAGCACTTGATCGATTAGCATGATTTATTATATGTTTTATTCTTTACTATATTTGTGATCTTTTCATCCACCTGCCAGACCGTCGTGTCTGACCCACTACTTTTGGTACTCAGGTTCAGATTTCTTCGCCCCGAGTTGAGTGTTTTGTTGGCTGTGGAGCCATGCCTTGCAGGTTGTTTTGTCGGCTATGTCATGTAGACATTGAGCTTGACATCGGAGCTACGTCACATTTGGGTAGTAGTTTATAGCTTATTGTTGTATGGCTTTTATTAGCCTTTTTCTTGGGTTTCTTAATTAATGTACATTGATAATTGTAACTTGAACATATATGGGAATGTAATATCCTGTTACTGTCAGCTCTGTAATTTATTGTGATGGTTTACTCCAGTCTGATATGATTCTTGATATATTAGCTATGGGCTAAAGGTTGAGTGCGACGCGGAATCCGATGGCCACGGACTTCGGGTCGCAACGCCACAAATGCTTCCGCAAAATATTCAGAATGTGTTGTCTTCACACACGCGGATCCTGGGAGAAGTAAAATACAAATTATTCCTTAATCCCAATTCCCGCCCCCGAGGTTTCTGTTTCGGGGGCGTGACAATGAGTGCGCTTGTTTTGCTTTTCTCGAAGCAGGAGTTGGTACTTGTTCTCATCGAAAGCGATGGTCAATGAAGCTGCCATTGTTAGTTTGAGAAACTTCTGAAACAAGGCCAGATCCATTAGTAATCACAAGAATGTAGTGATCAAAAATGGAAAGTGACTATGGTTATGTCTTTTCAAATTGCTCAAGGGGATATGGCCCAGCCTAAGCAAGATGAAAGAGGCAAAAAGCCATAGAGGGTACAATTGTTCTAAATACAAGTATGGTAGGCTAAGGGCGAGTGTTCCAGTGACTGCTAGAAGCAATTGTAAACCTTAATTCAAATTACCGAGAAGTAAGGCTCACTCGAGGTAAGATGATATAAGGTTGGAGATACAAATGTGTCGGTCGCGAATACAATAGACCTAAAAGGGCGTACAGACACAAATGTTGTAAATCGCATCCTTGGAAGGGAAACGAGATGGGGATTTTTTTGAAAGGTCAAGATTGGATTCATAAAGGAGCGCAAATGGTATTCCAATCCGAACAAGGCTCAAATATTTCTGCGAGCACTTAGTCCGAACAGGAAGGAACCAGAATTTCTCGAATCTGAACCCAAAAGTGACGGAAGTTTTTTTTTTTGAAAGGTCAAGATTGAATTCATTAAAGAGAGCAAGTGTTGTTCCAATTCGAACGTAGGCTTAAACATTTCTGCGAGCGCTAAATCTGAAAAGGAGAGAACCAAGATTTCTCAAATCTGAATTCAAAATGACGGAAGTTTTTTTTTATCAAAATTGAATTCATCAAAGAGAGCAAATGGTGTTCCAATCCGAATAAAGGCTTAAACATTTTTGCGAGCACTAAACCCGAAAAGGAAGAAACCAAAGTTTCTCAAATCTGAACTCAAATGTGACGAAATTTTTTTTTTTTTTTTGAAGATTTTTTTTGAAGAGTAGACATAGGTCTCCAATTCAGTCTTATGAAACCTTAGTAGATAAATCAGCCCCCAGGTAAGGGTAGGATTACCTAATGAACCTGTTTGAAGGACCCTTGTCTCGAACAGTCTAGCTGCCTCCACACTCTGGAAAAGGCTTTTCTTAGATCCACTTTGGTCAAAGAACGCAATTGGTGCAACCTTAGTGGGTTTTGAAATATTTTTTGATTTTTTTTTGAAATTTCTAATGGATTCATCAAAGAGAACGAGTGGTGTTCCGATCCGAATAAAGGCTCAAACATTTCTGCGAGCACTAAATCCGAAAAGGAGAGAACCAAACTTTCTCAAATTTGAATCCAAAAAAAAAAAGGAAATGTTTTTTGGCATAGTTTTGTTTGTTTGAAAGAGTTTTTTCTTTTTGAAATCCCTATTGGACTCATCAAAGAGAACGAATGGTGTTCTAATCCGAATAAAGGCTCAAACATTTCTGCTAAACCCAAAAAGGAGAGATCCAAACTTTCTCAAATTTGAATCCGTAAAAGAGAAATCAGATTTTTTTTTTTGAAATGAGAAAGAATGGAAATAAATTCAAAGGTAGAAATTTCTAAAAATCCCATCTCATGTTTTTTTTTATGCAAGATCCAACATAGGCCACCAACTAGAAAGGAGCCTAAGAATTCAAGCATCGCATTCTCAAATGAACGAGTCCCACCGGGTATGCCAACTTGATGGGGGCTCTGACCTTTCGTCCTCTCCTTCCCACCCTTGAGGCTGTCGGGAGCATGGCGGAGGAGGAAAAGCGAGGTCATCAACATTTTTTGTACGGGTATGCCAGATTTTCTGTTCCACTTGGAATTTGAAGTGGTGATTCGGAGATTTACCTTCGCAAGTAGAAAGGAAATCAATTCTTTTTTCTGACTTTCCATTGCACATATATTTTAAGAAAGAGACAGTTTTTTAAATGCCGTAAGAGGCGATTTCATTTTGTTTGCTGTAAAAGGCGATTTTGTGCCATAGAAGGCGATTTGCGTCGTGAAAGGAGATTTACAAATCTTATCAATGAAAAAAGACAAGAAATGTGATTTTTTGTCTCTTTACAAATAATACAAAATACAAAGAAAAGTAAGAAAAGGTATCTGACTTCTCAGGAGATTGTGGGGACTCATTCAGATTGACGGTCGCAAGTCATGTATGGACTTCGCCATCGTCCTTCAGATGAGAACGCTTGATGCTTTGATTCTTTGGCTTGGCTTGGACCTCAGTTTTTTAGAGGATAAGGACCAAAGAGAGGTCCTATATCCAATTAAAATCCGAGTAAATGGGCTGAAGAGCCGCGTTTAGGCCATGTTGGATAGAAGGAAAGAGGTGGCCTTGGGGGGGGGGTGGCCCCCCAAAGGACTTCGATCACCTTGTGGTGTTTCTTTCGCAGCAGAGTAACAGAGTTTCTTCGAAGTTCTTCTTCCTTGCTTGTGGGTATGGATCTCTCTCTATCCGTGTGTATGTGTCAGTCCTTGTGTATGTGTGTGTAGCCTTTTTTTTCTTGGAATGACCCACCTTTTATAGGCTTTTGGTGGCCATAAGGTGGGTTTATGAGCATTGATGGCATTGATGCTCCATGATGAGAGGAGTTACAAGTTTTTATTTCTTGATTTTGTAACTCCTTTTTCTTGGCTTGTGATTGGCCGGTGGAAGATGATGGGCATTTAATCGCCTTTAATCTCCATGATGAGGGGAGTTTCATAGTTTTAATGCCATGATTGCTTGGATTTGTAACTCCCATTTGCTTGATTTTGATTGGGCCGTCCAAAATAATGAGTTAATGACTGTATTAAGTTGTCATAAAATGGGTCAATTAATGGCATTAAGTGGTCGCCAGGGCATTTGAAGAGTCGCGGGCCGCGTAGCGTCTTTTGGAATTCTTCTTGTGATGATCGCCGATGGATCCGCATGTTGTTTGAAGTCAGATGGCGATGCAACTTCAGACATTGGTTGATACCAGCGGGCCGGTGACATCTGTCTTGTCGATTTCTCGATCGGTCAGTCGGTTGGCGATCTTGGGACGGTCAATGATGATTTCATGCTCTTGATGGCGGATCCGAGATGTCGATGGAGATTAGTCTATTTCGAGCATAAAAAATCAGATTTTTAGGAAATCACAGGGGCTGGAACTTCCAAAACGTGAAAAAGGGCAGAAAACGGGTCACCCGGCGACAAATCCGGGGACCCGGATTTCCATGGCCGCCGGCGACAATGGGCTAGGGTCGCCGGGGGCGACCATGGGCCAAGGTCGCCAGCGACCATAGGCCATGGTCACCACCGGCGACCATGGGGATTGGTCGCAGTTTCTCGGATGTTTTTCGATCTTTTTTGATGTCGTTTTCTCCTGCATTTTTCTTGACATTTCTTCTCATTTATTGGTTTGATTCTCCTGAAGAAAACTGACAAGAAGTCATGCAAATCGGAGCACAAAGTTTCCTACTTTTTGGAAAAGCCGAAGACTTTGTGGCCGATTTTCCGTCAAGAGTCAAAACTAGGTCAAACGATGTCGGAATGATCTAAAATTTGAGGTGAAGCCTCCTAAGCAGTAGATAGGACCAACCATGGCTTTTGTTTAAGTTTTGAAGCCGTTTGGGGTCCCGTCGCCAGTAGGCTTGATTTCATTGCGGGGAAGATGCCGCGCGTTGATGTGCGGTCAACCGATGTCCGATTGACTTGAAATTTGACAGGGAGCCTATTGGAGTCATTTTGAGATGATCTGTTTGATCCAATTTGAATGTCATGGTCCCGGGGTGCTCCGCCGCCGGTAGCCTTGATTTTATTTCGGAGTGTCAAAGTCGGGTCAAACGTTGTTGGAATGACCTGAAATTTGACGTGCAGCTCTTTTGAAGCATGTTGAAGCTGCCCGTGTGCTCCGTTTGATGAGTAATGACCTCAGTGGTTCTCGCTGCCGAGAGGCTTGATTTTACTATTCATGGGTTGATGGAGGGTCAAACGTTGTCGGTTTGACTTGAAATTTGACATGGAGTCCTTTGGAAGTATTTTGAGACCATCTGTAGGCTCTAATCGAAGTTTTGGTGTCTTTGACGCCATCACCGCCAGGAGCGCCTGTTCAGCTACCAGAGGAGTGAAATTGGGTCAAATGATGTTGGAATGGGCGCCCGAAACTTCATGTGAACCCTTCTTCTGGCTGTCTCGAGGATCTTACAGTTTTTGTTTGATTCTGACAAGATCTGATGCTTGAAGCAGCATTGCCTGTTTTGTAGTAGGAAACGACTTTATGTGGCATCTTGATGTTGAAGAGGCAAAGTGACATTTTTGCTGTCAACACTTGCCGATAGCGAAGAGGTCGGTCTGGACATTGCAAGTGCGAAGGCTTTTGTTGATGAAGTCATAGCTCTAGGCAACAAGTGGAATGAGACTAAGAGCTTCCCAAGCGATGACTTATTCAATGAGATGTTTTTGAAGCCTTCTGGAGAGGTCAAGCCTGAACTGAACGAGAACTCGCGGACTCGGAAGCAATTCGTTCGGGAGAGGAACGTCACTAAGTTGGCCATCATTGAGCTTATAGAAGACCTGCGTCGTCTTGATAGGGAGGTCGTTGAATCTAGGCAGCGTCTTGAGTTATTGGAGGAACAAGTTGCTGCAAAATGGGCCGCCATTGTAGAAGCTCGTGCTAGAGAAAGGACTTTGATTCGCCAAGTCGAGGAGGCTAAGAGCAATCTCCGGAGGAAGACTCAAAAGTACGAGCAATGTCAGATTCTTTAGGAAGAGCTTCCCCATGCCGCAGATGGGTCGCGGGGTTCTGCCGCTTTTTATGGAAATATTTTGAAGAAGCGTGGCCTGGAAGCTTTAGAGGCTATGGCCAAGAGTCTGCTTAAGGAGTTGAATCTTTGGTTGAATACCATGTTAGACTGAGCTCCTGACTTTTGTAACAAACTCTTTTTTCTTCTTCTCTTTTGGTACCTCCATGTAAAAACATTTTTGGTACTCTATATACATTTTACTCAAGATTCTTTTTGATGAAAATAAGCAAAAGTTGGTTGTTTGTTTTTTTGAAGATTTGACCAAAAGGTTGTCATTTTGTGAAAATCGTTTATCAAAGGGTTGTTTTGGGCATGAAAGCCAGATTTTGTGGTGAAAGCCTGGTTTCTTTCGATAGCTTGAAAGCTAGATTTTGAGATGGCATGAGAGCCGAAATTTGTGGCGTAAGAGCCAAAATTTGTTTGTGGCATGGGAGCCAAAGTTTTTGAGATGGCTTGAAAGCCGAATTTTTGGAGATGTCATAAAAGTCGAATTTTTGAGATGGCGTGAAAGCCGGTTTTTTGAGATGGCATGAAAGCCGGGTTTTTTGAGATGGCATGGAAGCCGGATTTTTATTTGGCATGAAAGCTGATTTTTAAAATGGCATGAAAGCCGGGTTTTGAATTGGCATGAAAGCCAGGTTTTTAGGATGGCATGAAAGTCGGATTTTGAATTGGCATGAAAGCCGATTTTTGAGATGGCATGAAAGCAGAATTTTGAATTGGCATGAGAGCCAGGTTTTGTGGCATAGGAGTCGATTTTATTTGTGGCATGGAAGCCAAAGTTTGTTTTTGGCATGGAAGCCGAATTTTGTGGCGTAAAAGCCGGTTTTCTTTGTGGCATGGAAGCTAATTTTTGTTTTTGGCATGGAAGCTGAAATTTGTTTCTTGGCGTGAAAGCCAATTTTTTTTTTGAAAACCAAGTTTTGTTGTGTTGGCATGAAAGCCAAATTTTAGATTTTTTGCATAAAAGCCAGTTTTTTTGGATTTTTTGGTATAAAAGCCAAAATTTTGTTTTTGGCCTGAAAGCTGATTTTGGTTTTTTTTGGCATAGAAGCCGAATTTTGTTTTTGGCGTAAGAGCCAGGTTTTGGTTTTTGGCGTAGAAGCCAGGTTTCAGTTTTCAAAAATGCAAGTATCGACTAAAAGTCTCCTCCCTGCTGAATGGTATTGCAAGTATCGATGGAATGTCGCCTCCTTGCTCATTCAGTTTGTAAGTATCGACTGAACGTCGCTTCCTTGCTTTTTCAAAAAACTTGGTTTTGCGGGTATTGACTGAATGTCGCTTCCCCATGATTTTTGAAATTTGAGGTTTTTTTTTTTTGTTTTTTTGAAAATCCGGGTAGTGGATATCAACTGGAATGTTACGTCTCCACGATTTTTGAAATTTTGCAAGTATTGACAAGGAGTCGCTTCCTTGCGGTTTTGAGGTTTTGGAAGTATCGAATGGGGTTCGCATCCTTCCAATTTTCTTGGGCTTCGCCAGTATCGACTGAGCGTCGCTTCCTCACGGTTTCTTAAAAACCATTTTATGTTTAAAGACACGAGGGTCGTAAATTTTGACGTAAAACCATTTTTTGGTTGTAAAAGTCTGGGTGGACTAGGGTGGAAATTTCTGAGTCCTGATATTTGTTTCAAACCATGAATTTGGGTTTCAAGGATCGAAAGTTCTGGGCAAGTCCGGGAAGAGGCTCCTAAACTTGGATTTTTGGATCTTTTTTTTTTTTAACAATGAAACTATGAAAGTAAGCCTTGTTTTGAGAGTTTTTTTTTAGAAATTTCAACATAAGGATGAAAATTCCTAAAGGAGTGGGTTTGACAAGCAAGTACCTGGGAATAGGCTTTGGTCGTCAGGCATTGCTCTGACCTAATAGCATAAATCTTCAAGGGTAGTACCCCTTCAAGAATTTGCTATTGATGGGCAGTATACATCTATCACCTTCCATGTTTAGGAGAGCATATGCGCCGTTGGAGAAGACTTTGTCGATGACAAAGGGTCGCTCCCATTTTGGTTCGAACTTGCCTTTGGTTTTGTGGGTGAAAACCATTGGTCTTTTTACTGCAAGAACCAAGTCACCCTTTTTATAGGTGCGTTGCCTGACCTTCTTGTTGAAAGATCCTGCATGCATGCTTAGTGTTGGAAATAGGTGGGCCTGGTGGATAGGTTTTCAAAACTTTTGACCCACTTGACTCAGGGATCAAGTATCCAGAAGGCTATAAAACCCAATCCAGGATGCATGTCCTCAATCTAAGCCATCATGATTAGTAAGTAAACCTATCTAGAAGATAGAACAACAGCCAACAAGCATCCATAAAAATCCACAACATGCATGGAAGTAGATTATACCTTAGGAGCCCGGTTGTGCTCTAATGGAGAAGTTGCGTCTTTCTTTGATGATGAAACACTTTCACGTATCAAACAAGAGTCTCCAAGACCTTTTGATCTTCCACGTTATGACCCGTATATTAGATCTCTTTTCTCAAGAAGATGGTGGAATCTCTAAGAGAAAACTCTACTAGAAACTCCAATGAACTAGAAGGGAACTAGAAGAGAAAGAGGAGAAGAACAATTGTGCAACTCTTGCACTAGGAGGTTTCTGTGCGTGGGATACAATTGTGGACGTCCAAGGGGTTATTTCCCCTTATAAAGCCCTCAAGTAATCTCCTCTCTACCTCTCTTACTAATTGAATTAGAAGTCTCACTTCCACACTAATTAGTAGCTTACTATTACCACTATTAGAAGTCTCAATTCAAATAGAAATAGTAACTTTCTAATTCCTTCCTTTCGGAGTTCAAGTACAATTAGTAACTTTCTAATTCTTGGGCTAGCGTGGGGACCACTTCGGATACCTTAGAAAGATGGCTCCAATTGGGACTCGCGACCCCATATCTCATGTGCAATCCGGGCCCACAGTTAATTGCAAATAACACCACTATATAAATGCAATTGCACTCCAGTCTTAGGAATAAATTACAAAGAAGACCCTATACTTCCCAATTACCACAAGTAGGCCCCTCTATCATTATCCATGGATCAATTGGAATAAGTCTATCCCATCCAATCTTAGATCTACATCTTATTGTCCTTGAGCCCCAATTAATCACAATGATCATCAGTACCATCCAATTAACTCTTAATAGAGATGGGTGCGCACTTACTAATGACAAATCCATTAATTGGCACAAGGGGATAATATAGATAGATTCCATCTTGACCATTGGATGTTCCCACAATCCTACTACCACGTACCCAAGACACCGAGGTGTTGACCTACAGTTAGCTTCACTCATTGGTGACTCAAAGCAAAGGAATAGATAGAAACTTGAGTTCATCAATTTCTCAGGATTGAGAGCCTATTGCTAGGGAATTACGAGAGCAGTCCTTAAATCAAGACGGTATTCATAATGTGCTTCTCATGGTCCTTCAATACATCCAGTGTACCAGTACTATGACCAGGAATCTTTCATTCTTATGATCGAGACAAATCACATTATCTCATAGTGATCAAAGTGCTGCAACCTTATCAGATGAGATGCCCAGTCTCATCAATGGTTGTGAAGATATTTTTAAGTACAAGATTTGTGACACATATCTCCCATATGTGGATCTCATCCATATACATATATCACATTTAAATATATTAATGGGACCGGGTTCATCTTATGAACCATTATGTCATATGTATTGGTCATGTGCATTAAGTAATAAATCACCATTCATCTCATGAAAGGAAAGCATGATTATATTGATAAATAAAGAAATTAATCAATTTATTACATCAACTGATGGATTGAGACCATACAATCTAACAATCTCCCACTTGAGCTCAATGCCAATCAGGGTTGCTTCTCATGCCCATCCCATCTACATGTTGCTCAAAGGCTTTGTAAAGGGATTTCTCAGATTGTCTGCAAAGTTTATCTAGGTGATAGCGGTATCACCTCTCTGTACAATCTCTCTGACCATGTGTTACTACCTCTGTACTTGCTTTTGGCTCTTGGGTTCTTTGGACTTATCGACTGCCCTGCTGTTATCACAGTAAACTGTGAGTGGCTGTCCTACCAAAAGTACCACTCCAAGTTCCATAAGGAACCTTTTGAGCCAATCTGCTTCTTTACCTACTTCTCAAGCAGCTATAACATAAACATATACCCAGAAGTTGATTTCTTGGAATCCTTATCTGACATGAAGTCAGAATCTGTGTAACCAACTGGAATTAGTTCATCACTGCTATCAATCAACATGTAATCTCTAGTCCTTTTCAAGTATTTGAGAATACACTTTACAGCAGTCCAATGTTTGGGTCCTGGGTTAAACTGATATCTGTTGACTAGGCCCACTGCATGACAGATATCCGGTCTAGTACATAGCATAGCATACATGAGGCTACCAACAGCCGAAGCATATGGTATCGACCTCATATGATCCTTTTGGAATCTTGCATAACAAACCGTACTAGTACCTTATATATGTATGCAGCTTGAGATAAGCCTATCATCCTATTTTTTTGGTCTCAATGGAGTTTAATCCCTAGGATGTGGCTGGCTTCTCCCAAGTCCTTCATATCAAAAGTCTTAGCCAACTAAACTTTTACTGTTGACAACATCCCTATATCACTCTCTAGGAGAAGGATGTCATCGACCAGAAAAATTATCCTGCCTCCTTCACTTTTCATATACACTCATGACTCATCCGTTTTTTACAAAAACCAAATGACTTGATTGCCTGGTCAAAAACGGATGTTCCAGCTTCGGGATGCCTGCTTCAGTCCATAAATAGACTTCTGCAGCTTGCAAACTTTTTGCTCTTGGTTTTTAGCTATAAAACCGTTTGGCTGCACCATATAGATGTCTTCCTCAAGAGGGCCGTTGAGAAACACCGTCTTGACATCCATTTGCCAAATCTCGTAATCGAGATGAACCGCAATGGATAAGAGTATCCGGATGGACTTGAGCATGGCTACCGGCGAGAAGGTTTTCTCATAATCGATACCCTCTTTCTGAGTATACCCTTTCGCAATAAGCCTGGCCTTAAAGGTCTCCAGTTCCTTTAGGATATCCTACAAACATGCACACTTATGACTTCGTTTCTAACTTATCCGTCTTAACCTTTAGCACATGTGCAGGACAACCCCAAATATGTAAATGTTGTAGACTAGGCTTTCGCCCGGACCACAGCTCCCGGGGATGCTTAGGTACAGACTTAGATGGTATGAGATTTAGTATGTACATTACAGTATCCAAGGCGTATCCCCAAAAGGATATAGGTAATCCTGAGAAACTCAGCATAGACCTAATCATATCTAAAAGAGTCCGGTTCCTTCTTTCCGCTACTCCATTCTGTTGAGGCATACCCGGAGCAGACAACTGGGATAGAATCCCATTTTATGATAAGTATCCCATAAAATCAGCAGAGAGATATTCCCCTCCTCGATCTGATCGAAGAGTCTTGATACTTTTACCTAATTGCTTTTCCGCTTCCGCTCGAAACTCTTTGAACTTTTCAAAAGCCTCGGACTTGCGGTGCATAAGGTATATGTATCCATATCTTGAGTAATCATCTGTGAAAGTGATGAAATACTCATATCTTTCTCTGGCCCTGACATTAATGGGTCCACACAAATCAGTATGCACTAATTCCAATAAATCTTTAGCCCTATTGCCCTTAGATGAAAAAGGGTCTTTTGGTCATTTTGCCTTCTAGACAGGACTCGCAGACAGACATTGGTTCTACCACCAATGAAGGCAAGGTACCATCTTTCACTAGCCTGTCAATCCTGTTTAGGTTTATATGACCTAACCTCAAGTGCCAAAGTTTTGTTGGATTAGATGAAGGTGATTTCCTCTTTAATGATGGTCTATTAATTGTTTTAGTATCATGTATCTCATACATTGTAGGAGTTAACAAATAAAGCCCATTGGTTACCTTGCCAGAACATATAAAAGTACCATTCCTCTTTATGACAACTTCAGTACCAAAAGTAATGAAATAATTTTTTTTCACCAAACTAGAAACTGAAATTAAACTCCGCCGTAAAGACCGTACATATAATGTGTCTGACAAAACCAATTTATTGTTTGAAAAACATAAAGTAATAACTCCCACTGAAACAACTTCTGCCTTAGAGTTAGATCCTAGGTTGACAATGATTTCTCCGTTACTAAGCCTCCTGGTTTCCCTGAACCCCTGCAATGAATTACATATGTGATTAGTTGCCCCAGAGTCCACACACCAAGATTCTAAAGTACCAGTTGCAAAACTAACTTAAAAAATAAGTAACTCAATCATACCTGAGGTCTTCTTCTTAGACAAATATTCTGGACAATTCCTTTTCCACTGTCCTGTCTTACCACAATGGAAACACTTTCCTTTAGACCCTGAACCCTTAGCCTTGGTCACGCCACCGTAAGGACCATTCTCCACCTTAGGACCTTTCGAAACTGATTTCTTTTTGCCTTTCCGCCCTTTACCTTTTAGCTTGGACTTGGCATTTGACTTTTCTGTCACTAGGGCCGTTGACTTCTTCTTCATAATCCCTTCAGTCACCACCAGCTGGCTAGACAGCTCAGCCAGAGTCAGATTCATCTTATTCATATTATAATTAACCTTGAAATTGTTAAATGACTCTGGTAGTGACTCAAGGATTATGTCGATCTGCGATTCTGCATCAATCGCAGCTCCTAGTACATCAAACTCATTTAATGAGTCCATCATTTTCAACATGTGTTCCTGTACTGATGTACCTTCAGCCATCTTCGTGCTAATGAGCACCCTCATAGCTGCCTGCCTAGCAGGCCTGCCCTGTTCCACAAACATCTCCTTTAAGTTCGATACAATATCATATGCAGTCTTATAGGATTGATGTTGGTGTTGCAAAACACTAGACATGGATGCTAGAATGTAGCATCTGGCTATCTCATCGTCTTTGGCCCATTTGGTGTAAAGTTCTTTTTCTTCTTCTGGTGCATCCGGGCTAGGCTCATCAAGGGGGGTTTTAGTAAGGACATATTTATAACCTAAGGTGGTTAAGACAATATCCAGGTTCCGTTTCCAGTCTACATAGTTGGATCCCACCAACTTATTTTGGTTGGGGATGGTCGTAAGTGGATTGAAAGTATTTGAATTAATGTTTGAAATACTGTAGCACATAACCATACATTTAATTAATGAATTTAAATGATGTTAGGGTTTAGTATTCTACCAAATTTTTGTGGGAATCCTCATAACCACTAAATTCAGAATACATCGGAATCTCAATCTCCGGGGTATGCCTCCTTAAGGATTGTTAATACCACCTAGATTGGTGCGAATCAAAGTTGGTCAAAATTAGGATTAAGACTAACTATCCATGATCCTCTTCATTCATTATTATCTAGGTATCTCATACCAAATAATGAATGACTCCTGATTAGCTTCGGTTTCTAAATGAAATGAGGCAAATCCTTAGGGATACTACATCATTATTTTAGTTAAGTGTGACCCACCAACTAGTATTGCATGACAACCGTTGCGAGCAGCTCCTCCTTGGGGAGTGGGCCCCCGCCCCGTCTCACCAACACTATCCATAGGAGATCCATAGCTAGTAACCAGACAAGTAAAAGCCCTTTGTGGGGAACGGCCATTCTTAAGATGGCGCGAGGCTAATACTTTCCTTACAATGGACCTATGGTGGGAAACCATGGGGATTTCTGAATATAAATGCCCCGCTCCCACTTGATATTTTAGAATTGTGGATTTCCTATTAGGTATATTGGGCCCACATATATAGACATTAAATCATCTCATGATATGACCAATGATTGGTTCCAAGTCAAGTTATTTTATGGACAGTCCAGTTTCTTAAATTAGTGTTACCAATGTATCCATCTCGTGGGCCCACCAACTCTAATTAGAACTCTTTCCAAAAATTAATTTGATTTGACCAATTTTGGTAATTTCTATGTTTGGATCAAATTTGGATACTATTTAAATCAAGCATTCATCCATAAATAGAAAGTGTTGAAATTAGAAACTAGTCCTCTCCTCCACATGGCCCATGTGGAATAGACTTCTTTGACTTCTCGACTATCCAAAACTTTGGGATTCCTTAAACTCTTTGGGCATCTCCAAGTTCCTTTTGGTAGTCTTCAAAATCTTTGATTAGGAGTCATTCTTCACTTTCCTTCTTAAATCTCGGACATCTCCAGAATTTACAAAATTTGAAAAAAAAAATTACATAAATTCCTATGTCTCTATTATGAGACTTACATGGCAATCTAAACATGGAAATAAAAGGGCTATAGGGAAATTCACCATGCCTTGCCCTTTCACGGGAAACCAAGGAAACCATGATGCCCTTTACACTTAGCCTCAAATAAACCAATAACCATAAAAAGAAAGTAAAATCTTATGGGCCACATGGAGAGGACATTATCACCTGCAAGTTAGTATCTCATACAACAAAGCATCTCACAAAACCAGGTTACCAAATAACAATGGAAAAATAAGATGCAAAAGATTCCCACCCTTTTAAAATATGCACTTCGCAAAAGGGGTCCGGGGGTGTCCCCCAGCGGGATTCGGATAAAAAATAAAGTGATCCCGTGTTCCCGGTCGACTGAGCACGGGGCCAGGTCGACCCGCTTGACGAAGGCAGAAAATTGGGTTTTCTCAATTCGAGTCCAACCACCTCCAAAACACTTTTGAAGGCTCTCAATGGCTTCCTACCATCCTTCCATCATTATTAGACCCTTTTATGACTATCCAAACATAGATTCACTAATAAACAAAGCAAATCCATCAAAAACTGATCCGTACATAGCCCTTGCTCTATCCTCTTCACATCTCATGCAAAGATTAGAACAAGTTTACTGATCTAACATGATTAGAGATGAGGTATGGCTCTGATACCAATTGTTGGAAATAGGTGGGCCTGGTGGATAGGTTTTCAAAACTTTTGACCCACTTGAGTCAGGGATCAAGTATCCAGAAGGCTATAAAACCCAATCCAGGATGCATGTCCTCAATCTCAGCCATCATGATTAGTAAGTAAACCTATCTAGAAGATAGAATAGCAGCCAACAAGCATCCATAAAAATCTACACATCATAGTTAATATGCTAAAAATCATTTATCAAAGATTTAAACAAAGCATCTAGCATATGATTAAGAAAGATAAAGCTTACTTAGAGATTTAACTTCATTAATCCAAGCTTTAACTTTCCAAATGACGCCGTGGTCTCTCTTAGTTCATTCCCCTTTTCCTTGTCTCCAAACACCTCAAGGATGGCTTAAAAATTTCCAACTTTGGCAAATGAATGAACTTCATTTTATAGCCAAAAACTGCCCAACGGCTAGTCCCTGGTCGACCTGCCCCTGTGCCCGGTCGACCTGGCCTTCAACGGTCATAAAACTGACCATTTGAAAAGAGCACAACGGCTCTTTACCCGGTCGACCCGCAATGGGCTTGGTCGACTGGGTCCCCTGGGTCGGTCGACCTGCCACACTGAGGGTCGATCCGGGCCTGGGACCAAAATTTCCTAAAAATGCATTTTTCAAAGTGATTTCTTGAGGGAACTTTTGGGCGACTGAATCAAGCTTGGAATCATGTTTTAAATCAAACTAAGAGGTTTAAAAACATGAAACATAAAAAGCCTAAAATGATTTGAAAGATATAAAACATAGGCTAGCTTGATTTGATAAAACTTCTTTTCAAAACAAATTGCATCCAATGTTTAAAATCAAAACATGCATAAATCAATATTTTTAACAATGCATGTGTAAAATAAGATTTCAAGTTTTTCTAAAACAATGCATGTGTGAAAATTCAAATGATGCTAATATGTTAATGCATCCATCAAATTGCAATATACAAAATCCCTAACATTTATTGGTCTAGGTTCTTAGAGCTCACCCTATTCACCCCCCCTCTAGGATTCGTTCTTAGACTTTCAGAAACACTTTCACGTATCAAACAAGAATCTCCAAGACCGTTTGATCTTCCACGCTATGACCCGTATATCAGATCTCTTTTCTCAAGAAGATGGTGGAATCTCCAAGAGAAAACTCTACTAGAAACTCCAAGGAACTAGAAGGGAAGTATAAGAGAAAGAGGAGAAGAACAATTGTGCAACTCTTACACTAAGAGGTTTTTGGGCGTGGGATACAATTGTCGACGTCCATGGGATGGACCATTTTGCCAATCGGGCATTGAGAGAACTTGCTTTTGTGACAATGACTTTTAAGAGATTGATCCTTGAAATCAGGTATATTGTGTTGGACAACAGATAGTGACACAACTTTTGTACGACGAACATCACTACAAGGCATTCTTTTTCAACTGGAGTGTAGCGATGCTCTGCACTTACCAACATGCGGCTGAGGTAATATAGAGCGGTTTCTTTTTCCTCGTCGTTTTCTTGTGCTAGTATAGCGCCCAAAGAGTAATCAAGAACTCATGTGTACAAGATGAATGGTTTTCCAGTTGTGGGGGCAACCAACACTGGAGGTTTGGTCGGTATGTCTTGATGTCTTGAAATGCGGCTTCACATTCAGCATCCCAAACAAAGTCCACACCTTTTTTCATTAGGCGAAAGAATGGACAACACTTTCCTGATAGATTGGAGATGAACCGTCGAATGAATGCCAACCTTCCTTGAATCCCTTTTAGTTCTCTTGGGGTTCTTGGAGATGGCATTTCTAGGATAGCCTTGACTTTGGTGGGGTCAAGTTCTACTCCGCCTTTCCGAGCTATGAATCTGAGAAACTTACCTGATGAGACACCGAAGAAGCACTTTAGTGGATTCATCCGCAGTTTGTGTTTGCGAAGTTGGAGGAAGACTTCTCGAAGATCTTTGAGATGGTCTTCTTTTCTTCTGCTTTTGACGGCGAGGTCATCAATGTAACATTCGACCATCTTATGCTGCATATCTTGGAATATTTTCATCCTAGCCCACTGATATGTTGCACCCGCATTTTTCGTACCAAATGGCACGACTGTGTAGCAGTACACGCTAGACAGAGTCCGAAATGATGTGTCTTTCATCTTCAGGATGCATCTTTATCTAATTGTAGCCAGAGAATCCATCCATGAATGTCATTCACTTGAATCCGTAGGTATTGTCGATCATCACCTCTTCATTTTGGAAAGGTTCAAGCGAAGAATTTGATGAAGAGGCTTCCGATTTGTGGAAGAAGATTGTCTTTTCTTCTCCCGAAGTAACCGGCACGACGAAGGAAGCAGACGTAGGGTCTTCTATGTCAACAGGTGTCTCCAATGGAGTGAAAGCGGGCTAAACTTGCTGAGTATCAACTTGGCTTGATGATGTATCGTCTTCTGGCTCTGAATTTGAGTCCGTGTCTTGCATAATAGATACGAAGGAGGCAGTGAACTTACCCCCGGACTTTTGTTTTGTCTTCTTTGCCTTGGAGGTGATTACCAAAGGCTTTGAGGGTTTGAGGGAGACAATGAAGGGAGAATGAATGCTCAGAGATAAGATCACCGATTTGCAACTTGAACCTGATTTTGCCGATAGGCCTTTGAGCGTTCCCATCGTATCCAAAGATGGATATGTTCGAAGTAGGTGGGCCTCGTTGATAGATTTTCAAAACGTTTTGACCCACTTGACTCAGGGATCAAGTATCCAGAAGGCCATTAACCATATCCAGGATGCAATCCCTCATTCTCATCAATCATGTACAGCAATATAACCTATCAAGAAGATAGAAATCAGCAACTACATGCAACAAAATAATCTACCACAAGAGGAGAAACAGATTATACCTTTGGAGCCCGGTAGTGCTCTAATCGAGGAGAAGACAATCAAATAGAACAAGAACTCTTCTTAGAGCAATTAGAAATCTCCAAGACCTTATTGTCTTCCACGCTATGACCCTCTATCAGATCTCTTTTCTCAAGAAGATGGGTGGGATCTCCAAGAGAAAACCTACTAGAAACTCCAAGGAACTAGAAGAGAACTAGAAGAGAGAGAAGAGGAGAAAACTGTGCAACACTTGCACAAATAAAGAGAGTTGAGCGTGAATCAATGTGTAGAACGTCCAAGGGTGTTTATTCCCTTATTTATAGCCCTCATCACTCCTCTTTTAACTCTCATACTAATTTGTATTAGAAGTCACACTTCCACACAAATTAGTAGCTTACTATTACCACTATTAGAAGTCTCACTTCAAATAGAAATAGTAACTTTCTAATTCATTCCTTTTAGAGATCAAGTAAGATTAGTAACTTTCTAATATCTTGGGCTAGCGTGGGGACCACTAGGGATTCCTTAGAAAGCTGGCTCTAACTGGGACACGCGACCCCACATCTCATGTGCAATCTGGGCCCACAGTTAATTGCAAATAACACCACTATATAAAAGTAATTGCACTCCAGTCTTAGGAATAAATTACAATGAAGACCCTAAACTTTCCAATTACCACAAGTAGGCCCCTCTATCATTATCCATGGATCAATTGGAATAAATCTGTCCCATCCAATCTTAGATCCACATCTTATTATCCTTGAGCCCAATTAATCACAGTGATCATCAGTACCATCCAATTAACTCTTAATCGAGAAAGGTGCGCACTTACTAATGATAAATCCATTAATTGGCACAAGGGGATAATATAGATAGATTCCATCTTAATCATTGTATGTTCCTACAGTCCTACTACCACATACCCAAGACACCGAGGTGTTGACCTACAGTTGGCCTCACTCATTGGTGACTCAAAGCAAATGAATAGATAGAAACTTGAGTTCATCAATGTCTCATGATTGAGAGCCTATTGCTAGGGAATTATGAGAGCAGTCCTTAAATCGAGATAGTATTTCATAAGGTGCTTCTCATGGTCCTTCAATACATCCAGTGTACCAGCACTTTGATTCAGAATCTTATATTCTGATGGTCGAGAGAAATCACACTATCTCATAGTGATCAAAGTGCTGCAACCTTATCAGATGAGATGCCCAGTCTCATTACTGGTTGTGAAGATATTTTTAAGTATAAGATTTGTGACACATGTCTCCTGTATGTGGATCTCATCGAGATACATATATCACATCTAATGTACTAATGGGACCCGGTTCATCTCATGAACCATCATGTCATATGTATTGGTTATGTGCATTAAGTAATAAAATACCATTCATCTCATGAAAGGAAAGTATGATTTTATTGATAAATAAAGAAATTAATCAATTTATTACATCAACTGATGGATTGAGTCCATACATTCTAACAATCTCCCACTTGGGCTCAATTCCAGTCAGGGTTGCATCTCATGCCCATCCCGTCAACATTCTGCTCGAAGACTTTGGTAGTCAAAGCCTTAGTAAAGGGATCTGCCAGATTGTCTGTAGAGGCTATCTTGAAAATAGCAATATCACCTCTCTGCACAATCTCTCTCACTAAATGATATCTCTCTCACGCCCCGTCTCATCAACACTATCCATAGGAGATCCATATCTAGTAACCAGACAAGTAAAAGCCCTCCGTGGGGAACGACCATACTCGAGATGGCGCGAGGCTAATACTTTCCTTACAATGGACCTATGGTGGAAAACCATGGGGATTTCTAAATATAAATGCCCCGCTCCCACTTAATATTTTAGAATTGAGGATTTCTTTGTAAGGTATTAGGGCCCACATGTATACATATGAACATCAAATCATCTCATGATATGGTCTAAGATTGGTTCCAAGTCAAGTTATTTTAAGGAAAGTCTAGTTTCTAAATTAGTGTTACCAATGTGTCCATCTCATGGGCCATCAACACTAATTAGAACTCTTTCCAAAAATTAATTTGATTTGACCAATTTTTAGTAACTTGCTATGTTTGGATCAGATCTGGAAAAATTCTAATTTACGCATGCATCCATAAATAGAAATTGCAAAAATAGAAACTAGTCCTCTCCTCCACATGGCCCAAGCGGAATAGACTTCTTGGACTTCTAGACTTTCCAAAACTTCTGGAGTTCATCAAACTCTTTGGGCAACTCCAAAACACTTTTGGTAATCTTCAAACTCTTTGATTAGGAGTCCAACATCGCTTTCCTTCTTTGTCTCGGACATCGCCAGAATTTACAAATTTAAGAAAAAATTACATAAATTCCTATGCCTCAATTATGAGACTTACATGGTAATCTAAATATGGAAATAAAAGGGCTATAGGGAAATTCATCATGCCTTGCCCTTTCATGGGAAACCAAGGAAACCATGATGCCCTTTACATTTAGCCTTAAATAAACCAATAACCATAAATAGAAAGCAAAAGACTTGTGTGAAAGTCCGGGGGATCCGAACCCTAGAGGGGGGGTGAATACTGTGAGCTTCATATATGACCAATTTTAAAACAATTTTAATTTCTTAACATAAACTAGTCACAAGTGATGATTATAAAAAAAAATGCGGAAGCATAATAAAAACAATCACCACAAAGCAAGCACCATCACATAAGGACTTATAGTGGTTCGGCCTCAATGCCTACATCCACTACCGGCTTGTGATCCAACACCCCACCGGATTCCACTATTTATGCTTTTCAATAGGCTAAGCAATAACCTTTACAATATGCTTTTCAAGGCTAAGCAATAACCTTTACAATGATGTTTTTCAAGGCTTAACATCAACCTATAAATTATGCTTTTATAGGCTAAGCAATAACCTTTTCAACCATAAGGTTGGTTATCTCTCTAATTAGTGCCTAAAATACACTTGATGGAGATTCAATTTAGCTCATTACAATGCCTCTTAATTAGGCGGATATGGAAGTGAAAAACTAACTCACACAAACACTTAATGAATGCAAAGATGTATGCTCATGATGTGTGTGTGTGATGTCCTCAATCATTTTTAAAATGAAAGCTCATAAATGTATGCCTAAGGCTTTTGAAAGTTTTAGCTCATAAAAACATTTATGATTGAGGAAGGAATGCAAGTCACATGTTAAAAGTAACAACTTGTTAATGATGTCAAAGATTCACAAGTTGTATGAAATTAATTAGCTCTAAACATGTGATGCATAGGGATGTCAATCAAATCAACAATGTAGCTCAAAACATAAAATTAGATTTGATTGAAATAAGGGGACAAATCATATGTGATTATAAATACAACTTGAATATGATATACCAATCAATGCAAAGCAAGTTGTGAAACTTTAAAACAAATTTACATATGATTTGTAAAGATGTTGAATCCACAACATAAGATATATTTTGAAAGAGATTTTCTTATGATGAAAAACAACACCCAAAGATTCAACCAAGTATATGAATCATGTTACATATAATTTCAAAGATTCTTTCATTAACATGATCTACTTAGATTTACCAAATAAAGTACTACTTGGATTGAATCAAATGGTGATGTATCCAAAACAATAGATCTATTCAAAACATAAAACATGTTAAGGACACAACAAATCATAGTTTATCATGCTAGAAAGGATTTACCAATAATTAGAGCAAAACATGAAAACATATGATTTGTAACAATGTTGAATCCAAAACATAAGATATATTTGAAAGTGATTTTCTTATGTTGAAAAACAACAACCAAAGATTCAACCAAGTATATGGATCATGTTACATAAAATTTCAAAGAGTTTTCCATTAACATGATCTACTTAGTTTTACCAATTCAAGTACTACTTGGATTGAATCAAATGGTGTTGTATCCAAAACAATAAATCAACTCAAAACATAAAACATGTTAAGGACACAACACTTCATACATAGTTTATCATGCTACAAAAGATTTACCAAAAGTAAAACAAAGCATGAAAACATATGATTAAGGAAAGTAGAGCCTACTTGGTGATTTAACTTCATTAATCCAAGCTTTAGCTTTCCTAATGATCCCCTTCATCCCTTAGTTCATTTCCCTTTGATTTGCCTCAAAACCCCTCAAGGAGGGCCTTAAAATTCCCAACTTTTGGCAAAGGAAAGAACTCATTTTTATAGCAAAAAAATGCCCAACGGCTAGTCCCAGGTCGACCTGGCAAAAGGGGGGGGGGGGGGGTCGACCTGGCCTTAACAACGGCTAGAAATTAGACCGTTGGAGCTTCAAGACCCAATCAACCTGCAGTGTGGCAGGTCGACCCGGGTCCCTGGCCAGGTCGACCTGCCACACAGGCAGGTTGACCACTGGGACCAAAAATTCCCTAAAAGAGCATATTTGAAGGTTTTTCTTGGGGGAACTTTTTGGGCCATTTAATCAAGCTTAAAAACATGTTTTAAATCATTCTAAGGGTTTTAAAACATGAACCATAAAAAGCCTAAAACATTTTGAAAGATTTAAAACTCATAGGCTAGCTTGATTTTCTAAAACTCTTTTAAAAAACAAATGCATCCAAGATTAAAAAAAAATCATGCATAAATCAATATATCTTCAAGACTTAAAAACCAATGCATGTATAAAACAAGATTTCAAGATTATCTAAATCAATGTAAGTGTGTAAATCAAATGATGCTAGAATGAAAATGCATCCATCAAATTGCAATCTACAAAATTCCTAACATTGTGGGCCACATGGAGAGGATATTATCATTTGCAAGTTAGTATCAAATACAACCATACAAATCACAAAAATAGAATTCCAAATAATGCTGGAAAAATAGGAAGTAAAAGTAGACCCGAAACTTGAAAAATCAGTTTCTGCAGCATTCTTCACGGAAGGCCCGGTCGACCGGCCTGCAAGTCAGCCGGTCGACCGGACTGACGAATTTCTGCAACTTGGGTTTTATGTTTCGTGTCCATTCTTCCCCAAATCACTTCCAAAGTGTTCCAATGGCTTCCTACCATCCTTCCATCATTATTAAACCCTTTTGTGACTATCCAAACATGAATCTACTATCAAACCAAGTAAATTCATCAAAACTGATCCTTACATAGCCCTTGCTTGATCTTCTTCGCATCTCATGCAAAGATCAGAGCAAGCTTGCTGTTCTAACATGATTAGAGATGAGGTATGTCTCTGATACCAATTGTTGGAATATAGGTGGGCCTTCCAGATAGGTTTCAAAACTTTTGACCCACTTGATGCAGGGATCAATTGTCTAGAATGCAACAAACCCAACCCAGGATGCAATTCCCTCAATCTCATAGCCATGTACAGAAACATATACTATCTATAAGATAGAAAACAACACATCAACATGCTACCACGAAATCCACAACATGCAAGGATGTAGATATACCTTTGGAGCTTTGTTGTGCTCTAATGGAGGATTTGAGTTCTTTACTTTGATGATGAACAACTTCACAATCCAATTCAGAATCTTCAACTCCTTTTGATCTTCCACGCTATGTCCCGTATTAGATCTCTTTTTCTCAAGAAGATGGTGGAATCCTCAAGAGAAAACCCTACTAGTAACTCTAGGGAACTAAAGGTGAAAGAGAAGGGAACTTTGAGAGGAAGAGGACTTGTGCAACTCTTGCACAAAGGGGCTGAAAGTGCTCTATGTGTTATGCACGAATTTGAGAGGATTATTCCTCTATTTATAGCCCTCCATAACTCCTCTTTTTCTATTTGAAATAGAAGTTTAACTCCCATTACAAATTAGTAAACATCTCCCTTAATTGTTGCCATAGAAGTCTTACTTCTACAACAATTAGTAGCTTTCTCCTTTCTAATTAAAATAGAAGTCCTACTTCCATTAATAATTAGTAGCTTACCATTGCCACTATTAGAAGTCTCACTTCAAATAGAAATAGTAACCTTCCTTTTAGAGTTCAAGTAGAATTAGTATCTTTCTAATAAATTGGGCTAGCGTGGGGACCACTAGGGATTCCTTAGAAAGCTGGCTCCAACTGGGACACGCGACCCCACATCTCATGTGCAATCCGGGCCCACAGTTAATTGCAAATAACTCCACTATATAAATGCAATTGCACTCCAGTCTTAGGAATATATTTCAATGAAGACCCTAAACTTCCCAATTACCACAAGTAGGCCTCTCCATCATTATCCATGGATCAATTGGAATAAATCTATCTCATCCAATATTAGATCCACATCTTATTATCCTTGAGCCCCAATTAATTATAGTGATCATTTGGTACCGATCCAATTAACTCTTAATCGGAATGGGTGCGCACTTACCAATGATAAATCCATTAATTTGCACAAGGGGATAATGTAGATAGATTCCATCTTGATCATTGCATGTTCCCACAATCCTACTACCATGTACCCAAGACACCGAGGTGTTGACCTATAGTTGGCCTCACTCATTGGTGACTCAAAGCAAATGAATAGACAGAAACTTGAGTTCATCAATGTCTCATGATTGAGAGCCTATTGCTAGGGAATTATGAGAGCAGTCCTTAAATCGAGATAGTTTTTCATAAGGTGCTTCTCATGGTCCTTCAATACATCCAGTGTACCAGCACTATGATCCAGAATCTTACATTCTGATGATCGAGACAAATCATACTATCTCATAGTGATCAAAGTACTGCAACCTTGTCAGATGAGATGCCCAATCTCATCACTGGTTGTGAAGATATTTTAAGTATAAGATTTGTGACACATATCTCCCGTATGTGGATCTCATCCATATACATATATCACATCTAATATACTAATGGGACCCGGTTCATCTCATGAACCATTATGTCATATATATTAGTCATGTGCATGAAGTAATAAATCACCATTCATTTCATGAAAGGAAAGTATGATTATATTGATAAATAAAGAAATTAATCAATTTATTCATCATATACTGGTATTGAGACCATAAAATCTAACAGACTAGCAGACATGCATTGGTTCTACCACCAATGAAGGCAAGATACCATCTTTCACTAGCCTGTCAATCCTGTTTAGGTTTATATGACCTAGCCTCAAGTGCCAAAGTTTTGTTGGATTAGATGAAGGTGACTTCCTCTTCAATGATGGTCTATTAATTGTTTCAGTATCATGAATCTCATACATTGTGGGAGTTAATAAATAAAGCCCATTGGTGACCTTGCCAGAACATATAAAAGTACCATTCCTCTTTATGATAACTTCAGTACCAAAAGTAATGGAATAATTATTATTCACCAAACTAGAAACTGAAATTAAATTCCGCCGTAAAGACGGTACATATAATGTATCTGAAAAAACCAATTTATTGTTTGAAAAACATAAAGTAATAACTCCAACTGAAACAACTTCTGCATTAGCGTCAGATCCTAGGTTGACAATGATTTCTCCTCCACTAAGCCACCTAGTTTCCCTGAACCCCTGCAACGAATTACATATGTGATTAGTTGCCCCGGAGTCCACACACCAAGATTCTGAAGTACCAGTTGCAAAACTAACTTCAGAAATAAGTGACTCAATCATACCCGAGGTCTTCTTCTTAGACAGATACTTTGGACAATTCCTTTTCCAATGTCCTGTCTTACCACAATGGAAACACTTTCCTTTTGACCCTGAACCCTTAGCCTTGGCCACGCCACCATTAGGACCATTCTCCACCTTAGGACCTTTCGGAACTCATTTCTTTTTGCCTTTCCGCCCTTTGCCTTTCGGCTTGGACTTGGCATCTGACTTTTCTGTCACTAGGGTAGTTGGCTTCTTCTTCATAATCTCTTCAGTCACCACCAGCTGGCTAGACAGCTCAGCCAGAGTCAGATTCATCTTATTCATATTATAATTAACCTTGAAATTGTTGAATGACTCTGGTAGTGACTCAAGGATTATGTCGATCTGCGATTCTACATCAATCGCAGCTCCTAGTACATCTAACTCATTTAATGAGTCCATCATTTTCAACATGTGTTCCTGTACTGATGTACCTTCAGCCATCTTCGTGCTAATGAGCACCCTCATAGCTGCCTGCCTAGCAGGCCTGCCCTGTTTCGCAAACATCTCCTTTAAGTTCGATACAATATCATATGCAGTCTTATAGGATTGATGTTGGTGTTGCAAAACACTAGACATGGATGCTAGAATGTAGCATCTGGCCATCTCATCGTCTTTGGCCCATTTAGTGTAAAGTTCCTTTTCTTCTTCCGGTGCATCCGGGCCAGGCTCATCAAGGGGGGTTTTAGTAAGGACATATTTGTAACCTGAGGCAGTCAAGACAATATCCAGGTTGTGTTTCCAGTCTACATAGTTGGATCCCACCAACTTATTCTGGTTGAGGATAGTCGCAAGTGGATTGAAAGTATTTAAATTCATGTTTGAAAAACTGTAGCACATAACCATACATTCAATTAATGAATTTAAATGACATTAGGGTTTAGTATTCTACCAAATTTATGTGGGAATCCTCATAACCACTAAATTTAGAATACATTGGAATCCCAATCCCCGGGGTATGCCTCCTTGGGGAGTGTGAATACCCACTAGATTGGTGCGGATCAAAGTTGGTCAAAACTAGGGTTAAGACTAACTATCCATGATGCCCTTCATTCATTATTATCTAGGTATCTCATACCAAATAATGAATGACTCCCGATTAGCTTCGGTTTCTAAAATACATGAGGCAAATCCTTGGGGATACTACATCATTATTTTAGTTAAGTGTGACCCACCAACTAGCATTGCATGACAACCGTTGCGGGCAGCTCCTCCTTGGGGAGTGGGCCCCCACCCCGTCTCACCAACACTATCCATAGGAGATCCATATCTAGTAACTGGACAAGTAAAAGCCCTCCGTGGGGAACGACCATTCTCCAGATGCGCGAGAGGCTAATACTTTCCTTACAATGGACCTATGATGGAAAACCATGGGGATTTCTAAATTTAAATGCCCCGCTCCCACTTAATATTTTAGAATTGAGGATTCCCTTTTAGGTATTTGGGCCCACAAATATAGATATCAAATCATCTCATGATATGACCAATGATTGGTTCTAAGTCAAGTTATTTTATGGAAAGTCTAGTTTCTTAAATTAGTGTTACCAATGGATCCATCTCATGGGCCCACCAACTCTAATTAGAACTCTTTCCAAAAATTAATTTGATTTGACCAATTTTGGTAATTTCTATGTTTGGATCAGATTTGGATACTATCTTAATCAAGCATTCATCCATAAATAGAAAGTACTAAAATTTGAAACTAGTCCTCTCCTCCACATGATCCATGCGGAATAGACTTCTTGGACTTCTAGATTTTCCAAAACTTTGGGATTCCTCAAACTCTTTGGGCATCACCAAAAGGCTTTTGGTAATCTTCAAACTCTTTGATTAAGAGTCCAACTTTACTTTCCTTCCTCGTCTCGGACATTACCAGAATTTACAAATTTAGAAAAATTACATAAATTCCTATGCCTCAATTATGAGACTTACATGGTAATCTAAACATGGAAATAAAAGGGCTATAGGGAAATTCACCATGCCTTGCCCTTTCACGGGAAACCAAGGAAACTATGATGCCCTTTACACTTAGCCTCAAATAAACCAGTAACCATAAAAAGAAAGTAAAAGACTTGTGGGCCATATGGAGAGGACATTATTACCTACAAGTTAGTATCTCATACAACAAAGCATCTCACAAAACTAGGTTACCAAACCACAACGGAAAAACAAGATGCCAAAAGTAGCCACCTTTTTAATACATACACTTCGCAGAGGGGGTCCGGGGGTGTCCCCCGGCGGGGATCGAGCTGATTGTAGCCAGAGAATCCATCCATGAATGTCATTCGCTCGAATCCGTAGGTATTGTCGATCATCACCGCTTCATTTTGGAAATGTTCAAGCGAAGAATTTGATGAAGAGGTTTCCGATTTGTGGAAGCAGATTGTATTTTCTTCTGCCGAAGTTGCTGGCACGATGAAGGAAGCAGACGTAGGGTCTTCTATGTCAGCAGGTGTCTCCAATGGAGTGAGAGCGGGCTGAACTTGCTTAGTATCAACTTGGCTTGATGATGTATCGTCTTCTGGCTCTGAATCTGAGTCCGTGTCTTGCATAATAGATACGAAGGAGGCAGTGAACTTACCCCCGGACTTTTGTTTTGTCTTCTTTGCCTTGGAGGTGATTACCAAAAGCTTTGAGGGTTTGAGGGAGACAATGAAGGGAGAATGAATGCTCTCTTCGGATTTGTTGGAAGGTTTGTTTTCTTACGATGGTTACTGAGGAGCCTTGCCCTTATCTTCCTGGAGATTTTTGGCAAAGGGTGTTATTTCTTCCTACTTTTCTTCTTCTTCATCTTTGTACATCTGAGCATCTAAAAGATGGACGTCTTTGCCTTTGAAGGGTTTTTTGTCTGCAAACACTCGATGTATTAAGCCGTCGTTGCCAACGAACTTGATGCACTGATGTAGAGTTGAAGGGACGACACCATTCTCATGTATCCAGGGGCGTCCGAGAAGGATATTGTAGCATGAAGGGGTTCTTATTGCGTACACAGTGACTTCAGAGATAAGATCACCGATTTGCAACTTGAACCTGATTTTGCCGATAGGCCTTTGAGCGTTCCCATCGTATCCAAAGATGGATATGTTCGAAGTAGGTGGGCCTCGTTGATAGATTTTCAAAACGTTTTGACCCACTTGACTCAGGGATCAAGTATCCAGAAGGCCATTAACCATATCCAGGATGCAATCCCTCATTCTCATCAATCATGTACAGCAATATAACCTATCAAGAAGATAGAAATCAGCAACTACATGCAACAAAATAATCTACCACAAGAGGAGAAACAGATTATACCTTTGGAGCCCGGTAGTGCTCTAATCGAGGAGAAGACAATCAAATAGAACAAGAACTCTTCTTAGAGCAATTAGAAATCTCCAAGACCTTGTTGTCTTCCACGCTATGACCCTCTATCAGATCTCTTTTCTCAAGAAGATGGGTGGGATCTCCAAGAGAAAACCCTACTAGAAACTCCAAGGAACTAGAAGAGAACTAGAAGAGAGAGAAGAGGAGAAAACTGTGCAACACTTGCACAAATAAAGAGAGTTGAGCGTGAATCAATGTGTAGAACGTCCAAGGGTGTTTATTCCCTTATTTATAGCCCTCATCACTCCTCTTTTAACTCTCTTACTAATTTGCATTAGAAGTCACACTTCCACACAAATTAGTAGCTTACTATTACCACTATTAGAAGTCTCACTTCAAATAGAAATAGTAACTTTCTAATTCATTCCTTTTAGAGATCAAGTAAGATTAGTAACTTTCTAATATCTTGGGCTAGCGTGGGGACCACTAGGGATTCCTTAGAAAGCTGGCTCTAACTGGGACACGCGACCCCACATCTCATGTGCAATCTGGGCCCACAGTTAATTGCAAATAACACCACTATATAAAAGCAATTGCACTCCAGTCTTAGGAATAAATTACAATGAAGACCCTAAACTTTCCAATTACCACAAGTAGGCCCCTCTATCATTATCCATGGATCAATTGGAATAAATCTGTCCCATCCAATCTTAGATCCACATCTTATTATCCTTGACCCCAATTAATCACAATGATCATCAGTACCATCCAATTAACTCTTAATCGAGAAGGGTGCGCACTTACTAATGATAAATCCATTAATTGGCACAAGGGGATAATATAGATAGATTCCATCTTAATCATTGTATGTTCCTACAGTCCTACTACCACATACCCAAGACACCGAGGTGTTGACCTACAGTTGGCCTCACTCATTGGTGACTCAAAGCAAATGAATAGATAGAAACTTGAGTTCATCAATGTCTCATGATTGAGAGCCTATTGCTAGGGAATTATGAGAGCAGTCCTTAAATCGAGATAGTATTTCATAAGGTGCTTCTCATGGTCCTTCAATACATCCAGTGTACCAGCACTTTGATTCAGAATCTTATATTCTGATGGTCGAGAGAAATCACACTATCTCATAGTGATCAAAGTGCTGCAACCTTATCAGATGAGATGCCCAGTCTCATTACTGGTTGTGAAGATACTTTTAAGTATAAGATTTGTGACACATGTCTCCTGTATGTAGATCTCATCGATATACATATATCACATCTAATGTACTAATGGGACCCGGTTCATCTCATGAACCATCATGTCATATGTATTGGTTATGTGCATTAAGTAATAAAATACCATTCATCTCATGAAAGGAAAGCATGATTTTATTGATAAATAAAGAAATTAATCAATTTATTACATCAACTGATGGATTGAGTCCATACAATCTAACAGGATACAAGCGTGTGACTCAGCTTACTAGGTGGGATACCCAGCTCTTCGAGTGCCGAAGTAGAGATGAGATTGAGTGCAGAACCTGGGTCGATTTGGACTCTATGTATTGGTGTAAGACCCTGTCCCGAGTGACCTCGATTAGCATTAATTAAGCTGTGTTTTAGTTTTAAGCGTGTTTAGTGGACTTTGGTTAAGTTGGGAATAGAATAGATTTTGATATAGTTTTGGGGAATTTTGATTACTTAGTAATTAGTGGGGCCCTTTGGGGGTTCCTTTTTATGACCTTGCATGTGCTTGGGGATTTATCGGAGATTGTTGCATTCATTATTTTAATCCCATTTTATTTGTATTGTTAATCCCTACGACTTTTATGTTGATTCCGTGCCCGTTCGAGACCCCGAAACCCGACTTTCCTAGCATTGAGGGCAAAACAGTCATTGTGCACTAAATCTGTACCCAACACTTGATATCCCCGAAACCTGCGAAACATATACTTTTTAGAAATTAGATATTTCGACGATCACTTTTCTCTTCTTCGTCGAATTCATTAGAGGCCCCGAAAGCCATGATTTCAGCCCAATTAGATTATTAGTAGTGGAGCCCACTCCCCATTTGCTTATAAGAGAACTCTTCTTCCTCTTTTCCCCTTTTTGCTACCAAACTACAACTTATCAAAACTAGGGTTTTCCCTTTTCCCTCTTTTCTTGCTTTCCATCTCACAATCCACTACCAAACCTTTGCTTTAGGGATAATGCTTGTCATCATCTTCTTCCTCATCACCAAAGCTCTCCATTGATACCATTTGTGAAGAAAACCTCCCATTCCAAGATCTTCATTGAGCTTACTCTTGCCATTAGAGGACCTTATAACTTGGATCTTTGGCTTGGAAGAGTATAAGAGTTTGATTTCTTGATTTGAAGACCCAAGGCAAGTGGATGATTTGATTTTTATAAGCGTTCAATGATTTTGGTATTTTCCACTCATGCCTATTTATTGCATTGCTTTGAAATAAATGCTCATGAAGAGCCTTGTTAGTGCATTTATGGTCATAGAGATGTGTTGGTTCATAGCATTTAATGTCCTCTTGTTTTGTCCCAAATGCACTCTTATGTGAAATGGTTTCCTTCCTTCTCTCTTTGTATTGGATGTGATGTTGATGGAGAATGGAATGGATATTGTGTGAGATTTGATGTTGTTTTGAATGAAGTTTTGGACTCCTCATTAGGTGTATAAAAGATGCTAGATAGAGGTTGTAGAAGGATGAAATAGAGAGGAGTTGAACTGTCCTGGAATCAGTTTTTGGACAGTTCGCTCAAGCGAACATGACACTTCGCTTGAGCGAAGTGTCCAGAAAAGGGTTCGAAGCATTCCAGTAAGCAGTTCGCTCGAGCGGACCCCTTGGTCGCTCGAATGAACATTCTAGAACTCGTTCCAGAGAGTGGTTAGTTCGAGCGAACCAATACTTTGCTCGAGCCAACCACCTATTGGATGAGTTCGCTCGAGCGACCAACACTACAACAACTTACAGTTTTAGCTACGAATTTTGGCGACGCTTTTATAAATCGTCAGTAAAAGTCATACTTTTACTGATGTTTATACAAAAACGTCGGTAAAACTATGACTTTCATCAACATTTTCCTTAAAAACGTCGGCAAAGTTCAATCTTGGAATATAGGGAATTCAAAATGAGAGATTATTACCGACGAATTAGAAAACGTCGGTAAAATGACTTTTAGCGACGTTTTATTTGTTTTACCGACAAAAAAGAACGTCGGCAAAAGTCTTTTTATTTTTTATTTATTTTTCTATTTTCTTTTGCCGACGAAAAAAAAAGTCGGTAAAAGTCTTTACATTTTTTATTTATTTTTCTATTGTCTTTTGCCAACGAAAAAAACAAATGTCAGTAAAAGTCTTTACATTTTTTATTTATTTTTCTATTTTATTTTGCCGACGAAAAAAAACGTCGGTAAAAGTCTTTTCATTTTTCATTTTTTATTTATTTTTATTTTTCATTTGCCGACGAAAATAAAACGCCGGTAAAAGTATTTTTTTTATTTATGTTTTTTATTTTGCTGACGAAATTAATGTTTTACCGACAAAAATTAGCGTCGAGAAATGTTTTACTGACGTTTAGCATAAAACGTCAGTGAAAGTTGTTGACTTTTAACTTATTTTTTATTAATAAAAATTTATTAATTTTTACCGACGAAAATTTCTTTTTCGCGATGAAATAAAAACGTCGGTAGAGATCCTATTTTCCCCTCTCCCGCCTCCCACCTCCAAAAGCCCTCTTTTATCTCTGTCCCTCTCCCTCTTCTCTCTCTCTCTCTATCTTATTAGGGATTTTGTGTTTTTCAATTTGATGGATGCATTAACTTTTTAATTATCATTTGAAGTTTCACACATGCATTGATTTAGAAAATCTTGAAATCTTGATTTATACATGCATTGGTTTTTAGACTTGTAGAAATATTGATTTATGGATGTTTTGTTTTTTAAACTTGGATGCAATTAGATTTGAAAAGAATTTTTATAAATCAAGCAAGCCATTGGTTTTAAAGTTTCGAATCTTTTTTGGCTTTTTATGTTTCATGTTTTAAAACCCTTAGTATGATTTAAAACATGTTTCCAAGCTTGATTTAATGGCCCAAAAATTCCCTCAAGAAAATACTTTGAAAAATGCAAAATTAGGGAATTTTGGTCCCAGGTTGACTTGCAGTGTACCAGGTCGATCGGGCCAACAGAAGGCCAGGTCGACCGGCCCAACTAAAGGCCAGGTCGACTGGCCCAACTAAAGGCCAGGTTGACCGGGAAAAAGCCGTTGGCTCCTGTCAAATGGCAGTTTTATGACCGTTGTGAAGGCCAGGTTGACCTGGGAGTCATGGGGTCGACCGGGGACTAGCCGTTGGGCTGTTTTGGGCTATATATTCAAGTTCATTCCTTTGTCAAAGTTGGAGATTTTGAAGCCTTCTTTGAGGTATTTGGAGACAAGACAAAGGGGATGAACTAAAAGAGACCAAGGGGTCATTTGGAGAGCTACAGCTTGGAATTAATGAAGTTAAATCTCTAAGTAAGCTTTACCTTTCTTAATCATATGTTATATGCTTTGTTTAAATTATTGGTAAATGTTTTTTAGCATGATAACTATGATGTGTTGAATCCTTTCTTCTTTTAATCTTTTATCTAAGTTAGATTGGATTCTTCACTTTGATTTCAAACCAAGTTTTGTTTTAGAATCTTCATTAATCATGCTTAGTCTAAATCTTTGATTTCTTTTATAAGCATGATTCATTTACTTGGTTGAAACATAATTTGTTGTTTTCAGTCATTTAAAACTTAGTCATATTTGTTTAGTTTTGAAAACAACATTGTATATGCATCACATGTTTTAAGTTAGTCATTTTCATACAACTTGTGAGTCTTTGATTTTCATATCATTAACAAGTTGATATTCATACATGTGATTTGTATTAAACTTCAATCAAATCTTTTATGTGCCTTAAACTTTGAAATGCTTTAAGCATTTATTAATTGATCTTTGTTTTTAACTTGATTGAAGTTATCACACACACACACACACACACACATCATGAGCATACATCTTTGCATTCATTTAGTGTTTGTGTGAGTTAGTTTTTCAATTTCATATCCGCCTATTTTAGAGGCATTGTAATTGAGCTTTAATTGTATCTCTTAGAGTGTTTTTGCATAGACATATTCTTTGAGAAATCTCACATCTTGTAAAGGTTATTACTTAACCTAGAAAAGCAAATTGAGAGGTTGTTGTTTAGCCTAGAAAAACAACATTGTAAAGGTTATTGCGTAGCCTATTGAAAAGCATAGATAGTGGAAATCCGGAGGGGTGATTAGATCACAAGCCGGTAGTGGATGTAGGCATTGAGGCCGAACCACTATAAATTGTCGTGTGGTGGTGTTTGATTGTGGTGATTGTTTTATTAGCTTCCGCATCTTGCTTGATAAATCATCACTTGTGACTAGTTTATTTTTAAGAAGTTAAAATTTGTAATAATTGGTCACATATTGTAGCTCACCCTATTCACCCCCCCTCTAGGGTTAGGATCCCAGGACTTTCATCTCTCTCTCTCTCTCTCTCTTGATCTGCACTTCTCTCACTCTCTGTCTCGCTCTCTCTGTTATTTATCTCTCTCCCTGGCTCGATCTCTGCGCTCTCTCTCGCTCGTTCTCTCTGTCTCTCTGTCTCTCTCGATCTCTCTGCTCTCTCTCTCACTCTCTGCTCTCTCTCTCTCTCCCTCTCTCTCTCGCTCTCTCTGCTCTTTCTGGCTCTCTCACTCTCTCTCTACCCGAAACCGATCGTCGCTCAAGGAAGGGTCTCCCTCTCTCACGCCGCTGCCTCTGCTCGGACCCTCTCTGCCGTTGCTGCCTCTACATCTCTCCCCTCTCTGCAGGTAGAGTAACTTTCTCATCTCTTCTCTCTTCGTTTCTATCTGATATAGGTATTTGCAGCTTCTGTTTGGAATTTTCGTGGTTAATAGGTTGCATTTCTTATTGTTACTCTCTGTTTTTTCTTTTCTTCAGTACTTTATTTTATTCTATTTCAATTATTTTTTTGATGGCAGGGTTCTACTAGTTATATGCATTTGATTGTTTTGCTAGTCTTGGAGCAAAAACTTTTGTTTTGATGGTAGTGAGTTGATGGGCAAAGAGATGAATTGGATTCAGATGAAAGGCGGTGTGCTTGGTTTGTGAGTTTGGAGGTTGGCATACACTTCAAATGGGTTGGCTTCGGAATGGTGTTTGATGAGTAAGTGGGTTCATGCATGGGTGAGAGGAAAGAAGATGTAGTGAGGGTGATAGAGATGATGAAGTCAGTTGATTGGTGAAGATGATTAACAAATGATAATGATGGTTTTGGTTTGTGCTGGATTTTTTTTTCTTGATTGGATGGATAGAGAGTTGTTGATGTCGTGGTTAAGTTGAGGTGGTGGGATGATGAGAATGAGTTCTGATTGGGTCTTTGATATTTCTTAAGAGAAATTAATGGGTGGGTCTCTGATATTCATCTCATAAGGATTCATGTCTGTTCTTATTCCTCTTATTATTACATCTTCTGAGGAGGAAATAACCGTTTTTTACTAGTAATATGAATCCTATTCTATCTTCTCATATCATTACATGTCATGTTTATGAGTTTGTTGTTCGAGATTTCTAGATTTGTTTTGTGGGGTTGGTTTTTATTTTGAATTGGTTGATGCAAGACATGTGAATTTGAGCATGGGGCTCTTTTTGGCCATTGCTTTATGTGGGATTTGGGAAAGCTGATATCTTTTATTTGTTGGTTTGATTCATGTGCAAGTTATTTGGGTGATTATGGTGGATTCTGTAACTGGGTTTCTTCTCTTGTGGGTGTGTTATGAATTGCAACTTAGAATGGATAATGTTGATGTTGGTATTTGGTAAGGTGGTGATTTTGGAGGATTGGAATTGTATTTGGGATTTTCTATGTTGGTTTGATGGTGGGAAGTTGAATCCATTTTTCTTGTTCTTCTACATGGATTGGGGAAAGTTTCACTGGAGATGCTTTCGGATGCGAAAGACTTGGATCTAGTGAATTTGGGATGGGTTTTTGTGATGTAGGGGACCTCTGAATTGGTTTTTGACTGTGTTGGTGGTGCATTTTAGGTTGATATTTCGGTTTTTATTTTTCAGGATAATATTCTGTTTTGTTGGATAAGATGGGATTGAATTTAATGACTCTGAATCATATCAATATCTAAGAGTGCTTAGTTGATCCATGCTTTTTTCTTCTTAATTTAGCATTATAAGAGACTAAACTGACACACCTACACAACTACACAATGCACCTGACCAATAAATCGACATCTGGGAATAGTTGATCCATAATTTATGTTTTTATGTTTCATAATAGTTGGTTTAAATTTAGAAAGGTATCAATCCATTTTTAGTTCCTTCTACTTTCATTAAATTTTTAATGTTAATATGTGAATAACTGGATCTATGTGTACATATCGATCCTGATCATGGATTAATGAAAACGTGCAAAATCTCTATTTGCCTTTTCTCATTCCATAAGTAGTCTCTATTTGCCTTTTGGCATCATAAGGATTATTTGCATTCTCCAAAGTCCTAGCTGCACACACTTTCCATATAAATAGTTTGCATTCAAAACACTAGAAAGGGGCATGTTTTTTCATGTTTTTCGCTGGTGGCTAGTCTTATACTTCATGCAAACTCCATGTTAAATATGTCTCCAGAAGAGTTCCACTCCATATTTTTCAGAAAAGAGATTGGATCTTGTATACACATCACTAAGCCTTTTTTTTATATGTATAATGGATTAAAGGACCCATGTTGCGGATATGCTGGATTACAGCACTGAAATCAACAATGATGAAGCCAAAGGAACCTCTTATTCACCCTTCAGGAAGGTCAAGAACTAGTTCCAGTATCAACCATGTGAACCTATGATTTCTAGTGCTGATGCTATCATAAGGCTTGAGAAATTGGTTGAAAACTGTACATCATAACATATTTTCTATATGCATTGCTCGAAATATATCAATAGGTGGTTCCTAGACAGAAGGTATGAAATCTGCTGGTTTTTACATTCTTTACTACCATGTCTTGTGTAATCTGTAGTGTAGAGTTAAATCAGATTTGCAATTTACATATGTGGTGTTGTGCTTGAAAATGCAAAAAAGCGGAGCCCAAGCTGGTGAAGGCCAGCAGGGTGAACGACCCCCTGAGTGTAAGCAGCAGTAGTGGTTTCTGTTTGCAGCGAGGTCAGTATATGGGGTAGCTTGAAGGGGGTGGTATGCTTTGAAGGGTTACTGTCAAAACCCATTTTGTCGAGGGAGGGAGAGCGATAGTGAGTTAGTGATTCTTTTCTCTTTTAATATTTTGTCATTTTTTTTGGTTTGTGGTTTAGGTAGGCAGTAAGGTTAGCTTAGCTCATTAGTTTGGATAGAGTTTTTGAATCCTCTCTTGTTCTTGATCTATATGATTCTCTGTGGTTCGTCTCGTCTGAATGTTTGCCAAGCGAATTCAAGCATTAACGAATGCATGTGCCATTGGTAATTAGTAGTGTTGGGTTAAAATACCATGTGGATACCCTTGTCATAAATAAATAAATAAATAAAACTCCATGAGAAAGGTGCTGCCAACATAATCATGGTCGAGTAGTTTGAATGGAAACCATGATCATAATATGGGAATGAATGTTCCGAAGTTGCCTATGTTGGAAGTGCCACCAGGATCCTGTCTCTTGTTGGATGCAAATGCACATTTGGTGGAACATGCTATGCCTATTTCCTTTGGCACTACATCAATGATGTTGAGAGCGGATAACCCATTATATACTGTTCATCCCGATGTAACTGAATACCAGCATGCCTATAATCTAGAGCTTACCTCACTAAGGAAAGAGATTTCATAATAGCTACTTATGGTTGGTAGTTTGCAATGATTAATTTATGTTCCTAAATACATGTAGAATTTGTTTGTCTAAAGTACTTATAAATCTTTTAACTTTTTTGGGTGCAGATGGTTTAATCTATTTTGAAGACCTGTTGGAGGGGGAATCGTTGTTATCGAGTTTACGGGCTCTTGAGAAGGACTATGATAATGCAATCAAGGATGACATAGATGAACGAGTATTTGTTGATGAGGAAGATAATTTACTTGGTACTGGAAGTTTAATTGGAGGTGCAGTGAACATCTGTGGCTCCAAGGTCTGTACTAAAGATTCCATTTGTTTGCTTTGTGGCCTTGAGAACTTGGAAAATGAATTGTTTTGGTTTCTCGTGTTTGTTTGTGTAGCAGAAGTTTGATTCAATGGCCTCTCCAGCAAAGACAATAACAAGCCCACTTTCTCCTCCACGCTCTCCTGCCATGTCACACTTAAATGGGAGTTTAGTTGGTACTAACTTGAAGGTAACTCCTACTTGAAGGTATATGTTCTTGGGTACTTTTCCTATATGATGTTGGTAATTTCACCTGAAAAATCGGAAACCGGCACAAGCACCTGGCTCGAGGGTAGAGTGACTTGTAGGAACTAATGGTTCGCAAATTGGACTCCCGATTAGTGATTTAGAAGCGAAAACATCGGATTTTCCAACACTTGGGCTCGAAAACGGCCCGCTGGGGGTCCGGAACGGGAATAGGCCCTCGAAAAAATTGGAAACTGGCATGGGCACTTGGCTCGAGGGTAGAGTAACTTGTAGGAACTGAAGGTTCGCAAATAGGACTCCCGGTTAGTGATTTAGAAGCGAAAACATCGAATTTTTCAACACTTAGGCTTGAAAACGGCCCGCCGGGGGTTCGGAACGGTAACCTGCCCCCAGAAAAATAAAAAATCGGCACGAGCACCTGGGTCGAGGGTAGAGTGACCTGTAGGAACTGACTGTTCGCAAATAGGACTCCAGGTTAGTGATTTAGAAGTGAAAATATTAGATTTTCCAACAGATTCAGACTCGTCTTCACATGTGAGGGGATCATCAATCCAGCAGTTTTCTTCATTTTGCAGGGTTACTGGAGGAGATGTCTGTAAATTTTCCAGGATTTTCGGTTCTGGATTTTGATTATGACGGAGCTCATTGATGTGATCTTGCTCCCGCTCTATAGCAAGACGTTGCAAGATTCTTGCATATTCTTCGAGATCGGGCATAGGGGCCAAATCTTCTTCGTTATTTGCTCCTTGTGTTTCATCAATGTTGGGTTCCATTGGAGCATTTGCTTGTGCTGGATCAATAACACTTTCTTGAACAACCTCTTGGTCTTCTTCATCATTAGACCAGGATCCTTGTTGCTGTAATGGATTATACCAGATTATTGGCATAAGATGAGATTCGGGAATCCATTCCTCATCGGAGAGGTATTCTCCTGTTTCGAGGGATTCCTCCCACTCATCAGTATCACTGGCGGTATTACTGGACTCGTACCCATCCATGGAGAATCCAATTATTGAGTTGCAAGAGTATGATGCTCCCTGCGTAGTTTCATTTCTGTAATGAGGTGGCATGAAGTCGCCAAGGGTGAATTTTCTTACCACCTTTGAAGTTTAGGATTCTTCTGTTGCCCCCAGCGAAGCAGTGGAAGAGGTCTCTGCCTTTTCAGGGACTTCTTGCTTTGATAGAGCTTTCTCCCACCGTTTGAGCTTGCGGAGTTGTCTCTTGGCTTGCCTTCGCTGTTGAGCGGTAGACTTTGTTTTGACGATCTCCCAATTTTCATCTTCCAGGAGATCGGGATGCACCCATATGGGTTGTCCGTCTGATGTTGGATAAGGAACCAACTCTTGAGACGTCTGAGTCATTTTTATCACCTTGAAGGAAATAGTGATTTTCTCCTTTGGTGACTTGGAAGTTTGTCCATATGACACCATGTTGACGGAGGCTGACCCGTAGTTTTTGTCAAAGGTGATGACTCCATTTTTCCACATCTCGTTGATCTTCTCTCTCACAACGAAGCATTGATTGGGAGGATGCGAGATCATCTGGTGGTATGGACAATATCGGAGATCATTGGTTTTGCCAACATCTCCCAGTCTTTTGGGCTCAGGTAAGGTGAGTTTACCATTAGCTACGAGAGCCTCGAAGATTTTTTCAACATCTTCATCGAACGGGTATTTCTTCTCTACTTGTCCTTTGAAGGCTTCAGAGAGTTCAGGTTTCTTACCTGCAGTTTTGTTTTCAGCTTTCTTTGGCTGCTGAGGAGCTGACTTGGTTTGCACATTAAGAACCTCCTTTTTTTTGGTTTCGAGGCCATAATGGCGGTTGGCTCTTTCTTTGATGATTTATGATTATTGAGGTCTTTGATCACCGTTTCAGCTTCCATAACTGCTTTAAGGAGTTCTCCCAGGTATTTTGATTTGTTGTCGATAATCATAGAGCGGATCCTTACTCTCATGTTATTACGGCAGATGTCGACTAGCGACGCTTGTGGCAGAACATCTGAACACTTGTACACCATTGCCTTCCACTTGTGAATGAAGTCGTATGTTGACTCATTCTCTCCCTGTTTTAGGCTGCAGAGCTGTGCCAAAGTAACATAGTGATCTTTACCTTTGAAGTGGGTCAGGAAGCGTGTCTCCAGCATGGCCCAATTTTGGATGGAGTCCTCCGGCAGAGTGGAGTACCAATCGAAGGCCGTACCTTTTAGGGTACTTGCAAAGAGTCGGATCTTGAGGGCATCTTGATCCGCAATGGCTCCCGTCAGGATCTTGAAGTGGATGACATGCTGCCTGGCTGAACCTTTCCCCGTTTATGTTTGGAGAGTAGGTTGTTTGAATTTTGTAGGGAACGAAACCGAGTCCATCCATAAAGGATATGGTGGCTTGATCCCATGTTCCTTCAGTGTATCCTCTTCTTTTACTTTAGCGAGGATATCATCAACGTCCTTTTTGGTAAGGGCGTGTGACTCATTATTTTCCTTGTCATCTTGATGACTCGGAGGAGCTTCATTGTTTGGTGGACGCTGGAAAGTGAGGAGGAGGTTTTCCATTAGAGCCTCAATTCTCTGTTGTCCTTGATCCAACTGCTGGATGCGTACTGCTATTGTTAGGTTCTTGTTTGTTGCAATTTTGATGGATGCACTTTCACCTTCACTATCAAATGATCACACACTCATGCTATTATTTTTTGACTTTGGAATCTTGGATTCTACTTGCATGTGCATTTGGTTTTGAAAAGAATTTCGCATGCATGTTTTTAGAATTCAAGTTCGCTTTTGAAAACCTAATTCTTTGTGCATGATTTTGGAAAATCAAATTGAGAATTTAGGTTTGTGCCTTGCATACATATTTCATTTTTTAGACATTGGATGCATTTAAATTTGAAAAGAGTTTTATCAAATCAAGCAAGCCATTGGTTTTAAAGTTTTGAATCATTTTAGGCTTTTTATGTTTCATGTTTTAAACCACTTAGTTTGATTTAAAACATGTTTTCAAGCTTGATTTAATAGGCCCTAAGGTTCCCTCTAGAAATACTTTGAAAATGCACTTTGTAGGGAATTTTGGTCCCAGGCCCGGTCGACCCGCAGTGGGCTCGGTCGACCGGCCCAACAGGGGACCCGGTCGACCGAGCCCTCTGCGGGTCGACCGGAAAAGAGCCGTTGGCTCTGTCAAACGGTCTGTTTTATGACCGTTGTGTGTACCAGGTCGACCGGGTAAGGGTCCAGGTCGATCGGGGAAACTAGCCGTTGGGCTGTTTTTTGCTTTAAAGTCCATTCCATTCCCTACTTTTGTGAGGCTTGTTGGATGAACTTTTGAAACCATATTGAAGCCAAAAGAAGTGGAATAAGCCAAGAGAGCTAGAAGACCATTGGAAATCAAATGTTTGAGTTTTTAAAAGGTATATCTTACTTGTCATTTTGATTTCCATTCAAATTAAAATCAATGCATGTTTAAATCTTTATATTTTCATAAATGCATGATTTCTAGCTTTTAAAAGAGTTGTTTTGCAAACTCATTATCCTCTTTGGTAAATTAGATTGGTTTGCAAACTCTCTTGTCCAAATCACATGTGTTCTTAGACTTTAATCTTCATACAACTTGTTTAGTTCATTTCTTCAAGTTGTTTGAATCTTTCATGTGATTAGCATTTATCTTCAATCATCTTTTTGTGAGCTTAGATTTTAAAATGCATCAAGCATTATCTTAAGAGCTTCATTTTAGAAATTGATTGAAGTAAAACACTCATACACTTTGTGCACACACTTTAGTTTAATTTAGTGTATGTTTGTACTTTGAATTTCACTTTCATATCAGCCTATTTAGAGGCAATTCAATTGTGCTTAAATTGTATCTCTTAGAGTGTTCTTGAAGAGACACCTTCTTAGAGAAATCCTCCATTTGTAAAGGTTATTGCTTAGCCTTGGAAAAGCATCTTGTAAAGGTTGTTGTTGAGCCTAGAAAAACAACATTGTAAAGGTTATTGCTTAGCCTAGTAAAAAGCATAATTAGTGGAAATCCGGTGGGGTGATTGGATCACAAGCCGGTAGTGGACGTAGGCATTGAGGCCGAACCACTATAAATCTTTGTGTAGTGGTGTTTTCTTGTGGTGATTGTTTTCTTAGCTTCCGCATCTTGTCTGGTAAATCATCATATGTGACTAGTTTATCTTAAAGAATTAAAATTGGTCTAAATTGGTCATATTTGTAGCACACCCTATTCACCGCCCCTCTAGGGTTAGATCCTAGGACTTTCAATTGGTAGCAGAGCCTCGTGCTCTATCTTTTAGGATCAAGTGTTTGGAACTCTTGATTAGGTGTAAAAACCTAGAGTTTATAACCCTAGATTTGTGTTTGAATGAATTCTATTGAAATGGATTCCACTAAGCTAGATTGTTTAGACTTTTGTGTAGATTCTCCTAGACCTCTCATTCTTCCATCTATTGGAGATTCAAACCTTAAAATAAATGAATCTCAATGTGAATTAGAAGAGGAAGAATATGATGAAGATGATCTTCAACAAGCTTATGAAGAATTATATACATTATGTTTAAAGCTTGATAAGAGAAATAAAAGTTTAAAAGAAGAATAAAAAAGACTAAACAAAGAGCTAGTCTCTTCAAAAGATGAACTTAGAGAGAAAGAAGAAGTAATACAATGTTTAGACTCTAAGTTCATGATCTCTTTAAATAACTTATCCAACATCAAAGATGAACTAAATGAGATTAAGATAAGTTATGATGATCTTGAAAAGGAAAATTTAAATCTAAGAGATCAACTACAAAGGCAAGAAAAAGACTATCAATTTAGAATCCAAGTTGACAATTTCCAAGGAAAACTTGTCTAATGCTCAAAGTATTGTAAAAAACTTAGAACTTGGATCTAATGTTGTTAATGAACTTAATTTCAAATTAAAACTTGCCAATGAAGAGCTAATTAAATATAAGAAAATTGAAAATGATTTATTAAAAGTCAAAAATGAAAATCCAATCCTTATAACCAAAGTCACTCAACTTGAAGGATACAAACAAAAGTATGAGTGCAAGTTTACCCAAAGTGAAGAGAGACTTGAAAAGTTATTTAAATTGGGTAAACCTCATTGAGATAGGACGGGTCTTGGTTTTGATAAGTATACTTCATATGACCCTAAATTCACCAACACCTTTGTGAAAGGTGAGTCCTCTTTCTCTAGCACTCTCTCTCAAATGTCCAAAACTAAATGTCACTATTGTGGTAAAGAAGGACATTTCAAATTTGAGTGCAAATTAAGGAAAAGTCATATGTCTAAACCCATCTTTGAACCTAAGAAAATTAAATCTAATTCTATGAAGGGTAAGACTTTGAATTCCAAGGAAGACTCTAAGAAATTCAAACAAGTTAAAACAATTCACAAAGAGTCATCCAAGATAGATTTTAAAAAGACTAAACATCAAAATAAATCTATCAAAAAGAATCTTCTCACTTTCCCTCCTTTAACCTTAGAAATGAAAGAATTTTTGAAAAAGTTTGAAAAGTTAAAATTAAAGTTCAAAAGTCAAAAAGAGGGAGGAAAAGCTAAAAGAAATGAGAAGAATAAAAAAGAATATGAAACACCAACATACAAAGACTAATCATCAATCTAAAATAGTCAAACCTCAAAGATTTGATGTTAAGTCTAAAAGAATTCAACCCTCATCTCCTTTAGTTGGTGGAATTTCCAAAATAGTCTCCAAAGCCCAAGACCTTAGATGGATACCTAAGGTTAGACCTTTAGAAGATTACTAAGGTTTCTTAGATAGATAGGACCAACCCTTTCCCTTAGTCATATGCTTAGTTGGTCTTGGTTCTACTCTCTTAGTATTTCTTTAGGTTTTTAGATTCATTTTATTGAGTCTTGTTTGTTGATTATGCATTTTGAATTTAAAATGGTATTTTATGATTTAATGCATGATTTTGATCAAATTGATTTGAAAAAGCTTTGAAAAGTCATATCTTCTAAATCAATTGATTTGTTTTTCAAATTGTTTATTTTTGAATGATTTCATAGTCACATTCTTGGTTTGTCAAATTTAAATGAATTTGAAAAATGATTTTCATCATACAAGCCTTCTTTTCTTCAAAAGGAAATATTTTAGAATTGATTTTTGAAAAATCTCTTTTCTAAAACTTTTTAAGTTTGTGTGATAACTGGGGGTTAGGGTTTACTGCTTTCAAATTGAATCATTCTTTTTTTTTCCCCTGTTTTCTCCTGATCTGATCAGATTTTTAGTCTGACTCAGTTAGCCCTGTCGACCGGGCTAAGTGGCCGGTCGACCGGGCCTGCGGTTCAGCCACATAAACTGATGCGCAGTTTCAGTTCTGTTTTAAACAGAACCTGTTCCCTTCTTCTGTAGGTCGACCACGCTGAGCCCATCTTCCATTGTGTTTCTTCCTTCTCCTCTTCTTTCTCCTGTTTAATCTCTTCTTCTTCTCTGGATTTCTTTCTCTTTCGTGTGTTCATCTCCTTCTTCCTTCTCTGTGAAGTCGTCCATTCTCTGTGCAGTCAACTCCATTCACTGTCTCCTCCCAACCTTGTTTTTCCTTTTCTGTTTTGACTGTTTTATGTTTGTTTTTGTGTTGTTTTGTGTTTTCTTTTTGTTTTAGGAATCTCTGTAGTCTTCTGGATTCATCCTCTTAGCTTCATTCTGTTGTAAACTCCTTGCTACACAGTCTGCACAGCAGGTGTTTGTCAAAATTCCTGAACCACATTTTCTCTTCAATTAGCATCAGTTGTGCCTATTTTTAGCCATCTGTTCATTATCTTGAGTATCCTTTCCATTAGAATATTCAGAAATGGCTCGAACAAAACAATCTTGGAGGAGACCTTCTAAGAAATCTAAGACCGGTCAAGCCTCTACTTCCCAAAGATCTCCCTTCACTTCTCGGGAGCTTGGTCCCCCTCCTGAGGTTATTTTCGACCCTGTTCGTTCTCCGTCATCAGTTGTAAAATCGTTTAGGAGCAAAGGGGTAATTGTTGAGAAATTTTGTGTGGTTAGAGACCTTGTGGACTACCAAGTCCCTGCCATTTTAGAGGCCATAGGTTGGGGAAATATTCTGACGTGGAGTGACAACACCTACACCTCCTCTGTCTTCGGTTTCTATGAGTTTGTTTGTGACTCCTCTGCAAACTCCTTCACTGTCAGAACCTCAGTTGGTGAAGAGATTATAACTCCAAAGAGGATATCTTCAGTAATGGGCATTCCTAGGTCCAATGGACCAAAAATTATTTCAGATGTCCTTCCACTTGAGGAGAGAGAGTCTGTCACCACTGCTATATGTGGTCAATCAGTTGAGTGGTCAGTCAACAACTCTCTTCCTGCATCCTCCTTGATTCCTTCCCTTCGGATCATACACATCATCTTCACTCACTCAATCTACCCGAGGAAAGGAAATAGGACCGAGGTAACCCCATATATGGCAAACATTCTGCATAATGTCATTACAGGCGTCCCTATGTGCTTACCTTCTGTGATCATTCATCACATCATCAGGGTGGTCACTGGCTCTCAGCCATGTGCAGCTCCGTTTGGGTTCCTCGTTACTCAGCTTTCCAGTTCTTTTGGGGTGGTTGTTCCTCCTTCAGAGAGACCCGTACCGACCACAGTCTTCAACAAAAGGAACATTCTCTTGATGAGGCTTCCTCCACCACCTCGAGCGAACCCGGTAGCAGAAGGAGATGCGGAGTTAGAGGCTGCAGATATAGATATTGCAGATCAGCAGCAGCCTCAGCCTGACCAGCCTGCTCAGCCACGTCAGCCTCAGGCCCCTCCTCGACGTACTGTGGAGGAGCGCATGTCATCCTTGGAGCAGGTGGTTGCTACCTTGCGTTCTGAGTTTCATGAATTTAGACAAGAGTCTTCAGGGATGATGCGCAAGACATTGAAGTATTTATCGAACATCTCCAAGACCTGCAGGCGCCTCGATGATACCATGCCTCCTACCCCTCCAGATTCTGCTTAAACCTTTAGGAGTGTCTTCTTTTTGATTTGGGGATTGTTTTTTGGGTAGTGATAGAGTGTTTTTCACATGATGTATTCTTTTTCTATCTCTAACCTGTTGTTTTGAGTACTGACCATAATCTTTTGATAATGTATTGGTCAAGTACTTAGTGATCCTTGTACTGAACTTATCTTGTTTTATAAATGAAAGCACAGTTTCACATTTATTCTATTTTCTCCTTGTTGATTCTCTTGATGGATGCTTTATGTTGTTTTGAAGCTTTAATATGTTAAATCAATTTATATATGTTATCGTAGCTTCATTCAAACAGTGCATACACAAATCTATATACATGATAACCTGTTTCACATTACAATTGCATTCTCATTTGGTAACAGGTGCTACTGAAAGGTATATGTTTTCTCATGTATACAGGTTCCTTTGCAATTCGATGTCAAAGGGGGAGAAAAAGATCAAGATCTATGTACTGTCAAAGGGGGAGAAAAAGATCAGATCTACCTATTGTCACAGAGGGAGAGAAGAATAGAAGATCTGAAGATCAGATAGAAAGGAGACCAAACAAAGGGGGAGAGAAGAACAAATCTAACTAAGGGGGAGATCTGCTTCAAAAGCCAAAGTGAAGATTGCTTGGTTGTTAAGAGCAAAGGAGAGCTCTAACCAAGGGCGAGAAATCAGCTTGGAAAGTTTAAAGTCAAAAGGTCTCGACGAATCGGTCATGCGGTCGAAGCTACATTCAAGTGATTTCTAGTTCAGAGCTGTCAAGAAGATCCAAAGTCCTTTAAGTGCTGTGATCATAGTGTTGCCATCAAATTGCAAAGGGGGAGATTGTTAGGTTCTTGTTTGTTGCAATTTTGATGGATGCACTTTCACCTTCACTATCAAATGATCACACACTCATGCTATTAGTTTTTGACTTTGGAATCTTGGATTCTACTTGCATGTGCATTTGGTTTTGAAAAGAATTTCGCATGCATGTTTTTAGAATTCAAGTTCGCTTTTGAAAACCTAATTCTTTGTGCATGATTTTGGAAAATCAAATTGAGAATTTAGGTTTGTGCCTTGCATACATATTTCATTTTTTAGACATTGGATGCATTTAAATTTGAAAAGAGTTTTATCAAATCAAGCAAGCCATTGGTTTTAAAGTTTTGAATCATTTTAGGCTTTTTATGTATCATGTTTTAAACCACTTAGTTTGATTTAAAACATGTTTTCAAGCTTGATTTAATAGCCCCTAAAGTTCCCTCTAGAAATACTTTGAAAGTGCACTTTGTAGGAAATTTTGGTCCCAGGCCCAGTCGACCCGTAGTGGGCTCGGTCGACCGGCCCAACAGGGGACCCGGTCGACCGAGCCCTCTGCGGGTCGACCAGAAAAGAGCCGTTGGCTCTATCAAACGGTCTGTTTTATGACCGTTGTGTGTACCAGGTCGACCGGGTAAGGGTCTAGGTCGACCAGGGAAAATAGCCGTTGTCGCGACCCCGGAACGGGACCCCGGGCCCGCGATGTTGGTTGATTGTGTATATTAAATTTTGGAGATATACTTTCCCATAGGTTCCCGCGGTGAGGATTCCTAATGACACGCGGAATCTGACTCACACGATCAAGTATGCGGAAGCGTGTAGCAAAACACATCCAGCTGAGCACCAATAAAATATTTAAGTGCCATGACGAATAATAACAAGACATAATATCAAAGAAAGAAGCTAACATGGCATTTCCATTAAGTTCAAGTTATTAAACTATCACCAAAGTAAGTTAAGTTTTAGGTACAATCCATAAGAGGCCAAGAGAGGCCAATACACTTCTCCAAAATAATCAAAAGAACCCTAGGACAAAGATGACGAGACTCGAGAACCCGCCCGACGTCTAGATGACATCGTCGGGCTGCCACTCTCTCACAGGGGTTGGCTCACAAGCCTCCTCCTGACGCTCCTCCTCAAAGGTAACGTCTCCTGCACCTGGGCACCAACAAACAAGGGTCAAACACAACGGTTTGGTAGGTAATCAATTTAGGAGCAAGCATGAACAATAATGTTTAAGAAAACGTATAAGCAATACTTGATTTGAAATACTATCATGACTGAGGTACATTTGTAGGACTAAATAACTGAGCTGAGGTACTAAAACAAACTAGCATGAGTACATAATATATCATGAATAGTTATCAACCACAAAGAGCCCATCCTTTCTCTATCATTTATATAATGAAAAGAGCAAGCACGCACGACAAGCACGATATACATAATATAAGCACGACACGATTTCCCACAAAGACTGGAATTCCGGCCGCAGAACCAGACACGCACGATGTGTAATAAATACACGACCAGTCTGCAGACAGTCCACATGTGTAAGGACCCCCAGACAGTGGATCAAACTGAAAGGGCAGTCCAAGCTCAGTGGTGTTACTTAATTCATGAATGCACAAAACACGCGAAACATTATCAAAACTTGTCGAGATAAAAAGGGGGAAAGCACTTATCAAAACACGATGAACACGACTAGCATGGGCATAATTAATATGCATAACACGCTTAGGAAGTGATCCCCTTTTCCTTGAAACACGTCTTCAAAACTAGCTGGTACTTAAACTTCAAAACGAGTACACGATGATATTCATTATATCAAAACCAAAGTACGAACACAAGGCCTATCAAGCTCATGCAAGGACCTTTGGTTGACCGTTGTACAGCCGAAGCCCAGATGTTGGAATTAAAACGAAATTGGTGCCCCAGAAGTTCAAGGACATCCCGGGTTTCGAGTGCATAATATCAGGCTAAAGGCCACTAACATGTTCTAGTTTTTCATTCTTGCAAAGGCTCTTCAAAAAAGGAAATTTGTCAATTTCGGTCACCTCGCGGTCAGGTGTCGGCTAGCCGAACTAAGGTCTGGCGGCTAGCCGCCAGCTGACCGACGAGCTGACCCTGGAAATCCAGGTCCAACACAGCCCTCTGGAAAAGGAACCGAACTGACTACGGTTAGCCGAACTGAGACTTGGCGGTTAGCCGCGAGCTGACTGCTGAAACCCAGTCTGAAATATAGCTCTCGGGAAAAGAAACCGACAATGCACGGTTGGCTAGCGGTTAGCCGAGATGGGGTATGGCGGCTAGCCGCTCGCTGACCGTCAAGCTAACCGTAACTCCCTGGCGAAATGTCAGCTTCTGGAAAGGGAACCGCTGAGCTCGGTCAGCTCGCGGTTAACCGAAATGAGGATTTCGGCTAGCCGCCAGCCGACCGACGGCTGACCGAAACTGCACGGGAAATGCAGCTCAGTGCAGATCTTCACATTTCTTTCTTCCCTTCTTCTTGTTCCTCATTCCACTTGCACTCCCTGAGCCTACATGCTCTCCAAGGGACAAAACACACATTTTTTTCCCAATTTCAAACATTCAATCCAAGGAAAACATGATCATGAAGCTTATGAACATATCAAATGCACAATTTCTAAAATAACAATGGAATCAAAATACACATGCACATTGAACCTATAAAGATTACTTGCCTTGCCCAAGCTAAACACTCTTCTCCAAGAACTTCACTCAAGCCAATCCAAAGACTACAAAAACCCATGGAAACCACACAAAACTCACTCAAATCTTGAAAACAAGAAACCCATTTTACCAAAAGGGTTTGTAACATGGAAAACAAGATCTTTAAGGAACTAAAAGACTTCATGAAAAGCATGGGCTGAAGCTCTTACCTAGAGAAGGTCAAACAAGAGAGGAGGAAGAAAATGAAGAGCTTGTCCCATAAGAAACTCCACGAAATTGGTACCAACGGAATGCTTGCAAGGAGATGAAGAAGATGGTATTCTTAGAATTTCCTTTGGTGATCTCTAGCTATGTCATGCAAGGTGAGGAAGATGGAAAAGAAAGAGGGGTTTTCAACCCTAGGTTAAGAAAGTTGCAGAGATTTGGTAAAGTGAATGAAAAGAGAGGGAGATGGGGCTTAAGTGAATACAATGGGCCCCAATCAACAAGAACTTTGAAACGATGGAAACATGATCTTGTGGACCTCGGATGACTTCGACGAAGAAGGATAAAACGATCGTCGAAAAATCTAGTTTTCAAAAAGTATACTTTTGGCATGGTTTTGAGATCTCAAAAATTGTGTCCAGATTTGTGCATAAAACACAATTTTACCCTCTTTGGGCCAAAACTTGGGTTTTTTTGGGCTTCAAAGGTGAATGTGCTTAAGACGAAAGTTGTAACACATAGAAAAGTCATTCAAATGAAATCAAGATCACAATCACACGGAAACCGATACGATCCTCCCAAGCTTTCACGTGCACTCAGGCCTTCCTGAGTGTGTCAGACTAACACTAAACGTTCTCAAAATTTCCAAAGCTATGTCCAAGACTAAACTAATTACTGTTAGGAATTTTGTAGATTGCAATTTGATGGATGCATTTTCATATTAGCATCATTTGAATTTACACACTTGCATTGTTTTAATAAAAACTTGAAATCTTGTTTTATACATGCATTGGTTTTTAGACTTGAAGAAATATTGATTTATGCTTGTTTTGTTTTTAAACTTGGATGCATTTGTTTTTTAAAAAGAATTTTAGAAATCAAGCAAGCCTTTGGTTTTAAACTTTTGAATCATTTTAGGCTTTTTATGTTTCATGTTTTTAAACCCCTTAGAATGATTTAAAACATGTATTCAAGCTTGATTTAATGGCCCAAAAAGTTCCACCAAGAAAAACTTTGAAATATGGGAAATTTTGGGATTTTTGGCTTGACCAGCAGAAGGCCAGGTCGACCGGGCCTGCAGTGTTCCAGGTCGACCGGGAAGGGCCAGGTCAACCGGGAACACTGCAGTCCAGGTCGACCGGGACATAACCGTTGGGCTGTCTAACGGATCTTTTTATAGCCGTTGTGTGATCCCGGTCGACCGAGACCTGTTTCCAGGTCGACCGAGGACTAGCCGTTGGACTGTTTTCTTGTATAAAGTCCATTCATTTTCCATCCTTTTTGAGGCTTGAACCATGAACTTTTGAGACCATTTTGGAGCCAAAGAAAGGGGAAGAAGTTGGAAAGGCTAGAGGGCTATTTGGAAATCAAATGCTTGAGTTTTAAAAAGGTACATCTTACTTATCATTTTGATTTCCATTAAAATTAGAATCAATGCATGGTTAAATCTTTGTATTTTCTTTTATGCATGATTTCTAGTTTTTAAAGAGTTGTTTTGCAAACTCATTACCATCTTTGGAATATGAAGAATGGTTTGCAAACTCTCTTGACTAATTCACATGCTCTTAGATTTTAATATTCATACAACTTGTTTAGTTCATTTCTTCAAAGTTGTTTGAATCTTTTATGTGATTAGTTTTCTCTTCAATCATCATTTTATAAGCTTTGATTTTAAAATGCATCATGCATTCATTTAAGAGCTTCATTGTTGAAATTGATTGAAGAAAAGCATTCATACACTTGTGCACACACTTTAGCTCATTTAGTGTATGTTTGTAATTTGTATTACACTTTCATATTAGCCTATTTAAGAGGCAATTTATTGTGCTTAAATTGTATCTCTTAGAGTGATCTTTTGTGAAGACACTTTCTTAGAGAAATCTTTATTTGTAAAGGTTATTGCTTAGCCTAAGAAAAGCATTGTGTAAAGGTTATTGCTTAGCCTTGAAAAGCATCTTGTAAAGGTTGTTGTTGAGCCTAGTAAAAACAACATTGTAAGGGTTATTGCATAGCCTATTGAAAAGCATAAATAGTGGAAATCCGGTGGGGTGATTGGATCACAAGCCGGTAGTGGACGTAGGCATTGAGGCCGAACCACTATAAATCTTTGTGTAGTGGTGTTTGCTTTGTGATTATTGTTTTATTAGCTTCCGCATTTTGATTGTTTATCATCACATGCACTACACCAAAAATCGGAAATTGGAACGGAAAAGCGTTCCTAATCCTCCCGTTCCTAATCCGTTAAACCGTTCCAATTTCCGTTCCAATTTGGATTAGGAACGGTTGGTACCAAATTGGAACGGAAATTGGAACGGTTTAACGAATTAGGAACGGGAGGATTAGGAACGCTTTTCCGTTCCAATTTTCGATTTTTGGTGTAGTGATGTGACTAGTTTATGTTAAGAATTTAAAATTGGTTTAAAATTGGTCATATTTGTAACACACCCTATTCACCCCCCCCTCTAGGGTTAGGATCCCAGGACTTTCAATTGGTATCAGAGCCAAGTGCTCTATCTTTTAGGATCAAGTGTTTCGAACTCTTGATTAGGTGTAAAAACCTAGAGTCAAAACCCTCGAGTTGTGCTTTCATGAAAATCATTAGGATGGATTCCACTATGATAGATAGTCTAGATTTTGTAGATTCTTCTAGACCTCTCATTCTTCCTTCTATTGGAGATTCAAACCCTCAAATTAATGAATCTCAATATGAGTTAAAAGAAGAAGAAAATGATTATGATGAAGATGATCTTCAACAAGCTTATAATGAATTATATGAAGTATCCTTAAAGCTTGAGAAGAAAAAAAAAAGTTTAAGAGAAGAATCTATGAATCTAAACAAAGAATTAGTCTCTTCAAAAGATGAACTTAGAGAGAAAGAAGAAGTAATAAATTGTGTTGAATCTATGTTCATGATCTCTTTAAATAACCTATCTAACATTCAAGATGAACTAAAAGAATTAAAGATGGGTTATGATAATGTCAATAAGGAAAATTTAAATCTAAGAGATCAAATAAAAAGGCAAGACAAAGACTTTATCAATTTAGAATCCAAGTTGATTAAAAGTAAGTTAAAAAACTCAGAACTTGGATCTAATGTTGTTAATGAACTAAAACTTAAATTAAAACTTTCCAATGAAGAGCTAAGTAATTATAAGGAAATTGAAAATGATCTTTTAAAAGTTAAACATGAAAATTCAATCCTTATAACCAAAGTCACTCAACTTGAAGGATATAAACAAAAGTATGAGTGCAAGTTTACCCAAAGTGAAAAAAGACTTGAAAAATCATTTAAACTGGGTAAACCTCATGGAGATAGGACGGGTCTTGGATTTAATAGGAATATGTCATATGACCCTAAATTCACCAACACTTTTGTGAAAGGTGAGTCCTCTTTCTCTAGCACTCTTTCTCCAATGTCCAAAACTAAATGTCATTATTGTGGTAAAGTAGGACATTTCAAATTTGAGTGCAAACTAAGAAGAAGCCATGTGTCTAAACCCCTCCTTGAACCCAAAAGGGTAGAATCTAAATCTATGAAGGGTAAGACACTAAAAATCAAGAAAGACTCCAAAAAGACTAAACAAGTTAAATCTATTAAAATGGAGTCTCCAAAGATAGATTCTAAAAAGGTTAAACAAGTCAAACCAAGTTTAAAAGAATCTATAAACAAAAAGCTTCTCAACCTATCTCCCTTATATAAACCCATGAAAGAACTTTTGAATAAAGTAACAGAGTTAAATTTAAAATTCAAAAGTCAAGTAAAGGGAGAAAATAAGAAGAAAAGAAAGGTGAATCAATCCCCAAAGAAACAAACTCACCAACATCAAAAGACTAATCACCAATCTAAGCTAAATTTAGTCAAATCTAAATATCATGGTGATAAGTTTAAATTGAAAATTTATCAAGTCAAATCTCCTTTAGTTGGTGAGAAGTCCAAACTTGACCTCAAAGTTCAACCCTCTCAAGACCTTAGGTGGATTCCAAAAGTTATTTACTTAGACAAACCTTAAGGCCTTGAACCTCATTGACCAACCTATTCTTTTTAAGTTAAATCACTTTGTTGGTCATGTTGCTTTGCATTTTGTTCTTTCTTAGTTACATTTATTAAAATGCATTGTTTCTTTATGATCAATTGATTTTGTTTTCATGCACCATTCTTGTTACATATCATGGTTTTCAAAATCTTTTGATTATAATTTCATCATGGTTGATTTGCTTTTTGCACACATATGTCTTGCATTGCATTCCTTTACATGATTAATTGATTGTGATTTTAAAAGCTTTCATAGCTAATTTATTCATGATCAATTGTTGTTGAATCATTTGTGTAGATGTCATAGTAAGATTTTTTGAACAAATGATTTGAATCAATTCAAGTTTTTCCATGGATTTCTAAGTTATACTTTTATATGGAAAATCATTGTTTTGAAAAATCAACTTGTATGTGTTTCATTTAAGTCATATCTTTTAAAATACAATGTTGAAAATTGATCTTCAAAATAATTCTTTTTATGCTCATTGTTGGATTTTGTTTATCAAAATGATTTGAAGATTGTTTGAATGGAAATGCTCTATAACATCATTAGTTATATTCATCTAAGCATGTTCCATGTTCTCATTTCCTTTTCTTTTGGTCTCATTATCTTAGAAATGGAAATGTATGCTCTTTGCATCCTTGCTTATTTGTTTACATTCTTTTTATATGCAAATGACTATTGGTTCCATGTATGGTTGTGATCTTAGTTATATTTGTAGAAACCATACTAGAACCCAAATCCATCCTCTATGCCTTCTAGTCATTTCTTTTTGGATGGTTATGATGTTGATTCATGTAGATTCTCTTGGTGTCATCCTTATACATGTTTCAACTTCATAAGTAGTGATCTTAATCATATGAAACTCTTTGAAATCCATTCCTCGTATTTCTATATGTTTGATGGATATCTTAGATGTTGAATTCATATGATTTTGACACTTTAGAAATTGCATGCTTTACCAAGTCATATTCTTTTGCATTGCAATTTACCTTGTTCATCACTATGCTCATTAGTCATATCTTTAAAAGTGATGAATATCCATTTATGATGCTTGATGGAATATTGTGTTTGTCACATCCTTGCTCTTTTTCATATTGTCAAATTCAATTGGTTTCAATTGGTAAAATTTTCGATTGATTTGATTTCTTGTGAATGTGATAGACCATGTGTACATTGGTTTGAACTTGATAGTTATATATTTGTTCCATGTCACACTCCATTAGCATCATAATGTTCATGTTTGCCACCTCTCTTGCTCATATAGGTATATCTCATTACCACCATATTTATGTGTTCATAATATTGGTTGGTTAATAGTTGAGGTAGGCTTCATGCTTGAATTTCATTTCACTCATCTTGCACATGATAGTCATATTTTGTGATTGAATGAAATGATTTCAAAACTTACATAGCATATGATTTTCATAAGTTAAATTATTTAATGCTATGTTTAGTAAACCCCATTGCATCATGGATAGCTCTAATTTGGATTTTTCCTAATAGTTATATTTTTAAATCCATTTTAGAGTGATTGTGTTTAATAGACTTATCTTTAAATCTCAATTGGTATTCTTTGTTTTTCCAATTGGTATCCATGATTGCTTTTCTCTTTAGACCTTGCTTTCTTTTGGTAATTTGATCATATTGAGAGCCTTATAGTTAAATGAATCTAATCCTTTCCTTGAAGTTGACCCTCAATTGGTAAAACCATCTACTTCTTGAACCAAATAGTTATACCTTGTCAAAAGTTTGACAAAAGAAGAGAATGGATTGAGGGGGAGTGTAAACCTTCATAGGAAGAATTAGTTTTGATCAAATTCACCCTTGGATTGTCTTTGAACCCTTAGAGATTGCTTCCATACATGATAACCTGTTATGTATTTCATTTTCGACTTCTTTTGTTAACAGGTCCTACTAAAGGTATTTTCCTTATTTCATGTGTGTAGGTACCTTTGCAATTTAATGTCAAAGGGGGAGAGAGCATTCAAGTTCTCAAAAGGGTGAAGAGAATGTCCAAGCTTCCTAAGGGGAGGTTTTGTATGATCTTCTACAGGGGGAGAGAATACATACCTTGCCAAAGGGAGAGAGAGGCATGGTCAAAGGGGGAGAGCTAATAGAAGAAAAAAAGCTTGGAAGCTAAAGAAGATGCTTGGCTAAAGAAAGAAAGATTGAAGAATGATCAAGTACCAAGCATCATGAAGAATGAAGAAAGCTAAGAGTAGCATCCAAGAAGATTTCAAGACTTGTCCAGCTTAGGGGGAGCTGAAGACTTGGTGTGTTAATTCAATGATGAGTAAGTTGCCATCAAATTGCAAAGGGGGAGATTGTTAGGAATTTTGTAGATTGCAATTTGATGGATGCATTTTCATATTAGCATCATTTGAATTTACACACTTGCATTGTTTTAATAAAAACTTGAAATCTTGTTTTATACATGCATTGGTTTTTAGACTTGAAGAAATATTGATTTATGCTTGTTTTGTTTTTAAACTTGGATGCATTTGTTTTTGAAAAAGAATTTTGAAATCAAGCAAGCCTTTAGTTTTAAACTTTTGAATCATTTTAGGCTTTTTATGTTTCATGTTTTTAAACCCCTTAGAATGATTTAAAACATGTATTCAAGCTTGATTTAATGGCCCAAAAAGTTCCACCAAGAAAAACTTTGAAATATGGGAAATTTTGGGATTTTTGGCTTGACCAGCAGAAGGCCAGGTCGACCGGGCCTGCAGTGTTCCAGGTCGACCGGGAAGGGCCAGGTCGACCGGGAACACTGCAGTCCAGGTCGACCGGGACATAACCGTTGGGCTGTCTAACGGATCTTTTTATAGCCGTTGTGTGATCCCGGTCGACCGAGACCTGTTTCCAGGTCGACCGAGGACTAGCCGTTGGACTGTTTTCTTGTATAAAGTCCATTCATTTTCCATCCTTTTTGAGGCTTGAACCATGAACTTTTGAGACCATTTTGGAGCCAAAGAAAGGGGAAGAAGTTGGAAAGGCTAGAGGGCTATTTGGAAATCAAATGCTTGAGTTTTAAAAAGGTACATCTTACTTATCATTTTGATTTCCATTAAAATTAGAATCAATGCATGGTTAAATCTTTGTATTTTCTTTTATGCATGATTTCTAGTTTTTAAAGAGTTGTTTTGCAAACTCATTACCATCTTTGGAATATGAAGAATGGTTTGCAAACTCTCTTGACTAATTCACATGCTCTTAGATTTTAATATTCATACAACTTGTTTAGTTCATTTCTTCAAAGTTGTTTGAATCTTTTATGTGATTAGTTTTCTCTTCAATCATCATTTTATAAGCTTTGATTTTAAAATGCATCATGCATTCATTTAAGAGCTTCATTGTTGAAATTGATTGAAGAAAAGCATTCATACACTTGTGCACACACTTTAGCTCATTTAGTGTATGTTTGTAATTTTGTATTACACTTTCATATTAGCCTATTTAAGAGGCAATTTATTGTGCTTAAATTGTATCTCTTAGAGTGATCTTTTGTGAAGACACTTTCTGTCACGCCCCCGAACCGAAACCTCGGGGGCGGGAAATGGGATTAAGCACCAATAATATATTTTACTTCTCCCAGGATCCGCGTGTGTGAAGACAACACATTCTGAATATTTTGCGGAAGCATTTGTGGCGATGCGACCCGAAGTCCGTGGCCATCGGATTCCGCGTCGCACTCAACCTTTAGCCCATAGCTATTATATCAAGAATCATATCAGACTGGAGTAACCATCACAATAAATTTCAGAGCTGACAGTAACAGGATATTACATTCCCAAATATATTCAAGTTACAATTATCAATGTACATTAATTAAGAATCCCAAGAAAAAGGCTAATAAAAGCCATACAACAATAAGCTATAAACTACTACCCAAAGGTGACGTAGCTCCGATGTCAAGCTCAATGTCTACATGACATAGCCGACAAAACAACCTGCAAGGCATGGCTCCGCAGCCAACCAAAACACTCAACTCGGGACGAAGAAATCTGAACCTGAGTACCAAAAGTAGTGGGTCAGACACGACGGTCTGGCAGGTGGATGAAAAGATAACAAATATACTGAAGAATAAAACATAAGATACATCATGCTATTCGATCAAATGCTACATATAATTAAACGGGTGCAAAGTCGGGAATCTCGGGGAAAAACCTGTATTCATTTCAAGCACGGGTAAAACATGAATATCTAATAAAACATGTGTTCGTTTACATCATCTATAATCATAGATATTTGACAATGGGGTGTTCGTCTAAAACATGTATAAATATAGCGGTATGGCAAAACAACGTTCATTTGAAACTTAAGTAAAAACACAAGTATACAACAAACCAGGTATTCATAGCAGTCTAGCAAAACCAATGTCCATTTGAGACCTATGTAGAAGTATGGATATTTAATAAATCGGGTATCGTTTAAAACAGGTGTAACCAAGGAAATCTGACAAGACTAATGTTCATTTAAACCTATTCCAAAGTATGGATATTTAAACAAATCGGGTATCATGTAAAATAGGTATAAACATAGGAATCTGGCAAAACAAGTGTCATTTGAAACCTATTTCAAAGCATGGGTATTTAACAATTCGGGTATTCATTTAAAAACAGGTATAAACATAGATATCTGACAAACCAAATGTCCTTTAAAACAAGGCACGGATATTTAACAATTCGAGTATTCCTTTAAAACACGTGTAATCATATAAATCTAGCAAAATCATTGATCGTATGGAACATATGTAAAAGCACGGGTATTCACCCAACCGGCATTCATGTAAAACATGTACGGGTGCAAAGGACATAAAACAATATAATAGCGACTGAATTTTCAATAGAGAGCATTAACACTTATCTAAATAACAACTTTCATAAAAGCAATGAATCATTTATCTGAAAACAAGTAAGCAATATAAACCATGTCGGGTGTCCAAGGAATCGGGAACTGGCAAGATGGCAATCACAAGAAGCTAAGTCCTCTATCACCGAAGTGACAAGAGCGGGACGTTGGTCTCAGTCACACAAGGTGAGGAGACTCAACGTAAATCATATATACAATAATAAATATACGGGAACGGGAACGGGACCACGGTAGCGAACCGGGTATCGGGACGGGACCACGGTAATAACCGGGTATCGGGATCCAAACTGCAGCTGGCGGGACGGGAGAGGGATTTCCAAGTCGGTGGATCAAACCGACAAGGTATCCAAGCTTAGTGATGCCGACTCATAGGTCAAAACCAATCGAGACATATGCAAGTAAATCAAGTACAGTAAGTAAACGGGTAAAACGGGGGTGCTCAAGGGCACACTGTCACTTCATATCGGGCAATACATTCGGGACAAATAACTGTTACTAGTGTAACTTCAATGCTTTCGGGGAAACAAGTAAATCAAGTACAATAAATAAACGGGTGAAACGGGGGTGCTCAAGGCACACTGTCATATCATGTGATGCGATGCACTTCGGGACAAATGACTGTTACTAGAGTAACTCCAATGCTTTCGGGGAAACCAGTCATGTAATGCAAATCTCGGGGAAAGAGGTGAAACAATGAACTATAACAATTTCGGGAAAAGTATTAATTTCAAGATCTATTTAAGTGAATAGGGGTCCCGTATGTCGATTATAATCATTACTTGGTACTCCTTGAGTTTGAAGACATTCCGGGCTCCTTATGCACTTTTACTATTTTAAAATCTTAACTTGAGCTTATGGGTAGTTCTAGATGTTACAATAGCAAGAATCAAGATTATCAACGGTCCATCCTAGGCATGACATTAATCCGGAAACATCGAGCAACCTATTCAGTCACCGAAAAGAATAGAATTTGCGATAACCAAGGGCAAGACTTATGTTTAGATATAAAGAATATATCGCGTCGTTCTATCCCGTTCAAGATTGAAATGGATTGAATTTCGATGAATCCGAACCAACCGTGACGAGCATCGGCTCCAGACGCTCTCACATATGGTCGAGTGGGTCCGAGGAGGTTAGCCAAGGTCCACAAAGAAAAATAAACCTCAAAACCCACTGGAAATTTCTGCACCAGCGTGACCCATGCCAGCCAGACCGCATCGCTCGAGCGAATCTGGGAGTTCGCTCGAGCGAACTCATCGGTCGAGCGGTTATTTAAATGCGTTCGAGCGACCAAGCTGCTGGAAAACTCGTATCCCTTTCTGGACAGGTCGCTCGAGCGAACTGTCATGGTCGCTCGAGCGAACTGTCCAGAAACTGAATTCTGGCAGTTCAGTTCCCTTCTTTCTCTTCCCTTTTCCTTTCCAACACTTATACAAATGAGTTTTTCCTTACTTCAACAACATCCTAATTACAATAAAACTCCCATCAAGACTTCAATGAATCATTAAATCCAACCTCTTTCTTCACATTCAATCCCCAAACAAGGAGAGGAGTTCCCATCATAGACAAGGGTTCATTTGATTCAACATTTATAGATAAACAAGGTCTATTGATCACATTTCCATAACCAAAGATGTTTTAGCACAACTCTATAAATGAGTATCATTTTCAAATCAATGTAGCTCATAAACATAACCATGAATAGCCAAACCAATCCTATTCCTTATAAAACCATATGAGTAAACTTGATCAAATGAAATGCATACCTCTCCAAGAGATTAACAAGATAGAAACAACCATTAATGTGCAAATTTCGAAATCCATATATATGTGACAAGGAGCATATGTGCAACATGTATCCAATGATCAAAAACAAGAAATAAACTTGGGATTTTCTCATAAAACTTTGATAACATTAAAAACATCCATTCATCCACTTGCCTTGGGTTCCAATCTAGCAAAACAAGCTCCTAATCACCTCTCAAGCTCAAGATCAACAATCTCTACAAAAACCCCCAAAAAAGCCCTAAAATGGGTTACACAAAGAATGAAAATGAAAGAGCTTTCAATAATACAAATGGGGCTTCTCAAGAGCTAGAGGAACACTAATCTAGGAGATGGGAAGAATCACTTACTTGGAAGGTCCTCTAATGGACAAGGTAAGCTCAAGGAAAGTCTTGTAATGGTTGGTGAGCTCCACAAAAGCTATGGAAAGAAAGTCCTCAAGGAGATGAAGAAGATGGTGGCCTCCAATCTCTTCTTGGTGCAAGCTTGGAAGTGGATTGAGTGATGGGAAGCAAGAAGAAGAAGAGGGAGCAAGGAAAACCCTAGACTCCATGGTTGTGCTGGAACATGAAAATGGAGAAGGAAGGGGAAGGGTCTCTTTTGTTAACAATGAAGGTTGGGTCCCACAACTTAAAGAACTTGGGTGGCTGAAATCATCTCTCTCGGGACCTCGGATGAATTCGACGAAGAAGGAAGAAATGATCGTCGAAATATCTAGTCTCCAAAAAGTGTATGTTTCACGGATTTCGAGAATATCGAGTTTTGGGTACAGATTTGGTGTGAAATGACTGTTTTGCCCTCAAGGCCAAGAAATCGGTTCTCGGGTTCTCAAATGGATACGAGATCAACATGAAAGTTGTAGAGGTTACCAAAACAAGTCAAATGAGGCTAAAACAAGAATTATCGAGAATTTAGAATAACCTCCCAATCACGCGCAAAGTCACTAAAAGAACCCCCAAAGGGTCCCACAAATCACAAGGCCCTCAAAATTCCCCAAAACTAGAGAAAACCATTCTAGCTCATAAACTCAACCCAACAAAAACTAATCCCACTAAAAGAAACTAATCCAAAAATAAAACAACACTAATCCAAGAGATCAGGGGTCGGGTTCTCACATCCTCCCCCCCTTTGAACATTTGGTCCTCCAAATGAACTAAACAGACTCAAAAGCAAGTGGGGACATTAATCCCACACTTCGAAAAGAAAAACCTCAAACGACTACTCCAACTGGTCCTCTCGGAGGCACTGAACTCACTGTGTCATCCTCGCTGTAGAACTCCTCGGTCAACCATCAACAGTTGTCAGACATTCCACCACTGGCTCAAATCTGTTACTGCTCTACCAATCTGACTGCTCAAGGAAATTGGCTATCTCTGACTCCTTCAAAGTTCCACCAAGTCTCTCGCTTCTAGCCATCCTGATGTAGAAAATTCTTGGAACAATTCTGTCGACTTCATCACCATTGTGGAAACTAGGGTCTCATGTCAATTGCACAATCTTCAAGGAGAACTCTTGCTGGCTCTAACTATTCCTGCTCGGTGCTTTTGATTCATTGCGCAGCAATCAGTCTCTGACACAATCATGCTTGTCCTTTCACCATTCTTCAACATTTGAAGCTCTAACTGTTTCTGTCCGTTGCTCTTGATCCACTGCACAATAGTCGGTCTCTGCCGGTCTTGGATATGCCTCTACCTTGAAATATTGTCTTGTTCTTCTATCTGTCCTGACTTCGGAAAATTGGTGACGCTGAGCATTATCAGATATCTCTTACCTTAGGCAATGTCGTCCAGTCCTCTGTACTCTTCTGTCATCTCCGTCAAAGTTGTCGAAATTATGTCTCCTGCCACTGCACGATCTTCGAGGTGAATGACTTGGAAATCTGTCACTCCTTCATATACCAAGCTGATTCAATCAAATATTTGAACGGTCCTCTGAACACTTCACTCGTCTAAACTTCGTAAGGTGTGCTTCTGACAAATTCATTCTTCTCTGAATCCTTCAACTGTCATTGTCCATCGGTGATGATTTTTCTGCTCGTATCTGTACTCTGCCTCAAACTGATGTTCTACAAGTCGGTAAAGTCCACTAAATCTTCTCATCATGTGATCAAGTAACAATCAATTCCGCATATAACTCTCTACACTGCTGCTGAAAACTAATTTCCTATGCTTTTAATCATCCACTGGTACATCCTGCTGAGTTGACTCACCATCATAACTGCAACTGTTAAACATCCTCAAACAATTCTCCGTCACAAGCTCATCAATACTCAAGAAATTCCTAACTTTTCACATCTTCTTGAAGCTGCACCACTGAAAATCACCTCAAATCTCATAAAGTCCATCACTTCTTCGGCTTATGGAGTCTTCTGACTTAGGAAAATAATCCAAGTTTATCCAAAAATCCACACTTACTTGCCTGACGAATCCTCTGACGGTACACGATCAACTGTAATTGGGTCTCGATATGCTGCTCACATTCCTTACTGACGAACAATTGGTCACAAATTCCTTCTCTAGCTCCATCTGTGACATCCAAAAGCTGAAAATTCTGCCAAAGTCCTTCGAGAAACACACGCTAGGTCCACAAAACTCTGACTCTCTGGCGCGAAAACAAAGAAAAGGAACTAAATGTGGGTGCGGAGACACTAAATTCTCCCCCACTAGAAAGAATTTGGTCCTCCAAATTCACTAACAACAAGAACAAGAGAAGGAGACAAAAATAGTCTCCCCCACTAGGAGAAAAACAGGCACAAACTCACAAAAACAACAACTAGACAAAAGAAAACGAGTCCTCACCACACGTCTTAAGGTTCCTAGAGTGTTTTATTTCCTAGAAACCTGCCCGCTCTGATACCAGTCTGTCACGCCCCCGAACCGAAACCTCGGGGGCGGGAAATGGGATTAAGCACCAATAATATATTTTACTTCTCCCAGGATCCGCGTGTGTGAAGACAACACATTCTGAATATTTTGCGGAAGCATTTGTGGCGATGCGACCCGAAGTCCGTGGCCATCGGATTCCGCGTCGCACTCAACCTTTAGCCCATAGCTATTATATCAAGAATCATATCAGACTGGAGTAACCATCACAATAAATTTCAGAGCTGACAGTAACAGGATATTACATTCCCAAATATATTCAAGTTACAATTATCAATGTACATTAATTAAGAATCCCAAGAAAAAGGCTAATAAAAGCCATACAACAATAAGCTATAAACTACTACCCAAAGGTGACGTAGCTCCGATGTCAAGCTCAATGTCTACATGACATAGCCGACAAAACAACCTGCAAGGCATGGCTCCGCAGCCAACCAAAACACTCAACTCGGGACGAAGAAATCTGAACCTGAGTACCAAAAGTAGTGGGTCAGACACGACGGTCTGGCAGGTGGATGAAAAGATAACAAATATACTGAAGAATAAAACATAAGATACATCATGCTATTCGATCAAATGCTACATATAATTAAACGGGTGCAAAGTCGGGAATCTCGGGGAAAAACCTGTATTCATTTCAAGCACGGGTAAAACATGAATATCTAATAAAACATGTGTTCGTTTACATCATCTATAATCATAGATATTTGACAATGGGGTGTTCGTCTAAAACATGTATAAATATAGCGGTATGGCAAAACAACGTTCATTTGAAACTTAAGTAAAAACACAAGTATACAACAAACCAGGTATTCATAGCAGTCTAGCAAAACCAATGTCCATTTGAGACCTATGTAGAAGTATGGATATTTAATAAATCGGGTATCGTTTAAAACAGGTGTAACCAAGGAAATCTGACAAGACTAATGTTCATTTAAACCTATTCCAAAGTATGGATATTTAAACAAATCGGGTATCATGTAAAATAGGTATAAACATAGGAATCTGGCAAAACAAGTGTCATTTGAAACCTATTTCAAAGCATGGGTATTTAACAATTCGGGTATTCATTTAAAAACAGGTATAAACATAGATATCTGACAAACCAAATGTCCTTTAAAACAAGGCACGGATATTTAACAATTCGAGTATTCCTTTAAAACACGTGTAATCATATAAATCTAGCAAAATCATTGATCGTATGGAACATATGTAAAAGCACGGGTATTCACCCAACCGGCATTCATGTAAAACATGTACGGGTGCAAAGGACATAAAACAATATAATAGCGACTGAATTTTCAATAGAGAGCATTAACACTTATCTAAATAACAACTTTCATAAAAGCAATGAATCATTTATCTGAAAACAAGTAAGCAATATAAACCATGTCGGGTGTCCAAGGAATCGGGAACTGGCAAGATGGCAATCACAAGAAGCTAAGTCCTCTATCACCGAAGTGACAAGAGCGGGACGTTGGTCTCAGTCACACAAGGTGAGGAGACTCAACGTAAATCATATATACAATAATAAATATACGGGAACGGGAACGGGACCACGGTAGCGAACCGGGTATCGGGACGGGACCACGGTAATAACCGGGTATCGGGATCCAAACTGCAGCTGGCGGGACGGGAGAGGGATTTCCAAGTCGGTGGATCAAACCGACAAGGTATCCAAGCTTAGTGATGCCGACTCATAGGTCAAAACCAATCGAGACATATGCAAGTAAATCAAGTACAGTAAGTAAACGGGTAAAACGGGGGTGCTCAAGGGCACACTGTCACTTCATATCGGGCAATACATTCGGGACAAATAACTGTTACTAGTGTAACTTCAATGCTTTCGGGGAAACAAGTAAATCAAGTACAATAAATAAACGGGTGAAACGGGGGTGCTCAAGGCACACTGTCATATCATGTGATGCGATGCACTTCGGGACAAATGACTGTTACTAGAGTAACTCCAATGCTTTCGGGGAAACCAGTCATGTAATGCAAATCTCGGGGAAAGAGGTGAAACAATGAACTATAACAATTTCGGGAAAAGTATTAATTTCAAGATCTATTTAAGTGAATAGGGGTCCCGTATGTCGATTATAATCATTACTTGGTACTCCTTGAGTTTGAAGACATTCCGGGCTCCTTATGCACTTTTACTATTTTAAAATCTTAACTTGAGCTTATGGGTAGTTCTAGATGTTACAATAGCAAGAATCAAGATTATCAACGGTCCATCCTAGGCATGACATTAATCCGGAAACATCGAGCAACCTATTCAGTCACCGAAAAGAATAGAATTTGCGATAACCAAGGGCAAGACTTATGTTTAGATATAAAGAATATATCGCGTCGTTCTATCCCGTTCAAGATTGAAATGGATTGAATTTCGATGCATCCGAACCAACCGTGACGAGCATCGGCTCCAGACGCTCTCACATATGGTCGAGTGGGTCCGAGGAGGTTAGCCAAGGTCCACAAAGAAAAATAAACCTCAAAACCCACTGGAAATTTCTGCACCAGCGTGACCCATGCCAGCCAGACCGCATCGCTCGAGCGAATCTGGGAGTTCGCTCGAGCGAACTCATCGGTCGAGCGGTTATTTAAATGCGTTCGAGCGACCAAGCTGCTGGAAAACTCGTATCCCTTTCTGGACAGGTCGCTCGAGCGAACTGTCATGGTCGCTCGAGCGAACTGTCCAGAAACTGAATTCTGGCAGTTCAGTTCCCTTCTTTCTCTTCCTTTTTCCTTTCCAACACTTATACAAATGAGTTTTTCCTTACTTCAACAACATCCTAATTACAATAAAACTCCCATCAAGACTTCAATGAATCATTAAATCCAACCTCTTTCTTCACATTCAATCCCCAAACAAGGAGAGGAGTTCCCATCATAGACAAGGGTTCATTTGATTCAACATTTATAGATAAACAAGGTCTATTGATCACATTTCCATAACCAAAGATGTTTTAGCACAACTCTATAAATGAGTATCATTTTCAAATCAATGTAGCTCATAAACATAACCATGAATAGCCAAACCAATCCTATTCCTTATAAAACCATATGAGTAAACTTGATCAAATGAAATGCATACCTCTCCAAGAGATTAACAAGATAGAAACAACCATTAATGTGCAAATTTCGAAATCCATATATATGTGACAAGGAGCATATGTGCAACATGTATCCAATGATCAAAAACAAGAAATAAACTTGGGATTTTCTCATAAAACTTTGATAACATTAAAAACATCCATTCATCCACTTGCCTTGGGTTCCAATCTAGCAAAACAAGCTCCTAATCACCTCTCAAGCTCAAGATCAACAATCTCTACAAAAACCCCCAAAAAAGCCCTAAAATGGGTTACACAAAGAATGAAAATGAAAGAGCTTTCAATAATACAAATGGGGCTTCTCAAGAGCTAGAGGAACACTAATCTAGGAGATGGGAAGAATCACTTACTTGGAAGGTCCTCTAATGGACAAGGTAAGCTCAAGGAAAGTCTTGTAATGGTTGGTGAGCTCCACAAAAGCTATGGAAAGAAAGTCCTCAAGGAGATGAAGAAGATGGTGGCCTCCAATCTCTTCTTGGTGCAAGCTTGGAAGTGGATTGAGTGATGGGAAGCAAGAAGAAGAAGAGGGAGCAAGGAAAACCCTAGACTCCATGGTTGTGCTGGAACATGAAAATGGAGAAGGAAGGGGAAGGGTCTCTTTTGTTAACAATGAAGGTTGGGTCCCACAACTTAAAGAACTTGGGTGGCTGAAATCATCTCTCTCGGGACCTCGGATGAATTCGACGAAGAAGGAAGAAATGATCGTCGAAATATCTAGTCTCCAAAAAGTGTATGTTTCACGGATTTCGAGAATATCGAGTTTTGGGTACAGATTTGGTGTGAAATGACTGTTTTGCCCTCAAGGCCAAGAAATCGGTTCTCGGGTTCTCAAATGGATACGAGATCAACATGAAAGTTGTAGAGGTTACCAAAACAAGTCAAATGAGGCTAAAACAAGAATTATCGAGAATTTAGAATAACCTCCCAATCACGCGCAAAGTCACTAAAAGAACCCCCAAAGGGTCCCACAAATCACAAGGCCCTCAAAATTCCCCAAAACTAGAGAAAACCATTCTAGCTCATAAACTCAACCCAACAAAAACTAATCCCACTAAAAGAAACTAATCCAAAAATAAAACAACACTAATCCAAGAGATCAGGGGTCGGGTTCTCACATCCTCCCCCCCTTAGAACATTTGGTCCTCCAAATGAACTAAACAGACTCAAAAGCAAGTGGGGACATTAATCCCACACTTCGAAAAGAAAAACCTCAAACGACTACTCCAACTGGTCCTCTCGGAGGCACTGAACTCACTGTGTCATCCTCGCTGTAGAACTCCTCGGTCAACCATCAACAGTTGTCAGACATTCCACCACTGGCTCAAATCTGTTACTGCTCTACCAATCTGACTGCTCAAGGAAATTGGCTATCTCTGACTCCTTCAAAGTTCCACCAAGTCTCTCGCTTCTAGCCATCCTGATGTAGAAAATTCTTGGAACAATTCTGTCGACTTCATCACCATTGTGGAAACTAGGGTCTCATGTCAATTGCACAATCTTCAAGGAGAACTCTTGCTGGCTCTAACTATTCCTGCTCGGTGCTTTTGATTCATTGCGCAGCAATCAGTCTCTGACACAATCATGCTTGTCCTTTCACCATTCTTCAACATTTGAAGCTCTAACTGTTTCTGTCCGTTGCTCTTGATCCACTGCACAATAGTCGGTCTCTGCCGGTCTTGGATATGCCTCTACCTTGAAATATTGTCTTGTTCTTCTATCTGTCCTGACTTCGGAAAATTGGTGACGCTGAGCATTATCAGATATCTCTTACCTTAGGCAATGTCGTCCAGTCCTCTGTACTCTTCTGTCATCTCCGTCAAAGTTGTCGAAATTATGTCTCCTGCCACTGCACGATCTTCGAGGTGAATGACTTGGAAATCTGTCACTCCTTCATATACCAAGCTGATTCAATCAAATATTTGAACGGTCCTCTGAACACTTCACTCGTCTAAACTTCGTAAGGTGTGCTTCTGACAAATTCATTCTTCTCTGAATCCTTCAACTGTCATTGTCCATCGGTGATGATTTTTCTGCTCGTATCTGTACTCTGCCTCAAACTGATGTTCTACAAGTCGGTAAAGTCCACTAAATCTTCTCATCATGTGATCAAGTAACAATCAATTCCGCATATAACTCTCTACACTGCTGCTGAAAACTAATTTCCTATGCTTTTAATCATCCACTGGTACATCCTGCTGAGTTGACTCACCATCATAACTGCAACTGTTAAACATCCTCAAACAATTCTCCGTCACAAGCTCATCAATACTCAAGAAATTCCTAACTTTTCACATCTTCTTGAAGCTGCACCACTGAAAATCACCTCAAATCTCATAAAGTCCATCACTTCTTCGGCTTATGGAGTCTTCTGACTTAGGAAAATAATCCAAGTTTATCCAAAAATCCACACTTACTTGCCTGACGAATCCTCTGACGGTACACGATCAACTGTAATTGGGTCTCGATATGCTGCTCACATTCCTTACTGACGAACAATTGGTCACAAATTCCTTCTCTAGCTCCATCTGTGACATCCAAAAGCTGAAAATTCTGCCAAAGTCCTTCGAGAAACACACGCTAGGTCCACAAAACTCTGACTCTCTGGCGCGAAAACAAAGAAAAGGAACTAAATGTGGGTGCGGAGACACTAAATTCTCCCCCACTAGAAAGAATTTGGTCCTCCAAATTCACTAACAACAAGAACAAGAGAAGGAGACAAAAATAGTCTCCCCCACTAGGAGAAAAACAGGCACAAACTCACAAAAACAACAACTAGACAAAAGAAAACGAGTCCTCACCACACGTCTTAAGGTTCCTAGAGTGTTTTATTTCCTAGAAACCTGCCCGCTCTGATACCAGTCTGTCACGCCCCCGAACCGAAACCTCGGGGGCGGGAAATGGGATTAAGCACCAATAATATATTTTACTTCTCCCAGGATCCGCGTGTGTGAAGACAACACATTCTGAATATTTTGCGGAAGCATTTGTGGCGATGCGACCCGAAGTCCGTGGCCATCGGATTCCGCGTCGCACTCAACCTTTAGCCCATAGCTATTATATCAAGAATCATATCAGACTGGAGTAACCATCACAATAAATTTCAGAGCTGACAGTAACAGGATATTACATTCCCAAATATATTCAAGTTACAATTATCAATGTACATTAATTAAGAATCCCAAGAAAAAGGCTAATAAAAGCCATACAACAATAAGCTATAAACTACTACCCAAAGGTGACGTAGCTCCGATGTCAAGCTCAATGTCTACATGACATAGCCGACAAAACAACCTGCAAGGCATGGCTCCGCAGCCAACCAAAACACTCAACTCGGGACGAAGAAATCTGAACCTGAGTACCAAAAGTAGTGGGTCAGACACGACGGTCTGGCAGGTGGATGAAAAGATAACAAATATACTGAAGAATAAAACATAAGATACATCATGCTATTCGATCAAATGCTACATATAATTAAACGGGTGCAAAGTCGGGAATCTCGGGGAAAAACCTGTATTCATTTCAAGCACGGGTAAAACATGAATATCTAATAAAACATGTGTTCGTTTACATCATCTATAATCATAGATATTTGACAATGGGGTGTTCGTCTAAAACATGTATAAATATAGCGGTATGGCAAAACAACGTTCATTTGAAACTTAAGTAAAAACACAAGTATACAACAAACCAGGTATTCATAGCAGTCTAGCAAAACCAATGTCCATTTGAGACCTATGTAGAAGTATGGATATTTAATAAATCGGGTATCGTTTAAAACAGGTGTAACCAAGGAAATCTGACAAGACTAATGTTCATTTAAACCTATTCCAAAGTATGGATATTTAAACAAATCGGGTATCATGTAAAATAGGTATAAACATAGGAATCTGGCAAAACAAGTGTCATTTGAAACCTATTTCAAAGCATGGGTATTTAACAATTCGGGTATTCATTTAAAAACAGGTATAAACATAGATATCTGACAAACCAAATGTCCTTTAAAACAAGGCACGGATATTTAACAATTCGAGTATTCCTTTAAAACACGTGTAATCATATAAATCTAGCAAAATCATTGATCGTATGGAACATATGTAAAAGCACGGGTATTCACCCAACCGGCATTCATGTAAAACATGTACGGGTGCAAAGGACATAAAACAATATAATAGCGACTGAATTTTCAATAGAGAGCATTAACACTTATCTAAATAACAACTTTCATAAAAGCAATGAATCATTTATCTGAAAACAAGTAAGCAATATAAACCATGTCGGGTGTCCAAGGAATCGGGAACTGGCAAGATGGCAATCACAAGAAGCTAAGTCCTCTATCACCGAAGTGACAAGAGCGGGACGTTGGTCTCAGTCACACAAGGTGAGGAGACTCAACGTAAATCATATATACAATAATAAATATACGGGAACGGGAACGGGACCACGGTAGCGAACCGGGTATCGGGACGGGACCACGGTAATAACCGGGTATCGGGATCCAAACTGCAGCTGGCGGGACGGGAGAGGGATTTCCAAGTCGGTGGATCAAACCGACAAGGTATCCAAGCTTAGTGATGCCGACTCATAGGTCAAAACCAATCGAGACATATGCAAGTAAATCAAGTACAGTAAGTAAACGGGTAAAACGGGGGTGCTCAAGGGCACACTGTCACTTCATATCGGGCAATACATTCGGGACAAATAACTGTTACTAGTGTAACTTCAATGCTTTCGGGGAAACAAGTAAATCAAGTACAATAAATAAACGGGTGAAACGGGGGTGCTCAAGGCACACTGTCATATCATGTGATGCGATGCACTTCGGGACAAATGACTGTTACTAGAGTAACTCCAATGCTTTCGGGGAAACCAGTCATGTAATGCAAATCTCGGGGAAAGAGGTGAAACAATGAACTATAACAATTTCGGGAAAAGTATTAATTTCAAGATCTATTTAAGTGAATAGGGGTCCCGTATGTCGATTATAATCATTACTTGGTACTCCTTGAGTTTGAAGACATTCCGGGCTCCTTATGCACTTTTACTATTTTAAAATCTTAACTTGAGCTTATGGGTAGTTCTAGATGTTACAATAGCAAGAATCAAGATTATCAACGGTCCATCCTAGGCATGACATTAATCCGGAAACATCGAGCAACCTATTCAGTCACCGAAAAGAATAGAATTTGCGATAACCAAGGGCAAGACTTATGTTTAGATATAAAGAATATATCGCGTCGTTCTATCCCGTTCAAGATTGAAATGGATTGAATTTCGATGCATCCGAACCAACCGTGACGAGCATCGGCTCCAGACGCTCTCACATATGGTCGAGTGGGTCCGAGGAGGTTAGCCAAGGTCCACAAAGAAAAATAAACCTCAAAACCCACTGGAAATTTCTGCACCAGCGTGACCCATGCCAGCCAGACCGCATCGCTCGAGCGAATCTGGGAGTTCGCTCGAGCGAACTCATCGGTCGAGCGGTTATTTAAATGCGTTCGAGCGACCAAGCTGCTGGAAAACTCGTATCCCTTTCTGGACAGGTCGCTCGAGCGAACTGTCATGGTCGCTCGAGCGAACTGTCCAGAAACTGAATTCTGGCAGTTCAGTTCCCTTCTTTCTCTTCCTTTTTCCTTTCCAACACTTATACAAATGAGTTTTTCCTTACTTCAACAACATCCTAATTACAATAAAACTCCCATCAAGACTTCAATGAATCATTAAATCCAACCTCTTTCTTCACATTCAATCCCCAAACAAGGAGAGGAGTTCCCATCATAGACAAGGGTTCATTTGATTCAACATTTATAGATAAACAAGGTCTATTGATCACATTTCCATAACCAAAGATGTTTTAGCACAACTCTATAAATGAGTATCATTTTCAAATCAATGTAGCTCATAAACATAACCATGAATAGCCAAACCAATCCTATTCCTTATAAAACCATATGAGTAAACTTGATCAAATGAAATGCATACCTCTCCAAGAGATTAACAAGATAGAAACAACCATTAATGTGCAAATTTCGAAATCCATATATATGTGACAAGGAGCATATGTGCAACATGTATCCAATGATCAAAAACAAGAAATAAACTTGGGATTTTCTCATAAAACTTTGATAACATTAAAAACATCCATTCATCCACTTGCCTTGGGTTCCAATCTAGCAAAACAAGCTCCTAATCACCTCTCAAGCTCAAGATCAACAATCTCTACAAAAACCCCCAAAAAAGCCCTAAAATGGGTTACACAAAGAATGAAAATGAAAGAGCTTTCAATAATACAAATGGGGCTTCTCAAGAGCTAGAGGAACACTAATCTAGGAGATGGGAAGAATCACTTACTTGGAAGGTCCTCTAATGGACAAGGTAAGCTCAAGGAAAGTCTTGTAATGGTTGGTGAGCTCCACAAAAGCTATGGAAAGAAAGTCCTCAAGGAGATGAAGAAGATGGTGGCCTCCAATCTCTTCTTGGTGCAAGCTTGGAAGTGGATTGAGTGATGGGAAGCAAGAAGAAGAAGAGGGAGCAAGGAAAACCCTAGACTCCATGGTTGTGCTGGAACATGAAAATGGAGAAGGAAGGGGAAGGGTCTCTTTTGTTAACAATGAAGGTTGGGTCCCACAACTTAAAGAACTTGGGTGGCTGAAATCATCTCTCTCGGGACCTCGGATGAATTCGACGAAGAAGGAAGAAATGATCGTCGAAATATCTAGTCTCCAAAAAGTGTATGTTTCACGGATTTCGAGAATATCGAGTTTTGGGTACAGATTTGGTGTGAAATGACTGTTTTGCCCTCAAGGCCAAGAAATCGGTTCTCGGGTTCTCAAATGGATACGAGATCAACATGAAAGTTGTAGAGGTTACCAAAACAAGTCAAATGAGGCTAAAACAAGAATTATTGAGAATTTAGAATAACCTCCCAATCACGCGCAAAGTCACTAAAAGAACCCCCAAAGGGTCCCACAAATCACAAGGCCCTCAAAATTCCCCAAAACTAGAGAAAACCATTCTAGCTCATAAACTCAACCCAACAAAAACTAATCCCACTAAAAGAAACTAATCCAAAAATAAAACAACACTAATCCAAGAGATCAGGGGTCGGGTTCTCACATCCTCCCCCCCTTAGAACATTTGGTCCTCCAAATGAACTAAACAGACTCAAAAGCAAGTGGGGACATTAATCCCACACTTCGAAAAGAAAAACCTCAAACGACTACTCCAACTGGTCCTCTCGGAGGCACTGAACTCACTGTGTCATCCTCGCTGTAGAACTCCTCGGTCAACCATCAACAGTTGTCAGACATTCCACCACTGGCTCAAATCTGTTACTGCTCTACCAATCTGACTGCTCAAGGAAATTGGCTATCTCTGACTCCTTCAAAGTTCCACCAAGTCTCTCGCTTCTAGCCATCCTGATGTAGAAAATTCTTGGAACAATTCTGTCGACTTCATCACCATTGTGGAAACTAGGGTCTCATGTCAATTGCACAATCTTCAAGGAGAACTCTTGCTGGCTCTAACTATTCCTGCTCGGTGCTTTTGATTCATTGCGCAGCAATCAGTCTCTGACACAATCATGCTTGTCCTTTCACCATTCTTCAACATTTGAAGCTCTAACTGTTTCTGTCCGTTGCTCTTGATCCACTGCACAATAGTCGGTCTCTGCCGGTCTTGGATATGCCTCTACCTTGAAATATTGTCTTGTTCTTCTATCTGTCCTGACTTCGGAAAATTGGTGACGCTGAGCATTATCAGATATCTCTTACCTTAGGCAATGTCGTCCAGTCCTCTGTACTCTTCTGTCATCTCCGTCAAAGTTGTCGAAATTATGTCTCCTGCCACTGCACGATCTTCGAGGTGAATGACTTGGAAATCTGTCACTCCTTCATATACCAAGCTGATTCAATCAAATATTTGAACGGTCCTCTGAACACTTCACTCGTCTAAACTTCGTAAGGTGTACTTCTGACAAATTCATTCTTCTCTGAATCCTTCAACTGTCATTGTCCATCGGTGATGATTTTTCTGCTCGTATCTGTACTCTGCCTCAAACTGATGTTCTACAAGTCGGTAAAGTCCACTAAATCTTCTCATCATGTGATCAAGTAACAATCAATTCCGCATATAACTCTCTACACTGCTGCTGAAAACTAATTTCCTATGCTTTTAATCATCCACTGGTACATCCTGCTGAGTTGACTCACCATCATAACTGCAACTGTTAAACATCCTCAAACAATTCTCCGTCACAAGCTCATCAATACTCAAGAAATTCCTAACTTTTCACATCTTCTTGAAGCTGCACCACTGAAAATCACCTCAAATCTCATAAAGTCCATCACTTCTTCGGCTTATGGAGTCTTCTGACTTAGGAAAATAATCCAAGTTTATCCAAAAATCCACACTTACTTGCCTGACGAATCCTCTGACGGTACACGATCAACTGTAATTGGGTCTCGATATGCTGCTCACATTCCTTACTGACGAACAATTGGTCACAAATTCCTTCTCTAGCTCCATCTGTGACATCCAAAAGCTGAAAATTCTGCCAAAGTCCTTCGAGAAACACACGCTAGGTCCACAAAACTCTGACTCTCTGGCGCGAAAACAAAGAAAAGGAACTAAATGTGGGTGCGGAGACACTAAATTCTCCCCCACTAGAAAGAATTTGGTCCTCCAAATTCACTAACAACAAGAACAAGAGAAGGAGACAAAAATAGTCTCCCCCACTAGGAGAAAAACAGGCACAAACTCACAAAAACAACAACTAGACAAAAGAAAACGAGTCCTCACCACACGTCTTAAGGTTCCTAGATTGTTTTATTTCCTAGAAACCTGCCCGCTCTGATACCAGTCTGTCACGCCCCCGAACCGAAACCTCGGGGGCGGGAAATGGGATTAAGCACCAATAATATATTTTACTTCTCCCAGGATCCGCGTGTGTGAAGACAACACATTCTGAATATTTTGCGGAAGCATTTGTGGCGTTGCGACCCGAAGTCCGTGGCCATCGGATTCCGCGTCGCACTCAACCGTTAGCCCATAGCTATTATATCAAGAATCATATCAGACTGGAGTAACCATCACAATAAATTTCAGAGCTGACAGTAACAGGATATTACATTCCCAAATATATTCAAGTTACAATTATCAATGTACATTAATTAAGAATCCCAAGAAAAAGACTAATAAAAGCCATACAACAATAAGCTATAAACTACTACCCAAAGGTGACGTAGCTCCGATGTCAAGCTCAATGTCTACATGACATAGCCGACAAAACAACCTGCAAGGCATGGCTCCGCAGCCAACCAAAACACTCAACTCGGGACGAAGAAATCTGAACCTGAGTACCAAAAGTAGTGGGTCAGACACGACGGTCTGGCAGGTGGATGAAAAGATAACAAATATACTGAAGAATAAAACATAAGATACATCATGCTATTCGATCAAATGCTACATATAATTAAACGGGTGCAAAGTCGGGAATCTCGGGGAAAAACCTGTATTCATTTCAAGCACGGGTAAAACATGAATATCTAATAAAACATGTGTTCGTTTACATCATCTATAATCATAGATATTTGACAATGGGGTGTTCGTCTAAAACATGTATAAATATAGCGGTATGGCAAAACAACGTTCATTTGAAACTTAAGTAAAAACACAAGTATACAACAAACCAGGTATTCATAGCAGTCTAGCAAAACCAATGTCCATTTGAGACCTATGTAGAAGTATGGATATTTAATAAATCGGGTATCGTTTAAAACAGGTGTAACCAAGGAAATCTGACAAGACTAATGTTCATTTAAACCTATTCCAAAGTATGGATATTTAAACAAATCGGGTATCATGTAAAATAGGTATAAACATAGGAATCTGGCAAAACAAGTGTCATTTGAAACCTATTTCAAAGCATGGGTATTTAACAATTCGGGTATTCATTTAAAAACAGGTATAAACATAGATATCTGACAAACCAAATGTCCTTTAAAACAAGGCACGGATATTTAACAATTCGAGTATTCCTTTAAAACACGTGTAATCATATAAATCTAGCAAAATCATTGATCGTATGGAACATATGTAAAAGCACGGGTATTCACCCAACCGGCATTCATGTAAAACATGTACGGGTGCAAAGGACATAAAACAATATAATAGCGACTGAATTTTCAATAGAGAGCATTAACACTTATCTAAATAACAACTTTCATAAAAGCAATGAATCATTTATCTGAAAACAAGTAAGCAATATAAACCATGTCGGGTGTCCAAGGAATCGGGAACTGGCAAGATGGCAATCACAAGAAGCTAAGTCCTCTATCACCGAAGTGACAAGAGCGGGACGTTGGTCTCAGTCACACAAGGTGAGGAGACTCAACGTAAATCATATATACAATAATAAATATACGGGAACGGGAACGGGACCACGGTAGCGAACCGGGTATCGGGACGGGACCACGGTAATAACCGGGTATCGGGATCCAAACTGCAGCTGGCGGGACGGGAGAGGGATTTCCAAGTCGGTGGATCAAACCGACAAGGTATCCAAGCTTAGTGATGCCGACTCATAGGTCAAAACCAATCGAGACATATGCAAGTAAATCAAGTACAGTAAGTAAACGGGTAAAACGGGGGTGCTCAAGGGCACACTGTCACTTCATATCGGGCAATACATTCGGGACAAATAACTGTTACTAGTGTAACTTCAATGCTTTCGGGGAAACAAGTAAATCAAGTACAATAAATAAACGGGTGAAACGGGGGTGCTCAAGGCACACTGTCATATCATGTGATGCGATGCACTTCGGGACAAATGACTGTTACTAGAGTAACTCCAATGCTTTCGGGGAAACCAGTCATGTAATGCAAATCTCGGGGAAAGAGGTGAAACAATGAACTATAACAATTTCGGGAAAAGTATTAATTTCAAGATCTATTTAAGTGAATAGGGGTCCCGTATGTCGATTATAATCATTACTTGGTACTCCTTGAGTTTGAAGACATTCCGGGCTCCTTATGCACTTTTACTATTTTAAAATCTTAACTTGAGCTTATGGGTAGTTCTAGATGTTACAATAGCAAGAATCAAGATTATCAACGGTCCATCCTAGGCATGACATTAATCCGGAAACATCGAGCAACCTATTCAGTCACCGAAAAGAATAGAATTTGCGATAACCAAGGGCAAGACTTATGTTTAGATATAAAGAATATATCGCGTCGTTCTATCCCGTTCAAGATTGAAATGGATTGAATTTCGATGCATCCAAACCAACCGTGACGAGCATCGGCTCCAGACGCTCTCACATATGGTCGAGTGGGTCCGAGGAGGTTAGCCAAGGTCCACAAAGAAAAATAAACCTCAAAACCCACTGGAAATTTCTGCACCAGCGTGACCCATGCCAGCCAGACCGCATCGCTCGAGCGAATCTGGGAGTTCGCTCGAGCGAACTCATCGGTCGAGCGGTTATTTAAATGCGTTCGAGCGACCAAGCTGCTGGAAAACTCGTATCCCTTTCTGGACAGGTCGCTCGAGCGAACTGTCATGGTCGCTCGAGCGAACTGTCCAGAAACTGAATTCTGGCAGTTCAGTTCCCTTCTTTCTCTTCCTTTTTCCTTTCCAACACTTATACAAATGAGTTTTTCCTTACTTCAACAACATCCTAATTACAATAAAACTCCCATCAAGACTTCAATGAATCATTAAATCCAACCTCTTTCTTCACATTCAATCCCCAAACAAGGAGAGGAGTTCCCATCATAGACAAGGGTTCATTTGATTCAACATTTATAGATAAACAAGGTCTATTGATCACATTTCCATAACCAAAGATGTTTTAGCACAACTCTATAAATGAGTATCATTTTCAAATCAATGTAGCTCATAAACATAACCATGAATAGCCAAACCAATCCTATTCCTTATAAAACCATATGAGTAAACTTGATCAAATGAAATGCATACCTCTCCAAGAGATTAACAAGATAGAAACAACCATTAATGTGCAAATTTCGAAATCCATATATATGTGACAAGGAGCATATGTGCAACATGTATCCAATGATCAAAAACAAGAAATAAACTTGGGATTTTCTCATAAAACTTTGATAACATTAAAAACATCCATTCATCCACTTGCCTTGGGTTCCAATCTAGCAAAACAAGCTCCTAATCACCTCTCAAGCTCAAGATCAACAATCTCTACAAAAACCCCCAAAAAAGCCCTAAAATGGGTTACACAAAGAATGAAAATGAAAGAGCTTTCAATAATACAAATGGGGCTTCTCAAGAGCTAGAGGAACACTAATCTAGGAGATGGGAAGAATCACTTACTTGGAAGGTCCTCTAATGGACAAGGTAAGCTCAAGGAAAGTCTTGTAATGGTTGGTGAGCTCCACAAAAGCTATGGAAAGAAAGTCCTCAAGGAGATGAAGAAGATGGTGGCCTCCAATCTCTTCTTGGTGCAAGCTTGGAAGTGGATTGAGTGATGGGAAGCAAGAAGAAGAAGAGGGAGCAAGGAAAACCCTAGACTCCATGGTTGTGCTGGAACATGAAAATGGAGAAGGAAGGGGAAGGGTCTCTTTTGTTAACAATGAAGGTTGGGTCCCACAACTTAAAGAACTTGGGTGGCTGAAATCATCTCTCTCGGGACCTCGGATGAATTCGACGAAGAAGGAAGAAATGATCGTCGAAATATCTAGTCTCCAAAAAGTGTATGTTTCACGGATTTCGAGAATATCGAGTTTTGGGTACAGATTTGGTGTGAAATGACTGTTTTGCCCTCAAGGCCAAGAAATCGGTTCTCGGGTTCTCAAATGGATACGAGATCAACATGAAAGTTGTAGAGGTTACCAAAACAAGTCAAATGAGGCTAAAACAAGAATTATCGAGAATTTAGAATAACCTCCCAATCACGCGCAAAGTCACTAAAAGAACCCCCAAAGGGTCCCACAAATCACAAGGCCCTCAAAATTCCCCAAAACTAGAGAAAACCATTCTAGCTCATAAACTCAACCCAACAAAAGCTAATCCCACTAAAAGAAACTAATCCACAAATAAAACAACACTAATCCAAGAGATCAGGGGTCGGGTTCTCACACTTTCTTAGAGAAATCTTTATTTGTAGAGGTTATTGCTTAGCCTAAGAAAAGCATTGTGTAAAGGTTATTGCTTAGCCTTGAAAAGCATCTTGTAAAGGTTGTTGTTGAGCCTAGTAAAAACAACATTGTAAGGGTTATTGCTTAGCCTATTGAAATGCATAAATAGTGGAAATCCGGTGGGGTGATTGGATCACAAGCCGGTAGTGGACGTAGGCATTGAGGCCGAACCACTATAAATCTTTGTGTAGTGGTGTTTGCTTTGTGATTATTGTTTTATTAGCTTCCGCATTTTGATTGTTTATCATCACATGTGACTAGTTTATGTTAAGAATTTAAAATTGGTCTAAAATTGGTCATATTTGTAGCACACCCTATTCACCCCCCCTCTAGGGTTAGGATCCCAGGACTTTCAATTACTTCTAACCCAACGACCACTAAACCCACTTAGTACTAAACACATACTAATCGCACACTAATCGACTTGGTCTGGGTCGGGGTCTAACATCCTCCACCCCTTAGGATATTTGGTCCAGCAAATAAATCAAACAATTACCTCTGGTAAAAGTTGTGGATACTTCCTCTGCACTTGTTCTCTCAATTCCCGGGTGGTTTCCTCTGGCTCGTGATTTTCCCAAAGTACTTTGACCCAATGAATGGCCGATTTCTCAATTCTTGCTCCTTGGTATCAATGATCTTGATCGGTCTTTCCACATACGAGGCATCTTCTCGAATCTCCAAAGGCTCATGCTGTAGAATGTGTGCAGGACTAGAGACGTATTTCTTGAGCATAGAAACATGAAATATATTGTGCACCCCGGAGAGTTCCTGCGGTAACGCAAGTCTGTAAGCAACATCTCCAATCTTGCTCAAAATCTCATACGGACCAATAAACCTTCTGGACAATTTGCCCTTCTGTCCGAATCTCAAGGTCCCCCTAGTTGGTGAGACTTTCAAAAACACCTTGTCGCCCACTTGAAACTGCAATTCTCTTCTGCGAGTGTCTGCATAACTCTTCTGCCTACTTCGGGCTATCTTTAACCTTTCCTGAATCAACTTGACTTTGTCACTTGTCTCTCCAACTATCGTCGGTCCATGAAAACTACGCTCACCGACTTCTTCCCAGCAAACCGGAGTTTTGCATCTTCTACCATAAAGTGCCTCGAAAGGTGCCATACCGATGCTAGAGTGGTAACTATTGTTATAAGCAAATTCACAAAAAGGTAGGCACTCATCCCACTGAATCTTGAAATCCAATACACAAGCACGCAACATGTCTTCGAGAGTCTGTATCGTCCTTTCTGACTGACCATCGGTCTGAGGATGATAAGTTGTGCTGAACTGAAGCTTGGTACCCATCGACTCATGAAGAGTCTTCTAAAACTTTGAAACAAACCTACTGTCTCTGTCTGAAGTAATGGAGACGGGCTGACCATGTTTACTAACAATCTCATCAACAAATAACTTCGCAAGTGGTGCCATATGCATCATATTCCCCGTCTTCATCAGAATGAAATGAGCAGACTTTGTCAGACGATCTACAATGATCCAAATTGCATTATTTCCCTTCTTGGTATTAGGCAAACCGGAAACGAAATCCATGGTAATGTGCTCCCATTTCCACTCCGGAATCTCCAAAGGCTGTAACAAACCTGGAGGCTTCTGATGCTCCGCCTTAATCAACTGACAAGTTAGACAACGAGACACAAAAGCTGCTATCTCTCTCTTCATGTTGTTCCACCAGGATCTATTCTTCAAATTGTGGTACATCTTCGTGCTACCCGGATGCATAGAATATCTCGTGCTGTGAGCTTCGTTCATAATTTCACTCTTCAAATCATCCACATTTGGCACACACAACCGGTCACGGAAATACAATATCCCACTCACCATCTTGAAATCGGGACGTTCTGCAATAACCTCTACTATCTTAGCCAAGTCTGGGTCTTGCAACTGATTTTCCTTGATCTTCTGGATGAAGGTAGGTTCTGATACTGTCATATTTGCTAACATCGCACCCAATCTCAGGGTCTGCACTTCTACACCCAACTCTTCAAACTGCTGTAAGACACCCATTCCTCTCAAATTGGCCATAGCCACTGATTTCCTACTCAAAGCATCTGCTACTACATTCACTTTGCCTGGATGATACTTGATTGGGAAGTCATAATCTTTGATATACTCCATCCACCTTCTCTGCCTCATATTCAAATCCTTCTGCGAAAACAAATACTGTAAACTTCTGTGATCTGAATGGACCTCAAATTTCTCTCCGTAGAGGTAGTGTCTCCACATCTTTAATGCGAAAACAACTGCTGCCAACTCCAAGTCGTGAGTCGCATAATTCTTCTCATGGTCCTTCAACTGTCTCGAGCCATAAGCAATCACTTTGCCATTCTGCATCAATACGCAACCCAGTCCCACGTTCAAAGTGTCTGTATAAACAATAAACCCAACGTTGCTCGAGGGTAATGTAAGGATTGGGGCTGTGGTTAACCTTCCTTTCAACTCCTGAAAACTGGTTTCACATTGATCAGTCCACACAAATGGGACATTCTTCCTAGTCAATTTTGTCAACGGGGCTGCAATAGACGAAAAACCTTGGACAAATCTTCTGTAGTAGCCTGCTAACCCCAAAAAGCTTCTAATTTCTGTCACACTGCTTGGCCTTGCCCGACTAACAACTGCCTCTATCTTGGCCGGACCAACTGCTAAACCTTCTCTGGAGATGATGTGGCCTAGAAAAGCAACTTGCTCTAACCAGAATTTGCACTTACTGAGTTTCGCATATAACTGGTTGTCTCTCAAGAGCTGCAACGCTGTCCTCAAATGTTCTTCATGCTCCCTCTTACTCTTGGAATACACAAGGACATCATCAATAAACACTACTGTAGAGTGATCCAAATAAGGTGCAAAGACCTTGTTCATCAAAGCCATAAAGACTGCGGGTGCATTTGTCAAACCAAAGGGCATCACTAAGAACTCATAGTGCCCATATCTTGTTCTAAAAGCTGTCTTCTGAACATCTGAGTTTCTAACTCTCAGCTGATGGTACCCTGACCTCAAGTCTATCTTGGAAAAATAGGCTGCTCCTTGCAATTGGTCAAAGAATTCATCTATCCTTGGCAATGGATACTTGTTCTCCACGGTCACATGGTTCAACTTCCTGTAGTCAATGCATATTCTCAAACTTCCATCCTTCTTTTTCACAAACAACACCGGTGCTCCCCACGGTGAAACACTTGGCCTAATAAAACCTTTTCTCAACAAATCCTGCAATTGGAGCTTTAGTTCACCAATCTCTGCTGGAGCCATCCTATATGGTGCAATCGAGATCGGAGCTGTCCCTGGAAGGAGCTCAATTGTGAACTCAACTTCTCTAATCGGTGGTAAACCTGGGATTTCTTCTGGAAAAACATCCGGAAATTCACACACAATGGGGATATCCTCCACCCCTTGGGACTGTTTATCCTCCGTGATAAACGCAATAAATGCCTGGCACCCACTCTGAACTATCTGCTTGCCTTCAAAACTGAAATAAACCCTGCCTGAGATTTTCTCCTGTTCCCCTGAAATATCAATTCTGCCTGTGGTCCTTGGAATCTGAATGTGATGGTCTTACTAAAACAATCCATAGTGGCATGATATGCTTCTAACCAATCCATGCCTAAAATGACATCAAAATCATGCATGTCCAAAACTATGAGGTTGGTCGGTAGATTAACATCTCCTAACAAAACTGTACAGCTAGGGTAATGGGTTCTACACACAACTTGTTTCCCTATTGGAGTGGCCACTACTAAAATGTAATCCAATTCACTACATGGTGCATCAATCAACTTAGCAAAACCAGGGGATGAAAAGGAATGTGTGGATCCAGGATCAAATAAAATTTGGGCTTCTACCCCACAAACAAGAAGTTTACCTTCTACCACGTCTCCTGCAGCTTCAGCATCTGCACGGTTGAGATGATACAAACGTCCATGCATCTGTAGTCTGTTCGGGACTTGGTTTTGCCTTCCTTGGCCATGCCTATTCTGCTGTGGAGGACGAGCATCCTGATTCTGTGCTGGTTGTCTAGCCTGTTGCTGCTGCTGAGGTGGTCTAATCTGATTCTGAACTGGTGCTTGGTTCTGAGGAGCTACTTGTCTCTGCTGGTTTCTGTTCCCTTGATTCTGAAGTAATGGGCAATCCTTGATTGCATGGTTCATAGCCCCACACTTGAAACAGGCACCCATGGCCTTACGACATTCGTGTGTCTCATGGTTCTTGCCACAATGTCCACAACCTTGCCTCACTTGTCCTTGTTCTTGTCTTGGCTTCTTGCTCTGCTGTTGCCTCTGATTCTGTTGCTGATAGTACTGTTTCCTGTCCTGAACAATCATGTTGTTAATATCTTCAAATGTATAAGCCCGCTTGACTGCCACATCATATGTAGCTGGAGGTACTACTCCTATGACATCTCTCATGATGATCGGGTTCAATCCTTCCAAAAACTTTGTTATCTTCTTCCTTTCAGTGTCAATAAGCTCGGTAGCATATCTAGCCAACCTTTCAAATTTGGTGACATAGTCTAGCACCGTCATGCTACCCCGCTTGAGCTGCTGAAATTCGATGGCCTTCTGCCTCTTGACATGAGAGGGAATGTATTTATCTTGGAACTGTGTCTTGAATGCTGCCCGCGCCTCATCGTCAGCCATCACTGCATATGGGTCCTTGACTGTTTGCCACCACCGGTCTGCAAGCCCATAAAATAATGAAGCTGTGAGGTTGACCTTTTGTATACCCGTGCACATGAAAACATCGAAGATCTTCTCGGTATTGACTAGCCAGTCATCTGCCACCAACGGGTCCTCATTGCCCGAAAATTCCTTGGGTGCTCTCTTCCTAAACTTCTCAAATAGAGCATTAGGGTCAGGATCCCTAATTTGAATAACAATTTGAGGACCCACGGGTGGTGCTGCATTCCTGTTCTGAAGTACTTCCAACAACTGCCTTTGAACTTGTGCCATTTCATCATCCTTTTTTGCCAACTGTTCTTGAAATCTGGCTTGGTTCTCATTAGCTTGCCTTTGCTGTGCTATCATGGCTTGCAACAGTTCTTGAAACTGTGTGGCTGTTGGTGTCTCAAATACATCTGACTCATTCTGATTACTGCCTGAAGCATGATGATTTGGAGCTTCTCTTGGAGGCATATTGCTGTAAAACAAAGAGTTAGAACACAATGACATAGTACAAGGGTTTCTAAGATCCTATACGAACGAATCTATCGAACTCACGAAACCTCGCCACGTTCCTAAGACCTTTCTAGTTTCTTTTAAGTACCTGAAACATGTCCCGCTCTGATACCAGTCCTGTCGCGACCCCGGGCCCGCGACGTTGGTTGATTGTGTATATTAAATTTTGGAGACATACTTTCCCACAGGTTCCCGTGGTGAGGAATCCCAAAGACACGCGGAATTTGACACACACGATCAAGTATGCGGAAGCGTGTAGCAAAACACATCCAGCTGAGCACCGATAAAATATTTAAGTTCCATGACGAATAATAACAAGACATAATATCAAAGAAAGAAGCTAACATGGCATTTCCATTAAGTTCAAGTTATAAAACTATCACCAAAGTAAGTTAAGTTTTAGGTACAATCCATAAGAGGCCAACAGAGGCCAATACACTTCTCCAAAATAATCAAAAGAACCCTAGGACAAAGATGACGAGACTCGAGAACCCGCCCGACGTCTAGATGATATTGTCGGGCTGCCACTCTCTCACAGGGGTTGGCTCACAAGCCTCCTCCTGACGCTCCTCCTCAAAGGTAACGTCTCCTGCACCTGGGCACCAACAAACAAGGGTCAAACACAACGGTTTGGCAGGTAATCAATTTAGGAGCAAGCATGAACAATAATGTTTAAGAAAACATATAAGCAATACTTGATTTGAAATACTATCATGACTGAGGTACATTTGTAGAACTAAATAACTGAGCTGAGGTACTAAAACAAACTAGCATGAGTACATAATATATCATGAATAGTTATCAACCACAAAGAGCCCATCCTTTCTCTATCATTTATATAATGAAAAGAGCAAGCATGCACGACAAGCACGATATACATAATATAAGCACGACACGATTTCCCACAAAGACGGGAATTCCGGCCGCGGAACCGGACACGCACGATGTGTAATAAATACACGACCAGTCTGCAGACAGTCCACATGTGTAAGGACCCCCAGACAGTGGATCAAACTGAAAGGGCAGTCCAACCTCAGTGGTGTTACTAAATTCATGAATGCACAAAACACGCGAAACACTATCAAAACTTGTCGAGATAAAAAGGGGGAAATCACTTATCAAAACACGATGAACACGACTAGCAAGGGCATAATTAATATGCATAACACGCTTAGGAAGTGATCCCCTTTTTCTTGAAACACGTCTTCAAAACTAGCTGGTACTTAAACTTCAAAACGAGTACACGATGATATTCATTATATCAAAACCAAAGTACGAACACAAGGCCTATCAAGCTCATGCGAGGACCTTTGGTTGATCGTTGTGCAGCCGAAGGCCCCAGATGTTGGAATTAAAATGGAATTGGTGCCCAAGAAGTTCAAGGACATCCCGGGTTTCGAGTGCATAATATCAGGCTAAAGGCCACTAACATGTTCTAGTTTTTCATTCTTGCAAAGGCTCTTCAAAACAGGAAATTTGTCAATTTCGGTCACCTTGCGGTCAGGTGTCGGCTAGTCGAACTAAGGTCTGGCGGCTAGCCGCCAGCGGACCGACGAGCTGACCGCTGGAAATCCAGGTCCAACACAGCCCTCTGGAAAAGGAACCGAACTGACTGCGGTTAGCTTACGGTTAGCCGAACTGAGACTTGGCGGTTAGCCATGAGCTGACTGCTGAAACCCAGTTTGAAATATAGCTCTCGGGAAAAGAAACCGACAATGCACGGTTGGCCAGCGGTTAGCCGAGATGAGGTATGGCGGCTGGCCGCTCGCTGACCGTCAAGCTGACCGTAACTCCCTGGTGAAATGTCAGCTTCTGGAAAGGGAACCGCCGAGCTCTGTCAGCTCGCGGTTAACCAAAATGGGGATTTCGGCTAGCCGCCAGCCGACCGACGGCTGACCGAAACTGCACGGGAAATGCAGTTCAGTGTAGATTTTCACATTTCTTTCTTCCCTTCTTCTTGTTCTTCATTCCACTTGCACTCCCTGAGCCTACATGCTCTCCAAGGGACAAAACACACATTTTTTTCCCAATTTCAAACATTCAATCCAAGGAAAACATGATCATGAAGCTTATAAACATATCAAATGCACAATTTCTAAAATAACAATGGAATCAAAATACACATGCACATTGAACCTATAAAGATTACTTGCCTTGCCCAAGCTAAACACTCTTCTCCAAGCACTTCACTCAAGCCAATCCAAAGACTACAAAAACCCATGGAAACCACACAAAACTCACTCAAATCTTGAAAACAAGAAACCCATTTTACCAAAAGGGTTTGTAACATGGAAAACAAGATCTTTAAGGAACTAAAAGACTTCATGAAAAGCAGGGGCTGAAGCTCTTACCTAGAGAAGGTCAAACAAGAGAGGAGGAAGAAAATGAAGAGCTTGTCCCACAAGAAACTCCACGAAATTGGTACCAACGGAAAGCTTGCAAGGAGATGAAGAAGATGGTATTCTTAGAATTTCCTTTGGTGATCTCTAGCTATGTCATGCAAGGTGAGGAAGATGGAAAAGAAAGAGGGGTTTTCAACCCTAGGTTAAGAAAGTTGCAGAGATTTGGTAAAGTGAATGAAAAGAGAGGGAGATGGGGCTTAAGTGAATACAATGGGCCCCAATCAACAAGAACTTTGAAACGATGGAAACATGATCTTGTGGACCTCGGATGATTTCGACGAAGAAGGATAAAACGATCGTCGAAAAATCTAGTTTCCAAAAAGTATATTTTTGACATGGTTTTGAGATCTCAGAAATTGTGTCCAGATTTGTGCATAAAAGACAATTTTACCCTCTTTGGGCCAAAACTTGGGTTTTTTTGGGCTTCAAACGTGAATGTGCTTAAGACGAAAGTTGTAACACATAGAAAAGTCATTCAAATGAAATCAAGATCACAATCACACGGAAACCGATACGATCCTCCCAAGCTTTCACGTGCACTCAGGCCTTCCTGAGTGTGTCAGACTAACACTAAACGTTCTCAAAATTCCCAAAGCTATGTCCAAGACTAAATTAATTACTTCTAACCCAACGACCACTAAACCCACTTAGTACTAAACACATACTGATCGCACACTAATCAACTTGGTCTGGGTCGGGGTCTAACAGCCGTTGGACTGTTTTTTGCTTTAAAGTCCATTCCATTCCCTACTTTTGTGAGGCTTGTTGGATGAACTTTTGAAACCATATTGAAGCCAAAAGAAGTGAAATAAGCCAAGAGAGCTAGAAGACCATTGGAAATCAAATGTTTGAGTTTTTAAAAGGTATATCTTACTTGTCATTTTGATTTCCATTCAAATTAAAATCAATGCATGTTTAAATCTTTATATTTTCATAAATGCATGATTTCTAGCTTTTAAAAGAGTTGTTTTGTAAACTCATTATCATCTTTGGTAAATTAGATTGGTTTGCAAACTCTCTTGTCCAAATCACATGTGTTCTTAGACTTTAATCTTCATACAACTTGTTTAGTTCATTTCTTCAAGTTGTTTGAATCTTTCATGTGATTAGCATTTATCTTCATTCATCATTTTGTGAGCTTACATTTTAAAATGCATCAAGCATTATCTTAAGAGCTTCATTTTAGAAATTGATTGAAATAAAACACTCATACACTTTGTGCACACACTTTAGTTTAATTTAGTGTATGTTTGTACTTTGAATTTCACTTTCATATCAGCCTATTTAGAGGCAATTCAATTGTGCTTAAATTGTATCTCTTAGAGTGTTCTTGAAGAGACGCCTTCTTAGAGAAATCCTCCATTTGTAAAGGTTATTGCTTAGCCTTAGAAAAGCACATTGTAAAGGTTATTGCTTAGCCTTGGAAAAGCAACTTGTAAAGGTTGTTGTTGAGCCTAGAAAAACAACATTGTAAAGGTTATTGCTTAGCCTAGTAAAAAGCATAATTAGTGGAAATCCAGTGGGGTGATTGGATCACAAGCCGGTAGTGGACGTAGGCATTGAGGCCGAACCACTATAAATCTTTGTGTAGTGGTGTTTGCTTGTGGTGATTGTTTTCTTAGCTTCTGCATCTTGTCTGGTAAATCTTCATATGTGACTAGTTTATCTTACAGAATTAAAATTGGTCTAAATTGGTCATATTTGTAGCACACCCTATTCAGCCCCCCTCTAGGGTTAGATCCCAGGACTTTCAGCTATGTCATCATGCTGTGGAGGCTGCTCAGCATTTGTAACCAGGACGTTCATCCTTCGAGAGTTGAATAAGGAGATTGTCTTGGTGACTGAGCTGGAGCTCATTCTTTTGGATGAAGAGTCAGAGGAATGGTTACTCTGATGTCCTTGGCTTGAAGGAGCGGGTGAATCCTCTTGATGTCTTCATGTCCGGGAGACGCTGCGAGTCACCGGTCGTCTGACATGAATTTTGGTTGCGGACTTCTGGCATTTTCTGGTTTTGCCAACCATATAGACAGCAACAACTCGGTCGGGTCTTTCTTTTTCGGCCCATTTTTTAGAGACTTAAAGGGTAGAATGCTGGGTTCTTTGCTTCTCTAGTCTCTTTTGTCGGTATGTCGCACGACGATGCATATGACAAACAATTTGAGCTTCGGTCAGGTCTGGTTGTGCTTTGGCAATGAAGGATGTAGTCCCCCGTGCGCAGTAGCTGAACTTGTCTTCTTTGAAGCTAGGCATGGACAGGATCCGGACGCGGTCCTTTGCCTGACATAGTGAGGCTTTGAATTTTGCGAGTTCGGTCCCTGTTGAGATGAAGTGTCGATTCGCAGGAGTGTGGGCCTTAGCAGGTTCTTGCGGTGGCCTGGTGCTGCATGACATGATTTTGGGCTTGTAGGAGCAAGCCGGCTCATGCTGACTTGATTTGTTTGTTTGGTGGAGGGTAGGTTTCTCCTCTTTCATGTGAGAGAGAGGGTAGAACCAATTCTCTTTGAGAGGGGCCAGGTACGCTGGCTTTGTAGATGTTCGGGACCTCCTCTGTTTTGGGGAAGGTCTTGGGGACCAGGTCTTGGGGCAGACCTGGTTTCTTGCAGGTTGAGGCTTCGTGGGGTTGCCACGGGTTTCAGACTTTTTGATTGTTGCCCTTGGTGTCGGAGCAGCGACATGTCCAGGGGCGGTTTTCTGCTTCTTGATAGGTACAATTTCTTCTACGAGGAGTGGGAATGTTCCCAATGACCCGAAGACGATGGTCCGGGGAGTAGAGGTCGACCCGGTTTGAGAGTTACCAAGGGAGATGATACTTCGGCAGCTACTAGGGCGCTTGTGGATGCGCTTGTTTTGCTTCTCTTGAATTACTGAGAATCAAAAGCTCACTTGAGGTAAGATGATATAAGGTTAGACAAACAAATGTATCGGTCGCGAATACAGTAGACCCGAAAGGGCGTACTAGCACAACTAGGCACAAATGTTGTAAATCACGTCCTTGGAAAGGACACGAGATGGGATTTTTTGAAAGGTCAAGATTGAATTCATAAAGGAGAGCAAATGGTATTCCAATCCGAACAAGGCTCAAACATTTCTACGAGCACTTAGTCCGAAAAGGAGGGAACCAGAATTTCTCGAATGTGAACCCGAAAGTGATGGAAGTTTTTTTTTTTTTTTGAAAGGTCAAGATTGAGTTCATCAAAGAGAGCAAGTGGTGTTCCAAGCCGAACATAGGCTCAAATATTTCTGCGAGCGTTAAATCCGAAAAGTAGAGAACCAAGATTTCTCAAATCTAAATTCAAAATGACGGAGGTTTTTTTTTTTATCAAAATTGAATTTCATCAAAGAGAGCAAATGGTGTTCCAATCTGAATAAAGGCTCAAACATTTCTACGAGCACTAAATCCGAAAAGGAGAGAACCAAGATTTCTCAAATTTGAACTCAAATGTGACGAAAGTTTTTTTTTCTTTTGAAAGGGTTTTCCTTTTTTTAAGATTTTTGTTGAAGATTTTTTTTGAAGTTCTTTTTTTTGAAGTTTCTTTTTGAAGAGTAGACATAGGTCTCCAATTCGGTCTTATGAAACCTTAGTAGATAGATTAGCCCCTAGGTAAGGGTAGGATTACTTAATGAACCCGTTTGGAGGACCCTGCCTCGAACAGTCTAGCTACCTCCACACTCTAGGCAAGGCTTTTCTTAGATCCACTTTGGTCAAAGAACGCAATTGGTGCCAATATTTCTAATGGACTCATCAAAGAGAGCGAATGGTGTTCCAATTCGAATAAAGGCTCAAACATTTCTGCAAGCACTAAACCCGAAAAGGAAGAAACCAAAGTTTCTCAAATCTGAATCCAAAAAAAGATTTTTTTTGGAAAATCCCTATCGGACTCATCAAAGAGAAAAGATGGCCCATTCCCCGATACGAACAATAGTTGCGAACATTTCTGTGAGCTATCAAGTTCGAAGAAGAGAGGATCAAAGTTTCTCAAAATTGAATCCAAAAAAGAGAAATCAGATTTCTTTTTTTGTTTTATTTTTTTTAACTGAGAAAGAATGGAAATAAATTCAAAGGTAGAAATTTCCAAAAATCTCATCTCATGTTTTTTATTTTATTTTATTTTTATGCAAGATCCAACATCCGCAACCAATTAGAAAGGAGCCTAAGAATTCAAGCATCGCGTTCTCAAACGAACGAGTCCCACCGGGTGTGCCAACTTAATGGGGGCTTCGACCTTTCGTCCTCTCCTTCCCACCACTGGGGCTGTCGGGAGTATGGCGGAGGAGGAAAAATGAGTCATCAAAATTTTTGTATAGGTATGCCGGATTTTCTATTCTACTTGGAATTTGAAGTGGTGATCCGGAGATTCACCTTCACAAGTAGAAAGGAAATCAATTATTCTTTCTAACTTTTCATTGCACATATATTTTAAGAAAGAGACAAATTTTTAAATGCTGTAATAGGCGATTTCATTTTGTTTGCCGTGAAAGGCGATTTTTGTTTGTCGTGAAAGACGGTTTTGTGCCATGGAAGGCGATTTGTGCCGTGAAAGGCGATTTACAAATCTCATAAATAATGAAAGACAAGAAATGTGATTTTTTGTCTCTTTACAAAGAATACAAAATACAATAGAAAAGTAAGAAAAGGTATCTGACTTCTCAGGAGATTGCGGTGACTCGTTTAGATCGATGGTCGCAAGTCATGTATGGACTTCGCCATCGTCCTTCAGATGAGAACGCTTGATGCTTTGATTCTTTGGCTTGGCTTGGACCTCAGTTTTTTAGAGGATAACGACCAAGGGGAGGTCCTATATCCAATGATAAACCGAGTAAACGGGCTGAAGAGCCGCGTTTAGGCCATCTTAGATAGAAGGAGAGAGGAGACCTTTGGGGGATGGCCCCTCAAGGGACTTCGATCACCTTGTGGTGTTTCTTCTGTAGCAGAGTAGCAGAGTTTCTTCGAGAATTCTTCAAAATTTTCTTGACTTTTTTTGGGGCGGATTCCAGCGTTCGAAGATCCTTTTTCCTTGGAATGACCCCCCTTTTATAGGCTTTTGGTGGCCATAAGGTGGGTTTATGAGCATTGATGGCATTGATGCTCCATGATTAGAGGAGTTACAAGATTTCATTTCTTGATTTTGTAACTCCTTTTTCTTAGCTTGTGATTGGCCGGTGGAGAATGATGGGCGTTTAATCGCCCTCAATCTCCATGATGAGGGTAGTTTCATGGTTTTAATGCCACGATTACTTGAATTTGTAACTCCCATTTGCTTGATTTTGATTGGGCCATCCAAAATAATAGGTTAATGACCGCATTAAGTTGTCATAAAATGGGTCAATTAACGACATTAAGTGGTCGCAAGGGCATTTGAAAAGTCGCGAGCCGTGCCGCGTCTTTTGGAATTCCTCTTGTGACGATCGCCGATGGATCCGCATGTTATTTGATGTCGGATGGTGATGCAACTTCAGGCATTGATTGGTATTAGTGGGCCGGTGATATCTGTTTTGTCGATTTCTCGATCGGTCGGATATAAAGTTTACTTTCTTGGTTAGCCGGTTTGCGATCTTGGAGCGATCAATGATGATTTCATGCTCTTGACGGCAGATCCAAAATATTGACAAAGATCAGTCGATTTCGAGCATAAAAAATCAGATTTTCAGAAAACCACAGAGGCTGGAACTCCTGAAACGCGGAAAGGGCGAAAAATGGGCTAGGGTCGCCGGCGGATTCTTCCCTTTTCGGTCGCCGTTTCTCTGCTGTTTTTCGGTCTTTTTTATGCTTTTTTCCCTTGTATTTTTCTTAAGATTTCTCCTCATTTACTAGCTTGATTCTCCTGAAGAAAACCTGATGAGAAGCCGTGCAAATCAGAGCAAAAAGTTTCTTATTTTCTGGAAAAGCCAAAGAATTGTAGCCGATTTTTCGTCAAGAGTCGAAACTAGGTCAAACGATGTCAGAATGACCTGAAATTTGAGGCAAAGCCTACTGAGCAATAGATAGGACCAACCATGGGCTTTTGTTTGAGTTTTGAAGCCATGTGGGGTCCCGTCGCCAGTAGGCTTGATTTTGCCGCGGGGAAGATGTCGCGTTATTATGTACGGTCAACCGATGTCCGATTGACTTGAAATTTGTCAGGGAGCCTATTGGAGTCATTTTGAGATGATCTGTTGGCTCCAATTTGGATGTCATGGTCCGGGGTACTCCGCTGCCGGTAGCTTTGATTTTATTTCGGAGTGTCAAAGTCGGGTCAAACGTTGTCGGAATGACCTGAAATTTGACATGCAGTCCTTTTGAAGTATGTTGAAGCCACCCATGTGTTCTGTTTGATGAGTGATGGCCTCGATAGTTCTCGCCGCAAAGAGGCTTGATTTTACTGCTTGAGGGTTGATGGAGGGTCAAACGTTGTCGGTTTGACTTGAAATTTGACATGGAGCCCTTTGGAGGTATTTTGAGACCATCAGTAGGCACTGATTGAAGTTTTGATGTCTTCGACGCCGTCGCCGCCAAGAGCGCCTGTTCAGCTGCATGAGGAATGAAGTTAGGCCAAAAGATATTGAAATGGCCCAAAACTTCATGTGAACCCCTTTTTTGGTTGTCTTTAAGGATCTTGCAATTTTTGTTTGATTCTGGCAAGATCTGATGCTTGAAGTAGCATTGCCTGTTTGTAGTAGGATGCAACTTCATGTAACTTCTTGATGTTGAAGAGGCAAAGTGATATTTTTTGTGTCAACGGTAGAGACCTCCTCCACCGCTTTACTGGGGGTAACAGAAAAGTCCCTTCCAGAGACTTCAAAGGCGGTAAGAAGATTCACTCTTAGTGATTTCATGCCACCTCAATTCAGAAATGAAACTACGCAAGGGGCATCATACTCTTGCAATTCGGTAGTCGAATTCTCCATGAATGGATACGAGTATAGTGATGCCAATGAGTGGGAGGCATCCCCTGAAACAAGAGAATACCTCTCCGATGAAGAATGGATTCCCGAAACTCACCTTATGCCTGTAATCTGGTATAACCCCTTACAGCCACAAGGATCCTAGTCTGATGATGAAAAAGACCAAGAGGCTGTCCAAGAAAATGTTGTTGACCCAATACCCACCATTGCTCTAGTTGAACCCAACCATGTTGATCCACAAGGAGCAGACGAAGAAGAAGATTTGGCTCACATGCCTAATCTTGAAGAATATGCAAGGATCTCGCAACGTCTTGCCGTAGAACAAGAGCAAGATGACGTCAATGAACTCCGTCGCAATCAAAATGCAGAATCGAAAGTCCCTGAAGACCACCAGGTACCTTTTTTAACTCCTGAAAATGGAGAAAGTTGCTGGATTGATGATCCTCTTACATCCGAGGATGAGTCTGACTCCCAACAGTCCATTATGGGGATGTCTCCTATTGGAGCAACCTGCAATGTGATAGTTCGGGATGATAGTTCCTCCAAAGCCTCGTCTGCTGAGGCCACTTACTCTCATACCACATCTGGTAGTATATCTTCTGGGGCTACTTCTTCTCAAGTGACTTCCATAGAGATATCACCCTCTCAGGCTTCGTCTCCTGAAACAGTGACATCAGAACTCACACCCTTCCCGACTGATCATTGTGAAGAAGCTCCAGCTAATGATGTTTGGACCGATGAATTGTTCAATAAAGAAGAAAAATTGTTGGATGTTGTTCAGGACTTGTTCCCGAAAAATGCTCCGTGCAACACAATCACTGAGGATGGCAACTCTATTGCAAACACATCCCCAGCGAATGAGAATGATCAACCCCTTGATCTCAAGGGTGATCTTTCAAAGGAAGACTCTTCTCAAGAAGCTCTCGAAGTTGGTAGAGGTACCTGCTCTGCCCAGGATTACCACAAAAATTATAATCAACCTTCCTTTTCTACTTAGGTAAATCCTTCGGAAATAGATGTTGTAAACGCTCCAAGTGGCAAGAATAATGAACATGCAGGCCCGAAGGAGGTTTTCAAGTATGACTTGATCGAGAACTTCAAACACATACCTGCACGGCTGCACATCCTAGGCTTATTATGAATGTCTGCATACACTCGTGATAATCTCATTTTAGAATTATAAATGCTGAATGAGGATGTCGACAAACATGCCCCACAAGTCTTACAAATTGAAATGGACTATAGGGTAAAAAAAATCAGATACTTCCTCCAAAGGAGAAAAGAAGAGAACTGAGGGATTTTGCATTGAATGCCTCTTGTTTCAAAAAGTAGCAAGTACAGTCATCGCCTTCACTAAGGAAGACCTCCTACTTGGCGAGACAAGGCACAACCAACCCCTGTATTTCACAGGTTATGTAATGACCCTAACTCGGATTCACCTTTGGGCCCAACCCTAGGCCCACTAGAGACCCATGACTAGGGTGTTTTTCAATTTATTTCATGGTAGTTATTTTAATAGAAATTTAATTATTATTATGATTATTACATGTATTTAATCCATTATTTTCGTGTATTTAATTATGACTTCATGCATTTTATTTAATTGTCCATGCACTTCACTTTCTTCATTTTCACTTTCTTCATTTTCATCAATTATTATTCATTCTTATGTTGCTAATTAAAGTTTCATTTTAATTAGATTTGATTTTTATAATTAATGCTTAAATCCAATTTAGCGGACCCTCACACATTATTAAAATAATAAAATAATAATAACAATTAATGCTAATTTCGGAAAGTTCTTATAGATGGTGTGTTTAGGGCCCCCACTTTGACTTGTGCCAAGTGGAGGATGATGTGGCACTTTGTTTCCCTCCTCTTTACTTTCCATTTTATTTCAAATCTCGAACTTAATTGGAAACCCTATAATTAATTGTTAATCATTAATCTAATTGAGGAATTGGGGCACTAAATTATCCCTAATTGGTTTGACCTAACTATAATTGAGAGAATGGAGATTTCTCTCCAAATTGGACACCCCTTGATTAGTTGCAAATGGAGATGATTGGGGATCTATAGAGAATAATGTAGGGCTAGGATCTTTAGAAAATTTAAATGGAGGGGTATGACATACTACATATCTAATCAAGGGAATGTAATTAGATTTAGTTCCTTAAAGAGAGGGAGTGGTTAGATTCTTTTAGTTAGGACTATTTCCCATCCACATCGTGTGATGTTTTAGAATTAGATATATATATATAAATATAGAGAACTCCAAGATCCGACGGGGTCTAGTACCCTCCGGGGCACCTCCTGAAAAGTCACTTATCATCTAGACCCTTGATCACTCTGGGAGTTAGCTCGTTGCAATCTACTCGTCAAGGGCTTTTCGTCCATATATAGAACACCGAAATCCTTCGAGCAAATCAAAATCCACGAAGCCTAGGCCCCAGAGATGATAACCCGACCAAATTCCACCGGACCCTACCTTCTGGGCCAAACTTATTCCTTCTGCGCCCAAACCAATTCCTTTAGTCCCAACCCAACCCATCCAACCTAAACTAGTCCCCAATCCAACCCGTTAAACCAAGCCCAAACCCCACCTGAGCCAAACCCAATCCAAATCGAAATCCAAACCCAACCTCACCTGGCCCACGATCTAGGGCCTAGCCCATATCGCTGGCCCACACCTGCATGCGATAGGAGAGTCCATGAGATGTGGACTCTCCACTCTCCCTAAGATCTCTTTCTCCTTCTCAATCTCTAATACCCTCTCATTTCTATCCAAGTCCCAAGCACAGATTTCACCCTCTCATCTTCTCCATCGCCCATCATCCTTTCTTCTCATCTCTACCACTGCTCCCGTCTCTTCTTCTCATCCTCTCCATCTTACAGCGATCATCTTCTTCTTCACTTCCAGTCCACCTCCATCTCCAACCCATCTCCATCCCTCCCAGATGACCATCTCATCTCGCCCATCTCCATCTTCGTTCATCTTCCTCTGCCACTAGCGCCTGCTGCAACAACCCCTCTCCATCCTGCCCAGCAACACCTCCAGACACACGCCATGCAACCCTTGCAGTACCGTCGTTCTCCCCCTGCACACAGCACCAGAACCTCCATCTTCCTCTTTGCACCGCCGGACGCCTCCCCTGCACCAGGTACACCCCTCCCTCTTCCTGCACTCCGCACACACCTGTACACCACTCCCTTTCTCCCTCTGTTCTCTCTCTCTCTCTCTCTCTCTTATTTTCTTCCTCCCCTCTGCCTTGTGCAGCCGCCTCTTTCTTCCTCTACTGTCTTTCTTTCTTTTTCCCTTCTCTTCTTCCTTCCTTTCCTTCCTCTTTCTCTACCTGCACACGCCTCCTTCTTCTTCCTCCATTCCCTTTCTTATCTCCTCCTCCTCCTTCTTCCTTCCTCTGTCCCGTGCTGCATTCCATCTCCCCTCCCTCTCTCCATTCCGCCCTCTCCATCTCCCTGGTCTCCCTTTCTGCGCTGCCTCTCCATCTCCCTGCCCTCCCTCTCCACTGCCGCTCACTCCTTCTCCGCTCCGCCCTCTCCATCTCCATGTTCCCCCTCTCCCTGCCACTATGCCCTCTCTATCTCCACTGCACTCCATCTCCCCACGCTCACCTCTTCTCTCCCGTCCACCTACATTTCCACCTTCCCCTGCATCACACCCACTTGCTGCCACTGCACACACCACCTGCACAATCACTTCCCTCTCATTCTTGATAAAAAAATAATAATAATAATAACAATTCAAATAGCATCCAAAGTCATGTGACTGGGTCTCTTTATTGTTCAGTGGGTTGTTGAATAGGTTAGATGGTTGAAAAAGTCTTGTACACGTTGATGTACACGTTGTGGTCAATTGAGTAGTGGTTCTCTTTTATCTCCTTAAGTCAAGTGTACATGGGACACATGTAAGTGTTTCATGAGTTTAACAACTCTTTAAATATGGTATTGTACTTATGTTCAGAATGCAATGAATGTGATTGAAAGGAATATTTAAAAAAAAAACAAATTCACTTTGAGTGTGAGACCATCTGTGTTCAGTAGATATTAACTCCTGTGCTCATTGTTGTGTCGCCCATTGTCTTGAAATCTCAGCCAGCTGCCAACAGGCTTTGGTATCAGAGCCAGTTCGCTCAAAGCTGGACTCTACCTAGGTGTTGCACACAGAGAATAAGACCTGAAACAAGAGTTTGAAGATGGCTACTGTGAATGGTATCAGCAATTCTGTAAGTGTTTCTCAACAATTAATTCCTATTTTCAAAGGTGATAATTATCAATTTTGGAGTATCAAAATGAAACTTCTGTTTCTGTCATATGATTTATGGGATTTGGTTGAGAATGGCATGAATGAGTATGATATAGAAAGGCTAACTGCAACACAAAGAAATGAGATAAAAGAGAATAGAAAAAAAGATGCAAAGGCCCTGTTTTACATCCAACAAGCTTTGGATGAAACAGTTTTCCCAAGGATAATGGCAGCTTCAACCTCAAAAGAAGCATGGGACCTGCTTGAAGATGAATATAAAGGGTCAAGTCATGTTGTAGCCTTGAGGTTACAAACTTTGCGTCGTGAATTTGAGACTCTAATGATGAAAAATTCTGAATCTATTCAAGAATTTTTTACAAAAGTCACAACCATTGTGAATCAAATTCGATCACTTGGTGAGGACCTAAAAGAGCAAAAAGTTGTTGAAAAAGTTTTAAGAATTCTCACTGCCAAGTTTGATCATGTAGTTGCTGCAATAGAAGAATCCAAAGACTTGACCACTTTGTCAGTATATCACCTAATGGGTTCTCTCCAAACCCATGAGGTGAGAATGAACAGAGCGGTAGAAAAGCCACTTGAACAAGCGTTACAATCAAAAATTGATTTAAAACAGGGTTCAAATGAGGGTGCAAGACCTCGTTCATCAGAACAAAGGTCAAGTGGGAATGGTCGTGGAAAGAAAAACTTTCGCGGACGAGGGAGAGGAAGAAATAGGTACAATGCAAATGAAAGAAATCCCAACAATGGTAATCATGAATTCCCTCAATGTTATAATTGCAAAAAAAAAGGGCACATTGAAAAAGACTGTTGGTACAAAAATAAAGACTCAAGTGTACCACAATGTTCAATTTGTAATAAATTTGGACATGATGAGAAGGATTGTTGGTACAAAAACAAGAATCTAGCAATTTTTCATGAAGAAAAGGAAATGACTGAAGCTAGTGAAAATGTGTTTCTCTCATGCTTATCTAGTTCTATTGAAAATGTTTGGTACCTGGACAGTGGTTGCAGCAACCATATGACAGGTGAAAAAAATATGTTTGTGGAAATGAATGAATCAGTGAGGTCTCAAGTAAAGATGGGAGATAACAATCAAGTTCAAGTGAAAGGCAGAGGAGTTGTTTAAGTAAGCACCAAGTCACCAAGTCAGGTAACAAACTCATCCACAATGTCATGTATGTTCCTGGCTTAGCCCAGAATTTAATTAGCTTGGGACAGCTGATGGAGATGGGTTATTATGCAATTTTTTATGAAGGCCAATGCTTGATTTTTGACAAGAAGAATATGGAGATGTTAATGACTGTGAAAATGACATCAAACAAAATGTTTCCAATCAAAATTTCTAGGCATAGCATCAATGCATTTAATGTTGAAACATGTGATGTTGCATGGCTGTGGCATAAGAGATATGGGCATCTTAACTTTGGTGGCCTAGATTTGCTGCATAAACAAAATTTGATTGTTGGTTTACCTATGGTACAGAAGATTGAGGACATATGTGAATCATGTGTCTATGGAAACAACATAGAGTACCTTTTCAAGTGGGTAAATCCTGGAGGGCAAATGAGCCATTAATGCTTGTGCATGCCGACATTTGTGGACCCATACAAACACCCTCACTTGGTGAAAGTAGATATTTTCTACTATTCGTGGATGATCTTATTAGGATGAGCTGGGTTTACTTTCTTAAACAAAAATCTGAAGCATTCTCATCCTTTGCTCAATTTCGGGCTTATGTTGAAAAACAAAGTGGGCATGTCATAAAAATATTGCGCACTGATAGGGCTGGTGAATTCACTTCCAAAGAATTTTTCAAGTATTGTAAGGATGCAGGTATTCGCCGGGAATTAACAGTAAGTTTTACGCCACAACAAAATGGCGTAGCGAGAGAAAAAATTGGAGTATTGTTGAAACTGCTAGAAGTATGCTGAAAGAAAAAGGACTTCCAAAGATCTTTTAGGTTTAAGCCGTGTCTACTTCAATTTACTTGCTCAATTGTTCCTCCACAAAAGCAGTAAATAAAAAAACTCCTTATGAAGCCTGGTTTGGCAGAAAACCCAATATAAGTCATTTGAAGGTATTTGGATCTATAGCCTATGCTCATATTCCTTTTGAAAAAAGACAAAAGTTAGATGGAAAAAGCATCAAAAGCATTTTTGTTGGCTATAGTGATGAAACAAAAGGCTATAGGCTTTACAATCCTGAAAATAAGGAACGTTAATTATCAGTTGTGATGTCATATTTAATGAAAATGATGCTTGGAAGTGGGAAGTTGATGTGGAAAAGTCGCCTCTTATTATTGAAGAAGAAGAGACATCCTCCTTTGAATGGCCACCTGACACTTCCCCAAGCCCGATGGGATCTCCAAGGTAAAAAACGCTTCCTAAAAAGGTAAGAAGCCTCCATGACATTTATCAACATTGTGATTTTGCATTATTTGCTTCAGAACCTACTTGTTTTGAAGATGCAGTTCAAAAGAAAGAGTGGAATGATGCAATGAAACCAAAAATTAATGCAATTGAGGAAAACAAGACATGGAGATTGGTGGACTTGCCTCCGGGAAAGGAAGCCATTGGACTAAAATGGGTTTACAAGTCCAAGTTCAACTCAGATGGCTCTTTACAAAAACATAAAGCCCGTTTGGTGGCGAAAGGGTATGCTCAAGTGCCAGGTATTGATTTGTTTGAAACATTTTCTCCTGTTGCTAGAATTGACACCGTTAGAACTGTCATAACTATTGCTGCACAAAGAGGATGGAAAGTTTTTCAGTTTGATGTCAGGTCGGCTTTTCTAAACGGGGAATTACAGGAGGAAGTGTATGTGGAGCAACCACATGGTTTTGAAATTAAAGGGTTGGAAAACAAAGTGTATAAATTGGAAAAAAGTATTGTACGGATTGAAACAAGCTCCAAGAGCTTGGTATGGAAAAATTGACAGATACTTTCTTGACAATGGGTTCCAAAGAAGTGAAAGTGAACCAACCCTTTATGTGAAATCCAAAGATACAGATGAAATTCTAATTGTGTGTCTTTATGTGGATGACATGATTTTTACTGGCAATTCTCTTCCATTGATAAATGATTTCAACGAAAAAATGATGTCAAAGTTTGAAATGACTAATTTGGGCCTCCTGCACTATTTTTTGGGAATGGAAATCATTCAAGACCCATATGGTATTTTTCCGTGCCAAGAAAAATATGTAAAAGATTTGTTAAAGCGGTTTCACATGTCAAATTGCAATCCTCCAAGTACACCAATGAATACAAATGAAAGGCTGGTGTTAGATGATGGTGTTGAGAAAGCAGATGAAAAAGAATTTCGAAGCATTGTAGGTGGGATGCTATATCTCACTCATTCAAGGCCTGACATAATGTTTGCAGTAAGTTTGATTTCAAGATTCATGCACAAACCGAGTCGACAGCATATGGGGGCAGCAAAAAGAGTTTTGTGCTACATCCATGGAACCTTGAGTTTTGGACTAAGGTATCAAAAAGTAAGCAATTGTAAACTTATTTCCTATACTGACAGTGATTGGGCTGGTTGTGCAGATGACAAGAAAAGTACATTAGGCTATGCACATAGCCTTGGATCCGGGGTTATATCATGGGCATTGAAAAAGCAACAAATTATTGCACTTTCTTCTTTGGAAGCAGAATACATGGCTGCTACAAGTGTTGCGTGCCAAACGGTATGGCTTCGAAGAATCTTGGTTGATTTGAAGGAAAAGCAAGATGAAGCTACTATCATTCTCTGCGACAACAAGTCTACAATTGCGATTACAAAGAATCCAGTTTTTCATGGAATGACCAAGCATATAGAGATTCATCATCATTTCATTCGTGAGCTCGTGGCTAGAAAAGAAATCAAGGTAGAATTTTACAACACCGAAAGTCAGCTTGCAGACATTTTCACAAAAGCTCTTCCAGTGGCAAGATTTTACGAGTTGCGGTACTTGCTTGGTGTTAAATGCATTTGAATTAAGGGGGAGTGTTAAAAAAATAATAATAATAATTCAAATAGCATCCAACGTCATGTGACTGGGTCACTTTATTGTTTAGTGGGTTGTTGAATAGGTTAGATGGTTGAAAAAGTCTTGTACACGTTGATGTACACATTGTGGTCAGTTGAGTAGTGGTTCTCTTTTACCTCCTTAAGTTAGGTGTACATGGGACGCATGTAAGTGTTTCATGAGTTTAGCAACTCTTTAAATAGGGTATTGTACTTGTGTTCAGAATGCAATGAATGTGATTGAAAGAAATATTAAAAAAAAAAAAACAAATTCACTTTCAGTGTGAGACCATCTATGTTTAGTAGATATTAACTCTTGTGCTCATTGCTGTGTCGCCCATTGTCTTGAAATCTCAGCCAGCTGCAAACACTTCTCCTCTCTTTCCCCCTCCGTCTCCCTCCTCCGCTCCATCTCCGTGCTACTCCCTCTCCCCTCTCTTTCTCCTCCTTCTCATCTCTTTCCTCCTCCATCTCCCCTGCTCCCTTCCCTCTCCGCCCAGCAACTCGTTCCCCTGTCTGCTCTGTCCCTTTGTCTTCTTCCTCTCTCTTCCTCTGCTCTCTCTCCCTGTTTCCTCCTTCCTTTCCTCCCTTGTTCCTTGCCTGCGCCTTCCTCTTCTTCTTCCACACTCCCTTCCACTTCCACTCTCTCAACACGTGCCCTCTCTCCCTCTGCTCTATCTCTCTGTCTTCTTCCTTCTCTCTCCCTCTCTTCCCTTTCTCCCCTCTCCCTGTCCTTCCCAGCTCTCCTTCTCCCCTGCTTCCTCCTCTCTTTCTCTCTTCCCTCCTTCCTCCCTACGCACCCCAGCCACCTACGCCCACTGTTGCTACTGCCATTTCCTTCTCCTCCCTTCTCCTTCACCTTCTTGCTCTCCTTCCCTGCTCCCCATCTCCCTGCGCAGTCCCTCTCTCCCTCACTCCACCCCACTCTCTCTTCCTCTCTGTCACGTCCCCCGAACCCGATTAGAGAATAAACCGGATCCGGGGAGTGAAATTTAAGACTAATTAAAAATTTTGTCCTTTAGGCCCAAGGATCGTAAGTCCGCTGTGAGGATATTGCATTTCAAACCTCAAGTAATATAAAACTGCGGAATTCATACAATTTGAGGCATATTAAATTTCAAAGCAATGAATAACAAATCTCATTAATAGTTAAAGTTGCACAAAGAATTAAATAAAACTTAAACAATGAAGTTAATTTAATACAATGGTCATCCCAATAATCAAAGCCATTTAAAACAATAGTGATGTCAATGATAGGAAAGTTTCAACGAGAGATAAATACGAATGAAAGAAATCTAAAGATGTCCCAATGAATCTCTCTCTCTCGTGCTAGGATCAATGACGCTACTCTACGTCATCGGCACGCCACTCTCGTTCCTCCTCAACCGGTTGGAGATCCTCTGAGATCTCCTCACATGACTGCTCCTCATAGTAGTACTCACCTGAGGTGTCTGCACACCAAGGAACAGAGTCAACGACATGTTAAGCAATAGATAAGCAAGATAAAATTAAAACATAACATGCATAAAATGTGAGAGCAATGACAAATACAAGATCATAGGAATACAAGGAACAATACTAGGCATGTAGCATGAGTAAATATCATCAGAATCAATAACAAGAATCCTAGCAATACTAACAATCACCACTGCCAATGTAATGCAATGCACAAGAGGGAGACTCTGTAGATGTCCAAGCCACCTCACGGGGTACTAGTAACAATTCTATCCGGACTACTGATACAAAAGTCCGGCTCCAGAGGGGATCCAAGCTCCCGGTCCCGGGAATAGTAGCACGGTCCAAGCCCGCTCCCAACTATTCAACGCCATGGACGCTGTCCAAAACCGACTGCCCACCCCGATGTCCGAGTAACCGACCCATCAATAAACCCCAAGCTGCAGCTTGCCATGATATGTAAATAATAATAATAATAATAATAATAATAATAATAAAGTGGTGTTGAAACGCGGGGAAAACCAAGTCAAGCACATCTGACAAGCTCAGTAAACAAAGCATATTCTTAGAGATTATCTCATTCGAACAATACAAGATAGACCATCCACCCGATAATCCCTTACATTCTAGCCAATCATGTTTATCAATACACGATACACGGTTCCTAAGGTACACTCTAAGTCAGGTCCTTGTCTAATTCTACAAGAGTTTATGTTTCATAATTAATTAGGTGTTTTATTCCAAGAGAGTGTACAAGGATACAAAATCGACGGATACGATTAACAAATCAAGGAGAGGTTACAATCCAATCCTAGGCAAGTGTTGTCATCCTTGTACCATATGTGGTTTAACGGAGTGCGTGGGGAATTCGAATCATCAATGCTTATAAAGAATTTCCTTGGTGTACAATCATGTTGAGCATCGATTGATTCAAGTCCATACGCATTTGGTTAAACCACACACAATACACGAATACCTAGACAACCCATCGGAGCACACCAAGCCACGTGCTACGATTTCAGAACCCCATTAATGGTCACGTGAGTGTAAGTTCATGGTTTCCAACATCTAACTCCCAAACCTAAGTTACCGGTCTCAGTTTCAATAAAAATATGAGCTGAGGCAATAATCTAAGTATTTACATCACTTCATGATCTCCGATCGTGACGCAACTGGAACAGTTGGATTGTACATCTCGAGGGCTTTCCAACGGTATATTAAACGTCGAAATCCATCGGGCGGATCAAAAGTTATGGCCATTCGAAATATGCCAAAATTCATGAAATCTGCCCTAATGCGGCTAGCCGAATTGGCATGTTCGGCTAGCCGAAAAAGTGACAGAAGGTGACCGAAAATACCCTGTAAAAACATGGTTACTGGAAAAGTAACCGAATGGTGACCGAATTTCATGCGGCTAGCCGAATTCTGTGCAGAACTACGAGTCTTTTGAGCAAAAAATTCAATCATTTGAGTAGCTCATTCTCCGATCTCTTCCCAAACCTTTCCAAAGGCTATAACCTGCACAAAGAGCCACCATGCTCTCCTCCAAACCACATTTCATCCATTCATCATTTCCACTTACATCAATTAACAAACTAAGATTAACAATTAAATTAAATAAACCCAAATTCCCCCAAAGAACCTAATCTAGTATATTAATCCCAAATTAATAACAGAACAGGCTTGGAATTAGGGAAACTTAACAAGAAAACACATCCAATCAATGGAAGACGTACACACATGCTTAATTATAAAATGCAGATCTACTTGCCTCAACCAAGAAGAAGATTGGAATTGGGGAAATCTGAGGAGAAACCCTACTACTGCGGAAACCTCAATCTACCCCTACCAAACGCAATCTAACACGGAAAAGAGAAGAAAAGAGGGGAAAAGATTAAGATCTAACATAAATCTAAACCAAAGAGAATTGATTGAAAAGATGAAAGAGAGGTAAATCTTACCAAACTGATGTCAATGAAAAGAGGAGATCGCGAGGAAGAAGAAGAGCGGCTCGGATCGCGGGAGTGATCTCTTAGGGAAGGAGTCTTGGAAAATCAAGAAGAAGAAGAATGGTTGCGGTAGTTTTCTGGTTCGTTGCAGAGAAAGAAAAGAGATTAGGGTTAATCTCTTATTTAAGAAGAAAGGGAGGGGAAAAAGACTAAGATGCCTTTAAGTGGGTCCAGAGAAGAAATGAATTACTAGAAGGGTTTCTGTTCGTCGGATTGCAACGAGCTAGAAGACTAAATTGATCAGTGCGACGAAACCTTTCCAACAAACCCAAAATCATGGCAATAGAAATTTTTCGGAAAAATACTCAATTTTTCCTAATTTGCAAACTGAAAGTCCTGGGATCCTAACCCTAGAGGGGGGTGAATAGGGTAAGCTACAATAAGTGACCAATTTAGACCAATTTTAAATTCATTAAAATAAACTAGTCACAAGTGATGATTTACTAAACAAGATGCGGAAGCTAACAAAAGAAATCACCACAAGCGTACACCATTACACAAAGATTTATAGTGGTTTGGCCTCAATGCCTACATCCACTACCGGCTTGTGATCCAATCACCCCACCGGATTTCCACTAACTATGTTTTTTAATAGGCTAAGCAATAACCTTTACAATGTTGTTTTTCTAGGCTAAACAACAACCTCTACAAGATGTTTTTCCAAGGCTAAGCAATAACCTTTACAAATGAAAGATTTCTCTAAAAAGGTGTCTATACAAAAACACTCTAAGAGATGCAATTTAAGCTCAATATATTTGCCTCTAAAATAGGCGGATATGAAAGTGAAAATCAATGTACAAACATACACCACAATTAGCTAAAGTGTGTGCACAAAGTGTATGAATGTTTACTTCAATCAAATTCTAAAATGAAGCTCTTAAATGAATGCTTGATGCATTTTAAAATCTAAGCTCAGAAAATGATGATTGAAGTTATATGCTAATCACATGAAAAGTTCAAGCAACTTGAAAGAAGGTACTAAACAAGTTGTAAGAAGATTAACGACTAAGAACACATGTGATTTAGACAAGAATGTTTGCAAAGCAATCTAATATTCCAAAGATGATATTGTGTTTGCAAAACATCTCTTTTAAAGCTAGAAATCATGCATATATGAAAATACAAAGAGTTAAGCATGCATTGATTTTATATGAAATGAAAATCAAAATTAACTACAAAGATATACCTTTTAAATCTCAAACATTTGATTTCCAATAGCCTTCGAGCTCTCTTAGCTTATTCCACTTCTTTAGGCTTCAATAGGGTTCCAAAGATTCAATCATCAAGCCTTTTGAAAGAAGGAAATGAAATTGATTTATATACAAAAAACAATCCAACGGCTAGTTGGCCCGGTCGACCCCATGAACCCCGGGTCGACCTGGCCCAACAGCTAGTTACCTGGTCGACCTGGGCATGGCTCGGTCGACCGGGTACACTGGCTGTTTTCCCAACAATCAGTTGGGTCGGTCGACCGGGTACAGGGGTCTGTCGACCGACCAAATTGGCCTGGGATGAGTTCCTACAGAGTTTTCAAAATTCCAAAGATGAAACTTGGAACTCAAGGCCAGTGTGATTTAAGCATTAAAAAAATGATTCTAAAAATGAGGAATGTATGCAAATCACAAACCTAGATTCTTAATTTGATTTTCCAAAATAATGCATGAAAAATTAGGTTTTCAAAAGAGTATTTGGATTCTAAAAACATGCATGAATAAATCATTTGAAAAACATATGCAAATGCAAGATAGAATCTTAGATTCCAAAGTCAAAACTAAAAGCATGAGTGTGTGATCATTTGACAGTGAAGGCGAACGTGAATCCATCAAATTTGCAACAAACAAAAACCTAACACAAACTACCCGCCCTACTAGGGTCAAACGAACTCAGAATAGCACAAAACTCCGCAGGCACTATTCTAACACTAAAAGAAACTCGTTCACCATCTAAACCCACTTAAATATCTAATAAAACAATAATTATAATAATATCAAAATAAACGGGTCAACGGGCCGGTTAATGGGCCCAATTGACCCAGTAAGGTCGCAGACCTTACATCTCCACCTCTAGAAAGAACATTTGGTCCCCCAAATGCCTAAACATACGTCATCAGGAAAAAGATAAGGATACACCTTCTGCATCTGGTCCTTGAGCTCCCATGTGGCCTCCTCCGGAGTATGATGCTCTCATTATACCTTAACCCGCTGAATGGTCCTGGTACGCAGCACTACGTCATTGGTGTCAATGATCTGTGCCGGACACTCCACATAGGTTGCATCTGCCTGAATCTGAAGTGGTTCATGCTGCAACACGTGAGTAGGATCTGGAATATACTTCCGAGGCATTGAGACATGAAAAACGTCGTGCACACCGGCTAGCTCAGGCGGTAGCACCAAAAGATAGGCCACGTCTCCAATCTTGCTCTTCATCTCAAACGGTCTCACAAACCTCTTAGCAAGCTTTCCTTTCTGTCCAAATCTGACAACACCTCTCATCGGGGATACCTTTAGAAACACCATATCCCCCACTTGGAATTCTAAAGGTCTCCGCCTCTTGTCTGCATAGCTCTTCTAACGATCACGAAACTCATTCATTCTCATCTGAACAATCCGAACTTTCTCACTGGAATCAGCAATCTCTGAGGAGCCATGAAAACTACGAACTCCTACTTCCTCCCAACATGCGGGAGTCCTGCATCTCCGCCCATACAATGCCTCAAATGGTGCCATGCCAATGCTTGAATGATAGCTGTTATTGTAGGCAAACTCACACAGAGGCAAACTTTCATTCCAATTCTCCTTGAAATCCAAAACACATGCTCTGAGGAGATCTTCCAATGTCTGAATGGTACGTTCTGACTGTCCATCTGTCTGAGGGTGGTAAGCTGTACTGAACGTCAATTGAGTACCCATAGATGATTGGAAAGTAGACCAAAACCGAGAGACAAACTTATGGTTTCGATCGGATACTATGGACTTAGGCACTCCATGCAACTTGACTATATTGTCCTTGTACAACACAGTCATCTTGTTCATAAACTGACCAGTCTTGAACGGCAAAAAATGTGCTGACTTCGTCAATCTATCCACAATCACCCAAATAGCATCATTTGGTGTTTGGCAACCCTGACACAAAATCCATAGTGATGTGCTCCCATTTCCACTGCGGAATGTCCAACGGGTGAAGCAAATTAGGAGGCTTCTTGTGCTCTGCCTTAATCTACTGACATGTTAGACCCCGACCCAGACTATTTTGATTAGTGTGTGATTAGTGAGTGTTTAGTCCTAAGAGGGTTTAGTTATCGTTGGGTTAGAAATAATTAGTTTTAGTCTTGGACATAGCTTTGGGAATTTTGAGAACGTTTAGTATTAGTCAGACACACTCAGGAAGGCCTGAGTACACGTGTAAGCTTGGGAGGATCGTGTCGGTTTCCGTGTATTTGTGATTTTGATTTCATTCGAATGATTTTACTATTTGTTACAACTTTCATCTTCAGCTCATTTATGTTTGAAGCCCAAAAACCCAAGTTCTGGCCCAAAAAGGGTAAAGTTGTCTTTTATACACAAATCTGGACTCAAATTTCGAGATCTCAAAACTATGTCGAAAATATACTTTTTGGAAACTAGGCATTTCGAGGATCGTTTTATCCTTCTTCGTCGAGTTCATTCGAGGCCCGCAAGATCATGTTTTCATTGATACAAGATTTGGCCATTTGGGCCCCATTTGCAAGTGTTTTAAGTCAACTACTCTCTTCTCCTTCACTCTTCTCATTCTCAAACCCTAACCCTAGAGCAGCCAAAGGAGAGAAAGCCTTTCTTTCCACCTTGTTTTCTTGAATGATCAAGCTAGAAGACTCCAAAGAAGATTCCAAGACCATCACCTTCTTCCTCTCATCTCAAGCTTTCTATTGATGTCCTTTTCTTAAAAGTTAGAAGTGAACAAGCTCTCCATTGTCTTCATTTTTCTTGTTTGACCTTTTCTAGGTAAGGGCTCCAACCCATCTCCTTAATGAAGTCTTTTTAGTTCCTTAAAATCTTATTTTTCATGTTACAAACCCTTTTGTGAAAATGGGTTTCTTGTTTTTAAGATTGAGTGAGTTTTGTGTGGTTTTCATGGGTTTTGTAGTTCTTGGGACTAGCTTGAGTGAAGTGCTTGAAGAGGCTTGTGGCATCTTTGATTTAAGGCAAGTAACCAATCTAGGATGGATGTTAGCATGTGTGCATTTCATTTGTTTTCCTTGCACTCTTCTTATTCATTGGAAATTTATGGCTTGAATGGAAAATTTGGGGGTTTTGTTTTGATTGGAGAATGGGATTATAATGTCTCAATTTGTGTTTTTAAATGTGTGTTGTATACTTGGAGAGCATGGAGACTCAGGGAGTGTAGGTGGAATGAGAAACAAGAAGAAAGGAAGAAGAAAACGTGAAAAATCTGAACTCAGCTGCACTTCCCGTGCAGTTTCGGTCAACCGCTGGTCGGCTGGCGGCTAGCCGAAATCCCCATTTCGGCTAACCGCGAGCTGACGGAGCTCGGCGGTTCCCTTTCCAAAAGCTGGCTTTTTGACAGTGGGTTTCGGTCAGCTTGACGGTTAGCTAGCGGCTAGCCGCTAGAGCCCATTTCGGTTAACCGCTGGCCAACCGAACACGTACGGCTCCTTTTCCCGAGAGCTAAGTTTCAGACCTGGGTTTTAACGGTCAGCTTACGGGTAGCCGCCAGGTCGCATTTCGGCTAACCGTAAGCCTACCGAAGTCAGTTCGGTTTCTTTTCTAGAGAGCTGCGTCGGACCTGGATTTCCAGTGGTCAGCTGGCGGCTAGCCGCCAGATCCTAGTTCGGCTAGCCGACACCTGACCGCAAGCTGACCAAAACTGACACCTTTGCCTTTTTGAAGAGTGTTTGTAGGAATGAAAACTAGAACATGTTAAGTGACCTTTAGCCTGATATTGTGCACTCGAACCTGAGATGTCTTTCAACTTCCGGGGCACCAATTCTCTTTTATATTCCAACATTTGGGTTCAATTACACAAGGATCACTCAAAGGTCCTTATATGTGCTTGTTAGGCTTTGTATTCGTACTTTGGTTTTGATACAATGAACATCATTGTGCGCTCGTTTTGAAGTTTAAGCACAAGCTCGTTTTGAAGTTTTGTTTCAAGAAAAAAGGGGCCACTTCCTAAGTGTGTTATGCATATTAATTATGCCTTTTGTTAGTCATGTTTGTCGTGTTTTTATAAGTGATTTCCCCCTTTTTATCTCGACATGTTGAGACAGTATTTCGTGTGTTTTGTGCATTCATGAATTTAAGTGAACACCACTGAGCTTTGACTGCCCTTTTTCAGTTTGATCCACTGTCTGGGGGTTCTTAAACATGTGGACTGTCTGCAGACTAGTCATGTATTTATTACACATCGTGCGTGTCCGGTTCCGCGGCCGGAATCCCCGTATATGTGGGAATCGTGTCGTGATTATATTATGTATATCGTGCTTGTCGTGCGTGCTTGCTCTTTTCATTATATATGATAGAGAAAGGATGGGCTCTTTGTGGAATGTAACTATTCATGATATAATAGGTATGCATGTTAGTTTCGCTTGTATTTTGAAACGTACCTTAGTCTTTATATGTATCCTTAAACGTTTACTATTTCATGCTCATGCCTAAATTGATTACCTGCCAAATCGTTGTGTTTGACCCTTGTTTGCTGGTGCCCAGGTGCAGGTGACGTTGCCTTTGAGGAGGAGCGTCCGGAGGAGGCTTTTGAGCTACCCCCAGTTAGAGAGTGGCAGCCTGACGATGTCAACTAGACGTCGGGCAGGTTCTTGAGTTTCGCAATTTTTGTCATGGGGTTCTTTTATTATTTTGAGAATTGTATTGGCCTCTGTTGGCCTCTTATGGGTTGTAACTTAACTTAACTTACTTTGTGTAGTCTCGTAACTTGGATATATGATGGGAATGCCATGTTAACTCCTTTCTTTTGATACTATGTCTTGTTATTATTTGTCATAGCACTTAAAAATTTATTGGTGCTTATCTCGATGTGATTTACTACACGCTTCCGCAAACTTGATCGTGTGAGACAGATTCCGCGTGTTTCGGGAATCCTCACCACGGGAACCTGTGGGAAAAACATAACAACCACCAAATCAACTCGTCGCGGGCCCGGGGTCCGTTCCGGGGTCGCGACATGACAAGTCATACACTTAGTGACAAATTCTGCAATCTTTTTATTCATTTTCACCCACCAATAGTGATTCTTCAAATTCTGATACATTTTTGGTGCTCCCTGGGTGAACTGAATATCTGGTGTGGTGCGCATCCGTCATCAGCTCTAACTTGATGTCTTGCACATCTGGCACACACAACCTATCTTTGCAGTATAGGACTCCTCCAATCAATCTGAATTCTGAATGATCATCAATGTGGTCAATAATTCTCTGCAACTCAGGATCATCCTTCTGAGCTTCCTTGATCTTGTTAACTATTTATGGCTTCCAAACTTCCATAGTAGCAACTAAAACTTTCTCATTGACAGGTCATACTTCCACATCCATAGCTCTGAACTGCTCCATCCATCTCCATTCTGGCATTACACACCCACTGAAAGCTACCTTTCTACTGAGAGCATCTGCTACCACATTCACCTTTCCGGGATGGTACTTGATCGGAAAATCATAGTCCTTTATGTACTCCATCCATCTCCGCTGCCTGTTATTCAGATCCCACTATGTAAACAGGTATTGCAGGCTCTTATGATTTGTATGCACTTCAAATTTTTCTCCATACAAATAATGCCTCCACAACTTCAATGCAAAAACCACTGCTGCCAGCTCTAAGTCATGTGTGGCATATTTTTTCTCATGGTCCTTCAACTGCCTGGACCCATATGCTATCACCTTGTCATTCTACATGAGAACACAACCCAATCCAATCCCTGATGCATCTGTATAAACCACAAATCCTCCACTTCCTGAGGGTAAATCAAGTATGGGTGCTGAAGTCAACCAGATCTTCAACTCTTGAAAACTCTTCTCACATTATTCTGTCCACACAAACGGAACATCCTTCCTCGTCAACTTAGTAAGTGGAGATGCTATGGTGGAAAACCCTTTCACAAACCTCCTGTAATAGCTTGCAAGTCCAAGAAAACTGCGAATCTCCGCTACATTTCGTGGACTACCCCAATTAACAACTGCTGCTACCTTCGTAGGGTCCACTGTTAGTCCATCCTTAGAGATAATATGAACCAAAAATGCCACTTGCTCCAACCAAAATTCACATTTGTTCAGCTTAGCATATAATTGGTTGTCCCTCAAAAGCTGCAAAGACGTCCTCAACTGATGCTCATGCTCCTCCTTAGATTTTGAGTACACCAATATATCATCAATGAAGCCTACTACAAACTGATCTAGGAAAGGAGCAAACACCTTATTCATTAATGCCATAAAGACAGCGGGAGCATTTGTCAACCCGAAAGGCATCACGAAGAACTCAAAGTGGTCATATCTCGTTCGGAATGCAGTCTTAGGAATATCCTATTCTCTGACTCGCAATTGATGATATCCGGATCGTAGATCCATCTTCAAAAAGAATTGGGCTCCCTGCAATTAATCAAACATCTCACCAATCCTAGGTAACAGATACTTGTTCTTAACTGTCACCTGATTCTGCTGTCGGTAGTCTATGCACATTCTCATAGTTCCATCATTCTTCTTCACAAATATCACCGGAGCTCCCCACGGTGAAACACTAGGTCTGATGAAACCCTTATCTAGCAAATCTTCTATCTGAGTCTTCAACTCCTTTAATTTTGCTGGAGCCATCCTATACGGAGCCCTAGATATAGGTACTATACCCGGTTGCAATTCTATCGTGAAGTCCAACTCACGAACAAGTGGCAAACTAGGAATCTCATTCGGAAATTCTCGAACTACCAAAATAGCAACTGCTAATATGTACTACAAAACAATTAAAGTCAGGTCCTATGAGACTCAATACTAGCATCACAATACTAGAGATAAGGCAATGAGATCAGCCTACTTACTAACGGAATCCTCACACGCGTCCTATGGGTTCTAAAATTTTTACCCTGAGAAACCATCAATTGCTCTGATACCATGTTGTCACGTCCCCCGAACCCGATTAGAGAATAAACCGGATTCGGGGTGTGAAATTTAAGACTAATTAAAAATTTTGTCCTTTAGGCCTAAGGATCGTAAGTCCGCTGTGAGGATATTGCATTTCAAACCTCAAGTAATATAAAACCGCGGAATTCATACAATTTGAGGCATATTAAATTTCAAAGCAATGAATAACAAATCTCATTAATAGTTAAAGTTGCACAAAGAATTAAATAAAACTTAAACAATGAAGTTAATTTAATACAATGGTCATCCCAATAATCAAAGCCATTTAAAACAATAGTGATGTCAACGATAGGAAAGTTTCAACGAGAGATAAATACGAATGAAAGAAATCTAAAGATGTCCCAATGAATCTCTCTCTCTCGTGCCAGGATCAATGACGCTACTCTACGTCATCGGCACGCCACTCTCGTTCCTCCTCAACCGGTTGGAGATCCTCTGAGATCTCCTCACCTGACTGCTCCTCATAGTAGTACTCACCTGAGGTGTCTGCACACCAAGGAACAGAGTCAACGACATGTTGAGCAATAGATAAGCAAGATATAATTAAAACATAACATGCATCAAATGTGAGAGTAATGACAAGTACAGGATCGTAGGAATACAAGGAACAATACTAGGCATGTAGAATGAGTAAATATCATCCAAATCAATAACAAGAATCCTAGCAATACTAACAATCACCACTACCAATGTAATGCAATGCACAAGAGGGAGACTCCGTGGATGTCCAAGCCACCTCACGGGGTACCAGTAACAATCCTATCCGGACTACTGATACCAAAGTCCGGCTCCAGGGGGATCCAAGCTCCCGGTCCCGGGAATAGTAGCACGGTCCAAGCCCGCTCCCAACTATTCAACGCCATGGATGTCGTCCATAGTCGACTGGCCACCCCGATGTCCGAGTAACCGGCCCATCAATCAACCCCAAACTGCAGCTGGCCATGATACGTAAATAATAATAATAATAAAGTGGTGTTGACACGCGGGGAAAACCAAGTCAAGCACGTCTGGCAAGCTCAGCAAACAAAGCATGTTCTTAGGGATTATCTTATTCGAACAATACAGGATAGACCATGCACACGATAATCCCTTACATTCTAGCGAGTCTTGTTTATCAATACACGATACACGGTTCCTGAGGTACACTCTAAGTCAGGTCCTTGTCTAATTCTACAAGAGTTTATGTTTTATAATTAATTAGGTGCTTTATGCCAAGAGAGTGTACAAGGATACAAAATCGACGGATACGATTAACAAATCAAGGAGAGATTACAATAAAATCTTAGGCAAGTGTTGTCATCCTTGTACCATATGTGGTTTAACGGAGTGCGTGGGGAATTCGAATCATCAATGCTTATAAAGAATTTCTTCGGTGTACAATCATGTTGAGCATTGATTGATTCAATTCCATACGCATTCGGTTAAACCACATACAATACACGAATACCTAGACAACCCATCGGAGCACACCAAGCCACGTGCTACGATTTTAAAACCCCATTAATGGTCACGTGAGAGTCAGTTCATGGTTTCCAACATCTTAGGCCCAAACCTAGGTTACCAGTCTCAGTTTCAATAAAAATATGAGCTGAGGCAATAATCTAAGTATTTACATCACTTTCCGATCTCCGATCATATTGAAACGAGAACCATTGGATTGTACATCTCGAGGGCTTTCCAACGGTATATTAAACATTGAAATCCGACGGACGGATCAAAAGTTATGGCCATTCGAAATCTGCCAAAATTCATGAAATCTGCCCTAATGCGGCTAGCCGAATTGGCATGTTCGGCTAGCCGAAAAAGTGATCGAAGGTGACCGAAAATGCCCTGTAAAAACATGGTTACTGGAAAAGTAACCGAATGGTGACCGAATTTCATGCGGCTATCCGAATTCTGGGCAGAACCACGAGTCTTTTGAGCAAAAAATTCAATCATTTGAGTAGCTCATTCTCCGACCTCTTCCCAAACCTTTCCATAGACTATAACCTGCACAAAGAGCCACCATGCTCTTCTCCAAACCACATTTCATCCATTCATCATTTCCACTTACATCAATTAACAAACTAAGATTAACAATTAAATTAAATAAACCCAAATTCCCCAAAAGAACCTAATCTAGTATATTAATCCCAAATTAATAACAGAACATGCTTGGAATTAGGGAAACTTAACAAGAAAATACATTCAATCAATGGAAGACGTATACACATGCTTAATTATTAAATGCTGATATACTTGCCTCAACCAAGAAGAAGATTGGAATTTGGGAAATCTGAGGAGAAACCCTACTACTGCGGAAACCTCAATCTACCTCGACCAAACGCAATCTAACACGCAAAGGAGAAGAAAAGAGAGGAAAAGATTAAGAACTAACATAAATCTAAACCAAAGAGAATTGATTGAAAAGATGAAAGAGAGGGAAATCTTACCAAAGTGATGTCAATGGAAAGAGGAGATCGCGAGGAAGAAGATGAGCGGCTTGGATCGCGGGAGTGATCTCTTAGGGAAGGAGTTTTAGAGTCTTGGAAAATCAAGAAGAAGAAGAATGGTTGCGGTAGTTTTCTGGTTCGTTGCAGAGAAAGAAAAGAGATTTGGGTTAATCTCTTGTTTAAGAAGAAAGGGAGGGGAAAAAGACTAAGATGCCCTTAAGTGGGTCCGGAGAAGAAATGAATTATTAGAAGGGTTTCTGTTTGTCGGATCGCAATGAGCCAGAAGACAAAATTGATCAGTGCGACGAAATCTTTCCAACCAACGCAAAATCACGGCGATAGGAATTTTTCAGAAAAACACTCAATTTTTCCTAATTTGCAAAGTACCCGCCCTACTAGGGTCAAACGAATTCAGAATCGTACAAAACTCCGCAGGCACTATTCTAACACTAAAAGAAACTCGCTCACCATATAAACCCACTTAAATATCTAATAAAATAATAATTATAATAATATCAAAATAAACGGGTCAACGGGCTGGTTAATGGGCCCAACTGACCCAGTAAGGTCGTAGACCTTACACTCTCTCTCCATAGCAGCCACCCATCTCAGTCGTTTCTTCTTCCCTCACTGCACACCCCTGCCAACACACTCTCTTTCGTTTTCTTTCTTCTCCCTTCTTTTCTACCTTCTCTTTCCCATCACATTACTTCACTCCTACACTCACTCACAGACACGCACCCCGTCCCCACATCCACCTAAACTAGCCCATTCACTTGACCCGAGCCGAACTATAGGGAAAAGGTTCATAACCCATCAGGCCCAGATCGATATGCCTATCAAGCCTATGCACCTAGTAAATTTTTAATTTTATTATTTATTTTAAATTAGTCCTAGCCAACATCAAATTTTTCCATGCACCTAACCTGCCATGCATTTAGGCAAATATTTTATATGTTTATTTCGATTTATGTGCCAAACATGCCCATGCATCGTATGTAAGACCCCGACCCGAGTGAACCCGATTAGTGCTAATTAAGTTGCGTGTTAGTGCTAAGCTTGATTAGTGTTTTTGGCTAAGTTGGGTTTGGAATAGCTTCTGTTATATTTTGGGGATTTTGATTGGCTTTGTGTTAGTAGGGCCCTTTGGGGGTTCCCTTTCTTGACATTGCATATGTTTGAGGATTTATCGGAGATTTTTACATTCATGGTTTTAATCTCGTTTTATTGGTATTGTTAATCCCAACAACTTTTATGTTGATCCTGTTTTCGTTTGAGACCCCGAAACCCGAATTCTTGGCCTTGAGGGCAAAACAGTCATTGCACACCAAATCTGTACCCAAAACTTGAGATTCCCGAAACTCGCGAAACATATACTTTTTGGAAACTAGATATTTCGACGATCATTTCTTCCTTCTTCGTCGAATCCATCCGAGGTTCCGAATTAGATGATTTCAGCCAAGCAAGTGTCTTTAGTAGTGGGACCCATTCCCATTTGCTATATAAGGAGAACCCTTTCCTTTCATTCCCTTTTTCCAGCACAAGGAGTCTAGGGTTTGCTTTTGGCAACTTTTCTTCTTCTTCTTCTTGTTTCTTCATCCCCAAGCCACACCTAGAGCTCATCAATCAAACATTGGAGATCACCAATCACTCCCTCATCTCACAGGCTTCATCTTAGTACCATTTTTAGAGAAATCCACAACTTTGAGATCTTCATTGGAACTAAACCTTGCCATTTGTAGAACCTACAAGTAAGTAATCCTTCCATTCTTCTAGATTTGTATTCTCCTAGCCTTGGAGGAACTCTATCTTCATTATTGTGAAGTTTCCCTTTCTATTTCTTGGGTTTGACTCTTTTAGGTCTTGTTTTGGGGATTTTTGTTCATAGCTTGGATCCCTTGCTTGGAAGAGTGTTAGAGCTTTATTTCATTGTTAGAAGACACAAGGCAAGTGGATGTTTTGATCTTTATAAGTTCCATGATTTTTGGTGCTTTTCACTCATGTCTATTTATTATATTGCTTTGACATAAATGTTCATAATGGAGCTTTGGTAGTGCATTCATGGTATTGCATTTATGACTTATAAGTGTAGTAATGAATGGCATTTAATTCTTTTCTTGCTTATACCCAAAGTACTCTATGGTGAAATGGTTTCCTTCTTTCTTTGTATGGAATGGGATGTTGATGAAGGAATTGATGAATGAACAATTATTGGAGCCTTGGGAGAGGTGTAAATAGATGCATTGGAGGAGCTTTTAGCTCAGTTTTGTGTCAAGGATTAAGTAAAAGTGAGGAGAATGGTTTTGAGGAGGAGAAGGGCTCAAATCTGAACACAGTGGGTGATTCCCGCACCTGACGGTCAGCCTGCGGTCACCCGGCGGCTAGCCGCCTGGTGACTGGCGGCTAACCGCCAGGTAGCCGAAATGTCACGGTTGCTTTTCCAGAGAGCACACTTCTCCACCTGAAAACTCGGTCAGCTCCACGGTTAGCCAGCGGCTAACCGCCGAACACATCGGCGGCTAACCGCCAGCTAACCACACTTGGCGGTCAGCTTTCCAGTAAGCTGCATTTCTGCAGCCCAGCCGCGGTCAGCTGTGCGGTCATACAGCGGCTAGCCGCCTGCCCCAGCGGCGGCTAACCGCCAGCTGACCGCCAGGTAACCGAAATTCCCCAGATTTTGAAAAGCTCCCCGCTCGAACGAACTCTCCGGTTCGTTCGAGCGTTGAGCTTTGTCGATCAAATGAGATTCACTAGGCATTGTATGAGGCCATTCGAGAAAGAAACCATATCACTAGCATGTCATTTGAAGTTTCGAAAATCCAAAGTGTATAAGGAGCCCGGGATGTCTTTAAACTCAAAGAGTACCAAATCATTTCAATAATCGACATGGGACCCCTATTCACTTAAATAGATCTTGAAATCAATATTTTTCCCGAAATTGTTACAGTTCATTGTTTCACCTCATTTCCCGAGATTTGCATCACATGACTTGTTTTCCCCGAAAACATAGTGTACACTTGAAATGGTTACTTGACCCGAAGTGCATTGCACCACGTGATATGTCAGTGTGCCCTTGAGCACCCCCGTCTTGCCCGCTTGATTATATATATTTGTACTTGATTTACTTGCATTGTCTCGATTGTATTTGACCCATGAGTCGGCACCACTAAGCTTGGATAACCTCGTTGGTTTGATCCACCGACTTGGAGATCCCCCTCTTGTCCCGCCAGCTGCAGTTTGGATCCCGCTACCCGGTCATTACCGTGGTCTTGTCCTGATACCGCAGATTGCTACTGTGGTCCCCGATGCCCGGCTCGCTACCGTGGTCATGTATAGTATATGTATTTATATGAGATCCCCTGTTTCTCCTCACCTCGAGTGACTGAGATCAGGGCCTAGTTATTGCTCTATCGCCTTAATGATAGAGGACTTAGCTTCGTGTGGTCGCCATCTTGCTTATTCCCGATCCCTTGGTTACCTCATATGTTTTATCTTGTTTACATGTTTTCTAGTAAATGATTTATCTATTTTATGAGAGTTCTTGCGTAAACAACTTTCCTTATTTTTCGAGATATTTCATTTATTATATGTTGTTGTATTTTCTCACTCTCTTGCCAGACCGTCGTGTCTGATCCTTTGCTTTGGTACTCAGGTCCCGTTGCCGGTTTCCTTGAGGAGGAGCCGTAGGAGGCGGTTGGTGAGCTGCAACCTCTAGTTGAGTGGCGTGCGGACGATGTCATGTAGACATCGGGTTGCCGAGAGGCGTAACATTTTGGGGAGAACTTATTAACCATTCTTTTGGGTTATTATTCTGTAATATTGGCCTTTGTTGGCCTCTAATTTTGGGGAATGTAACTAAATAATATTTTGTCTAACTTTAACAACTTTTGGGAAACTTGCTATAGATCATTGCTCATTCTGATACCGTGTTGTTATTTGATATTAATGCTTGCATGACTAGAGTTAGTCTACTATTTGATTTGCTACACGCTTCCGCACACAAAAGAAATATTCATGCAAGGTTGTGATATCCTCACCGCGGACACCTGTGGGAAATTAAATAAATTGTATCTTGTGGATGTAGATAATCATTAATTATCATTATTCACGAATTAGTCCCGATCCCGGATTGGGAATTCCCGGTCCGGGGTCGCGACATCGTATAATTTAGTTGCGTCTTATTTTCTAGATAAAATTTAGTTGATAGAACTTAGAATTTCATAATTCAACAAAACAAAAAAAAAAGAGTTAGTTTAATTCCCAGAAAAATAAAATCCTAAGTATTAGATAAATTAAATCAATTAGGTTTAATAACTAAATTCTTCTCCTCCTCCCCTCTCCTTAGGATTAGAAAATTTATTTACAAAAGTCTAAAATTAGTTAGATAGATTAAAAAATAAAATTTCGTAATTTATCCCCTTCTCTCCTCCTCCCTTTTCATTAGGATTAGACAGATTAGATTAGGAGATTTTAGACTTTATAAATAAAACAAAAAACAAAGCAAAAATAATAATAAAAAACCCAAAAGACCAAAAACAAAGTAAAAGATATTCAAAACCCAAAAATATTAATAAATTGGAGTTAGAAATTAAATAGTAGTTTAGGCTGACTAGGTCAGACCCCGGACCCAAATCTAGGTCTCCCCCTAGCCAGGTTAGACTACTTTTAGTTTCTTTCATTCAATAAGTTAGGTCCTACTCTCTCTCTGGGCCTGCTAAGGGACCGGGAAAGCGGATGAGGGCGGTCAGGACTCTAGGATAGGGTAGAGATCTATTTAAGAAAATGGATTAGTTAGATTAAATCCAAGTAAGAAATCCCCTAGTTAGGCCCTTCTAGCCCAAATTATTAAAAACCCAAAAAAAAAAAACTATAAAACCAACAAAATTAGTCCCAAATTTTTTTTTCTCTTTTCCTCCAGCTCCGGTGCAAAATATTCATTTGAATTCAAAATTAAAGGGAATAGAGGCTGATTCCGAGAATCCGAATTAATGAGAATAACGAGACGAGTGATTTCAAACACCCCAATATCATTTTATTTTCTTTTGGCCCATCATCAACCAGCCCCAATATCAGTTTATTTACCTTTGGCCCATCATCGGCCATGCACTTTTATCACTTGCGTATCGCACGCAAACCCACAGAAATTAAAACTCAAAGTTCCGTTTGCATCGTTTCTTTGATTCGAAGAATCAACCTTTTACCCTTAGTCGTCAAAGGACATTGAAGGGGGCACCTGGGAACGGGACTGATCCTCTTCTAAATATTTGGCACCTTCCCCCGGTTTTCTTAGTTTGTCTCCATTTTATTTCATTTACCCCCCTAGAATACTTGGATTTAATTTTGATTAGTCTGCATGGCTCTAAATGTTGATTTCCCCTGCTTAGTTCACTGTGACCCAATTTTTGATACTCGTAATTCGACCCAAATTAAGTGACAAGACCGTCGTGTGTCGCCGGCGGCACATTAGATGAGAGAAGAACCCATCCCATTTTCTCTCGCTTTCTTTCGACTTTCGTCGAAGGACGGTGTTACAGCTGTATCCGTAGTTGGCGATCATGATCCGTCGATTTTGAGGGTAGTTAGAATCCTCATTTTCGATGTAATTTTTAAATATCTCATATAGTTGAATGGTGATTTCCCTTCCTTGGGGGATCAAAATTCACATCCGACAACGATGTGTGTGGGAAGAAAGAGGGAAATGAAAAGAGGGGTAAAATGGGGATTTTTTGTGTTTGGAAAGAAATAATGTGATTTTTAAATTATTGTGATGTGTGTGGAGAGAATTTGTGTGGGGAAAGATATATTTTGTGTGCCAATAGCAAGCCCCCAAGTCTAAAGCGAAAAGACATGTGATTTTTTAATGGTCAAGTTTGCCCTCAATTGTTTTATCATATGACAACAATACCCATATAAAAGTACCCCACTTCCCAATCTCATCTCTTCCTCTCCTGGGAAAACCCTAGCAAAGACGAGAGCTCATCGTCTTCAATGCTAGGTACATCTCTATCATTGATCCAGACCATTTTCAAGATTTTTTAATGTTTGGATATGCCATTGATCTGATAGTCACGCTCTTAGTATGATACTGTGTGAAGTATATGTATTTGGAAGAAGAACCTCTTAGTTAGAAGATGGGCTTGTATCTCTACACACAGAGAAGTGAGATTTCTTAAAAGAGGAATTTTGGATCACCGTCTATGTATGTAAAGAAGATGGGCTCACGTCTCTGTGTGCTGATTCTTAGAAGTGGACATTTTCGACACATCTTTTAGACTCAAATTCCTCTATTGAGCAGATTGTGTTACAATAATAGTGCATGCCTGGATACATGATGGTAGTAAATTGGGGCAAAAGATGGAAAGATCTCATTATGTAAATGGTTTGACAAAATAAGAGAACTCGTTTCTACTCATTGGATTTGATGATAAATTGCACATGGGTTTGATGGTTTTTCCTATTATTTTTCCCTAAATAATTAAAGTATTGCATATGGATTTTATCTTCTATTCGTTTTTGAATTTTGTTGTTGGGATTTTAATACATTTTTCTTGATCGAACATAACTGGACAGAACGAGGACTGCAGTCTCATACTAGGTGTGAAATGCTTAAATAATGAATGGATATAGATAGATAAGGTGGGGCACATAGGATAAAAGATAGATAAGGTGGGCATCGGTTGGGCACTGATGGGTGGGCATCAATGATGGGTGGTCAATAGATATGCTGAGAAGTGAAATTCTAAGGTGAAGTATGAAATTTGACGGGCAGGCATTGGGTTGTTTTGTTATTTCAAAGTGGATATTGATTGCTACTGTATCACATCAATCAACCAATTTCCCGATGATGCCAACCATTAGTCCGAATCAACCCACTATGATGACCTTTTTGAAGATGATGACTATTGGAAATACGTAAATTGGGACGGAAAGACCAAAATTCAGACCAGACAATCTTAGAACTGACATGGTAATCGACTGCCCAGACCTCTATAAGGTGTACTTCGACGATGATATCACACATGAGGAGTCATAGATCGGTGCTTACCCCCAGTGTCACGCCCCTGAACCAGAACCTCGAGGGCGGGAAATGGGATTAAGCATAAATGTATTTTACTTCTCCCAGGATCCGCGTGTGTGAAGACAACACATCTCAACTCATTCTGAATATTTTACGGAAGCATTTGTGGCGTTGCGACCCGAAGTCCGTGGCCATCGGATTCCGCGTCGCACTCAACCTTTAGCACATAGCTAATATATCAAGAATCATATCAGACTGGAGTAACCATCACAATAAATTACAGAGCTGACAGCAACAGGATATTACATTCCCAAATATGTTCAAGTTACAATTATCAATGTACATTAATTAAGAATCCCAAGAAAAAGGCTAATAAAAGCCATACAACAAAAGGCTATAAACTACTACCCAAATGTGACGTAGCTCCGATGTCAAGCTCAATGTCTACATGACATAGCCGACAAAACAACCTGCAAAACATGGCTCCACAGCCAACTCAAGCACTCAACTCGGACGAAGAAATCTGAACCTGAGTACCAAAAGTAGTGGGTCAGACACGACGGTCTGGCAGGTGGATGAAAAGATAACAAATATACTGCAGAATAAAACATATGATAAATCATGCTATTCGATCAAATGCTGCATATAGTTCAACGGGTGCAAAATCGTGGATCTCGGGTAAAACATGTATTCGTTTCAAGCATGGGTAAAACATGAAGATCTAATAAAACATGTGTTCTCTTACATCATCTATAATCATAGATATTTGAGAATCGGGCGTTCGTCTAAAACATGTATAAATATAGTGGTTTGACAAAACAAACGACCATTTGAGACTTAGGTAAGGACATAAGTATACAACAAATCAGGTATTCATAGTAGTCTGGCAAAACCGAAGTCCATATGAAACATATGTAAAAAATACGGATATTTAACAACCGGGTGTTCATTTAAAACAGGTGTAATCAAAGAAATCTGACCAAAACTAGTATTCATTTATCCATAATTCAAAGCATGGTATTCAACAAGTCGGGCATTCATTTAAAACATGTGAAATCACATAAATCTAGTAAAACCATCGATCGTGTGAAACATATATAAAAGCATGGATATTCGCCCAACCGGCTTTCATTTAAAACATGTGCGGGTACAAAGAACAGAAGACAATATAATAATAACTGAATTTACATTGGAGAATATTAACACTTGTTTAAATAACAACTTTCATAAAGAAAACGAATCATTTATCGGAAAGCAAGTAAGCAATATAAAACGTGTCGGGTATCCAAGGAATCGGGAACTAGCAAGATGACAACCACACGAAGCTAAGTCCTCTATCACTAAAGCGATAGAGCAAGAACTAGGCCCTGATCTCAGTCACTCGAGGTGAGGAGAAACAGTGGATCTCATGAATGCATATACATATACTATACATGACCACGGTAGCGAGCCGGGCATCGGGGACCACAGTAGCAATCTGCGGTATCGGGACAAGGCCACGGTAATAACCGGGTATCGGGATCCGAGCTGCAGCTGGCGGGATAAGAGGGGGATCTCCAAGTCGGTGGATCAGACCAACAGGGTTATCCAAGCTTAGTGGTGCCGACTCATAGGTCAAATACAATCGAGACAATGCAAGTAAATCAAGTACAAATACATAATCAAACGGGCAAGACGGGGGTGCTCAAGGGCACACTGACATATCATGTGGTGCAATGCACTTCGGGACAATAACTGTTACCAGAGTAACTCCAATGCTTTCGGGAAAACAAGTCATGTAATGCAAATCTCGGGAAATGAGGTGAAACAATGAACTATAACAGTTTCGGGTAAAAACATCGGTTTCAAGATTTATTTAAGTGGATAGGGTCCCGTATGTCGATTATAACAATTACTTGGTACTCCTTGAGTTTGAAGACATTCCGGGCTCCTTATGCACTTTTACGATTTTCAAAGATTTCGAATGACATCTTCGTGATATGGTTTCTTTCTCAGATGGCCTCACGCAGTGCCTAGTGAATCTCCTTCGATTGACAAAGCTCAGCGCTCGAACGAACCGGAGAGTTCGTTTGAGCGAGGAGCTTTTCGAAATCTGGGGAATTTCGGTTACCTGGCGGTTAGCCACCGCTGGGGCAGGCGGCTAGCCGCTGGCTGACCGCGGCTGGGCTGCAGAAAATGCAGCTTACTGGAAAGCTGACCGCCAAGTGCGGTTACCTAGCGGTTAGCCGCCGATGGGGTCGGCGGTTAGCCGCTAGCTAACCGTGAGGCTGACCGTGTTTTCAGGTGGAAAATGATGCTCTCTGGAAAAGGAACCGTGACATCTCGGCTACCTGGCGGTTAGCCGTCAGTCACCAGGCGGCCAGCCGCCGGGTGACCGCAGGCTGACCGCCAGTGCGGGAATCACCCACTGTGTTCAGATTTGAGTCATTTTCCTCCTCAAAACCATCCTCCTCACTTCCACTTAATCCTTGCCACATAACTGAGCTAAAAGCTCCTCCAATGCAACTATTTACACTTCTCCACAACTCCAATATGGGTTCATCTCCTCACCTCTTCCATCAACATCAATTCCAATACAAGGAAAGAAGGAAAGAAACCATTTCACAAACATTCATTTAGGATATAACCAAAGGACAATACATGCTAAACCAACATGTTTACAAAACATTAAATGACTTAGCCCACCACATTCCTCATGAAAACTCCAATGAAAAGGTAAAACTAAACATCTCCTTTCTTCTCACTTAAAACCAAACCAAAGGGAGGAATCTCCATTGTATACAAGGGTCCATTTGCCACAATCAAGGGGTAATTAAAAACCATTGATCCCATTTCCAAACCAAAAGATTAGTTGGCCAAACTCTTTAAATGAGCTTCTATTTCAAATCCATACAAGCTAGTAAACATAAACATGGGTGGGGAAACCAACCCCATTCATTTCAAGACCATATGAGCAACTTTGACAATTTGAAAGCATATCTTTCCAAGAAATTAACAAGAGAGAAACAACCATTGATATGCAAATTTCGAAATCAATATATATGTGGCAAGAAGCATATGTGAAAACATGTATCCAATGATCAAGGACAAGTAATAAAACTTAGGATTTTCTCATAAAACTTTGATAACATTCAAACCATCCATTCATCCACTTGCCTTTGACTCTAATCAAGCAAACCAAGCTCCTAATCACCTCTCAAGCTCAAGATCAACAATCTCTACAAAAACCCCCAAAACAAACCCTAAAATGGGTTAAACAATGAAATGACAAGGAAACCTTCCAATAATCAAGGTGGAGCTTCTCTAAGGCTAGAAGATTACAAATCTAGAAGATGAAGAAGAACACTTACTTGCAAGGTCCTCTAATGGACAAGGTAAGCTCAAAAGAAGTCTTGTAATGGAGGGTTCTCTTCACAAATGGTATCAATGGAAAGCTTGCAAGATGAGGAAGAAGAAGACGGTCTCCATTTCGAGTTTGGTGCAAGATTGGTGAGGATTTGAGATGGAGAAGCAAGAAGAAGAAGAGGAAACACAAGAGCAAACCCTAGGCTCAGTTGTGTGCTGGAGCAATGGAGAGGAAATGAGCAATGAAGGGGATGGGTTCCTCTTATAAGCAAGTGAGGTTTGGGTCCCACAACTTAAAGAACTTGGGTGGCTGAAATCATCTAATTCGGGACCTTGGATGGATTCGACGAAGAAGGAAGAAATGATCGTCGAAATATCTAGTTTCCAAAAAGTATATGTTTCACGAATTTCGAGAATATCGAGTTTTGGGTACAGATTTGGTGTGCAATGACTGTTTTGCCCTCAAGGCCAAGAAATCGGGTTTCGGGTTCTCAAATGGATACGGAATCAACATGAAAGTTGTAGGATTCCTCAAGATGAATGCAACGGACCAAAAACACAATACGAAACCAATCGGAAAAATCTCACAAGTAAAAGCAAAGCCAAAAAGGGAACCCCCAAAGGGCCCCACAAGCTACCAAAGCACTCAAAAGCCCAAAACTAGAAGAAAGCCCATTCTAGCTCACAAACTCAACCCAACAAATACTAATCCCACTAAAAGAAACTAATCCATAAATAAAACAACACTAATCCAAGAGATTAGGGGTCGGGTTCTCACACCCAGCCTAACCACTCCCGAAACATAGGGCTGCCACAAGCGCACCTCCGGTCAAGACGGATCCGCCCACCGCGATTACCTCTGATCACGAATACACCAGATCCATGCTTGCAATTACCCAGCGCAGACCGAGGAGGTTGTCGAAGAAAGAGCTCACATTCAGCTAGAGACTGGGATAGAATGTAACCTCTTGCGGCACCTGACGAAAATACCCGCCAAAGTGTCAATCCTTGACTTTATCAAGACTTCCCCGATGCATCAGAAACACTTGATGGACGCCATCACCCACTTACAAGTTCCAGAAAATATAACCTCGGAGCAACTAAGGACGTCCATCGCCTCCTTGTCTCCAGAGACTTTCTTGCCAATCCTCAACTTCATCGAGGAGGAATTAGAAGAGATACCGCATGAAGCAAGAACCTTTCCCCTACATCTCACAGTTAGGGTTGCAGAGAAAGAAATATCTGGTGCTCAAGTAGACACGGGGGAGTCTTTGAATATCTATTTGCTAAAAACGTACAAGACGCTGGATTTGACCACTAAGGACCTAACCCCAGCCCCGTTAGTGGTGACAGGGTACGTCGGAAACCGGAAAAACGTTTGTGGGAAGATCATGTTATTGGTGCAAGCCGGCCCGATTTCGGTGCCCGAAGAGTTCTATGTCATGGATATCCCGACGACCTTTAACTTGATATTAGGGCGTGGCTGGCTGAATCACATGAAGGCGGTCATGTCCACTAGGCACCAATGCATTAAGTTTCCCCATCTAGGAAAAATCGTGAAGCTAATGGGGGACCCGCCAGTTATTGAACCAGAAGGACTCCAGATACTCCCCACCCTGCAGTCGGCTCCTATCCCGCCTGGAACGAAGCCCATGGATACGAGATCGATCCTATTATTTCCTTAACAGATATCGATCCTGTCCGGAGTATGATACCCGATCCGGTCCCTCTGAACCACCTTTAAAAAAAGAATGCATACAAGGTTGGAACCTCATGAGGAAGCTCGGGTATCAGCCAGGATTGGGATTAGGCAAGAACGAGGAGGGGATCCTTGACCTCGTCATCCCTGAAGCAAGGATAGGGACAAAAGGGTTAGGATTCGACCTGTATGATCAGGTAACGTTCTCTAGGAAGAATTGGAAACTGGGCGAGCACTTTGTCAGGCATAGCAAACTCCTAGATCCCAACGAACCTCCCAATGGAGGGGGATGCCATGAGGTCTGCCCCTAGAAGAAAGGGAAAGAACCTTTAATAGAAGGTATAACCGATTCATCATCTGAGGACGAAAAGGTTGAGACTTACGAAGATATCTTTGGTACTTGGGAAGGATTCCTTGAATCCGAGGAAATTAGAAGATCAAGTCTCCCCCTAGAAGAAAGTTTCCAAGCTCTGTTGTACAACATGATTAGTGCCAGTGATTTAGCGAAGTTACCAAAAAAAAAAAAAAAAAAACACCGATTTCCGACAAGAGAGACAATTGTGAAACATGGGAGATCGAAGACCCCAATAGTCAGGAAGTCGTGTATTGGCCGGCCGCGTGGCGACACTAGAGGGCAGGGCCATCAGAAGAAGACAACAAAACCTGGGAGATCGAAAATCCTGAAGACGACGAAGTGGTGTATCGCCCAGCAGCTTGGCATTGCCCGAGGCAGGGACCTTCCTCCTTAGATAGCCCTTCCACAACAAACTGTACCATATCATTCCAAAAAACAAAAAAAAATCACAAAACCTCAAAATCACCAAAAAATTAGAAAACCAAAAACCCAAAAATATAGGTTGCTTAAGAGTAGACACCACTGACCATCGCATGACCATAGGGAGACCTAAGCACTAGAAAATTCCTCCAGTAGAGCTATCACGGCTAGAGGAAATCATGACCCGGTTCAGTGAGATAGGATACGAGTCGATGCCCATTATCTCGGAGCCAGAATCATCTTCAGGAACCAAGGATGCTAAAGACGAAATGGGCGTTTATGAATTAATAGATACTGAAGGAGAGGACGATGAAATCTCGGAAGAATTCCAGAGAGTCATCAAGAGATTTGACGAGCAAACTCAAACAACGGCTAAAAAGACCAAAAAGATAAACTTGGGGACTGAGGAAAGGCCCAAACTAGTCCAGATCAGTGCATGCCTGGGGCCCGACGAAGAAGAGAAGATCCTAAGAGTTCTGAATGAATACCAGGACGTATTCGCATAAGACTACCTTGACATGTCAGGATTGGACCCGCTTCAGGTAGAACATCGAATCTCATTGGAAGGAAATGTGAGACCAGTAAAACAAAAGTTAAGGAGGATGCTCCCCGACATCGCAGTGAAAGTGAAAGAGGAAGTTGACAAACTCCTCCAGGCCAAATTCATCAACGTGGTGTTGTTCCCTCAATGGATCGCCAATATAGTCCCGGTCAAGAAGAAGGATGACTTCCCCTTTCCACACATAGATGTGCTCGTTGACAACACTGTTGGGCATGCAATGCTCTCGTTTATGGATGGATACTCAGGGTATAATCAAATAAAGCTCTCGGCAGAGGATCAAGAAAATACCTCATTTACTACACCCTTGGGGACTTATTGTTATGTTGTAATTGTTAGACCCCGACCCAGACCATTTCGATTAGTGTGCGTTAGTGCGTGTTTAGTCCTAAGTGGGTTTAGTCGTCGTTGGGTTAGAAATGATTAGTTTAGTCTTGGACATAGCTTTGAAAATTTTGAGAACGTTTAGTAATAGTCAGACACACTCAGGAAGGCCTGAGTGTACGTGTAAGCTTGGGAGGATCGTATCGGTTTCCGTATATTGTGATTTTGATTTCATTTGAATGATTTTACTATGTGTTACAACTTTCGTCTTCAGCCCATTCATGTTTGAAGCCCAAAAGCCCAAGTTCTGGCCCAAAAAGGGTAAAGTGATCTTTTATACACAAATCTGGACACAAATTTCAAGATCTCATAACCATGTCAAAAATATACTTTTTGGAAATTAGATATTTCGAGGATCGTTTTATCCTTCTTCGTCAAGTTCATTCGAGGCCCGCAAGATCGTGATTTGGATGAAGTTTTGAGCCCCTCTTGTGGTGTATATAAAGGGGTTAAAAGGAGATTGTAGAAGGAAGAGATAGAGAGGAGTTGAACTGCCCCGAAATCAGTTTTTGGACAGTTCGCTCGAGCGAACATGACACTTCGCTCGAGCGAAGTGTCCAGAAAAGGGTTCGGAGCATTCCTGTAGTTGGTCGCTCGAGCGGACCCCTTGGTCGCTCGAGCGGACATCCCAGAACTTGTTCCAGAGAGTGGTTAGTTCGAGCGCACCAAAACTTCGCTCGAGATAATGATTTCGCTCGAGCGACCTCAAATGTACTCGAGCGAACCCACCCAGACAACCATTCCAGAGAGCTCCTTGCTCGAGCGAACTCCCCGGTTCGCTCGAGCGATCTCTCCGGTTCGCTCGAGCGATGAGCTTTGTCGGTCAAAGGCTATGTTGGGACAATGATGAACTATTTAAACGTTTTGGGACTATTCATTGAGAACCCCTCTATGTCAAGGAGATTTACAAAGAAATGTATGAGACCATTGGAGAAAGAAACCACATCACAAGGATGTCATTTGAAGTTTTGAAAATTCAAAGTGTATAAGGAGCCCGGAATGTCCCCAAACTCAAAGAGTACCAAATTGTTATTAGATTGACATACGGGATCCCTATTCACTTCAAATAAATCTTGAACCGACACTTTCCCGAAATCTTAATTGTTTATTGTATTTCACTGTTCCCGAGATTTATATTACATGACTTGTTTTTCCAAAAGCATCGAAGTTACACTGGTAACAGTTACTTGTCCTGAAATGTATTGCTTGACATGAAATGACAGTGTGCCCTTGAGCACCCCTGTACTGCCCGTTTACTTATTTGTACTTGATTTACTTGCACATGTCTCGAATTGTAACTTGACCTATTAGTCGGCACCACTAAGCTTGGATAACCCTGTTGGTCTGATCCACCGACTTGGAGATCCCCCTCTTGTCCCGCCAGTTGCAGTTTGGATCCCGCTACCCGGTTATTACCGTGGTCTTGTCCCGATACTGCAGATTGCTACTGTGGTTCCCGATGCCCGACTCGCTACCGTGGTCATGTATATGTATTTATGAGATCCACTGTTTCTCCTCACCTCGAGTGACTGAGATCAGTGCCTAGCTATTGTATTTATTGGATCCACTGTTTCTCCTCACCTCGAGTGACTGAGATCAGTGCCTAGTTATTGCTCTGTCACTTTAGTGATAGAGGACTTAACTTCGTGTGGTTGCCATCTTGCTAGTTCCCGATTCCTTGGATACCCTACATGTTTTATATTGCTTATTTGTTTTCCGGTAAATGATTCATTTCTTTTATGAAAGTTATTATTTAAACAGGTGTTAATATTTTCCATGGTAAATTCAGTTATTGTTATGTTGTTTCCCGTTCCTTGTACACACACGTGCGTTTAAATATGTTTTACATGACACTTGTTTTGCCAGATCCCTATGTTTTTACATGTTTTAAATGAATACCCGATCTGTTAAATATCCGTGCTTTTAAATATGTTTTACATGACACTTGTTTTGCAAGATCCCTATGTTTTTACATGTTTTAAATGAATACCCGATCTGTTAAATATCCGTGCTTTTAAATATGTTTTACATGACACTTGTTTTACCAGATCCCTATGTTTTTACATGTTTTAAATGAATACCCGATTTGTTGAATATCCGTGCTTTTAAATATCTTTTAAATGACACTTGTTTTGCCAGATCCCTATGTTTACCCATGTTTTAAATGAATGCCCGATTTGTTAAATACTCATGCTCTTAGATATGTTTCAAATGAACATTTGTTTTGTTAGATTTCTATGGTTACACACGCTTTAAATGAATACACAGTTTGCCGAATACTCATGCTTTTACATATGTTTCAAATGAACATTTGTTTTGTCAGATTTCTGTGGTTACACACGCTTTAAATGAATACCCGGTTTGTCGAATACTCATGCTTTTACATATGTTTTGTTAGATCTCCATGTTTAACATGCTTTAAACGAATACATGTTTTGTCAGAGATCCACAATTTTCCACCCGTTTAATTATATGCAGCAATTGATCAAATAGCATGATTTATCATATGTTTTAATTCTCAGCATATTTATTATCTTTTCATCCACCTGCCAGACCGTCGTGTTTGACCCATTACTTTTGGTACTCAGGTCCAGACTTCTTCGTCCCGAGATGAGTGCTTTTGTTGGCTGTGGAGCCATGTTTTGCAGGTCGTTTTGTCGGCTATGTCATGTAGACATTGAGCTTGACATCGGAGTTGCGTCATATATGGGTAGTGGTTATTAACTTGTTATTGTATGACTTTTATTAGCCTTTTCTTGGGATTCTTAATAAATGTACATTGATAATTGTAACTTGAACACATATGGGAATGTAATATCCTGTTACTGTCAGCTCTGTACTTTGTTGTGATGGTTACTCCAGTCTGATATGGTTCTTGACATAATAGCTATATGCTAGAGGTTGAGTGCGACGCGGAATCTGATGGCCACGGACTCCGGGTTGTAACGCCACGAAAGCTTCTGCAAAATACTCAGAGTGTATTGGAATGTGTTGTCGTCTTCACTCACGCGGATCTTGGGAGAAAGAAAAATATAATTACCCTTAATCCCATTCGCGCCCCGAGGTTCTGGTTCAGGGGCGTGACAGTATATCAAGGATTATGACTTTCCCATCAAATATCATCCAGGCAAAGTGAATGTTGTAGCTGATGCTTTGAGTAGGAAATCAGTAGTCATGGCCAGTTTGAGAGGAATTGGTGTCTTACAGCAGTTTGAAGAGTTGGGTGTGGAAGTGCAAACCCTGAAATTGGGTGCGATCTTAGCAAACATGACAGTATCAGAACCTACCTTCGCCCAGAAGATCAAAGAAAGTCAGTTGCAAGACCCGGACTTGGCAAAGATAGTAGAACATATCACAGAACGTCCCGATTTCAAGTGGGTGAATGGAATATTGTATTTTCGTGACCGGTTGTGTGTTCCAAATGTGGACGACTTGAAGAGTGAGATAATGAATGAAGCTCACAGCACGAGATATTCTATGCATCCGGGTAGCACGAAGATGTACCACAATTTGAAGAATAGATTTTGGTGGAACAACATGAAGAGAGAAATAACAGCTTTTGTGTCTCGTTGTCTAACGTGTCAGTTGATTAAGGCATAGCACCAGAAGCCCTCAGGTTTGTTACAACCGTTGGAGATTCCAGAGTGGAAATGGGAACACATCACCGTGGATTTCGTTTCCGGTTTTCCGAATACCAAGAAGGGAAATAATGCAATTTGGATTATTGTAGATCGTCTGACAAAGTCTGCTCATTTCATTCCGATGAAGACAGGGAATATGATGCATATGGCACCGTTTGCAAAGTTATTTGTTAATGAGATTGTTAGTAAACATGGTCAACCCATCTCCATTACTTCAGACAGAGACAGTAGATTTGTTTCAAAGTTTTGAAAAACTCTTCATGAGTCGATGGGTACCAAACTCCAGTTCAGCAAGGCATATCATCCTCAGACCGATGGTCAGTCAGAAAGGACGATACAGACTCTCGAAGACATGTTAGGTGCTTGTGTATTGGATTTCAAGGTTTAGTGGGACGAGTGCTTACTACTTTGTGAGTTTGCTTATAACAATAGTTACCACTCTAGCATCGGTATGGCACCTTTCGAGGCACTTTATGGTAGGAGATGTAGAACTCCGGTTTGCTGGGAAGAAGTCGGTGAGCGTAGTTTTCATGGACAGACGATAGTTGGAGAGACAAGTGACAAGGTCAAGCTGATTTAGGAATGTTTGAAGATCACCCGAAGTGGGCAGAAGAGTTATGCAGATACTCGCCGAAGAGAATTGCAGTTTCAAGTGGGTGACAAAGTATTTTTGAAGATCTCACCAGTTAGAGGGACTTTTAGGTTTGGATAGAAGGGCAAATTATCTAGAAGGTTTATTGGTCCGTATGAGATTTTGAGCAAGATTGGAGATGTTGCTTATAGGCTTGCGTTACCGCCAGAACTCTCCGGGGTACATAATGTATTTCATGTTTCTATGCTTAAGAAATATGTCTCTAGTCCTGCACACATTCTACAGCACGAACCTTTGGAGATTCGGGAAGATGCCTCGTATGTGGAAAGGCCGATCAAGATCATTGATACCAAGGAGCAAGAATTGAGAAATCAGACTATTCATTGGGCCAAGGTACTTTGGGAAAATCACGAACCAGAAGAAGCCACCTGGGAATTGAGAGAGCAAGTGCAGAGGAAGTATCCACAGCTTTTACCAGAGGTAATTGTTTGATTTATTTGGTGGACCAAATATCCTAAGGGGTGGAGGATGTTAGACCCCGACCCAGACCATTTCGATTTGTGTGCGATTAGTGCGTGTTTAGTCCTAAGTGGGTTTAGTCGTCGTTGGGTTAGAAATGATTAGTTTAGTCTTGGACATAGCTTTGGGAATTTTGAGAACGTTTAATATTAGTCAGACACACTCAGGAAGGCCTGAGTGTACGTGTAAGCTTGGGAGGATCGTATCGGTTTCCGTGTATTGTGATTTTGATTTCATTTGAATGATTTTACTATGTGTTACAACTTTCGTCTTCAGCCCATTCATGTTTGAAGCCCAAAAACCCAAGTTCTGGCCCAAAAAAGGTAAAGTGGTCTTTTATACACAAATCTGGACACAAATTTCAAGGTCTCATAACCATGTCAAAAATATATTGTTTGGAAACTAGATATTTCGAGGATCGTTTTATCCTTCTTCGTCAAGTTCATTCGAGGCCCGCAAGATCGTGTTTTTGTCAATACAAGGTTCAAGTTCATTGGGTCCCACTTGCAAGTGCTTTAAGGTCAACTCTCTTCTTTTTCCCTCCTTTACTCTTTTCATTCTAAAACCAAACCCTAGAGCAACCAAAGGAGAGAAAACCCTCTTTTCTCCCATCTTCCTCACCTTGTATGATCAAGTTAGAAGTCTCCAAATGGAATTCTAAGACCATCATCTTCTTCCACTCATCTCAAGCTCTCCATTGATGTCCTTTTGGCTTGAGAGTTAGAAGTGAACAAGCTCTCCATTGTCTTCATTCTCTCTTGTGCGACCTTTTCTAGGTAAGAACTCCAACCCATCTTCTTAATGAAGTCTTTTTAGTTCCTTAAAATCTTATTTTACATGTTACAAAACCTTCTGTTAAAATGGATTTCTTGTTTTTAAGATTGAGTGAGTTTTGTGTGGTTTCTTGGGTTTTGTAGTTCTGGGGTTTAGCTTGAGTGAAGTGCTTGAAAAAGTTTGTGGCATTTTTTATCTAAGGCAAGTAACCAATCTAGGATGGATGTTAGCATGTGTGCATTGCATTTGTTTTCCTTGCACTCTTCTCATTTATTGAAAAATTTGGGGAAATTGTTTTGATTGAAGAATGGGATTTTAATGTGTCAAATTGTGTTTTGAAATGTGTGTTTTACCCTTAGAGAGCATGGAGGCTCAAGAAGTGCAGGTGGAATGAGAAACAAGAAGAGAATGTGAAAATTTTGAACTCAGCTGCACCTCCCGTGCAGTTTCGATCAGCCGTCGGTCAGCTGGCTGCTAGCCGAAATCCCCATTTCGGCTAACCGCGAAATGACCGAGTTCGGCGGTTTCCTTTCCAGAAGCTGGCTTTTCGACAGTGGGTTTCGGTCAGCTTGGCAGTCAGCTAGCGGCTAGCCGCGATTCCCCATTTCGGCTAACCGCTGGCCAACCGAACGTTTTCGACTCCTTTTCCTGAGAGCTAAGTTTCAGACCTGGTTTCCAGCGGTCAGCCCTACGGTCAGCTTACGGCTAGCCGCCAGATCGCTTTTCGGCTAACCGTGAGCCAACCGAAGTTAGTTCGGTTTCTTTCTAGAGAGCTGCGTTGGACCTGGATTCCCAGCGGTTAGCATGTCGGTCAGCTGGCGGCTAGCCGCCAGATCCTAGTCCGGCTAGCCGACACCTGACCGCGAGCTGACCGAAATTGACAAATTGCCTGTTTTGAAGAGGATTTGCAAGAATGAAAACTAGAACATGTTAAGTGACCTTTAGCCTGATATTGTGCACTCGAATTTGAGATGTCTTTTAACTTCCGGGGCACCGATTCTCTTTTAAAATTTCCAACATTTGGGTTCAATTACACAAAGATCAACCAAGGGTCCTTACATGTGCTTGATAGGCTTTGTGTTCGTGCTTTGGTTTTTGACACGATGAATATCATTGTCTACTCGTTTTGAAAGTTTAAGTACAAGCTCGTTTGAAGAATTGTTTCAAGAAAAAGGGGATCACTTCCTAAGCGTGTTATGCATATTAATTATGCCTTTTGCTAGTCGTGTTTGTTGTGTTTTGATAAGTGATTTTCCCCCTTTTTATCTCGACATGTTTAGACCGTGTTTCGCGTGTTTTGTGCATTCATGAATCTAAGTGAACACCACTGAGCTTGGACTGCCCTTTCAGTTTGATCCACTATCTGAGGGTCCTTAAACATGTGGACTGTCTGCAGACTGGTCGTGTATTTATTACACATTGTGCGTGTCCGGTTTCGCGACCGAAATCCCCGTATATGTGGGAATCGTGTCGTGATTATATTATGTATATCGTGCTTGTCGTGCGTGCTTGCTCTTTTTATTATAAATGATAGAGAAAGGATGGGCTCTTTGTGGATTGTAACTATTCATGATATTATATGTACTCATGCTAGTTTGTTTTAGTATCTCAACTTTGTTATGTATTCTTGGAAATGTATCTCAGTCATTGTGGTATTTCAAATAAGGGATTTGCCCTTTTATGTTTTATTAGAACGTTTATCGTTTCATGCTCATGCCTAAATTGATTACCTGCCAAATCGTTGTGTTTGATCCTTGTATGTTGGTGCCCAGGTGCAGGAGACGTTGCATTTGAGGAGGAGCGTCCGGAGGAGGCTCTTGAGCCACCCTTAGTTAGAGAGTGGCAGCCCGACGATGTCAACTAGACTTCAGGCGGGTTCTTGAGTTCGTCGTTTTGTCATGGGTTTACTTTATTATTTTGAGAATTGTATTGGCTTCGGTTGGCCTCTTATGGGATGTAACAAAAACTTAACTTACTTTGTGTAGCCTCATAACTTGAATCTTGATGGGAATGCCACATTAACTCCTTCTTTTGATACTATGCCTTGTTATTATTGGTTATAGCACTTAAAAATTTAGTGGTGCTTATCTTGATGTGATTTGTTACACGCTTCCGCAAACTTGATCATGTGAGTCAGATTCCGCGTGCTTCGGGAATCCTCACCGCGGGAACCTGTGGGAAAACAATGTAACAACACCGTCGCGGGCCCGGGATCCGTTTCGGAGTCACGACAGTAATGCCCTTCGGACTGAAGAATGTGGGTGTAACTTGCCAAAGAGCCATGATGGCAATATTTCACGACATGACGCATGACTGTATGGAGGTATATGTCGACGACATCTTTGTTAAATCCCAAACTTGTGCAGACCATGCCACGGCTCTAAGGAGAGTTCTCCAAAGGTAAAGAGAAACACAATTAAAAATGAGTCCAAAAAATTGTGTCTTCGGGGTGTCGTCAGGAAAACTTCTAGGGTTCATGGTTAGCAATCGGGGTATTGAGGTGAACCCGTCAAAGGTGAAAGCCATCCTTGAAATGCCGCCGCCTAAGAACTTAAAAGAGCTAAGAGGTTTAATCGGGAGATTACAATTCATTCGCCGATTCATATCGCAACATTCACAAAGATATGAACCCTTCTATAAGTTGCTAAAGGGAGGAGCTCAGTACGACTGGGACGATGACTGGCAGAAAGCGTTTGAGGAGCTAAAAAAATATCTATTGAATTCCCCAGTTCTTAAACCTCCTATTAAACACAAGCCCCTTATCCTATACGTTTAAACCACCGAGACGGTGATAGGGGTTGTTCTAGGTCAACACAATGACACGAGTAGGAAAGAAAATGCAATCTATTACCTGAGCAAATCTCTCTTGCCATATGAACAAAAATACTCCTTGATGGAAAGAACCTGCTTAGCGGCGGTTTAGGCCTCCCAGAAGTTAAGACATTACTTCTTAGCCCACTCGGTCAGACTGCTGGCCAGGATGGATCCTTTAAAATATATCTTCGAAAAACCCGTCACTTCAGGGCGAATGGCGCGATGGCAGATGCTTTTGGCAGAATTCGACATAACTTACGTGAATAAAAAATCCATAAAAGGGCAAGCCATCGCTGACCACCTTGCACATCTATCCCTACCACGCCACGAGCCGGTCAGAACCAATTTTCCAAATGAGGACGTGTTATGTATAGACATAAAGGAGATAATGGACCACGAAGTGTGGGCAATGTACTTTGACGGTGCCTTGAATCAAAATGGAAAAAGGATAGGGATAGTGCTTTTATCCATAGAAGGAGTAGCAATACCGAAGGCTTTCAAGGTTGGGTTCCCAGCCACCAATAATGAAATGGAGTACGAAACACTCCTAGCAAGTTTAAAAGAGGCTGCGAATTTAGAAGTTAAGAAACTTTGAGTTCTCGGAGATTCAAAGGCGGTTATCTCCCAAGTAGCGGGTGAATGGAAGGTGAACGCCCCCAACCTTGCTCATTATCTTGAAAAGGCCAAGAGAATCATATCTCAGTTCAAAAAAATTTCCTTTTTTTACATCCCGGGAGCTCTGAACCGATTGGCCGATCATTAGCCACCTTGGCGTCAATTGCGGAAATCCCTCTTGACAAAGGATCTGAGACCCTTCACATCCAACGAATAGACGTTCCCTCGGTCGAGCTGAAAGACCTGGCCCTCGAAGATCCGGGTGAGGTTCCATCCAAAGATGAAGGAGCAAAAGGAAAAGAAATAAAGAGCGAGGAAATAGAAGTAGAAGAACCTAATCAAGATCGGATAGTAGCCCACTTACAACATGATGAAGAACTCGCAGATGACCATCTGTGGTACTTCGATATCTGGAATTATCTACGCGACGGATACATCCCTGAGTACGCCACTAAATCCGACAAAAGAGCATTGAAAGAAATGGTTCAAAGATACATCATTGTCGGGGGGCTGTTGTACCGACGATCATTTAGCGGAATCCTCCTACGGTGAGTGATAGTCGAGGAAGGACAAGAGATAATCGAAGAAGCTCATTCCGGCGTATGCAGAGGACACGTAAATAGCCTGATGCTCTCTAAGAAAATCATTCAGTTAGGATACTACTGGCCATCATTAGAATCAGACTCTGTTGACTACGTTAGGAAGTGCAAGAAATGTCAATTGCATGCCGACCTGATTCACGCTCCAGCATCTTCACTGCATCCCACTACCGCTCCTTGGCCTTTTTCGACCTCGGCATTTGATATCATAGGACCCCTAGCCCCAACCGTAGAAAACACTTAAAATAAGGCTTTTATATCAACGACGATGGAGTACTACACAAAATGGGCGGAGGCTGAGGCATTTGTCAACATCAAAGTTTCCACGGTGGTCAAATTCATACAGAAAAACATAATATCCTGATTTGGCATTCCGAAAGTATTCATAACCGACAATGGCCCTAAATTCATATCTCAACAAATGGATGATTTATGCACAAAATATGGTATAGAACTGCATCATTCAACCCCATATTATCCCTAAGCGAATGGATAGGCAGAAGCTACAAACAAAACACTGCTCAAGATCATCAAGAAAACAGTGGAAACTGCGAAAGGTAGTGATTGGCCCGACTGTTTGGTCGTGGCATTGTGGGCGTATCGAACCTCCATCAGGACTCCGACAGGAGAGACCCCATATGCCTTGACTTACGGGATGGAGGCAGTTATTCCTTTGGAGCTCCTGTACCCATCATTGCGGATCCAATTAGATGAAGAGATGACAGAAGGCCAAAGACAAGAAGCATTACATCTACAACTAGATCTCTTCGATGAGAAAAGGATGAGAGCAGCAGAACACGCTCAGGTGTACAAGAAGCGGATCGCAATACGACAAGCATATCAAAGAAAGGAAATTCAAAATAGGTGACCTTGTATTGAAGCACATCACTCAATCACAACTCCCACACATTAGAGACAAATTGCGACCCAATTAGGAAGGCCCGTATGTAATTGAAGAAGTATATTCTGGCAATGCATATAAGTAAATGCAGAAGGGGAAGAGCTCCCCGATCCATGGAATGCTATGTACTTGAAAAAGTACACCATATGACCCTTCTCCACTTCTTGTGAAGCATGACCCTCGATCTCTTGATACGGCTGTGTAAACCCCACTGGGAGGACCGAGGAGAGGTGCTATGACTAAACCTGGAAGTCAAAACACACACTGGCACCAACAAGAAAGAAAAAAAAGGGAGAAACATTAGAATAGTGAGTTTGCCCCCACACAATGCTTTGCACAGTTGAAGCCATTCAACGTGAGAGTTCGTAGATGAGGTCACCCATGTCATGAAAGCTTCCCCCATACCACTTGCAAAAGAGAGAAAAGAGAAACTACGGTGGAGTCGCATGAAATATGGGTATGCTCCCCATACCTTATGCTTCAGAAGCCAATACCCTAGGTAACCCTCTCCTGAGCCAATCCCATAAAAAAAGAAAAGAAGAGTTTGGTTAGAAGTCCTGAAAAGAATAAAAGCTTTGTGACTAACTTGGGTTCGTAGCCTTTTTAACCCAACCAGGTAAGCCCGTAGGGGTATTTACATACCTACTGCCCTAAAGCCATCTGGTTTGGGAGTCATTGGCCTAATGCTCATTACATGGGTTAATTAGAAAGCTTAAGGGACCTAGGCATTGCACAGTCACATGTCAAAAAAAAAAAAAGTGCAAAGGCCAAAATAAGAAAAAAGCACTCACGAAACCAAAGAGCTGAAATGACATGAATCCTTGTCCAGCGGACCGAACAAAGAGTGGCTGATAACCACAACACTAAGGAAGCACAGTGACTCACTATCTCCCACACACTAAACCATTACTCACACATGAATTCCAGAAGCAGCCTAGTGCTCTCCAAAGTTCAACCGAAAGGACTAAAACGGCTGGAAAAGGACCGTGAGAGATCGATCTCCAAAAGATAGTTGGGGAAGGTCACATCACTACCGAACTTATAACCATAGATCAAAGAGCTAGACCACCTGCATTATCTCACTCTCAGCCAGAAACTACACCAGCTTTACGCGGGGGCATTTCTATATATTTACATATTGTGTGTATACACGCATATGGGTACTTACTTATTCTGCACGGCTTCACAATTCAGGTCCCATCACATGCACTTTTGTCACAAACACTCACCTGTTCACACACTATCACCTCATGCTTTTGTTACAAATGCCTTTTGGTTGAATGCATGACATGTTACACATTATTTTGTTTCAGGGTTCGATCACATATGTCACTCCATACGCTGGGGCATTTTTTTATATACGCACCTGCATAAACACGCCTCACGCTCCTCCATGATTAACCCTCGAACCAAAACCCATGCAGATACCCTATTTTGTGCACGACTCCTCTCAAAATGAGATATACCATTAGTCAGGAAATGACCACCCCTTGTTTCAGATTAACTAGAAACGATATAACTCTAGTATTTATGTTGGCTATATATTGTTTCATGCTATATGTACTGTGGATGTGTTGTGGATAACTTTTGAAATTATTTTCTTGTTCGCTCTACTCACATTCCTGATTTTGCGAAAGGAACAGGATCCAAGAGGTAAGCATCGCTGAATCCAAAACCCCGAGCTTCATCTCTTTCTAACATACGCTTTCTCAATGACCTCATCACCAGAACATACGCTTTTAGAACCCTGCTCCGACACTTTGTACACCCCACGAGTAGGATGATCCACCTTGTAGGGATTTAATTTTGGATGGATAGTGGAACACACGAGGTGCCATCCTCTAAACACTCTCGCACATCACTTGATCAGGCCCGATTCTAGAAGAGAACAAATTGACTTAGTGGCCTAGAACAACCTCACCTCGATCCTCGTGAACCAGTATTCACTTCACCTTCATAGGCCGCCACTCCCACTAACCGAAAGGCTTAAATGGAGGCATTAGCATGTGTCTCCTTTTCTTTGGAGAACAACTCTGTACATGCTGTCCTCCAAAGAGGGGCATACTGTAGACACCCCATTTTGGCACCCTATGAGGGATGATCCAGTCCACCCTCTTTAATGATATCATTTATGGACTTCTGATCGCCTTGGGAATTTTCTCATTGTGATCTGCTCATCGAGAGCTTTCCATCCATATATAGAACTCCAAGATTTGACGAACGGATAAAAAATAACAACAATGGGTCCAGTACCCTCCGGGGCACCCCTGAAAAGTCACCCGTCATCTTTAGACCCCTGATCACCTCAGGAGTCAGCTCGTTGTAGTCTTCTCGTCAAGGGCTTTTCGTCCATATATAGAACAGCGAAATCCGGCGAGGGGATCAAAATCCACAAAGCCTGGCCCTAGCGATGATAACCCAACCAAATTCCACCGGACCGTACCTTCTAGGTCCGAACCTATTCCTTCTGTGCCCAAACCAATTCCTTTAGTCCTAACCCAACCCATCCAACCTGAACCAGTCCCCGATCCAACCCGTTAAACCAAGCCCAAACACCACCTGAGCCAAACCCAATCCAAATCCAAATCCAAACCTAACCTCACCTGACCCACAATCCAGGACCTGGCCCATATCGCTGGCCCATCACCTGCATGGGAGAGGAGAGTCCACGAGATCTGGACTCTCCACTCTCCTTGAGATCTCTCCCTCCTTCTCTATCTCTAATACCCTCTCATCTCTATCCAAGTCCCAGGCGCAGATCTCACCCTCTCATCTTCTCCATCGACCATCATCCTCTCTTCTCATCTCTTCCACCTCTCCCGTCTCTTCTTCTCATCCTCTCCTTCTCACAGCCATCATCTTCTTCTCCACTTGTAGCCCACCTCCATCTTCAACCCATCTCCATCTCTCCCAGACGACCATCTCATCTCGCCCCATCTCCATCTCCGTTCATCTTCCTCTGCCACTAGCGCCTGCCGCAACAGCCCCACTTCGTCTTCCCTCTCCATCCTGCGCAGCAGCACCTCCAGACGCACGTTACGCAACCCTCGCAGCACCGTCGTTCTCCCCCTGCACACAGCACCAGAACCTCCATCTTCCTCTTCGCGCAGCCGGACGCCTCCCCTGCACCAGGTACACCTCTCCCTCTTCCTGCACTCCGCACACACCTGCACACCACTCCCTTTCTCCCTATGTTCCCTCTCTCTCTCCTCTTCTTCCTCCCCTGTTCCTCTCCTCCCCTCTGCCGTGCGCAGCCGCCTCTTTCTTCTCCTCTTTTGTCCTTCTTTCTTTTTCCCTTCTCTTCTTCCTTCCTTTCCTTCCTCTCTCTCTACCTGCACCCGCCTCCTTCTTCCTCCATTCCCTTTCTTCTCTCCTCCTCCTCCTTCTTCCTTCCTCTGTCCCGCGCTGCATTCCATCTCCCCTCCCTCTCTCCGTTCCACCCTCTCCATCTCCTTACTCTCCCACTCTGCACTGCCTCTCCATCTCCCCGGTCTCCGTCTCCATTACCGCTCTCTCCCTCTCCACTCCGCCATCTCCATCTCTCTTCCCCCTCTCCCTGCCACCGTCCCCTCTCTATCTCCACTGCACTCCATCTACCCACGATCACCTCTTCTCTCCCGTCCACCTACTTCTTCCACCTTCCCCTGCATCACACCCACTTGCTGCCACTACACACACCACCTGCACAGTCACTTCCCTCTCCTCCTTCTCCTCTCTTTCCTCCTCCGTCTCCCTCCTCCTCTCCATCTCCGTGCTACTCCCTCTCCCCTTTCTTTCTCCTCCTTCTCATCTCATTCCTCCTCCATCTCCCCTGCTCCCTTCCCTCTCTGCCCAGCAACTCGCTTCCCTGTCTGCTCTGTCTCTCTGTCTTCTTCCTCTCTCTTCCTTTGCTCTCTCTCCCTGTTTCCTCCTTCCTCTCCTCCCTTGTTCCTCGCCTACGCCTTCTTCTTATTCTTCTTCCACACTCCCTTCTCTCTCTCAACCCGCGCCCTCTCTCCCTCTGCTCTGTCTCTCTATCTTCTTCATTTCTCTTCCTTCTCTCTCCCTCTCTTCCCTTTCTCCGCTCTCCCTCTCCTTCCCTGCTCTCCTTCTCCCCTGGTTCCTCCTCTCTTTCTCTCTTCCCTCCTTCCTCCCTACGCACCCCAGCCACCTGCGCCCACTGTTGCTGCTGCCATTTCCTTCTCCTCCCTTCTCCTTCACCTTCTTCCTCTCTATAACATCCTGATATTCTAAGGTTGTAATTAGTTTAGTGAATTGTACTTTTAGCTCATTAAGCTCGTTTATAAGCCAAACAGGTCCGATTAATCTTGAGGGCCGCGTGTGCGAAGTTGGGTTGAGATCCGAGCCCGTTTGGGTAAGTAGGCGGGTGTGTCGCTTTTTCCGGAGAGTTCCGAGGGCTTTTTAGTATTTTCCGCTTTTCGAGATTTTGGCACCATCGGGTAGATTACCTAATTTCCCGGATTTTATTCTTCTGTTACACCTCGATCCGGACCCTCGAACCCGACCCAAAACCTGACCTGACCCGTACCCATCCAAGCCCATTTTTTATTAATTCCCATCTCATCCCCATCAAACCCTCCTCTCTCTATCACTCACGTGAGTGACCCACTCCCTAATCCCTTTTAGGTCATAGAACCCACTCCCCCTTCTCATTCACTCACAACAGCCCCCTCCCTCTGTTTCTCTCTTCTCTCGTTCTCTCCCTCTCACTCTCCTCGCCGCCGTCGGACGACACCACTGCTGTCCACCACCACCAAGCTCTCAGTGGTGATGAGACCGAATGGAGTGAGTTGAGCATAGCGATCTATGGTCCCCGTGAAGTAGCTATGGGGACGACAGCTGCAGAGTAGGGTGTTTTGGTTTCAAATGAGAAAAGAGTTTTAGTTTAGGGCTTTCAAATATGTGGAGATAATGTGAAGGGACATAAGTATGACTGCTCAGCGAAGCTTTATGTCATTTTCTCTTTTTTATTCGTGTGTAGAAAGGAAATAAGGGGGTGTTTGGAAACCATATATTTCTAAAGATTTTGCTATATTATCTCCTACTTTTTTAGAAAACAATCCACACACCTAAAAATAAAGTGTTTGGATAACTTGGAAGGTATCCTACAATATCACACTTTCTTACAAAAATCTTAATTTTAAATATTTAAGTATATGCTGTATAAAATGGGCCCTTCCATGTTTATAAATTTTATGTGGGTCCTATAGCCTTGTCATAATTACATAGTTTCCTTGTTGAATATCAATATTAGGTGGGTCCTACAAATGTTGAATTAGGTGACTTCCACTGTGATTACCAACACTAGGTGGGTCCCATAATCATTACCAATATTGGATTGCGTGATTGTAATTATTAGTTTGTTACCATTAAATGAGTCTCATTGTTTAGTGCCCCCTAGTGATTACTATAATTAGCTTTGTTAATATGACCATTAACATCAAATGGGTCTCATGTTGATTTTTCATAAATGGATTCCTCAATGATTTTTCATAACAGATCACATACTGTTTGAATTATCTTGGCATAAGTGGTTGTAGGCAGTGGCAATCTTTTTAATTTTATAGGTTTAAATTCTATGCTTTTTAGCTGTTTTTTTTTTCATATTTTCAATTTAAAGATATATCAACCACAGACAAGCCCAACCTGATCTGCAATCATCATGAAGCGACTTTGACATTGCAAACTATAAACATGTCGCGAGAAGAGAGGCATGTAGGCAGAATGCATGCCGATCAAGTCATGCTTGGTTTTACTCTTAATAACTATTATAATTTCTTCTTCAATCACAGCCCCTATTTGTTAATGGTGTGGCTAAATGAGGGGTTCGTATGGGGACAATGCCTATTTTCAAATGGGTGTGGGGCTGTGGCCTGTGGGTAATCACAAAGTTAAAGTGAAAAATTATAGAGACAGTGGCGGCGGGGTGAAGAGGGAGACAAAACTAAAGGAGCAGTGTTAATGAGACCGAATGGATGATGATGTTATTGGAAGAAATGATAGAAACATGGATGTGCCTACGAGACTAGTTTTTGACAGAGAAGAGGATGCAGAGCCCATGGGAAAAGAAGAATTAGAATACAATACTACAACATTAGAAATATTATAGTTTTCAAAAATCAAGACTTTAAAAATATCATAGATGTTAATTTTAATTTATAAATTTTATCAAAACACCATGCATTCATACTTATAATTGTTGGAAGTGGGTGGGCCTCGTGGATAGATTTTCAAAACTTTTGACCCACTTGACTCAGGGATCAAGTACCCATAAGGCCATAAACCATATCCAGGATGCAATCCCTCTATCTCATGAATCAAGTACAGGAATAAAACCTATCTAAAAGATAGAAATCAGCAACACCATGCTACAAAAATAATCCACAACAATTAAAGAAGTAGATTATACCTTTGGAGCCCGGTAGTGCTCTAATCGAGAAGAAAACAATCAACTAAATCAAGAACTCTTCTTGAAGCAATTTAGGATCTCCAAGACCTTGTTGTCATCCACGCTATGACCCGGTATTAGATCTCTTTTCTCAAGAAGATTGGTAGAAACTCCAAGGAACTAGAAGAGAACTAGAAGAGAAAAGAGAAGAAGAAGAGTTGTGCAACACTTGCACTTTAGAGGGTTGGGCATGGACTCCAATTTCTTAGACGTCCAACCCTCTTTCCTCCTCTATATATAGCTTTAAAAAACTCCTCTTGTTGCTAATTAACTGGAAGTCTTACTTCCAAAAATTAGTAGTGTTCTCCTTTCTAATTATCATAGAAGTCTCACTTCCACAACAATTAGTAATTTACTATTACCACTATTAGAAGTCCTATTTCAAATAGAAATAGTAACTTTCTAATTCATTCCTTTTAGAGTTCAAGTAGGATTAGTATCTTTCTAATAACTTGGGCTAGCGTGGGGACCACTAGGGATTCCATAGAAAGCTGGCTTCTACTAGGACACCGCAACCTCACATTTCATGTGCAATCCGGGCCCATAGTTAATTGCAAAAAACAGCACTATATAAATGCAATTGTACTCCAGTCTTTGGAATAAATTACAAAGAAGACCCTAAACTTCCCAATTACCACAAGTAGACCTCTCTATCAATATTCATGGATCAATTGGAATAAATCCGTCCCATCCAATCTTAGATCCACATCTTATTATCCTTGAGCCCTAATTAATCACAGTGATCATCAGTACCATCCAATTAACTCTTAATCGAGATGGGTGCGCACTTACTAATGACAAATCCATTAATTGGCATAAGGGGATAATATAGATAGATTCCATCTTGACCATTGGATGTTTTCACCGTCCAACTACCACGTACCCAAGACACCGAGGTGTTGACCTACAGTTGGCCTCACTCATTCGTGACTCAAAGTAAATGAATAGATTGAAACTTGAGTTCATCAACGTCTCACGATTGAGAGCCTATTGCTAGAGAATTATGAGAGCAGACCTTACAAACAAGATAATACTCCATAAGGTGCTTCTCATGGTCCTTCAATACATCTAATGTACCAGCACCGTGATCCAAGATCTTACATTCTGATGATTGAGACAAATCACACTATCTCATAGTGATGAAAGTACTGCAACCTTATCAGATGAGATGCCCAGTCTCATCACTAGTTGTGAAGATATTTAAGTATAAGATTTGTGACATATGTCTCCCGTATGTGGATCTCATCCAATACATATATCACATCTAATAAACTAATGGGACCCGGTTCATCTCATCAACCATTATGTCATATGTATTAGTCATGTGCATTAAGTAATAAAACACCATTCATCTCATGAAAGGAAAACATGATTTTATTGATAAATAAAGAAATTAATAAATTTATTACATCAACTGATGGATTGAGACCATACAATCTAACAATAATGTCGCGACCCCGGACCGGGCCCGCGGGCCTAATCCGGAATCGAGACTAAAAAGGAAGAATGAATGATTGATTGCCATTGTACATATAACATAAGTGTATTTTTTTTGGCCTCTACGTACACGGGCCATTAAAGAATGAGATACTACCCGTGCACGTGATTTCCCATAGGTGTCCGCGGTGAGGATATCATATCAACATAATATATTTTTGTTAAGTGCGGAAGTGTGTAGCAAATCTAATTCACACATTTGTATCCAAAATAACAAGACTGATAACACATTTATATAACAAAATATCAGAGTGAGCAATGATCATTAGTGCTTTCTCCAAGAGTAACATTAAATTTTATACAAAAGATCAATTAGTATTTCACTCCCCAAAAGAATAAAGGCCAACAAAGGCCAATACATCTCAAAACAATAACCCTAAAGAATGATTAATCACGATCTCCAAAATGTGTCGTAACTCAAGCAACCGAATGTCTAGACGACATCATCGGCATGCCACTCGACTAAACGCTGTGGTTCGTCAACCCGAACGGTATATGTTCTTGGGAGAGTCGTATGACAGAGTCCCTGATGAGCTAGATACCAAACCCTGTAACTATAATGAAGCACTCTAGGACAAAGATGCAGAACTACGACAACAAGCTATGAAGTCATAAATGGTGTCGATGTACCATAATCAAGTTTGGGATCTTATAGAACCACTAGAGGGGATAAAACCTATCGGTTGTAAGTGGGTCTACAAGAAGAAAAGAGGGGTGGATGGAAAGGTTGAAACCTTCAAAGCTAGGCTTGTTGCGAAAGGGTTTACTCAGAAAGAAGGTATCGATTATGAGGAGACTTTCTCGCCAGTATCCATGCTGAAATCCATCCAGATCCTTTTATCCATTACGGATTATTTTGATTACGAAATTTTGCAAATGGATGTCAAGACAACTTTCCTCAATGGAAATCTTGATGAATGTATCTATATGGTACAACCAGAAGGATTCCTAGCTGAAGGCCGTGAGCACAAGTTGTTCAAGCTTAAGAAGTCCATATATGGACTTAAGCAAGCATCTAGATCTTGGAACATTCATTTTAATCAAGCCATTAAATCTTATTGTTTCGAGCAAAACCCTGATGAACCTTGTGTGTATAAGAGGTGTTGCGGAAATGTGGTGATTTTCTTAGTACTTTATGTAGATGACATACTCCTCATTGGAAACGATGTCGGGGTGTTGTCTTCAGTCAAAGTATGGTTGAGCAGTCAGTTCGATATGAAGGACTTAGGAGAAGCTAGTCACATTCTAGGGATCAAGCTCATGCGAGATCGGAAACAAAGAATGTTGGGCTTATCTCAAGCGGTTTATAGTGATACGATTCTTGCCCCTTTTAGCATGCTAGATTCCAAAAAAGGATTTCTTCCTTTCAGGCATGGAATTACTTTATCCAAGGATCAGTGTCCTAAGACACCTGATGAGATAGAAAAAATGAAGGAAGTACTTTATGCAAATGAAGGAAGTACCTTATGCTTCGGCGAAGGGAAGCCTCATGTATGCAATGCTTCGACGGAGGGAAGCCTGATATTTATTTTGCCGTTGGCATGGTTAGCAGATACCAATCTAATCTAGGGAGGGAACATTGGACTGCGGTAAAGCATATACTTAAGTACATTAAGAGGACTAGAAATTATATGCTGATTTACCAGGCCGAGAATTTGATACCCATTGGGTACACAGACTTGGACTTCCAGTCAGATAATGATGCCAGAAAGTCAACCTCAAAATTTGTATTTACCTTGGGAGGTGGAGCTATAAGTTGGAGGAGTGTCAAGCAGTCATGTACTGCAGACTCTACCATGGAGGCCAAATATGTGGTAGCTTCTTATGCAGCCAAGGAGGCAGTTTGGCTCAGAAACTTCTTGATGGATCTAGAAGTGGTGCATTCAGTAAAATCACCTATAATACTTTATTGTGATAATAACGGTGCTGTTGTTAATGCAAAAGAACCCAGGATGCATAAGAAGTTACATGTTGGCATCCATGTCAAATGTTTGATGGGGGCGCTGACCAATTGTTGGAAACGAGTAGAAACCAGGATCTCTGGATATTGCGTACAGATCACTGCAGAAATAAGCTTGAACTAATAAGATGAAATCATACCCGCGTGATCTCTCTAATTTGATCTCGATCTTACAGCAACCCGAAAACCTTAAGATCTTCTACTGTATTTCTATATGCTAGAACTCACACCAGAGAGTGGACCTCTTCTGCGAATTCTCCTCTGCTCTCTAAAACCGAGATTTCTCTCTTGTTATTCTTGTGTGTTAACCTAAAGAGCAATAACACATATTTATAAGCTACAATAGGGATCTTAAGAAGGAAATAAGGATAGGCTCCTTATGGAAATAAGAAACCCTAATTCGACCCAAATTAGAATCCTAGTTCCATAAATTACAATTCAGTCCACTAAAGAATTGTAATTGCACTCCAGTCCTTATTTTCAAAATAATATTTCGAGCTTCTTGTTATTAAATGTTTATTAATCTCCCCACGTTAAGATTTCAGATATCCATCGATTAAAAAATTATTGACATCTATATTTAATCGATATCTTTATAATTCCTTGAGACCTTACACTTAACTTATTTGATATGTCGGACACAAAGTCCACCTGTAGGGTTTGACATAATCAAAACTTAAAAGCTTCATCAAGGGGATATCGTCAATCCCTATAACGGGACGTGGATTATATCAATAAACTAATATCCACCATACACGTAGTGTAGTCATCCAATTCACTGAGATTATTGACCCATAAAAGATCTCACTCCTTCGTAAATCAAAATGCCAAACACTAAATGTATGTGTCTATTATTTATGTCGGGATTAAGAGTACAAGCACTCATATTTGTTGATACCAAAAATGTCACTTTGCCTCTTCAACATCAAGAAGTCACGTGAAGTCGCATCCTACTACAAACAGGCAATGCTACTTCAAGCATCGGATCTTGTCAAAATCAAACAAAAACTACAAGATCCTTCAAGACAGCCAAAAGAGGGGTACACATGAAGTTTCAGGTCATTCTAACATCATTTGGCCTAACTTCACTCCTCCAACAACTGAGCAGGCACTCCCGACGACGGTGAAATCGGAGACCCTGACACGTAAAACAGAGCACACAGCTGGCCCCAAGATGCGAATAGGATGCTCTACATCAAGTTTCATGCCATTCCTACATCATTTGGCATAACTTCACTCCTCCGGCAGTTGAACAGGCGCTCCCGGTGGCGACGGCGTCAAAGACATCAAAACTTCAATCAGAGCCCACGAATGGTCTCAAAATACCTCTAAAAGGCTCCATGTCAAATTTCAAGTCAAACCGACAACGTTCGACCCTCCATCAACCCTTGAGCAGTAAAATCAAGCCTCTCGGCGGCGAGAACCACCGAGACTATTACTCATCAAGCAGAGCACATGGGTGACTTTAACATGCTTCTAAAGGGCTGCACGTCAAATTTCAGGTCTTCCGACAACGTTTGACCCGACTTTGACGCTCCGAAACAAAATCAAGGCTACCGGCGGCGGAGCACCCCGGGACCATGACATCTAAATTGGAGCCAACGGATCGTCTCAAAATGAATCCAATAGGCTCCCTGTCAAATTTCAAGTCGACGAGACATCGGTTGACCGTACATCAAAGCGCGATATCTTCCTCGCGGCAAAATCAAGTCTACCGGCGACGGGACCCCACACGACTTCAAAACTCAAACAAAAGCCCATGGTTGGTCCTGTCTACTGCTCAGGAGGCTTCACCTAAAATTTCAGGTCATTCCAACATCGTTTGACCTAGTTTTGACTCTTGACGGAAAATTGGCTACAAAGTCTTTGGCTTTTCCAAAAAATAGGAAACTTTGTGCTCCGATTTGTACGGCTTCTCGTCAAGTTTTCTTCAGGAGAATCAAGCCAATAAATGAGGAAAAATGTCAAGAAAAATCCAGGAGAAAAAAGATCAAAAAAGATCAAGAAATGGCCGAGAAACATTGATCGAAAAAGGGGAAAAAAACCATAGAAATCCGGGTCGTCAGATTTCGCCCGAAAACCCACTTTTCCGGGTTATTTTCGCGTTTTGAGATGATTGGCCCATGCGGTTTTTCAAAAATCTGATATTTCAGGCATGTAATCCACTAATCTTCATCAACATCACGGATCTACCACCGGAAACATTAAATCATCATTGATCGCTCCAAGATCGCCAACCGGCTGACTAAGAAAGTACACTTTCTGTCCGACCGATCGAGAAATCGACAAGACAGATGTCACCGGCCCGCTGATATCAACCAATGTTTGAAGTTGCATCGCCATCCGACATCAAATAACATGTGGATCCATAGGCAATCATCACAAGAAAAATTCCAAAATACGCGGCATGACCCGTGACTCTTCAAATGCCTTGGCGACCACTTAATGCTGTTAATTGACCCATTTTATGACAACTTAATGCGATCATTAACCCATTATTTTGGACGGCCCAATCAAAGTCAAGAAAATGGGAGTTACAGATTCAAGTAATCATGATATTAAAATCATGAAACTCCCCTCATCATGGAGATTAAGGGCGATTAAATGCCCATCATTCTCCATCGGCCAATCACATCCAAGGAAAGAGGAGTTACAAAATCAAAGAATTAAAACTTGTAACCCCTCCCACCATAGAGCTTCAATGCCATCAATTCTCTCATCATGGGTCGTCAATCCCCTAAATCACCCCATGGCTACCAAGAGCCAATAAAAAGGGTCATTCCAAGGGATTCATACACATATAGAGCGACATACGTATACACTGAGAGAGAGATCCATACTCACATGGAAGGAAGAAGAACTCTAAAGAAATCTTGTTACTCTACTGCTGAAACACCACAAGGTGATCAAAGTTCCTTGGGGGGTCATCCCCCCAAGGTCTCCTCTCTCCTTTTATCCAACATGGCCTAAACGCGACTCTTCAGCCCATTTACTTGTTTTTTTTATTGGATATAGGACCTCCCCTTGGTCTTTATCCTCTAAAAAAATTGAGGTCCAAGCCAAGCCAAAGTATCAAAGCATCAAGCGTTCTCATCTGAAGGACGATGGCGAAGTCCATACATGACTTGTGACCGTCGGTCTGAACGAGTCCCCGCAATCTCCTGAGAAGTTAGATTCCTTTTCTCACTTTTCTATTGTATTTGTATTTTTTGTAAAGAGACAAAAAATCACATTTCTTGTCTTTCATTATTGATGAGATTTGTAAATCGCCTTCTACGGCAAAATCGCCTTTTAAGGCACAAAATCGCCTTTCACGGCAAACAAAAATCGCCTTTCACGGCAAACAAAATGAAATCGCCTCTTACGACATTTAAAAAATTGTGTCTCTTTCTTAAAATATATGTGCAATGGAAAGTTAGAAAGAAGAATTGATTTCCTTTCTACTTGTGAAGGTGAATCTCCGGATCGCCACTTCAAATTCCAAGTAGAATAGAAAATCTGGCATACCCGTACAAATGTTGATGACTTGTTTTTCCTCCTCTGCCATTCTCCGGCAGCCCCAGGGGTGGGAAGGAGAGGACGAAAGGCTGGGCCCCCATCAAGCTGGCATACCCGGTGGGACTCGTTCATTTGAGAATGCGATGCTTAATTCTTAGGGTCCTTTCTAGTTAGTGGCCTATGTTGGATCTTGCATCCAAAAAAAAAAAAAAAAAACATGAGATGGGATTTTTGGAAATTTCCATCTTTGAATTTATTTCCACTCTTTCTAATTTAAAAAAAAAAGTTTGATTTCTCTTTTTTGGATTCAATTTTGAGAAACTTTGATCCTCTCCTCTTAGAATTTGATAGCTCACAGAAATGTTCGCAGCTATTGTTCGTATCGGGGAATGGGCCATCTTTTCTCTTTGATGAGTCCAATAGGAATTTAAAAAAAAAACTCTCATTTCAAACTCTTTCAAAAAAAAAAAAAAAAAACCAGTTCTTTTCTCTTTTGGATTTAAATTTGAGAAAGTTAGGTTTCTTCCTTTCAAACAATGGCTCGCGGAAATCGCTTGTAGCCAGCGTTTGAATTTGAAGGGACCATTTGCTCTCTTTGATAAATCCATTAGAAATCTCCAAAAAAGAAAAATAAGAAAAACGTTCAAAACCGATAAGGTTACACCAGTTGCGTTCTTTGACCAAAGTGGATCGAAGAAAAGCCTTGTCCAGAGTATGGAGGCAGCGAGACTATTTGAGGCATGGGTCGTCCAAACGGGTTCATTAAGTAATCTTACCCTCCAAACGGATCTATATACTAAAGGTTTCATAAGACCGAATTGGAGACCTAAGACCTATATCTACTCTTTAAAAAAAAATCTTCAAAAAAAATGTTAAAAAAAATCTTAAAAAAAAAAAAAAAAACTTTCGTCACATTTGAGTTCAGATTTAAGAAATCTTTGTTCTCTCCTTTTCGGATTTAGTGCTCGCAGAAATGTTTGAGCCTTTATTCGGATTGGAACACCATTTGCTTTCTTTGATGAATTCAATCTTGATCGTAAAAAAAAGAAAAACCTTCGTCATTTTGAATTCAGATTTGAGAAATCTTGGTTCTCTCCTTTTCAGATTTAGCGCTCGCAGAAATGTTTGAGACTATGTTCGGATTGGAACACCACTTGCTCTCTTTGATGAATTCAATCTTGACCTTTCAAAAAAGTTTCTATCACTTTTGGGTTCAGATTCGAGAAATTCTGGTTCCCTCCTTTCCGGATTTAGTGATCGCAGAAATGTTTGAGCCTTTATTCGGATTGGAATACCATTTGCTCTCCTTTATGAATCCAATCTTGACTTTTCAAAAAAATCTCATCTCGTATCCTTTCCTAGGATGCGATTTACAACATTTGTGCCTAGCTGTGCTAGTACGGCCTTTTGGGTCTACTGTATTCGCGACCGACACATTTGTATCTCCTACCTTATATCATCTTACCTCAAGTGAGCCTTGCTTCTCAGTAATTTGAATTAAGGTTTACAATTGCTTCTAGCAGTCACTGGAACGCTCGCCCCTAGCCTACCATACTTGCATTTAAAACAATTGTACCTTCATGGCTTTTTGCCTCTTTCATCTTGCTTGGGCTGGGCCATGTCCCCTCGAGCGATTTGAAAAGACAAAACCATAGTTACCATTTATAATCACCACATTCTTGTGATTACTAATGGATCTAGTCTTGTTTAAGAAGTTTTCCAAACTAATAATGGCAGCTTCATTGACCATCACTTTCGATGAAAACAAGTTCCAACTCCTGCTTCAAGAAAAGCAAAACAAGGGCACCCACAAGCGCCCAAGTAGCTGCCGAAGCGTCATCTCCCACGACAACTCTCAAACTGGGTCGACCTCTACTCCCTGGACCATCGTCTTCGGGTCGTTGGGACCATTCCCACTCCCCGCAGAAGAAACTGCGCCTGCCAAGAAGCAGAAATCCGCCCCTTAACATGTCGTTGCTTCGACACCAAGGGCAACAATCAAAAAGTCTGAAGCCAGTGGCAGCCCCACGAAGCCTCAACCTACAAGAAACCAGGTCTGCCCCCAGACCTAGTCCCCGAGACCTTCCCCAAGGCAAAGGAGGTCCCGAACATCTGCAAAGCCAGTGTACCTGGCCCCTTTCAAGGAGAACCGGTTCTACCCTCTCTCTCACATGAAAGAGGAGAAACCTACCCTCCAACAAACAAACAAATCAACTCAGCATGAGCCGGCTTGCTCCTACAAGCCCAAAATCAAGTCATGCATCACCAGGCCACTGCAAGAACCTGCTAAGGCCTACACTCCTGCCAGTTGACCTGTTGACACCAAAAATGTCACTTTGCCTCTTCAACGTCAAGAAAGTCACATGAAGTCGCATCCTACTACAAATAGGCAATGTCGCTTCAAGCATCAGATCTTGTCAAAATCACTTGAAAACTGCAAGATCCTCTAAGACAACCAAAAGAGGAGTTCACATTAAGTTTCGGGCCATTCCGACATCATTTGGCCTAACACCATTCCTCCGGCAACCAAACAGCGCTCCTGGCGGCAGCGGCGTCGAAGACATTAAAACTTCGATCTGAGCCTATGGATGGTCTCAAAGTGCTTCCAAAAGGCTCCAAGTCAAATATCAGGTCATTCCGACAACGTTTGACCCGACTTTGACGCTCCAAAAGAAAATCAAGCCCCTCGGCGACGAGAACCACAAGGACCACTACTCATCAAACGGAGTATATAGGCGGCTTTAACATGCTTCAAAAGGGCTAGAAGTCAAATTTCAGGTCATTCCGACAACGTTTGACCCGACTTCGACTCTCCAAAAGAAAATAAAACCCCTCGGCAACGAGAACCACCGGGACCATTACTCATCAAACGGAGCACATGGGCTGCTTCGACACACTTCAAAAGGGTTGCACGTCAAATTTCAGGTCATTCCGACAACGTTTGACCCGACTTTGACGCTCCGAAAGAAAATCAAGTGTACCGGCATCGAAGCATCCCGGGACCATGACATCCAAATTGAAGCTAAGGAATCATCTCAAGATGACTCCAATAGGCTCCCTGTCAAATTTCAGGTCAATCGGACATTGGTTGACCGCACATCAAAGCACGACATCTTCCTCGCGGTGAAATCAAGTCTAGCAGCGACGAGACCCCAAATGGCTTCAAAACTCAAACAAAAGCCCATGGTTAGTCCTATCTACTGCTCAGGAGGCCTCACGTCGAATTTCAGGTCATTCTGACATCGTTTGACCTAGTTTTGACTCTTGACAAAAATCGGTAACTCTGCGCGGCAAAGTCTTCGGCTTTTCAAAAAAAAAAAAGGAAAATTTGTGCTCTGATTTGCATAACTTCTTGTCGGGTTTTCTCCAGGAGAACCAAGCAAAAAAATGAAAGAAAATTGTCAATAAAAATATAGGAGTAAAAAGAAACAAAAAACCCAAAGAACGGCTGAGAAACGGCGACCGAAAGGGGACCAATCCCCAAGGTCGCCGGCAACCATGGGCTAGGGTCGCCGGCATGGGTGCATGGTCACGCGGCGACCATGGAAATCCGGGTCACCGAATTTGTCGCCGGGTGACCAGCTTTTCATCCTTTTTCGCGTTTTCGAAGTTTCGGCCCCTGTGATTTCCTGAAAATCTGATTTTCGACGCTTAGAAACGACTGATCTTTGTCGACATCTCGGATCCGCCGTTAAGAGCATGAAATCATCATCGATCGCTCCAAGATCGCTGACCGGCCGACCAAGAAAGTGCACTTTCTGTTCGACCGATCGAGAAATCGACAAGACAAATGTCACCGGCCCGCGGGTATCAACTAATATCTGAATTTGTATGATCATCTGACATCGATCAACATGAAGATCCATCGTCGATCATCCCAAGAAGAATTCCAAAAGACACAGCATGGCCCGCGACTCTTCAACTCCTCGGCAACCACTTAATGATGTTAATTGACCCAACTAAATGCGGTCATTAACTCATTATTTTGGACGGCCCAATCAGAAGCAAAGAAATGGGAGTTACAAGTCCAAATTTTCATATATGCATGTTTTCTAGCTTTTAAAGAGATGTTTTGCAAACACATTATCATCTTTGGAATATTGGAATGGTTTACAAACATCCTTGTCTAATTCACATGTGTTATTAATAGTTAAATCTTCTTACAACTTGTTTAGTTTTTTAATTCAAGTTGCTTGAACTATTCATGTGATTTAGCATAAAACTTCAATCATTATTATTCTGAGCTTAGATTTTAAAATGCGTCAAGCATTCATTTAAGAGCTTCACTTTAGAAATTGATTGAAGTAAAACACTCATACACTTTGTGCACACACTTTGTCACGCCCCCGAACCGAAACCTCGGGGGCGGGAGATGGGATTAAGCATAAATATATTTTACTTCTCCCAGGATCCGCGTGTGTGAAGACAACACATTCTGAATATTTCGCGGAAGCATTTGTGGCGTTGCGACCCGAAGTCCGTGGCCATCGGATTCCGCGTCGCACTCAACCTTTAGCCCATAGCTATTATATCAAGAATCATATCAGACTGGAGTAACCATCACAATAATTTACAGAGCTGACAGTAACAGGATATTACATTCCCAAATATGTTCAAGTTACAATTATCAATGTACATTAATTAAAAATCCCAAGAAAAAGGCAAATAAAAGCCATACAACAAGAAGCTATAAACTACTACCCAAATGTGACGTAGCTCCGATGTCAAGCTCAATGTCTACATGACATAGCCGACAAACTAACCTGCAAAGCATGGCTCTACAGCCAACAAAAGCACTCAACTCGGGGCGAAGAAATCTGAACCTGAGTACCAAAAGTAGTGGGTCAGACACGACGGTCTGGCAGGTGGATGAAAAGAACACAAATATACTAAAGAATAAAACATATAATAAATCATGCTAATCGATCAAGTGCTGCATATAATTAAACGGGTGCAAAGTCGGGAATCTCGGGGAAAACTTGTATTCATTTCAAGCATGGGTAAAACATGAATATCTAATAAAACACGTGTTCATTTACATCATCTATAATCATAGATATTTGACAATGGGGTGTTCGTCTAAAACATGTATAAATATAGCGGTATGGCAAAACAACGTTCATTTGAAACTTAAGTAAAAACACAAGTATACAACAAACCAGGTATTCATAGCAGTCTAGCAAAACCAATGTCCATTTGAAACCTATGTAGAAGTATGGATATTTAATAAATCGGGTATCGTTTAAAACAGGTGTAACCAAAGAAATCCAACAAGACTAATGTTCATTTAAACCTATTCCAAAGTATGGATATTTAAACAAATCGGGTATCATGTAAAATAGGTATAAACATAGGAATCTGGCAAAACAAGTGTCATTTGAAACCTATTTCAAAGCATGGGTATTTAACAATTCGGGTATTCATTTAAAAACAGGTATAAACATAGATATCTGACAAACCAAATGTCCTTTAAAACAAGGCACGGATATTTAACAATTCGAGTATTCCTTTAAAACACGTGTAATCATATAAATCTAGCAAAATCATGGATCGTATGGAACATGTGTAAAAGCACGGGTATTCACCCAACCGGCATTCATGTAAAACATGTACGTGTGCAAAGGACATAAAACAATATAATAGTGACTGAATTTACAATAGAGAGCATTAACACTTATCTAAATAACAACTTTCATAAAAGCAATGAATCATTTATCTGAAAGCAAGCAAGCAATATAAACCATGTCGGGTGTCCAAGGAATCGGGAACTGGCAAGATGGCAATCACAAGAAGCTAAGTCCTCTATCACCGAAGTGACAAGAGCGGGACGTTGGTCTCAGTCACACAAGGTGAGGAGACTCAACGTAAATCATATATACAATAATAAATATACGGGAACGGGAACGGGACCACGGTAGCGAACCGGGTATCGGGACGGGACCACGGCAATAACCGGGTATCGGGATCCAAACTGCAGCTGGCGGGACGGGAGGGGGATTTCCAAGTCGGTGGATCAAACCGACAAGGTATCCAAGCTTAGTGATGCCGACTCATAGGTCAAAACCAATCGAGACATATGCAAGTAAATCAAGTACAGTAAATAAACGGGTAAAACGGGGGTGCTCAAGGGCACACTGTCACTTCATATCGGGCAATACATTCGGGACAAATAACTGTTACTAGTGTAACTTCAATGCTTTTGGGGAAACAAGTAAATCAAGTACAATAATTAAACGGGTAAAACGGGGTGCTCAAGGGCACACTGTCATATCATGTGATGCAATGCACTTCGGGACAAATGACTTTTACTAGAGTAACTCCAATGCTTTCGGGAAAACAAGTCATATAATGCAAATCTCGGGAAAAGAGGTGAAACAATGAACTATAACAATTTCGGGAAAAGTATAAATTTCAAGATCTATTTAAGTGAATAGGGGTCCCGTATGTCGATTATAATCATTACTTGGTACTCCTTGAGTTTGAAGACATCCCGGGCTCCTTATGCACTTTTACTACTTAAAAATCTTAACATGAGCTTATGGGTAGTACTAGATGTTACAATAGCAAGAATCAAGATTATAAACGGTCCATCCTAGGCATGACATAAATCCGGAAACATCGAGCAACCGATTCATTCATCGAAAGGAATAGAATTAGCGATAACCAAGGAAATAGACTTGTGTTTAGATATAAAGAAGATATCGCGTCGTTCCATCCCGTTCAAGATTGAAATGGATTGAACTTAGATGCCACCGAACCAACCGTGAGGCGTGTCGGCTCAAGACATTCTCACACTTGGTCCAAACAGTCCAAAAAGGGTAGCCAGGGTCCCACCTAGAACCAAGAATTAGTGTCTAGATCAACACCATTCTTTCCCTTAGTTCCCTAGTCTTAGAGACCTTAGATTAGGGTACAATTGGTCTTAACACTAAGGTATACACCTCTAGGACTCATAGAAAGCCCAAAGGTTTCCAAAAAAACACAATATCAAATTTCACTGGACTCAAACTGAGTCCTCCGATCGATCAGCCGAAGGGCCGATCGATCGGTCGAAATTTATGTACCAGAATGTACAGGGTCCGATCGATCGGCCCAAAAAGCCTTACTGTTAAAAGACAGGCCGATCGATCGGCCTGTAGGTCCGATCGATCGGACCTGGGCGCAGTGCAGGTCCGGGAACTGATTTTTCCTTCCTTTTTCCTTTCCTTCCAACACATGATCAACCACAAAGAACCATAAACAAGATGGTTTAAATACATGTTTCCAAGACAATAACATGAGCTAAAGAGCTCCTCATTTCAAATTCCTCTCTTTCCATTCTTTCCATTCTTTCCATTCACAATTAATCACAAGGTGGAGAAAACTCATTCATGTGAAATCATTTGAAACCTTGACAATATGATGCATACATTTTCCAAGTATGAACAAGAGGGAAATAACTCATCAATAAGCACATTTCGAAATCAATATTAATCATAGTGAAGACAACTACAAAAATCACCAAAACCCTTAGTGAAACAAGATTTTTCTCACAAAACATGTTAATAATCAAAACAATCCATTCATCCACTTGCCTTTGACTCTAATCAAGCAAATCAAGCTCCTAATCCCTTCTCAAGCTCAAGATCTACAATCTCTACAAAAACCCCCAAAACAACCCTAAAATGGGTTAAACAATGAAATGACAATGAAACTTTCCAATAATCAAGGTGGAGCTTCTCTAAGGCTAGAAGATTACAAATCTAGAAGATGGGAAGAATCACTTACTTGGAAGGTCCTCTAATGGACAAGGTAAGCTCAAGGAAAGTCTTGTGATGGAGGGTTCTCTTCACAAATGGTATCAATGGGAAGCTTGCAAGATGAGGAAGAAGATGATGAGTTCCATTTCTTGGTTGATGCCAATCTTGGTGTGGATTAGAGGAGGAGAAGCAAGAAGAAGAAAAGGCAAGAAAACCCTAGACTCAAAAGGGTTGTGCTGGAACAAGAAGGATGAAATGAATGGCTAATGGCTTCCCCTTTATTAACAAGTGAGTTGGGTTGGGTTGGGTCCCACAACTAAAGGGGCTAAATGGGCTGAAATCATCTCTTTCGGTACCTCGGATGAATTCGACGAAGAAGGAAGAAATGATCGTCGAAATATCTAGTTTCCAAAAAGTATATGTTTCGCGGGTTTCGAGAATATCGAGTTTTGGGTACAGATTTGGTGTGAAAAGACTGTTTTGCCCTCAAGGCCAAGAAATCGGTTTTCGGTTCTCAAATGGATATGGGATCAACATGAGAGTTGTAGGATTCCTCAAGATGAATGCAACGGGCCAAAAACACGATACGAAACAAATCGGGAAAATCTCACAAGAAAAGCAAAGCCGAAAAGGGAACCCCCAAAGGGCCCCACAAGCTACCAAAGCACTTAAAAGCCCAAAACTAGAAGAAAAACCATTCTAGCTCACAAAATCAACCCAACAACTACTAATCCCACTAAAAGAACTAATCCACAAATAAAACGACACTAATCCAAGAGATTAGGGGTCGGGTTCTCACACACTTTAGCTTAATTTAGTGTATGTTTGTACTTTGAATTTCACTTTCATATCAGCCTATTTAAGAGGCATTTTATTTGTGCTTTAATTGTATCTCTTAGAGTGTTCTTGAAGAGACACCTTCTTAGAGAAATCCTACATTTGTAAAGGTTATTGCTTAGCCTTAGAAAAGCACATTGTAAAGGTTATTGCTTAGCCTTGGAAAAGCATCTTGTAAAGGTTGTTGTTGAGCCTAGAAAAACAACATTATAAAGGTTATTGCTTAGCCTAGTAAAAACAATAATTAGTGGAAATCTGGTGGGGTGATTGGATCACAAGCCGGTAGTGGACGTAGGCATTGAGGCCGAACCACTATAAACCTTTGTGTTGTGGTGCATGCTTGTGGTGATTTTTTTTGTTAGCTTCCGCATCTTGTTTGGTAAATCATCACATGTGACTAGTTTAGTTTAAGAAGTTAAAATTAGTCTATTTTGGTCATATTTGTAGCACACCCTATTCAACCCCCCCCCCCCTCTAGGGTTAGGATCCCAGGACTTTCAATTGGTATCAGAGCCTCGTGCTCTATCTTATAGGATCAAGTGTTTGGAACTCTTGATTAGGTGTAAAAACCTAGAGTCAAAACCCTAGAGTTGTGCTTTCATGAAAATCATTAAGATGGATTCCACTATGATAGATAGTTTAGATTCTTGTGTAGAGTCTTCTAGACCCCTCCTTCCTTCTATTGGAGATTCAAACTCTCAAATTAATGAATCTCAATTTGATTTAAAAGAAGACGAAAATGTTTATAATGAAGATGACCTTCAACAAGCCTTGGAGGAATTATATGAATTATCCTTAAAGCTTGAGAAGAAAAACAAAAAGTTAAGAGAAGAATTTAAAAATCTAAACAAACAATTAGTCTTTTCTAAAGATGAACTTAGAGAAAAAGAAGAAGTCATACAATGTTTAGACTCTAAGTTTATGATCTCTTTACATAACCTATCTAATATCAAAGATGAACTAAATGAGATTAAGATAAGTTATGATGAACTTAATAAAGAAAATTTTAATCTAAGAGATCAATTAAAAAGGTAAGATGAAGACACTAACAATTTAAAATCCAAGTTGACAATTTCAAAGGAAAACTTGTCTAATGCTCAAAGTAAAGTAAAAAACTTAGAACTTAGATCTAAAGTTGTTAATGAACTAAAAGTCGAAATAAAACTTGCTAATGAAGAACTAATCAAATATAAGGAAATTGAAAATGAACTATCAAAAGTTAAAAATGAAAATTCAATCCTTATAAACAAAGTCACTCAACTTGAAAGCTATAAACAAAAGTATGAGTGCAAGTTTACCCAAGGTGAAAAGAAATTTGAAAAGTTATTTAAATTGGGTAAATCTCAAAGAGATAGGACGGGTCTTGGCTTTGATAAGTATACTTCACATGACCCTAAATTCACCAACACTTTTGTGAAAGGTGAGTCCTCTTTCTCTAGCACTCTTTCTCCTATGTCCAAAATAAAATGTCATTATTGTGGTAAAGAAGGACATTTCAAGTTTGAGTGCAAATTAAGGAAAAATCATATGTCTAAACCCATCTTTGAACCTAAGAAAATTAAATCTAATTCTATGAAGGGTAAGACTTTGAATTCCAAGGGAGACTCTAAGAAGTTCAAACAAGTTAAAACTATTCAAAAAAAGTCATCCAAGATAGATTTTAAAAGGACTAAAAATCAAAGTAAATCTATCAAAAAGAAACTTCTCACTTTACCTCCTTTAACCTTAGAAATGAAAGAATTCTTGAAAAAGGTTGAAAAGTTAAAATTAGAATTTAAAAGGCAAAAAAAGGGAGGAAAAACTAAAAGAAATGAGAAGAATAAAAAGAAAATGAAACAAACACACCAACTTCTAAAGACTAATCATCAATCTAAAATAGTCAAACCTCAAAGATTTGATGTCAAGTCTAAAAGAATTCAATCATTATCTCCTTTAGTTGGTGGAAATTCAAAAATAGTCTCCAAAGCTCAAGACCTTAGGTGGATTCCTAAAGTTAGAGACTTAGACAAACCTTAAGGCCTTGAACCTCATTGACCAACCTTTCCTTTATAGTTAAATCATATTGTTGGTCATGATACATTTGCATTTTGTTCCTTGTTAGTTACATTTATTAAAATGCAATGTTTATTTATGATCAATTGATTTTGTCTTCATGTACATCTCTAGTTACATTTCATGGTTTTCTTAATCATTTGATTATAATTTCATCATGTTAGATTTGCTTTTTTGCACACATTTAGTTATATGACTTGCATTGCATTTCTATACATGTTCAATTGATTGTGATTTCAAAAGCTTTCATAGCTAGATTATTCATGATCAATTGTTGTTGCAAAATCATTTGTGTACGTAGATGTCATAGTTTGATTATTTGAACAAATGATTTGAATCAATTTAAGTTTTCCATGTTTTTCTAAGTTATTCTTTAATATGGAAAATTTTTGTTTTGAAAAATCAACTTGTATGTGTTTCAAATAAGTTATATCTTTTAATACAATGTTGAAAATTGATCTTCAAAATCATTCTTTTTATGCTCATTGTTGGATTTTGTTTATTGAAATGATTTGAAGATTGTATGATTGGAAATGCTCTAAAACATCATTAGTTATAATCATCAAAACATGTTCCATGATTCTCATTTCCTTTTTCTTTTGGTTACATCATCTTAGAAATGAAAATGAATATTGTTTGCATATTTGCTTATTTGTTTACATTCTTTCTATATGCAAATGTCATTTGGTTCCATGTATGGTTGTGATATTAGTTATATTTGTAGAAACCATACTAGAACCCAAATCCATCCTTTATGCTTGCTAGTCATTTTTTTTAAATGGATGGTTATGATGTTGATTCATGTGTATTCTCTATGTGATGTCATCTTTATACATGTTTCAACATCATAGTAGTGGTCTTGATCACATGAAACTCTTTGAAATCCATTCATCGTATTTCTATGTTTGATGGATATCTTAGTTGTTGAATTCATATGATTTAGTCACTTTGAAAATTGCATGCATTTCCAAGATTATATCCTTTTGCATTGCAATTTCCCTTGTTCATCACTTTGCTCAATAGTTATATCTTTATAAGTGATGAATATCCTTTTATGATGCTTGATGGAATTTTGTGTTTGTCACATCCTTGCTTTTAATCATGTTGTCATATTCAATTGGTTTCATTTGGTATAATTTTCTATTGATTTTATATCCAATTGATGTCTTATCTTGTGTATGTGATAGACCTTGTGTACATTGGATTGAACTTGATAGTAATATATTTTTGTTTCATGTCACATTCCATTAGCATCATAATTTTCATGATTGCCTCCTCCCTTACTCCTATAGGTAAATCTCATGATCACCATGTTTATGTGTTCATAATATTGGTTGGTTAATTGTTGAGGTAGGCTTCATGTTTGAATTTCATTTCACTCATCTTGCACATGATAGTCATATTTAATGATCAAATGAAATGATTTCAAAACTTTCATAGCATATGATTTTCATAGTTAAATTATTTGATGCTATGTTTAGTAAACCCCATTTCATCATGGGTAGCTCTAATTTGGATTTATCTTAATAGTTATATTCTTTATAACTCCATTTTAGAGTGATTGATTTTATAGTCTTATCATTGAATCTCAATTGGTATTCTTTGTTTTTCCAATTGGTATCCATGATCGCTTTTCGCCTTGACCTTGCTCTCTTTTGGTAATTTGATCATATTGTGCTCTATAGTTAATCATGTCTAATCCTTTCCTTGAAGTTGACCCTCAATTGGTTAAACCATCTTCTTCTTGAACCAAATAGTTATATCTTTGTCAAAAGTTTGACAAAAGGAGAGAATGGATTGAGGGGGAGTGTAAACCTTCATAGGAAGTATTAGTTTTTGATCAAATTGACCCTTGGATTGACTTTGAACCCTTAGAGATTACTTCCATACATGATAACCTGTTATATATTTCATTTTCGATTTCTTTTGTTAACAGGTGCTACTAAAAGGTATTTTCCTTGTTTCATGTGTGTAGGTACCTTTGCAATTTAATGTAAAAGGGGGAGAGAGCATTCAAGTTCTCTAAAGGGGAAGAGAATGTCCAAGCTTCCTAAGGGGAGATATTGTATGATCTTCTACAGGGGGAGAGAATGCATATCTTGCCAAAGGGAGAGAGAGGCATGGTCAAAGGGGGAGAGCTAATAGAAGAAAGAAAGCTTGGAGCTAAAGAAGATGCTTGGCCATAGAGAGGAAGATGAAGAGAAAGCTTGAAGATTGATCAAGCACCAAGCATCAAGAAGAATGAAGAAAAAAGCCCAAGAGCCCAAGCTAAGAGAAGAAGCATCCAAGAGATTTCAAGACTTGTCCAGCTTAGGGGGAGCTGAAGACTAGGTGTGTTAATTCAGTGTTAAGTAAGTTGCCATCAAATTGCAAAGGGGGAGATTGTTAGGAATTTTGTATATTGCAATTTGATGGATGCATTATCATATTAGCATCATTTGAATTTACACACTTGCATTGATTTAGAAAATCTTGAAATCTTGATTTACACATGCATTGGTTTTAAGTCTTTTAGAAATCATGTTTCATGCATATTTGGTTTTAGATATTGGATGCATTTAAATTTGAAAAGATTTTTTTTTTCAAGTTAGTTATGTCTCTTAAGTTTCATGAAGGTTTGAGCTCAATGTTTCTTTCTTTCATATGTTTTATCCTTAAGCTCAAATCTTTTCAAGCTTACTAATTGCTTTATCTTTCAAATCTTTTCTTTGGTTTAAATTGTTCATGCTTTTAATATTCAATTTTTCATCATATTTTATATCATGATCCATGCTTGAAAAATGTGTCTCAAAGTCCCCTGGAGAAATGCCCTCTATATTGCAAGTTTCTAAAAAATCAGGTTTTCTGGGCATTCACCAGGTCGACCTGCTTGTGTGGCCGGTCGACCGGGCACACTGCGGGTCGACAGGGAGTTTGAGCACCAACGGTCATTTTTCTAGCCGTTGTGTGTACCAGGTCGACCCGGGGGTCATGGGGTCGACCGGCTCAACTAGTCGTTGGACTGTTTTTTGGTATAAAGTCCATTCTTTTCCCCACTTTTGAGAGGCTTGTTGGATGAACTTTTGAAGACATTTTGGAGCCTAAGAAAGGGGAATGAGGTGATAAGGCTTGAAGTCTTTTGGAAATCAAATGGTTGAGTTTTTAAAAGTTATATCTTACTTATTGTTTTGATTTCCATTCCAAATGAAATCCATGCATGTTCAAATCTTTGTATTTTCATATATGCATGTTTTCTAGCTTTTAAAGAGATGTTTTGCAAACACATTATCATCTTTGGAATATTAGAATGGTTTGCAAACATCCTTGTCTAATTCACATGTGTTATTAATAGTTAAATCTTCTTACAACTTGTTTAGTTTCTTAATTCAAGTTGCTTGAACTATTCATGTGATTCAACATTGTAAAGGTTATTGCTTAGCCTAGTAAAAAGCATAATTAGTGGAAATCCGGTGGGGTGATTGGATCACAAGCCGGTAGTGGACGTAGGCATTGAGGCCTAACCACTATAAACCTTTGTGTTGTGGTGCATGCTTGTGGTGATTTCTTTTGTTAGCTTCCGCATCTTGTTTGGTAAATCATCACATGTGACTAGTTTAGTTTAAGAAGTTAAAATTGGTCTATTTTGGTCATATTTGTAGCACACCCTATTCACCCCCCCTCTAGGGTTAGGATCCCAAGACTTTCATATCCAGGTTCCGTTTCCAGTCTACATAGTTGGATCCCACTAATTTATTCTGGTTGAGGATGGTCGCAAGTGGATTGAAAGTATTTGACTTCATGCTTGAAATACTGTAGCACATAACCATATATTCAATTAATGAATTTAAATGACATTAGGGTTTAGTATTCTACCAAATTTATATGGAATCCTCATAACCACTAAATTCAGAATACATCGGAATCCCAATCCCCGGGGTATGCCTCCTTGGGGAGTGCGAATACCACTTAGATTGGTGCGGATCAAAGTTGGTCAAAATTAGGATTAAGACTAACTTTCCATGATCCCCTTCATTCATTACTATCTAGGTATCTCATACCAAATAATGAATGACTCCCGATTAGCTTCGGTTTCTAAAATAAACGAGGCAAATCCTTGTGGATACTACATAATTATTTTAGTTAAGTGTGACCCACCAACTAGCATTGTATGACAACCGTTGCGAGCAGCTCCTCCTTAGGGAGTGGGCCCCCGCCCCGTCTCACCAACACTATCCATAGGAGATCCATATCTAGTAGCCAGACAAGTAAAAGCCCTTCGTGGGGAACCGCCATTCTCAAGATGGCGCGAGGCTAATACTTTCCTTACAATCGACCTATGGTGGAAAACCATGGGGATTTATCAATTTAAATTCCCCACTCCCACTTAATATTTTAGAATTGAGGATTTCCTTGTAAGGTATTAGGGTCCACATGTATACATATGAACATCAAATCATCTCATGATATGATCAAAGATTGGTTCCAAGTCAAGTTATTTTAAGGAAAGTCTAGTTTCTAAATTAGTGTTACCAATGTGTCCATCTCATGGGTCATCAACACTAATTAGAACTCTTTCCAAAAATTAATCTGATTTGACCAATTTAAGTAACTTGCTATGTTTGGATCAAATTTTAAAACATTCTAAATTAAGCATGCATCTATAAATAGAAAGTGCTAAAATTAGAAACTAGTCCTCTCCTCCACATGGCCCTAGCAGAATAGACTTCTTGGACTTCTAGACTTTCCAAAACTTTGGAATTCCTCAAACTCTTTGGGCAACTCCAAAACTCTTTTGGTAATCTTCTAACTCTTTGATTAGGAGTCCAACATCTCTTTCCTTCTTCGTCTCAGACATCGCCAGAATTTACAAATTTAGAAAAATCACATAAATTCCTATGCCTCGATTATGAGACTTACATGGTAATCTAAACATGGAAATAAAAAGGGCTATAGGGAAATTCATCATGCCTTGCCCTTTCACGGGAAACCAAGGAAACCATGACGCCCTTTACATTTAGCCTTAAATAAACCAATCACCATAAAAAGAAAGCAAAAGACTTGTGGGCCATATGGAGAGGACATGAACATCTGCAATTTAGTATCTCATACAACCATACAAATCACAAAAATAGGCTGCCAAATAATGCTGGAAAAATAGGAAGTAAAAGAAGACCTGAAACTGAAAAATCAGTTTCTACAGCAACCTGCACAGAAGGCTCGGTCGACCGGCCAGGGGGCTCGGTCAACTGACCTGCAAGTCAGCCGGTCGACCGAGCACGGGCCAGGTCGACCGGACTGACGAAAACCTGCAACATGGGTTTTCTGTTTCGTGTCCATTCTTCCCCAAATCACTTCCAAAGTGTTCCAATGGCTTCCTATTATCCTTCCATCATTATTAAACCCTTTTGTGACTATCCAAACATGAATCTACTATCAAACCAAGCAAATCCATCAAAATTGATCCTTACATAGCCCTTGCTTCATCTTATTCGCATCTCATGCAAAGATTGGAGCAAGCTTGCTGGTCTAACATGATTAGAGATTAGGTATGGCTCTATACCAATTGTTGGAAGTAGGTGGGCCTTCCAGACAGGTTTCAAAAACTTTTGACCCACTTGATGCAGGGATCAATTGTCTAGAAAGGCAACAAACCCAATCCAGGATGCAATTCCTCAAACTCATAAACCATGTACAGCAATATAGCCTATCAAGAAGATAGAAAACAACACCTAAACATGCAACCACGAAATCCACAACATACAAGGATGTAGATATACCTTTGGAGCTTTGTAGTGCTCTAATGGAGAAGTTGAGTTCTTTCCTTTGATGATGAACACCTTCACTATCCAATTCAGAATCTTCAACACCCTTTGATCTTCCACGCTATGACCCGTATTAGATCTCATTTCTCAAGAAGATGATGGAATCTTCAAGAGAAAACCTAACTAGTAACTCTAAGGAACTAAAGGTGAAAGAGATGAGAACTTAGAGAGGAAGAGAACTTGTGCAACTCTTGCACAAAGGGGCTTAAGTTGCTCTATGTATGATGCATGACCAAGAGGGGGTGGTTGCTCTTTTTATAGCCCTCCAATCCTTCTCTTTTTCTATTTGAAATAGAAGTTTAACTCCCATTACAAATTAGTAAACATCTCCCTTGCTAATTGCCATAGAAGTCTCACTTCTACAACTATTAGTAGCTTTCTCCTTTCTAATTAAAATAGAAGTCCTACTTCCATTAATAATTAGTAGCTTACTATTACCACTATTAGAAGTCTCACTTCAAATAGAAATAGTAACCTTCCTATTAGAGTTCAAGTAGAATTAGTATCTTTCTAATAATTTGGGCTAGCGAGGGAACCACTAGGGATTCCTTAGAAAGCTGGCTCCAACTGGGACACGCGACCCCACATCTCATGTGCTATCCGGGCCCACAGTTTATTGCAAATAACTTCACTATATAAATGAAATTGCACTCCAGTCTTAGGAATAAATCACAATGAAGACCCTAAACTTCCACATTACTACAAGTAGGCCCCTCCATCTATATCCATGGATCAATTGGACCTGTCCACCAAATTAGATCCATATCTTATTATCCTTGAGCCCCAATTAATTATAGTGATCATTTGGTACCGATCCAATTAACTCTTAATTGGAATGGGTGCGCACTTACCAATGATGAATCCATTTATTTGCACAAGGGGATAAGAAAGATAGATTCCATCATGACCATTGAATGTTCCCACAACTCTACTACCACGTACCCAAATCACCGACGTGTTGACCTACAATTGGCCTCACTCATTGGTGACTCAAAGTAAATGAATAGATAGAAACTTGAGTTCATTAATGTCTTAGGATTATGAGCCTATTGCTAGGGAATTATGAGAGCAGACCTTTAATTAAGGACAGTGTATATAAGGTGCTTCTCATGGTCCTTCAACACATCCAATGTGCCAGCACCATGATCCAGAATCTTATATTCCGATGATCGAGACAAATCACACTATCTCATAGTGATCAAAGTGCTGCAACCTTGTCAGATGAGATGTCCAATCTCATCACTGGTTGTGAAGATATTTAAGTATAAGATTTGCAGTACATATCTCCTGTATGTGGATCTCATCCATACACATGTATTACATCTAGTATACTTGTGAACTCTGGTTCATCTCATGAACCATTATGTCATTTGTATTGGTTATGTGCAAGTATATAATTAAACACCATTCATCTCATGAAAGGAAAGCATGATTGTATTGATAAATAAAGAAATGAATTAATTTATTACATCATACTCTTGGTATTGAGACCATAAAACTAACAGTATCATCAACCGACATCGATCAACATGAAGATCCATCGTCGATCATCACAAGAAGAATTAGAAAAGACGAACACGGCCCGCGACTCTTCAACTCCTCGGCGACCACTTAATGATGTTAATTGACCCACCTAAATGCGGTCATCAACTCATTATTTTGGACGGCCCAATCAGAAACAAAGAAATGGGAGTTACAAGTCCAAATCATCAAGAAATTAAAGTTATGAAACTCCTCTCATCATTGATATTAAAGGCGATTAAACTCCCATTATCTCCATTGGCCAATCCGAACCCAAGAGAAAGGAGTTACAAAACAAAAGATTTAAAACTTGTAACTCCTCCCATTATGTGGTTTTAATACATTAAAGCCCATAAAGTCACCTAAAGGCTACCAAATGCCTATAAAAGGAGGTGATTCCCAGAAGAAAGGATCCCCGAATCCAGAGAAAAAAAAAACACACGGCGAATCCCAGAATTCTGAACTCAAGGTCCAGAAGTCCTGCTACTCTGAAGAAACTCTGCTGCAACAAACACCTAAAAGGTGATCAAAGTCCCTTGAGCCCCCCCCCCCTCCTCTAAGAAAAAGCCTCCTCTTCTCCTACTCAACATGGCCAAGATGTTTCTCTTCAGCCCGTCTCTTCATTTTTCATTGGGTATATGACCTTCCCTTGGTCCTTATCCTCTAAAAAGCTGAAGTTCAAGCCAAGCCAACGAATCAAAGTATCAAGCGTTCTCTTCTGAAGGACGATGACGAAGTCCATACATGACTTGCGACCGTCGATCTGAACTGGTCCCCACGATCTCCTGACAAGTCAGATTCCCTTTCTTACATTTCTATCAATAAAAGAGACTAAAGAAGCAAAGAACCCAACATTCTACTATTCAATTCTCTAAAAAATGGGTCGAAAAAGAAAGACCCGACCAAGTTGTTGCTGTCTATATGGTTGGCAAAACCAGAAGATGCCAGAAGTCAACAACGAAAATTTATGTCAGATGACCGGTGACTCGCAGCGTCTCCCAGACACGAAGACATCAGGAGGATTCTCCCGCTCCTTCAAGCCAAGGACATCAGAGTAACCACTCCTCGAACTCTTCATAAAAAAGAATGAGCTCCAACTCAGTCACCAAGACGATATCCTCATTCGACTCTCGAAGGATGAACGTCCTGGTTACAAATGTTGAGCAGCCTCCACCGTATAATGACGTAACAGCACGCATCCAACAGTTGGAGCAAGGACAACAGAGAATTGAGGCTCTGATGGAAAACCTCCTCCTCACTTTTCAGTGTCCACCAAACAATGAAGCTTCTCCGAGTCATAAAGATGACAAGGAAAACAATGAGTCACGCACCCTTACCAAAAAGGATGTTGACGATATCCTCGGTAAAGTAAAAGAAGAGGATACGCTAAAGGAACACGGGATCAAGCCACCATATCCGTTATGGATGGTCTTGGTTCCATTCCATGCAAAATTCAAACAACCTAATCTCCTAACATATACTGGGAAAGATTCAACTAGACAGCACGTCATCCACTTCAAGATCTTGACGGGAGCTATTGCAGATCAAGATGCCCTCAAGATTTGTCTCTTTGCAAGTACCTTAAAAGGTACAACCTTCGATTGGTACTCCACTCTGCCGGAGGACTCCATCAATCACTGGGCCATGCTAAAGACACGCTTCCTGACCCACTTCAAAGGTGGAGATCACCTTGTTACTATGGCACAGCTCTGCAACCTAAAACAGGGAGAGAATGAGTCAACATACGACTTCATTCACAAGTGGAAGGCAATGGCGTACAAGTGCTCAGATGTACTGCCACAAGCGTCGCTGGTTGACATCTTCCATAACAATATGAGAGCAAGGATCTGCTCTATGATTATCGACAACAAATCAAAAAACCTGGGAGAACTCCTAGAAGTAGCTATGGAAGTTGAAACGGTGATCAAAGACCCCAACAGTCAGAAATCATCAGAGAAAGAGTCGACTGCCATTACGACCTCAAAACCAAAGAAAAATGAGGTTCTTAATGTGCAAACTAAGTCAACTCCTCAGCAGCCAAAGAAGGCTGGAAAAAAAAAACTGCATGGGGCATCGTACTCTTGCAACTCAGTAATGGGATTCTCCATCGATGGGTATGAGTCCAGCGATACTGCCAGTGATACCGATGAGTGGGAAGAATCCCTTGAAACAGGAGAATACCTCTCCGATGAGGAATGGATTCCCGAATCTCATCTTATGCCAGTAATCTAGTATAATCCATTATAGCCACAAGGATCCTGGTTTGATGATGAAAAAGACCAAGAAGTTGTTCAAGCAAGCGCTCCAGTGGAACCCAACATTGATGAACCACAAGGAGCAAATGACGAAGAAGATTTGGCCCCTATGCCCAATCTCGAAGAATGTGCAAGAATTTTGCAACGTCTTGCCATAGAGCGGGAGCAAGATCGCATCGATGAGCTTCGTCAAAATCAAAATCTAGAACCGGAAATCCCGAAAAATTCACAGACATCTCCTCCAGTTGTTAGATTGTGTGGTCTCAATCCATCAGTTGATGTAATAAATTGATTAATTTCTTTATTTATCAATAAAATCATGCTTTCCTTTCATGAGATGAATGGTGTTTATTACTTAATGAACATGACCAATACATATGACATAATGGTTCATGAGATGAACCGGGTCCCATTAGTATATTAGATGTGATATATGTATATGGATGAGATCCACATACGGGAGACATGTGTCACAAAGCTTATACTTAAAATATCTTCATAGCCAGTGATGAGACTAGGCATCTCATCTGATAAGGTTGCAGCACTTTGATCACTATGAGATAGTGTGATTTATCTCGATCATCAGAATGTAAGATTCTGGATCATAGTGCTGGTACATTGGATGTATTGAAGGACCATGAGAAGCACCTAATGAAATACTGTCTCGATTTAAGGACTGCTCTCATAATTCCCTAGCAATAGGATCTCAATCCTGAGACATAGATGAACTCAAGTTTCTGTCTATTCATTTGCTTTGAGTCACCAATGAGTGAGGCCAACTATAGGTCAACACCTAAGTGTCTTGGGTACGTGGTAGTAGGACTGTGGGAACATCCAATGATCAAGAGGGAATCTATCTATATTATCCCCTTCTGCCAATTAATGGATTTATCATTAGTAAGTGCGCACCCATCTCGATTAAGAGTTAATTGGATGGTACTGATGATCACTATGATTAATTTGGGCTCAAGGATAATAAGATGTGGATCTAGGATTGGATGGGACAGATTTATTCCAATTGATCCATGGATATTGATAGAGGGGCCTACTTGTGGTAATTGGGAAGTTTATGGTCTTCATTGTAATTTATTCCTAAGACTGGAGTGCAATAACATTTATATAGTGGTGTTATTTGCAATTAACTGTGGGCCCGGATTCCACATGAGATGTGGGGTCGCGTGTCCCAGTTGGAGCCAGCTTTCTAAGGAATCCCTAGTGGTCCCCATGCTAGCCCAAGATATTAGAAAGTTACTAATCTTACTTGAACTCTAAAAGGAAGGAATTAGAAAGTTACTATTTCTATTTGAAGTAGGACTTCTAATAGTAGTAATAGTAAGCTACTAATTTGTGTGGAAGTGTGACTTCTAATGCAATTAGTAAGAGAGTCTTAAGAGTTTTGAGGGCTATAAATAAGGGAAGAAACCCCTTGGACGTCCCACTCTATTATTCACGCCCAAGACTCCTCAAGTGCAAGAGTTGCACTTCTCTTCTCTTTTAGTTCCTTGGAGTTTCTAGTAGGGTTTTCTCTTGGAGATCCCACCCATCTTCTTGAGAAAAGAGATCTGATAGAGGGTCATAGCGTGGAAGACAACAAGGTCTTAGAGATCTCTAATTGCTTCAAGAAAAGTTCTTGATCAAGTTGATTGTCTTCTCCTCGATTAGAGCACTACCGGGCTCCAAAGGTATAATCTGCTTCTCCTCTTGCGGTAGATTATTTTGTTGCATTTAGTTGTTGATTTCTATCTTCTAGATAGGTTATATTGTTGTACATGATTGATGAGAATGAGGGATTGGGATATGGTTAATGGCCTTCTGGATACTTGATCCCTGAGTCAAGTGGGTCAAAAGTTTTGAAAATCTATCCACGAGGCCCACCTACTTCCAACACCAGTAACCTTGGAAAATGAAGAAAACTTCTAGATTGATGATCCCCTCACATCTGAAGACGAATCTGAATCTCAACAATGTGTTACTTGCAATGCGATAGTTCGGGATGATGATGCCTCTAAATCTTCGTCTGCCGAGGCCTAAGATTCTCAGACTACGTCCGATAGCATATCTTCCGGAGCTACATCTACAGAGGTAACTTCCACAGAGATATCATCTTCTCAGCCTTCATATCCTGAAACTGTGACGTCGGAACCCAAGCCTCTTCCGGCTGATCATCTCGAAGAAGCTCCCACCAAAGAAGTCTTCCTCAATGAAAATCCGGTCAACCGGTCCCAGATACTCGACCTCATAGGCGAAGTCTAGACCGATAAATTACTCAATGAAGAAGAGTAGTTGCTAGATGCTGTTTAGGACTTGTTCCCGGAAAATGCTCCACGCAACGCAATCACTGAAGACGGCAATACTGCTACAGAGACGTCTTCAACAAATGACAAGGATCAACCCTTTGATCCTGAGAGTAATCTTCCAAACGAAGAACCTTCTCCAAAATCTCTTGAAGTTGGTAGAGGTACCCGCTCTGGCCGGGATTACCACAAAAATTACAAGCAACCTTCTTTTTCTTATGTAAATCCTTCGGGAAAACAAGTTGTAAATGCCCCAACTGGTAACAATAATGAAAATGCAGGCCCGAAGGAGGCTTTCAAGTACGACTTGATTGAGCACTTCAAACACATACCTGCACGACTTACATCCTTAACTTATTGTGAATGTCTCCACAAACTCGTGATAGTCTCATTTCAGAACTGCAAAGGCTGAATGCGGATGTCGACAAACATGCCCCACAAGTCCTACAAATTGAAATGGACTATAGGGTCAAAAAGTCAAATACTTCCTCAAAAGGAGAAAAGAGGAAAACTGAGAGATCAAGCATCGAATGCCTCTCAGTTCAAAAAGCAGCGAGTGCAACAATTACCTTTGATAAGGATGACCTCTTGCTAGGTGAGACAAAGCACAACCGACCCTATACTTCACAAGGCATGTCAAAGAAATGCCAATACATAGAGTCCAGATCGACCCAGGTTCTGTACTCAATCTCATCTTTACTTCGGTACTCGAAGAGTTAGGTATTCCACCTAGCAAGCTGAGTCACACATCTGTATCCATCTTTGGATACGAAGGGAGTGCTCAAAGGCCTATCGAAAAAATCAGGTTCAAATTGCAAATCGGTGGTCTTATCTCTGAAGTCACTGTGTATGCAATAAGAAACCCCTCATGCTACAATATCCTTCTTGGACGCCCCTGGATACATGAGAATGGTGCCGTCCCTTCAACTCTACACTAGTGCATCAAGTTCGTTGGCAACGACGGATTAATACATCGGGTGTTTACAGATAAAAAGCCCTTCAAAGACAAAGGTGTCCATTTTGCAGATGCTCAGATGTAAAAAGATGAAGAAGAAGAAAAGGAGAAAGAAACAACACCCTTCGCCAAAAATCTCTAGAAAGATAAGGGCAAAGCTCCTCAGCAATCATCGGAAGAAAACAAACCTTCCAGCAAATCCGAAGAGAGCATTCATTCTCCCTTCGTTGTCTCCCTCAAACCTTCAAAGCCTTTGGTAATCACCACCAAAGCAAAGAAGACAAAGAAAAAGTCTGGAGGCTAGTTCGTTGTCTCCTTCGTGTCCATTATGCAAGACACGGATTCGGATTCAGAGCCAAAAGATGATACATCGTCAAGCCAAGCTGATACTCAGCAAGTTCAACTTGCTCTCACTCCATTCGAGACACCCGTCGGCGTAGAAGACCCTACGTCTATTTCCTTCCTCGTTCCGGCAACTTTGGCAGAAGAAAAGACAATCTTCTTCCACAAATTGGAAGACTCTTCACCAAGATCTTCACTTGAACCTTTCCAAAATGAAGGCATGCCTCAACTGTTCCTATATAGTCCAATGGCATAAGCAATCATGAAGAAAATGGGCTATGATGCTTAGAATCCAATCGGTTTGGGAGGTGGCTGTGGTATTCTCACACCATTGGAACCCACCCTGACCAAAAGTCAACTGGAGGATTGGAAACTCCGTCGTCACATAGACAAGTCTTCATACGGGTTGGGGTATGATCCTGACACTCCCATGAGACAGTTGACACAAAGACTACAAAGTCATTTTACTGACCAATCCTCAACATCTCGTGTCCATGAAGACATTGATCTCCCTGAATATCTCTTTGAGGAGTCACCCGTCAAGGATTCAGGAAGCTCTTCCAATTGGTATTATTTCTCTGACGATAAAGAGGAATTGTCCGATGACACAAACGCACGGTTTTTTAGCCCAGAAGAACCATCGTCTCCGAAAGAAGTACCTTACTTTCACCCAGTTTCAACAGGTGATTGGGATCATCTCATTGCTAGTCTTGAGAAGAATACCGATCAAGAAGACCCATGGACAAAAGCAAAGCCTTGGTCTATAAATGCCTTTGGAACTCCAGATTGTCTTGTTAAGTTGGAAGCCTCTGAAAACATTATGGAGGAACCACTTTCAAACCTTCCAACAGAAGATCATGTTCAAAAGATAGACTTGGGGACACCTGATAACCCACGTCCTGTATTCATAAATAAGAATATAAAGGATGATGAGTTACCTGAGTATATCACTTTTATTCGTGAGTTCGTTGATTATTTTGCATGGTCTTACGCTGAAATGCTTAGCTTAGACCCCAAAATAGGAGTCCACAAACTCAATCTGCAAAAAAACATCAAGCCTGCCAAACAAGGCAAGAGAAGATTCCGTCCTGATGTAATGGATAAAATCGGACAAGATGTTCAGAAACTCAAAAGCGTTGGCTTCATCCACGAGCAACAACATCCTGAGTGGTTGGCCAACATCGTCCCCGTGACAGAAAAATAGGCAGAGCAGGGTCTGTATTGACTATAGAGACCTGAATAATGCTTGCCCTAAAGATGAGTTTCGGCTCCCCATACCAGAGGTGATGATCGACAACACCTACGGATTCGAGCGAATGACAATCATGGATGGATTCTCTGGCTACAATCAGATAAAGTTGCATCCTGAAGATGAAAGACACACATCATTTCAGACTCCATTTGGCGTGTATTGCTACACAGTCATTCCATTTGGTCTAAAAAATGCTGGTGCAACATATCAGAGGCCTATGATGAGGATATTCCAAGATATGCAGCACAAAACGGTCGAATGTTACGTTAACGACTTCACTGTCAAAAGCAGAAGAAAAAAAGACCATCTCAAAGATCTTCGAGAAATCTTCATCCGACTTCGCAAACACAAACTGCGGATGAATCCACTAAAGTTCTTCTTCGGTGTCTCATCGGGTAAGTTTCTCGAATTCATAGTTTGGAAAGGCGGAATAGAAACCAAAGTCAAGGCTATCCTAGAAATGCCATCTCCAAGAACCCTAAGAGAACTAAAAGGGCTTCAAGGAAGGTTGGCATACATTCGACGGTTCATCTCCAATCTGTCAGGGAAGTGCTGTCCATTCTCTCACCTAACAAAAAAAGGCATGGACTTTGTTTGGGATGCTGAATGTGAAGCCGCATTTCAAGACATCAAGACATACTTGACTAAACCCCCAGTGTTGGTTGCCCCCACAACTGGGAAACCATTCATCTTGTATACGAGCTCTCGATTACTCTTTGGGCGCTCTACTAGCACAAGAATACGATGAGCGAAAAGAAGCCTCTCTATATTTCCTCAGCCGCACGTTGGTAGGTGCAGAACATCGCTACTCTCCAGTAAAAAAAGAATGCCTTGCAGTGATGTTCGTCATACAAAAGTTGCGTCACTATCTGTTGTCCAACACAGTATACCTGATTTTGAGGATCAATCTCTTAAAGGTCCTTGTCACAAAAGCAGGTTCTCTCAATGTCTGATTGGCAAAATGGTCCATCCTTCTGTCACAATTCGATATTAGGTATGTACCACAAAAGGCAATCAAAGGCCAAGCTCTAGCAGACTTTCTCGCAGAGCATCCATTGCCTTAAGATTCTCCACTGAGGGATGATCTCCCAAACGAATCTGTCTACAATGTGGAGACTTCCTTACCAAATGCTTCCTAGGACATGTACTTTGACGGCGCAACCAGGACAAATGAAAAAGGAAAGAAAATATCGGGAATTGGCATCCTCTTTGTCAATCCCGACAAATACATGATTTCACACGCTTTCTCGCTACTGGAACCATGTTCAAACAATGCAACTGAGTACCAAGCCCAAATTCTAGGATTGGAACTCGCCCTCGAATCTGGCATCACCATACTGGAAGCTTTTGGGGACTTTCAACTGATCGACAATCAGATGAATCGGAAATTTGAAGTCAGGAAGCCTGATCTATTGCCTTACTACAACAAGGCACAATCACTTCAGCAAAAGTTCGACATCTGTTACATCACCCACATCCTTAGAGGTGAAAAAAATCCATGCAGATGCCCTGGCTGGACATATAGCGTCTATGGCAACTCAAGAAGGGGAAAACATGCAAATTCCAGTGTGTCAAAGAAGGATCCTCCCTCCTCTTAACACATACCAAGCAATTGTTGAATGCCACCAAGTGGTTGGAAGTCGGATGTCCATCTTCAAACCTCCGATTGGTGACTGGAGGGATCCGTTCATTGATTACATTATGTTCGAGAATCCTACCTGAAGATCCAAAAGAACAGGTAAGCCTTCAATGACGAGCCCCAAACATTCATTTGGATATTCCTTCAAAAATGCTTTACAGAAAATCCTTTAACGGAGTACTTTTACGCTGCTTGTCACAACAAGAAGCCGAGGAAACTCTCAAAGAAGTAAATGCTGGTCTTTGTGGAGCTCATCTGGCTGGTCCTAAGCTCTACGATCAGATAAAAATATTAGGTTATTATTGGCCTACCATGGTAGCGGATGCTATTCAATTTGCTAAACGCTGCCAATAATGCCAAGTTCATGGAGATTATGTCCACATGCCTCCAGAATGGCTACATCCTACAATGATCTCATGGCCTTTTGAAGCCTGGGGTATGGACATCATAGGTCCTATCTCTCCCTCATCAAGCAAAGGTCATAGCTTCATCTTCGTCGCTACGGATTATTTCTCCAAGTGGTCAGAAGCATTTGCGCTCAGTGAAATGAAGACCTCATCAGTCCTTCAATTCTTGCGCACCAACATTATTTGTCGCTTCGGCATACCTAAAAGATTTGTCCATGATAACAGACTGCAATTCCGAGATCACAGATTTTACAGGTTCTGCGACAAGTACAAAATCCAAAGTTGTCCTTCGACTCCATACAATCCGGCAGGGAACGGACTAGTAAAAGCCTTCAACAAGACACTCTGTAAAATTCTCAAGAAAATGGTCTCTAGTCACAATAGAGACCGGGGTGACAAACTACCTAAAGCTTTGTGGGCTTATTAAACCACCGTTCGAGGACCAACTCATAGCACACCATTCTCTTTGGTCTATGGGTACGAAGTTGTTGTCCCTTTGGAAGTACAAATTCCTTCCTCAAGGGCATCTTTGCAAAATGATATGATGCAAGAAAGCAATGTCAAATTAAGACTCCAAGAGCTGGATAATCTCAATGAAAGACAACTTGAAGCTCTACAAAGCATTGAGTTATACCAAGCACGCATGGCAGGATCTTTCGACACGAAGGCCAGGCAACGCGCCTATAAAAAGGGTGAATTGGTTCTTGCAGTAAAAAGGCCAATGGTTTTCGCCCACAAATCCAAAGGGAAATTCGAACCAGAATGGGAGGGACCCTTCGTCATCGACAAAGTCTTCTCCAACGGCGCATATGCTCTCCTAAACATGGAAGGTGACAGATGTATGTTGCCCATTAACGACAAATTCTTGAAGCGGTACTACCCTTGAAGACTTCCGCCACTGGGTCAGAGCAATGCCTGCATGGTCAAACCCTATTCCCAGGTACTTGCTCGTCAAACCCACTCCTTTTGGAATTTTCATCCTTATGTTGAAATTTCTAAAAAAAAAAAAAAAAACTCAAAACAATGCTCACTTTCATAGTTTCATTATTCAAAAAATCCAAAAATCCAAGTTTAGGAGCCTCTTCTCGGACTTGACCAAAACTTTCGATCCTTGAACCCAAAATTCATGGTTTGAAACAAAAATCAGGACTCAGGAATTTCCACCCTAGTCCACCCGGACTTTTACAACCAAAATAGTTTTAAGTCAAAATTTACGACCCTCGTGTCTTTAAACAAAAAATGGTTTTTAAGAAACTACGGGGAAGCGACGCTCAGTCAATACTCGCAAAGCCCAAAAATGAAAAGGATGCGAACCCCATTCGATACTTCCAGAACATCAAAATCGCAAGGAAACGACACCTTGTTGATACTTGTAAAATTTCAAAAATCGTGGAGACGCAACATTCCAGTTGATATCCACAACCCAAATTTTAAAAAAAAACCCTCAAATTTAAAAAATTTCGTGGGAAAGCGACATTCGTTCGATACCCACAGAACCAAAGTCTTTGAAAAAGCAAGGAAGCGATGTTCAGTCGATACTTGCACCCCAATTCGCGAGGAGGCAACATTCCATTGATACTTGCAATACCATTCAGCAGGGAGGCGACTCTTTAGTCGATACTTGCATTTTTTAAAACCAAAACTTGGCTTCTACGCAAAAAATAAAAATCGGCTTCTACCCCAAAAACCAAAATCATCTTTTACGGCAGAAACAAAATTTCGGCTTTCACGTTAAAAATCTAAAATTTGGCTTTCATGCCAACAAAATAAAACTTGGTTTTAAAAAAAATCTGGCTTTCACGCCAAAAAGAAAAAAATCGGCTCTCATGCCATCCCAAAATTTTGGCTTTCACACCGACAAACAAAATCGACTCCTATGCCACAAAACCTGGCTCTTATGCCAATTCAAAATTCGGCTCCTATGCCACAAAACCTGGCTCTCATGGCAATTCAAAAAATCGTCTCTCATGCCATCTCAAAAAAAAAAATCAGCTTTTATGCCAACTCAAAAACCTGGCTCTCATGCCATCTCAAAAACCGACTTTCATGCCATCTCAAAAAAGACCGGCTTTCATGCCATCTCAAAAATTCAGCTTTCATGCCATCTCAAAAACTTTGGCATCCATGCCATAAACAAATTTTGGCTCTTACACCAAAAAATTCGGCTCCCACGTCATCTCAAAATCCAACTTTCAAGCTATCAGAAAAAAAATAGGCTTTCACCACAAAATCTGGCTTTCATTCCCAAAACAACCCTTTAACAAAAGGATTTTCACAAAATGACATCCTTTTGGTCAAGTTTTCAAACAAATATACTCATCCAAATTTTGCTTATTTTCACCAAAAGAATTTGAGTAAAAGGTATATAAAGTACCAAAAATGTTTTTTTTACATGAAGGTACCAAAAAGAGAAGAAAAAAAAGAGTTTGCTACAAAAATCAGGAAACTTAGTCTAACATGGTATTCAGCCAGAGATTCAACTCCTTAAGCAAACTCTTGGCCTTAGCCTCTAAAACTTCCAGGCCACGCTTCTTCAAAATCCTACCATAAAATGCGGCAAAACGCCACGACCCATCTGCAGCACGTGGAAGCTCTTCCCAAAGAATCTTTCATTGCTCGTACTCTTGAGTCTTCCTCCAGAGATTGCTCTTAGCCTCCTCGACTTGGCGAATCAGAGTCCTTTCTCTAGCACGAGCTTCCACAATGGCGGCCCATTTGGCAGCAGCTTGTTCCTCCAATAACTTAAGACGCTACCTGGTCTCAACTACCTCCCTATCAAGACGGCGCAGGTCTCCTATTAGCTCAATGATGGCCAACTCAGTGACATTCCTCTCCCAAACGAATTGCTTCCGAGTCAGCGAGATCTCGTTCAATTCAAACTTGACCTCACCAGAAGGCTTCAAAAACATCTCATTGAAGAAGTCACCGCTTGGGAAGCTCTTGGTCTCATTCCACTTGTTGCCTAGAGCTATGACTTCATCAACAAAAGCCTTCGCACTTGCAATGTCCAGACCGACCTCTTCGCTATTAACAAGGATATCCTGTACATGCTCGATCATACCAAAGCCAGCTTTCAAATGGCTAGAAGAAAGACTTTCGACCCATGAGCTCAAAACGCTCTTCAACACTTTCTTCGCATATTGAAGAGATGACTCGGATGAAGGCTCGCCCCGCTCCATTGGTCGATTGCCCGTGTCATGCCTTGTTGGAGGAGTGATCATTAGACTCTTTCTAATCGGAGACACTTGTGAAGGAATCTCTTCTGAAGATTTCATCTCTGCCGCATTGAAACTGGAATAAGAAGTCCTTACTTCTGGTTCAACTGTAGGCATCCCTTGCTCTGGCCCTGAAAAAGATGGAGGAACTTCTCCAGTTACTCCACAACCTGCCAGCAAAACAAAAAAAAGGGGGGGGTATGAATATGATCCTGTTGAAAAAAAATCATTATCATCAGGGTTATTGCTACAAATACCTTCTTCGATGATCGGCGGAATACTTTTTGGCTCTATGAGTTCATCCGAAGCATCGTCAAAGGTCGCATCCATGGATGGCTCGAAATCGTCAGAATCCTGTAGCAAGTCAGCTGGCAAGAAAACAAGCAACATGTTAGCAAATGACAACAAAAAAAAAAAAAAAAAATGAAAACGCAAATAAGTCATACCAGGTGAAGATTCCTGAATCACTCCAAAGTCCCTCGGTTCTTCTTTAAATGCCGCAATCGGATTCGTCACTGCTTCATCAGCCGGAACCTCAGGCATCACCAAATCATCATCTTCCACTGAAAAAGGAGAGAAAGAAAATCAAAATTAAGAAAATCTCTGCAAAAAGAAACGGAAAAGGAAAGAGGAGGAATCATACCTTTATTAACGTTCTTTTCCTCTCATCTCCTCTTTTCCGGAGGACAGTCATCGTGTCGTCTCTTATTACGGCGCTGCCCTCTCTTCCTCTTGCTTCTATGGGCCGGTTTACTTGAAGTACCTGCCCTATCGTCAAAGTCAGGACCTTCGCTTGACTCCTCACCGGATGGTCTGTCCCCGCCCAGTGGACTCCAAGGATGCCTTCGTTCATTCCTCTTGTATCCAAGCTCGATCTCGGCCTTCTCCTCTTCTAGTTGTTTCAAGACCTCACCAGGTATCTCTTGTATAGCTCCTGATCTGATGACGTCCTGTTCACAGAGAAAGCCTATCTTATGCTTCTCTCCAGCAAGGAAAGCCAGAACTTCCTCTCGACGGACTCCATCTAATCTACCAAGACCCTTCCTAGAATATTGCTTGACATCGAGCTCCTTCTTGGAAAGCCCCCAGTACACCAAAAAGCTCTCTACGAACCATTTCATAAAGCCAATAGTCCAGAAAGTGGGCAACTCAGGATAGGAAATCATGGCAGTAGTGTCCTCCGCGCTGTAAAAAGCCCATGCATTCCTTCCATCCTACAAACCTCCAAAACGCTTCACCATGCTCGAAGGCGCTCCAACAACGCCTTGAGAGAAGCCCAACTGTTGCGCAAAATGCGAGGGGACATATGGCTAGATATCAATAAAAGATGTCTGCGGTACACCATCGTACCAACACGTATGTTGAAAAGCCACCTCTTTTCTGCGTTTGTCAAAGAATAGTGTCTTCCCGACCCTGCTCTGGTGGAATCACGGGAGACACCAAAATCAAAAGCCTTCTTCTGCAAACCTGGAGAAAGGTTCACTGAAGATTGCCCAACCTCGACGTCCCTGAACCTCGGATCCTCAAACGGGCAGACAAAAGTGATTCGAAAACGGCTGTCCCTTTAGCCAACCGAATCATAAAAGGATCATCATCCTGTATAACTACTAATCGATGGAAGTCGGGATAGTGGTATACATACCATGAATAGAAAATATGGGCTGAAAATACCCTATTCATAGGGAGCCCAAGCCTAACAAGAAAAGTAGCAACCTGGAGTTTGGTACACGGATAGGAGTAAAGAGTAGTCATCAAAGCAAGTCGGTCTCCAAATGTCATTTGACAAGCCGGAACAATACAGTGCGGCCTGATGTGTGTACCATCTCCAGCAAAAACAACCTCACTTAACCAGTAGGTGAGGTAAACAGCGAGATCTCTCCGCAGCGCAATGTCCGAATAAATGGCATCTGTGCTCATGAAGAAGTCCTTCAAGTCTCCTCGCGTGACAAAGGTCTTCTTCGAACTTGGAGTCTTAGCTCTGGGCTCCAGGGTCGTGCTATCAGAAGACTCTCTGCTGTCAAAGTAGCTGGGGAACAAGGGGCCAAAACTCCTCCAACTGCTGGACCGAACTTTCGAGCCCTCCTTCTCTTTCAAAAAATCATAGAAGGCGACGAGCTGAAAGTACAAAAGCCTGAACTTCTCAAACTGCTCCTCAAAGACACTGTCAATAGGCATGAACTCCTCATAAAGTTTGCCGAGGACAGGCAACCCGGTGATGGCGTTCAATTCCTTCAAAGTAAAACCAATCTCGCCATTCGTGACAATGAAGGTGTTGGTTTGTGGAAGGAATGACTCCAACATGGACATGAAGGCTTCATTGGAGAAAACCACAGTTTGCCCAAAAGCGCGAACTGCATCGAAAATCTCAGCCTCCTTCAAAATGTCCCTGCCAACCTGCAGGATGTGATCAGTCCATGACTCCCAGCTTGAGTCAGCGTTGAAACAGCCACGAAGTCGAAAAGGCTTCACCCAATTGTTGCCGTCACCCTGGAAAATACCAAGGCCCACCGGTCTCAAATCGACCGATGGATGATCAGAACCTTGGTAACCGCTGGCTAGCATCAACATGTCCATGCGGATAGGCGACTTCTCTGCATAACCGAAAAGACCGCCAACAAAAACCCCAGCCTTGATCACATTAGTTCTCTTCACCCAGCTCGGAGGATCTTCCCTCTTTGGGCATGTGGGAGAAAGGCTCATGATCGAGATAGTGCGATCAAAGGTCAACCAGGTAGAAATAGTTCTCTCATCACCATCTGTCGTGTAAGAGAACTGAAAACATCTCCTTTGGTATGTCAAGTCGTCAGGGACTACATCACCAAAAAAAAAGGTAGGTATGGGCACAATGCTCTGATCGTCCATGACCCAAGGACGATTGCTTACCACAATCTTATAAAACTCCTCATCCTTGAGAGCGATCAATCGCTGTCTCATCTCATCACGGTTGAGGGAGTCACATCCTTCCAAGTTTCTCACCACAAACTGGACCTTCTCCCAGGCCTGCTGTACGACCACATTAGGAGACCTGGTAGACCGATGAAGTGCAACAATAACAGGCTCTTTGCCCTTGTTCGTTTTGGAGGAACTACCTGCAAAGGATGGAAAAGAAAAAATCAATCATCAAAGTGACAGAATTTTGCTAAAAATTCTAGCGAAATTTTGGCATAGTTCCGGGACAATTTTGAAGAAAAGGGAAATACCCCGAAAAAGATAGGAAACTCGAAGGTCTCAACATTGCTGCGAGCTCCAAACTCCAAAACTTGCAAAGCTCCTCAAAATCCAGCAAGATTAAGAAAGGGCTCAACATTGCTGCGAGCTCTAAATCCTAAAATTTGCAAAAGATTTTCTAGGAATGCATCATCATGCTCCCAATCAATTTACTAAAAATCATGCATCAAAGAAAATCATCATGCATTAGATGCTAGGAAAACTTTAATCAAAATTTGACCAATTCCAACCCAACTTGGTCAAAACCAATCAAACTTTGTCTAAGTCAAAAATCATGTTGGCTTGACTTAGAGATTCTAGCCTTCTATCTTAATGCATAAAAAAAAATGCATGAACATCTTGGATTGCATAAACGTCATTCTCATGGTGAGCAAAAGAGGGAAAGAAAAAAAAAAACAAAAAGGAAAGAAGAGAGAAAAGAGAGAAACCTTTTTAAAAAAAAGTTTTCTGGGCTGGCCTGCAGGCCGCGACCCTTTGCCACGTGGCAGTACGGCCAGGTCCTTACGGATCTCTCCGTACAGCCAAGAAAAACCAAAAAAAATAAAAACTTACAAAAAACAAAAGGGAAGAAAAAACCGTAAGCAAGAAAAAAAAGGCACGTGTAAAAAAAAGAAGAGAAAACACGTGGAAAAAAAAGATAAAAAAAAAAGAAAAGAAAAAAAAGAAAAGAAAAGAGAAAAGAAAAGAAAGAATTTTACTTCTACAAGGAGTTTCTTGTGAAGGAAGAAAACTTACTTGAAGCCATGGATGGAGAAGAAGAAAGAGAACTTGAAGATTCTTAAAGAAGAAGAGGAGTTCTTGATTTTGGAGCACTCTTGAAGACTTTTGCAAAAAGAAAGCAATAAGGGCAAGGGATCCAACCTCCTTTGCTTTTATAGAGGAGAGCAAACCAAAAGAGGAAACAAGGAGAAAACGAGGAGGTAAATGCTAAAAAAGTAGCAACTTTCCCAAAAGAAAGGAGATTTGAAATATTCTCTCCTAAAGAGAAGATTTTTTGAGAAATTCTCTCCAAAAAGAAAGGGAATGAGAAATATTCTCTTCCAAAGAAAGATGCTTTGAGAATATCTCTCCAAAAACAAGGAAACATGGGAGATTCTCTCCAAGTAAGGATATTTTTAGATTTTCTCTACCCACAAGAGATATTTTTAGATATCCTTTACAAAATGACACCACATGAGATCTATGCCATCTCCAAAGCTTAAGATCCTATGGGTTAGTCCACATGAGCCAGGTTTGACCACCTAGGCACTAAAAGGGGCTTCCTATCAAAAATCTCCTTTACCAAGAGCATACAAAATGGTTCTATGCCTCTTTTGAGTTGATTGAACCGTTCAAAAAAAAAAAAACCTCATGAGTTTCCAAAAATCCAAACCATCCAACCTCATGAACCAAATTAAGCCAAATCTTGAAATTGACATTCCACAAAAAACCAAACTCTGGTCCCCAAACTTGCCACAAACAGCCTGTTAGGTCACAAGGCCAAAACCAAAAAAATCGAATCCTGACCCCCTAGCTCGCCACATACAGCTTGTTAGGTCACAAGGTCAAAACCAAATTTGACCCCCTAATTTGCCACATACAGCTCCTTGGGTCACAAGGTCAAAATAAAAAATCAAACCCCGACCCGCTAACCTGCCACATACAGCTTGTTAGGTCACAAGGTCAAAAACCAAAAAAATCCTCTTGACCGCCTAATGTGCCACATAAAGCCCTTAGGTTCACAAGGTCAAAAGGAAAACCCAAAACCCAAAACCCAAATCAGACTCCCTCATGTCATTTTCAAAACTTTACCTTGAGACGGTACATGATCCCTCTCAGTACCATAAAATCCCCTCGGAAACTCAAAAGGCTATTAAAAAAAAAGCTCAAAGACTCTTAGTCAAGTCAAAAGCTCTCCTTCAAGTTTCTCTTCAATGCACATCGACTACAAAGCTACTCGTCGCTGTACCTCAAGGGGGCATTTGTTGACAACAAAAATGTCACTTTGCCTCTTCAACATCAAGAAGTCACATGAAGCCGCATCCTACTACAAACAGACAATGCTATTTCAAGCATCAGATCTTGTCAGAACCAAACAAAAATACAAGATCCTTCAAGACAGCCAAAAGAGAGGTACACATAAAGTTTCGGGCCAATCTAACATCATTTGGCATAACTTCACTCCTCCAACAGATGAGCAGGCGCTCTCGGCGGCGGCGAAGCTAAAGACCTTGACACATAAAACAGAGCACACAACAAGCCCCAAGATGCCACCAGGAGGCTCTACATTAAGTTTCAGGCCATTCTGACATCATTTGACCTAACTTCACTCCCCCGGCAGTTGAATATGCGCTCTCGGCAGCGAGGGCATCGAAGACATCAAAACTTCGATCAGAGCGCACGAATGGTCTAAAAATACCTCCAAAAGGCTCCATGTCAAATTTCAAGTCCAACCGATAACGTTTGACCCTCCATCAACCCTTGAGCAGCGGCGAGAACCACCGAGACTATTACTCATCAAGCAGAGCACATGGGTGGATTTAACACGGTTCTAAAGGGCTGCACATCAAATTTCAGGTCATTCTGACAACGTTTGACCCGACTTTGACGCTCCGAAACAATATCAAGGCTACCAGAAGCGGAGCCCCTCGGAACCATGACATCCAAATCGGAGCCAACGGGTCATCTCAAAATGACTCTAGTAGGCTCCCTGTCAAATTTCAAGTCGATCGGACATCAGTTGACCGTACATCAAAGCGTGGCATCTTCCTCGCAGTAAAATCAAGTCTACTGGCGACGGGACCCCACACGGCTTTAACACTCAAACAAAAGCCCATGGTTGGTCCTATCTACTGCGCAGGAGGCTTCTCCTCAAATTTCAGGTCATTCCGACATCGATTGACCTAGTTTTGACTCTTGACGAAAAATTGGCTACAAAGTCTTCGGCTTTCCAAAAAATAGGAAACTTTGTGCTCCGATCTGTATAGCTTCTCGTCAGGTTTTCTTCAGGAGAATAATGCCAATAAATGAGGAAAAATGTCAATAAAAATACAGGTGAAAAAAGGATCGAAAAAAAATCAAGAAATGGCCGAGAAACGACGACCGAAAAAAGAGGAAACGTTTACCCATGGTCACCAGCGACCATGGGTGCATGGTCCCCGGTGACCATAGAAATCCGGGTCGCCGGATTTGAGATATTCTCTCCTAAAGAGATGATTCTTTGAGAAATTCTCTCCAAAAAGAAAGGGAATTAGAAATATTATCTTCCAATGAAAGATACTTTGAGAATATCTCTCCAAAAACAAGGAAACATGAGAGATTCTCTCCAAGTAAGGATATTTTTAGATATTCTCTGCCCACAAGAGATATTTTTAGATATCCTTTACAAAATGACACCACATGAGATCTATGACATCTCCAAAGCTTAAGATCCCACGGGTTAGCCCCACATGAGCCAGGTTTGACCACCTAGGCACTAAAAGGGGCTTCCTATAAAAAATCTCCTTTACCAAGAGCATACAAAATGGTTCGTTGCCTCTTTTTGAGTTGATTGAACCATTCAAAAACAGAAAAAAAGCCTTATGAGTTTCCAAAAATCCAAACCATCCAAACTCATCAACCAAATTAAGCCAAAATCTTGAAATTGACGTTCTACAAAAAACCAAACTCTGGTCCCCTACACTACAACAAAATACAGTTTTTCCAACGCGGTCAACGCGTCTGGAAAAATCAGAATTGCGTCGGGACAGGCTTTACCGACGTAGTACAATGCGTCGGCACCACGTCGGCAACCAAATGCCAAGAAAACCATTCCCGACGTAATAATGTCTAGCGTAGGGAAAAAATGGTCATTTACCGACGCAATGGTGCGTCGTCCCAACCGTCGGCAATTCCAACAGCGTCGGCAAAACATCGAACTTAGTGGTCAACCTCACTTCACTGCCGACGCTAAACAACGTCGGTTAAACATTTGCCGACGCTAATAGTAGCGTCGGAATACGTCTTTGACGACGCATACACAACGCCGGTAATACATATCCCGACGTGTTGAAGCGTCGGGAAATGTCTTCAACGACGCATGTAAATTACTTTTAGCGACGTAGGGAATGCGTCGGGCAATAGATTTACGTAACTGCTGACGCATAACAACGTCGGTTATACATTTGTCGGCGCACATACAAGCATTGGAATACATATTTGACGACGCATACACAACGCCGGTAATACATATCCCGACGTATTGAAGCATCGGGAAATGTCTTCAACGACGCAGGAAAATTATTTTTAGAGACGTAGGGAATGCGTCGGGCAATAGATTTACCTAACTGCTGACGCATAACAACGTCGGTTATACATTTGCAGACGCACATACGAGCATCGGAATACATATTTGACAACGCATACACAACGCCGGTAATACATATCCCGACGTATTGAAGCATCGGGAAATGTCTTCAACGACGCAGGAAAATTATTTTTAGAGACGCAGACAGTGCGTCGGGAAATAGATGTACCTAATTTCCAACGCATAATAACATCGCTTATACATTTGCCAACGCATATATTAGCGTCGGAATACATATTTAACGACGCATACACAATGTCGGTAATACATATCCCGACGTGTTGAAGCATCGGGTTATATCGTTAACGACGCAGGAAAATTACTTTTGGCTACGCGAAGAGTGCGTCGGAAAATAGATTTACGTCATTGCCGACGCATAATAACGTCGGTTATACATTTGCCAACACACATACTAGCGTTGGAATACATATTTGACGACGCATACACAGCGCCAGTCATACATATTCCGACGTGTTAATGCATCGAGAAAAGTCTCCAACACGGGTAGGAAATTTACTTTTGGCGACGCAGAGAGTGCATTGGGAAATAACTTCTCTTATCAATTAAGAAATAATTGAAAAAATTAGGAAAAATTCCTGTACAATATTTTCCTGTTCAAATCTACATTTTCAACATTGCACAAGCATAAGCATTGATAAACAACAAATAATCCCACATTCATCATGTAACAATAAAAAATAATGACTCATCAATAAACTAAAACCAATCATAAAACTTGTCCATGCCACATAAAATGTAATATCCCATGTAAAAAAAAGTCAAATATCTCAATAAATTAAATCTCAACTAAAATCTAACCATCATCAAATATCCAAAGTACACCATGAAACACGGCCAGCAAGGAGCAAAATGAACTTGTTAGAGGGATGACCCATGCCAATTCATAAAACCATCAAATCCTTATCTTTCGGAGGAGCCCGAACCATCCATACTGACCCGGGAAAGCAGCAACTGAATCTGACTCTGCATTTGATTCTGCATAGCTGCCTGATCTTGCATTTGCTTCTGCGAGTCCTCATACTGTCGCCGCAACTCTTCTCTCAACTCTTCTTGTGCTTTCAAAGAATCAGCTAGTTGCTGCCGTAGGGTGTTCATCTCAGAAGACATCAAGATACCACTAGAAGATGATGATGGGCCCCTCGAGCGGTACCCTTGCCTCCTTGCAACCCTTTTCCCTAGCAAATTCTCGATCACCTGTTGCTCAGCCACTGGAGAGTTAATTTCAGGCTGCGACAGTGCATCTTCCATTCTTCGCTGCATTATCAAAGCATTCAAATATGTCATGTAATTAATATATGTTAGGCAACTGAAATAAGAAAACAAAAATCCATGCAAAGTTTGGTTATGAAACAACTCACATGTGTTTCCTCAGCATGATCTGTGATCCATTTGTTCTTCTTCTTGCTATAGTGTTGCTGTCGATATAAATCAGGTTGAGATGGAGGATCCTGTTGCTCATCTGCCTGCATGATCGAGAACTAGGCTGCAAATGAACGAGATCCAGATGTATGAAGCGTCTTCACTTTGCTCCGGCTTTCTTTATTCCTCTGTGACTTGCGCTGAAAATTTCAAGTAATAGATAATGAATTGAGTAAGTAAAATTTTCCAACTTATGGCGATAAAAATATTTATAAATATTTATAATAATAGACATAAAAGGGCACACACACACCTAAAAGATTATTTTATAAATAGAACATAAAAACAGAGACAAAGTGAGTACATATCTCTTTGTAAGTTAAAAAAAAAATTAGAGCAGTTAGAACTTAGTATGATAATCACCAAAAGCCATGTTTAGACATTATTCCAATTTTGTTGTGCTAATTTTGATTAATTTTGATTAGAATGATATAATGAAATTATTCTCAGATTGCAAGGGAAGTTTTGGATGCAGCAGCTCATGTGATCAAACCTGGAGTGACAACCGATGAAATTGATGAGGTGGTTCATGAGGCTACAATTGCTGCTGGTTAGTGTCTCCTTGATGACACTGTGTGCCTTTATGCCTTATCAAATAACATGATTATAGATCTGTTATCTTCTTGTTGATTTTACAGAAGTTATTGACCATATGCAATTTTCAGTGCTAGATACAAGACATTAATCTCGTATGGTGTGAAGCAACAGTTGGACACATTAAAGGCACATACTCTCTCTCTCTCTCTCTCTCTCATGTACAGAACATAACATTAGCTTTAGTATAGAACTTGACTTGCCCCTTTCTTAAAGACATCTCCATCCACACTTGAATCATCACCCAAAACCAAAACACTACCCCATAACACAGTCAAATTTACCTAGGAACTTCACCTGGTTTGCACCTCTTAATTGCATTTGCATTTCTTAAATTCTTTTTTTGCAACTTCTACGAAACCATCATACCAAATGCTTCAAAAGTGGTTCATTAGTGACCCCACAGTCTCACACAAGGCAATCAATAGACTACACTACTCGGAAAACCAAGCTGACTTGGGTGACAATGCCGAGATGGGTCAGATCATGGCCCACCTGGGCTTTGACCCACATGGACCCCTAGGAGACACGTGTTGGATGGATGGGGCGGTAGAGATGGGGACCACTGCAAATGGGGCACATGAGTATACTAATGGAAACATCCATGGCTAAAGATTAGACTGTACAGAAGAGTTCCCAAAGTTCATTTGCCTAGCTCCAGGCCCAAGGGAGAGCATTTTCTCAGTCTGCTTCAAGGATCCCTCAGACCCAAATGAGATTAGGAGTCCTCTCATAAGCTATGGCAAGAAGCTCTTCTCCATCAGAGTTGTCTCCATAACTTGATGCAGCTGGATTCCAAATGAAACTATCTTCAACTTCTTTTTTTCTTTTTTATTTTCTTTTTAACATTTGGCTCTAAATCCCATGATTATTGGGGACAATTCAATTTCCATAGCCACCGACATGAAGGGAGCACTTCTTTATTCAAAGATTCCCACCAAAAAAACCTCCTTTTCCCTCTCACACCTACACACCCACCTTGCAGGAACATTCCAACACAGGGACTAGATTCAAATATGTTCATTTTTGCTAGCTCCTGAATATCACAATCCACAAATTCTTTCACTTCTGCCAGTTAAGCATAAGAAGGCTCAACTCAAATTTAGTTCAAAAATACTAAAACAAGATGACCGATTGTTCATAGTTCTCTTTTGGTTAAACATAACTGGCTCAAAGGTAAAGTGTTCATAGAAAGACTCAATGTCAAACAACTGCTGGGCCGAATACATAAGTCTATTTAGAAGCCAATAATTCTGTTAAGCAAACGTTTCCAGCATCCATGCTCACACGGCAAGCCAACTGACTCAATTATTCCTCTCCAGCCCCCACAATAAGATTCAAATCAGAAACATACTTTGGATTATGGGGGTTGTATGATCTTAATGTTATTCATAGCAACTTAATCGAAACCTAAAGATGTGTACTCTCCAGACCTTCTTTTTCTACATTTATTATGCCAGTCGAACTCAGTAATGTGGAACAGCAGGGACTCGAGTGATATATCAAAACATTTAAGTGACTAGAGTGATATAACTCAACAATGTGGAACAGCAGGGTCATTTCAACTAGGAAAATCATAAATATACAATTCTCAGCAACAGAAATTGAATATGAACAAAGAAAATAGAAAAAAGAGAACCCTTTTCTTTTTTCAAAGACTGCTATCACTAACAATCTCGCAATCCATTCTTAAAACAGAAAATTTTACATGAAAAATGAACCATCCACTGTGGGCCCCCACAATGTCTAACAGTTTGGATCATGAAAGGCCACACTTGCCCAAATTGAGAATTCCAGCAAACCATGTGTCTATCTATACAACCTGAGCAGTAACAGCCCCACAGTTTTAAAAAATTGAACAGTTTCCTTACTGTTTAAAAAATTGTTTTATCTAGTGCCCCTCTCTCTCTCTCTCCATCTTTTTCTATCTTTCTCTTTCTCCATAAAAGAACCTAACAACCGCTCCTTTTAACAAATCAACAAAACATCCCAATCCACCGCCCCCACATGAAAACAACAGCCATAAAACTAATAGTAACAAAAACTGAGACATCCCATCCCATCCCATCCCATCAAACCATACTACTGACCAATATCATCAATGCCCTTATTTCACATCTGCACTCTTTTGATTTCTCAGGTCTCAAACTGGTTCATTAATGCAAGAGTCCGGTTGTGGAAACCCATGGTTGAAGAGATGTACCAACAAGAGTCAAAAGAAGAGGAGGATGGAGAAGGAGATGGCAAAAACAACCACACCCAGAGAGCACAATCACCAATGCCAGCCTTGAAAAAAGAAAATGGAGAAAACCCAAATCTTGAAAAATAAAAATAAAAAATCACCCATTTTTCTAATTTCCATTCTTCTCTCTTTCTTTTTCTTCTCCTCCAGAGTTGGGAAAACACATGAATGAGAAGTGAATGTAATTTATTAAAGAGACCCGGATTGATAGATTTGGATGTGGATAATAGGTGGGCTAAATATCAGTAGTTGAAATGATCTTAACCCTTAGCTAAAACAACAACAATATTTAAAACAACAACAATATATAGTGTAAAGACTAATTTAAACCATGTACCGAAAGCAAATCAGTTAATATAATTTAGTTACCTTCCATTCTGGTGTCTCCCATTTGTTTTCTATCAGCCAGACCCACTGGGCTGCCCTCTGCGTATCATATGGGCACTGCTTCGGATCGTGGCCATTTTCCAACGACTTCTTATAAGCTTTGTATAGCTCCGCCCTGAACTCCCTATAGATATGCATCGCTAGTTTCCCGATTGCATTTGCTACACGTGCGTCAGTCTTCCAGTCGCCAAAGTCATACTTTTGCTGTCATTTAAAACCAACAAGTGTGAAAAGTAAACAGTAAAGCCTATGAATATAGATTAGAAAGTATAATATTATTTTATTACCGCAGCTGCAGTAAAGATTGCCTCCTTGCACCCATCATCAATTGCTCCCCATGTTTCTTTGTTTAATGGTGCAAGCCTCCGAATATGACTCCCCAGCTCGATTGCAAATGTAGAGGCATTTATACCTTCAAAAGCCCCCGATTGTGCACCTAGCGGAACAGAAATCCTACCACCCAGAATCCTCATCCTCTTCTCTGACTCATGGCCCACCACCCTACCCCGTACACGCCGAGAGGATGATGCTACAACCAGCACAAAAAAATCCGAATTATTAATCATAAAGAAATGTAATCGAACTAATGAGTTTGAAAAGATAATAAAGTCAAATATTTCTTACCTACGCTGCTGTCTGTAGTAGGCTGGCTCGATTCATTGGGTTGGGTGGCACCGATCTCACACTGATTGGCAATACGATCTGGGACCGATTCTTGAGTGCCTGCTGATTGGCTTTGTCTGCGTCTCCCTGGGGCCATATGTGCAAACTGAATAACACAATAAGTTAGGATAAAATCAAGAATTACAAAAAAAAAACACAATAAGTTAGTATCCATGCAAGAAATAACACAATAAGTTAGTATACATGTAAGAATTTTGATATTAGATATAACCACCTCATCTTCTAACTCTTCTTCTTCCTCACTACTTCCGGCTGGTCTATACTCCTTGTCGACGTCATCATGCTCGCCTTCAACAGAGAGTTGACGCCGAGATGGATTTTGGATTGCTTGTACCAATTGTCGTGCGCCAATTTCACTCATTCTGGCCATGTTACTTACAATATTCTTATTTCTAGCCAACTCATAAGCATTCTTCTTTTGAGACAATGCGCCAGGAGGAACATAAGCTTTTCTTTTTTTCGGCATTTTTTGGACCGCTATTATAAAAAAAGACAAATGGATCATAAATATATAAAAGGATCAAACATATATATATATATATAAATTTAATAAAATGTCAAAATAGAGGCAAACAAATGAAAGTAAAATTAACGATTCCATTGCATGTAATCCTTGTCCACACACATGAAGAAATTAAATTTACATATCATAATTCCATATCAGAATCAATATCAAGGTCGGACTGGTCAGTTTCCTCTTCATTTATGTACTCTGCCAATGTTTCATCCTCGTCACCATCATCGCCAGCAATTGGCTCATCGCCATCTGCCGCAGGTTCATTATCATCAAGGATGATATCTGGTTCAATGTCATCCCGAGTGTAACAAAAGGAAAAATCCTCGGCAACAGATACTGAGACAGTTTCAATGGCTTCTTCCTGTTGGTATGGCTCGTTTATCACATTTTCCTCGCTTTCCTCGTCTCGCTCTTGCACATCCCAAACACCCCGATGCTTGACCCGTTCCACGACTTTTCAATTTCGGCCTAATTTGGTGTCATTGACATAGAACACTTGATTTACCTGATTTGGCAAGACAAAGGGATCCTCCTCATACCACCGATCCCCAGCGTAAATGCTTGTGACATGTGCCTCGATATTTATTTTAGATTTATGACCTGTGTTATACCATTCACATTTGAACAAAACAACTTCAGAACCATTGATGTATGACAATCCAAAAATGTTGGTCAAGTAACCGAAAAAGTCAATGTTTTCCTCATTGTGGTCTCCCTCGATGACCACCCCGCTATTCTGGCTCTTGTGACGGTTGTCGCGGTCTATGGTGACGAACCGGATACCATTAACCATACAACCCGAGTATTGATGCACCAGACAACTAGGACCATTTGCCAATGCCCACAATGCATCTGTTGCTTCAGAAGACCCTTGAGACCTAAGTTGGTTTATCTGCATTAGTTTCGTAGAATTAGTTCAAATTGGATTTCCATGTTTTGAGTTGAAAACATTTATTATGCATCTGTTATACGTACATGATCTCTGAACCATCCAGAAAACTCTTCCCGTTGTAAATTGGTGATGTTGCGTCCACCGCGCTCATTCAATTGCCTCTTGTGCTCCCTACTCAGGGTATTGGTGACAGAAAATCAGTGTGACACATATGAATATCAGAAAGTTTACATGTAATGCATACAATTAGTTAAACTGAACCACTTACTCTAGATAAGGTATGACATCGAGAGTGTTATACAACACAAACCAATGGGCCATGTTGCGTTCCCTATCGGACACATTAGGAGCCCTCTTGATAGGTGAAAAGGGCCAGACGCGTTGGGTGAAGACACCCAACTCTAGGCCTTGTTCGCCTCCATCGTCATTTCGTTCTTCAGGAACTTCTCCCTTTAGGTACATCTTCATAAAATTAACACTCTCTTTGGCAATATATGCCTCGGCGATCGAACCTTCTGGCCGAGCTCGATTGGTAACGTAGCCCTTCAGTGTTCCCAGAAACCTTCAAACACAAACATCAATATCAAGATGAAAATTTTTAAAGAGTGGTAAACACAATCACATCTCGATACTAATCAACAATTTAAAGAATGGCAAAGGGAATCACCTCTCGATTGGATACATCCATCGATATTGCACCGGTCCAGCGAGCATAGCCTCACGAGGTAAATGAACTGCCAAATGGACCATCACATCAAAAAATGCCGGTGGAAAAATCCTTTCCAACTTACACAGTACGAGAACTATCTTATTTTCCAATTCTTCCACATGCCTCCATTTCAAAGTCTTTGAGCAAATGTTCTCGAAGAAGCTACCCAGCTCAAATAGTGTTGTGCATATCTCTTTATTCACGTACCCACGCATACCAATCGGAAAGAGACGTTGCAGTAGAACATGGCAGTCATGGCTTTTCAAGCCCGCTAATCTCCCATTCTTTGAGGTCACACACCTCGAGAGGTTAGCAGCATAGCCATCTGGGTACTTGATCGATTTTAAATATTGATAAAAACCATCCTTCTCCTTCGGGCCTAATGTGTAGGACGCACGAGGCTTCTCTTGTGTTCCATTGCTTCTTTTTCGTAGATGCAATTCTTGCCTAATGTTCATATCTGCCAAGTCCTGACGGTCGTACTCTGTGTCCTTGCTCTTCTTGTTTAAGCCCACCATTGTGCAGAGAAGACTTTCACATATATTCTTCTCTACATGCATAACATCAATGTTGTGTCGAAGCTTTAGTTTCTTAAAGTACGGTAGCTCATAAAAAATGCTTTTCTTTGTCCAATTCAAGTCTTCAGGGTCACGAGGTCTTTTTTTGTTGTTAGAGTGCTTCCCAAACCTTGTATATGGAAGCCGATCCAATTGTGCTTGTACCTTTTCCACGGATGGAAACTCCAATGACTTCATTCGATTCTCTACCTTTCCATTAAAGTCCTTGCTACGTCGCCAATTGTGCCGCTTAGGCAAGAAAGATCTATGGCCTGTGTAACCAATCTTCCTTCTCAACCTGACGGATAAGGAGTCTTCATTACAAGTGGGACAAGCCTTGTACCCTTTGGTACTCCACCCAGACAAGTTACCATATGCAGGGAAGTCGTTTATGGTCCATAACAAAGCCGCACGCATTTGAAAGCTCTCTTTGCTAGATGCATCGTAAGTTTCGATACCATTCTCCCATAACTCCTTCAACTCGTCAATCAAGGGTCGAAGATAAACATCAATATCATTACCAGGCTGATGCGGTCCAGGAATAAGCAATGACATCATGAAGAATTGCTCCTTCATGCACATCCATGGTGGCAAGTTGTACGGCATCAGTATGACAGGCCACATACTGTAAGACGTGCTCATGTCCCCGAAAGGGTTGAACCCATCAGAGGCTAGCCCCAGCCTTATATTACGGGTCTCCTCAGCAAAATCCGGATGTTCCTTATCAAGACCCTTCCATTCCTCACAATCAGCCGGATGCCTACCTATTCCATCATCTTTGCGTTTATCACTGTGCCATCTCATGTGTGTGGCAGTCTTTCTTGACATGTAAAGTCTCTGCAACCTCGGTATCAACGGGAAGTACCGTAAAACCTTATGCGGTATCTTCTTTCCCTTCCCATCATTTAGCTTGTATCTGGACTCCCCGCATACTGGGCATTTTTCTAAATCTATGTTCTCCTTCCAAAACAAGGCGCAATCATTATGACAAGCATCAATGTGCTCATATCCCAGACCCAAGTCACGCAGTATCTTCTTCGCTGCATAAATTGAATCTGGAACCAAATTATCGTTTGGTAGGAGTGCCTTCTGTATCTGCATCACATTGTTGAATGATTTGTTACTCCACTTTCCCTCCACCTTTTGCTCCATCATCTTAATTACAAAATCTAGCAGAGTGTTGTCTGGAGAGCAACCCGGGTACAGAGGGCGCTGAGAAGCATCCAACATTCTTTCAAAGTGACACATTGCGTTACTATGGATAGCCTCAGCGTTGGTATAAGTTCCAATGTAATGGTCTTCCATCATTTCTTGATATTCATCCTGATCCTCATAATCACTATCATCCCCATTTTCCGATTCGATGACGTCATCCACAAGAGGTGTTAACTCTCCGTGGTAAATCCAGGTCTTGTAGGATGCTTGCATACCCCAACGGTAAATATGAAAGTTCACAGTGTCGCAGTCATACCGGCGATTGTTCTTGCAAACCCTACACGGGCACCAAATATCAGTAGCATCCCCAGCATTCGCCTTTGCAAATTCAATAAATGACTTCAACCCGTCACGATACTCCCGACCCATTCGCACCGTGCGATCTTCGCTATCCAGTGTCATCCAAGTCTTGTCCATATCTTAAAATTGAATAATCAATAAGTTAATCACATTACTCAAAATAGAACAGACAAAAACATGTGCATATGATTATGAATACAATCAATCACATGATGACCTTGAATGCTTTGAGTTGAAATACAGTCAATGACATGATGACTTTGATAATATGTTCCACTACCCATGATCTTATGTTTTGCATGCATCTAGTTTGGAACCTACATCCAAGTTTCATCATAAAAAGAAATAAAAAAATGGAATGGGAAGCACATTGGGAATGGGTTCTGGCAACCCATTGCCAATTCGATTTAGGACTGCACTAATTGATGAATGGTAGTCATACACTTAAAGGAGTGATTTTTATTCAATCATCACATGATGAATCCCATTTGAAGCCATAAGCTAATTTATGATGAGTCCCATTTGAAGCCATATGCTAATTTATTGGATTTTGCTACTTTTTATGCTTTTTCTGGTTTTGACTTTAGAGTTAGGGTATTTGTGTTTGTGTGTGTGTGTGTGTGTGTTTTAATATTTGTAAGCTGATGTAGTATAGCATCTTTTTTTTTTATTGTCTTCTTCACAATACCAACAGAATCCACTCCTTCAAATAGAAAACACATCAGGCCACTCCCCCAAAATTTATTAAATTTTTTTTTTAGGATGGCTGCAAACCGCAAATAGCAACAAAAATGGAGGGGCAAATGACACCAAATAAATTGACGCCCTATTGGTGTGGAACAGGGATTGATGCATGGCAGGTAGGAAAAACAACTATTGGCATTTTATTATACACAGAAAATAATTTCCTTCTTACAAAGCAAACACATCATACGTCAAAACTCAAAAGTGCATGATTGTAAATCACCAGCAAATAGCTCATCCTTATTAAATAGAAGAAAGGGTAGACTAGTGTAGGAGTGAACATGCAAGGTCAACAAACCAACATAAAATAAACACTAGCTTCACTAGTAGATGATATCTTCAGAGAATCTGTTTAAAGCACATGTTGGACTCCTTCAAACAAAAGAGACATCGACAAACATCTGTTGAAATAGATTGGCCAGGACATGGACAAACATATCCGTTGATATAGATGATCTAGTGTTACAATCTAGTACATCAGAATCAAAACGTAAGATGCAAATTTCCTTCCTTTTCTAAGTAATGAAGAATACATGCAAAAGGGAGATACAAATAATCACCACTTTTGAAGCATAGACAAAAGTATAATGTAATAGTAAAACAAAAGAGGTAAAAATTGAAGTTTTCAAACAAAACTGTTATATACTTGACACCCTCATAAACAAAAAATGGACTCCTTCACTGAGTGCATGAGTCTTACTTTAATAAGCCACTCCTTCATCCAATTGTGTGACTCATTCAATTATAAATGTGAAGAAGCAAACATTATCAACCGGGAACAAAGAAACTGAGTACTGAACTGAAATCAATAGAATTAGCCATACTGAGACAGAAATAATAAAACCCAATCACACCCACTAAGCAAATTGCCAGAAAACAAAAACCCATTTCATGAAATTAGCAGAGAATCTGATGAAGATAGAAATAACATCAATAAAATCAATGACACCCACGCCATGTAAATAGATAAAGCGAGATAAGCAAATTGAAATCGAGAAATTCAGTCAAACCCAGATTACAGAAGCTGCAATAATGCAAGCAACAGTCCTGAAATCACCAAACCCAAATCATACTCAACTGTAAAGATAGCAATAATCGGCAAGTAGAAAACCATGAGAGAGGAGATCAATGGTCAAAATCCAATCCAACCCAATAATTGAAAACAGTAGACGATGAGAAAAAAAACCGACCTGAAGCAAGAGAATAAACGAGCAAGAAACGCCTCTGAAAACGCAGAAAAGGCGACCCCAGATCGAAGAGTGAATTGGACTTTCCAGAGGTGTTTGCGAAGTAGGGAAGAAGGATAATGGAAGAGATACAACAACAGAAGAAGAAGATGAAGGAGAAGGAACTGGGTTCCCACACCTGGGTCTCGATCACCACACCCATTACAGAGAAAAATGGATGGGGAGATCAAAATACAAAACCCTAGAAAAAGAAGAGATCCAGATGAGAATCGATGGGAAAGATGTTTGGGAGTTGAATCCGATATGCATGAAGGCCCCTTTTCCTTCTTCTGTTTACCAATACAATAAACAGAGGGTTGCTAGGCGGGAGGGTTGCTGGCTGGCAGAGGTGGGCGGATGGAGGCAGGGGCGGTGGGAGAATAGGGAGGACTGGACGGCATAAAGAGAGATGGAAAGGGAGAGATCATACCTTTGATTGCTGTTCTTGCAAGAAGAAGATGATTCCGAAGAAAGGTTTGCCTTTCTTTTGCTGCAGTTACAGACAGCCGGTTTCACTTTGCTGCAGTTGCAAGAAGAAGACGATGGAGAAAGCGGAGTTCGCTTGCTGCAGTTGCAAGAAGAAGCCTAGTCCGACAGAATATTTGGCTTGCAGGGATTGCGAGAAGGAGAAACAAGAAGAAGAAATTCTGACGGGATTAGAAATAGGTATAAGGGTTTGGCGTGAGTCTTTTATAATGCTCGAAGTTTTAGCGGGAGATCGATGGCCCATAAAAAATTTGGTTTAGCTCACCCAAACAAATACTACCCGCAAAAAATATATCTTTAGCCTCAAAAGCATAGGCCGCCACAAAAAAGTTAGACGATGTAAACTAAAAAATTTATAGTTCCACCAAAATCTCATTTTGAGATTATCTTATTGTATGATTGAACAAAAAAAAAAGTTAATAAAACAACATTTTTTTAGTCATGGTTTTCTATTTGGTCAATCTTACAATGGTTCCAACTCAATTCTAACAAAAAATTGGGATACCCCATAATTAAATGTGTATGAACTTTTTGAACGACTCTGATTATCCATATATGGGTACGAGTGAGACCCATTCAAAAAAGTTCTCACCATACTCCGCTAAAATCTTAAAAGTTCACTCAATCAAACCCTAATTTTCATAATCTAATTTATTAAACTAATAACTTAATTATCATTGTTCCTAACTTTTACAACATCTCACAAATCACTAACAACTACTTCATACAATCACTAAAAACCATCATAACAAGCATAAATATATATATCCTTGCCATGTTTGAAGCTTGGTCTTTGTTTAGCTTAGCTTAAGAATGGAATTCCTTCACTTGAACGTTAATTTCCAAGAAAACTCTAAGGGCACGTTTGGCAATGGTCTTAAGGTAGGATTCCTCGCCCAAAATCGGCGCTAGCGCGGATTTTTTTGTTTGGCTCAGCTAGGATCTTGTTTGATTATTTCAAGAGTCACACCTCCCCCCCTCGGATCCGTGGAATCATCCCTATCAAGGATTTGCGGAGCTACAGTATTCCTGGACGGTAATATAGGGCAGACCGATTTTTGCATTTTTTGTTTTTATGGGCCCCAAAATCAAGATCTGAACCGTTAATTGTGTTAAGAAGGTCTATAATGGCTATGTACCAAAATTTCAACCCTTGATTCATCATAGATCGTGAGATATTTACAAAATCGTCCAAACCGTTAAAATGCCATATTCTGTGATGCAGTGGGCAAAAAAGGGGATTAAATACAGTCCCTTGTTTTCAATTTTCTGGTTCCTGTGGGCCCCAAAATCAAGATCTGAACCGTTAATTGTGTTAAGAAGGTCCATAACGGCTATGTCCCAAAATTTCAGCCGTTGATTCATCTTAGATCTTGAGATATTTTCAAAACCGTGAGGGACAGTGATAGTAAAGGTAAGTAGTAATGTGGCCCTAATAAGTTTTTGCTTTGGGAATGTACCTTTTAGATTCCCTAATCAAGATCCAAACCGTTAGTCATCTTTAAAAACTCCAAAACGGCCACTTCACCAAATATCAGCCGTTAATTCATCTTAAATCTCCAGATATGTGCCAATGTCTTACTGTGCAAACTATTATTGAAAACAGTCCGTTTTTTCTCATTTTTGGGTTTATGTGGGGTCCACGATCAAGATCAAAACCGGTCATTAGTTCTGGACGGTCAAACACGGTAAGGTGACCAAATTACAACCGTTGATCCTTACTTTATTTTGAGATATTTGTATAAACATCAATTGGATCATACATTCTACAACTTATAAGAATCCTCTCTCCATCCAAACATGGAACTTTCGTTGGGAATTCTACTTGGGGATTATGGCTTTCTTTGGAGATGGAGAGAATCCTCTAAATATAGGATTCTTCACCATTTACCAAACGTGCCCTAAGGAAATGATGTAGCAAAGGAAGAAGATGGCTTCCTCTTCACTTGTTTTACCTCAATTCACACTTGATGACCAGAAGAATGGAAGAAAGAAGAGAAACGGATGGAGAAAGGGGTTGCCTAGGGTTTGAATGAAATGGATGAACTCAAATGAGTTCATCTTATCATATGTAAGGGTTGAATTTTACATTTAAGTCCACTACTCTTTCTTAATTCCAATTTAAGTCAAATGACGTTCCATTTGATCCGTTTCTCGTCGTACAACTTCGAGTTCAACATGAAAGTTATCGTACTCGTCGAGATACGCATGTTGGTATCAAGAGTTTCCGTATTCGACAAAATATGTATAGATTCGTATTTCCGAAAAAGTCCTTGGTTTGGCTTGTTTGAAGTTCATTTCCATTCAATTCATTTCTTAATCTTATTTACTATTTCATTAAGCCTAAGTTCTTCATGTTTAGGCTAGTTTCAAATTCATTTAGTCATTAGTTCAATTAAACATGCTTAATTAGCCTTAATCTCAATTAATTAGAGTTAATCGTGATTAACTCGGGACGGAGCCTAACATCTTCACGAGTTGATTTCGTAATTAATTTTTCTTGTCTATTGTTAATATTGATTTGGATTTTGGTTGGGTCAGCAATGGCATCTGTATAGTGTATATTATATTTGTTTATACTTACAGAATTTTTTTTTTCCATTCTCTTGATCTATCTGCCTGTGTCCCTGTTAAGCATGACTCTGTTATACTGAAAAGAACTTGTCCATATACTGTCTTGGCTGGAACCCCATAGCACATTGGTTACCTTATTCTCATGGTAGCAGATATGTAGCCCTGCAATTCAAAGTCCAAAATAGCTGTTAATGACACCCACAAAATCTGGATAGTCCTGGCCCTGCTAGAAGAAAACATGTGAATCTCATTGAGAGAGAGAGAGAGAGAGAGAGAGAGAGTGTCTGGCCTGCTAGAAGAAAACATGTGAATCTCATTGAGAGAGAGAGAGAGGGAGGGAGGGAGAAACTTACTTGGTTGGATTTTCAAAGCTGCATAAGATTAAAGCAATGGAACATGTGAACCAACTTAATTGTGTGGCCCATCTCATGTCAATCAATGGGGTATGCAGAGACTGGAAGATATCATTCAAATTTCAAACTAGGATGGACCCATATGGGGTGTTTCTTGGATGAAAATTGCCAAATATATACATATGTATATTGTAAGTATATGCTATAAGATATATGAGCTTGAGTTGAGATTTAGCTTATTATGCCATGTCATGCAGAGCATCTCTAAGCTTGGCTTGATTTCTAATAAAGAATGAGCACTTGAGCTTGGTTAAGTCTATCGGCTCACCTAGGCTGGATTAGTGTTTGTACAATCTACTAATGCATGACAACTATCACTAGCTGTGTCAGTTGCCATTATCTTCTCCTTACCTTTAAAGAACTCCTTGTTCAATATATAAGTCACTTAGTCAAAGGCTTTCACCCACATGGACTAAACTCAGCAGTCACTTAGTCAAATATAAAATAGTGTATAACATAGACTAAAGCCATTCTTCCTTGTATTATATGGACTGACAAACAACTCTAGTTCAAGTCAGTATTCATTCAGTCACCTCTATTAAATTCTTAAATTATATTGAAAAGGTCAGAAGCTATCAAAGATGCACTAACGTGCCTAAAAGGCCAAATCTTAGCATTACCTTTTAAGGAATTCTTGTTCAACATATAATTCAATTTGAATTAATAGTCAAAGATAAACATTGTATACAAACAAGACTAAGCTATTCTTCCTTAGGTAAACATTGCATATAAACCAGTAAACTCTTCATCAAATTCTGTTACAGAGAGTCACCCCTGTAACATTTGAACTTCCTGTCCACTCATTTCTCACATCATTTAAACTCTTACAACACTTCTCTTCATTCTTCCATTAGCTTTAATAAACTCAAAAGCTTGAAAAAAATGTACTAAAGTATCAGAAGAAAAATTCACTCAAGTGTCGTAAGGTCCTGTTCCAGCAGAGGCTACACCAATTCTATTACAGACTTCAAATGCTGAATTCTGTGTTTCCAACTAAAACCTGTAACAAACTTGGAACATTCTGTTCCCACCTCAAAACACTTCTTTTTCCATCATACACATCATTTGAATACCATTTACTCACTTCTTACATCAAATCAAAGCCATGTAAACAATCTACAAATCAATTAAAGATCCAAACACAAAGTAATAATCATTGTTTATACTTGCCTTTGTGCTGTGCTTGAACACAAAAACCCCTTGTTTCAACCTCTATGTATGGAAATCAACAGTACCCAGCTGTAAGAAAACTCAACCCACTTGATAAGAGTATGATAGGAAGATGAAAGCACTCAAAATCCTTTGAATTTTCCTTGATTCAGCACTTGAGAGCTAAAACGAAGAGGAAACCAGCTACTGTGTGTTTCTTTTTCTCCAAGTTGTTGAGATGAATACACCTCATCACATGCAACTACATGCAACATAGGTTATTGACACATAACCCATGTATTTTGCATCTTAATCCTATGTATTATGCTTATTTCCAAGTTGAGTCAATTCACTATTCATTTGATTCATGTTAAGTCAAATGAAAAGGTGTGTATTATGAAAGTTACCGTACTCATCGAGATACACACGATGGTATCAAAATTCACCTCATTCGACAAACTACGCATAAATTCACATTTACGAAAAAGTCCTTACTTTCATCAATTTGAGTTTAATTTCAACTCAATCCAAGGGAATTCCTTTCAAATTCATTCCATTATGTATAAATCCTTCATAGGAAACTAATGTGATCTATTTTAATATTTAATCTCGCTTAATTTAATTAATCACGCTTAAACCATGTTAATCGCGATTGATTAGAGTTAATCTTAATTAACTCGGTTGTAATGTAACAGGATCCCAATTGGATGACTACTTGGATAGGAAGAAAGAGACGTGTTCTAATGATCAAACAGTCTGGCCTCAGTGAGTAGCATTTCCACCTGCGGAGTTTTTGCATTCTTCCTTACCACAAAATTTTCATGCCAAACTATTTCATTGGTAGAAAGTTAAGAAAAATTAGCTCCAAAGTTTCATTTACTGTCCAAAATTCTGTTCATGGGAATCCTCCATTTGGCAAGAAATGTTGTTAATGATAACTCAAAGAAAAGAAGTGAAGAACCCTGTTGGTTTTCCCTTCGTCTAATTTCATTTTCTCGATTTATGTTTGTGCATTTGCAAGTTCATTTGCTAGACCTTAGAGCCAGTTGAAGGTCATAATAAAGAGTAAGAGTTGGATAAAGCATATGGAGAAGCATCACATGAAGGAAACCAAAATAACCAGAACATAAGGAGCAAAATTAGAAGAAGCAAACTTGGGGCACATGACATTTCAATTGACAAGATAATGGTGACTTGTTAGCCTAACACAAACAATAAATTATTGATTGCTTACAGATTGAAAGTAAATATAAGAAGTGCTGAATGCAACAAAAGTGAGCACAGAACTCTCCTTGAAATTGTAAAACTTAGGTAGAGAACAGATCAATAGTCCCTGTTTTTATTGCTGGCCTGAACCTATATTTTAAAATAGAAAATGAAAGATAAAGCATTTCGAGGATAGGACTTAATTCTCCTTGACAATTGTTTGACTTGTGTTTGGATCCATGTGGTATACATGGTACCATGTGAAAGCAGATTGGCACTAAGGGCATGTTTGTGTAACCAGAAAATGGACTTTCCCTCTGTTTTGTGAAGATTAAATCTGCAGAAAATGAAAATCCAACAAGTCATTTTTCTACTCAAATTGCACTAGGAAGCCCACGTGATCTCTCTCTCTCTCTCTCTCTCATCTTCAACAGCACAGGGTACTTTCTCTACCACTTCATGCTTCTAAAACATCTCTAAGAAAGTTTCGGACAGTTGCACTTGAATGAATTTTCTCAGTGACAGGAGTCCATACTTCAATGGGGACTCATAAATTGAGAAATATTTATTGAGTTCTGAGTTTTCTAATGATGGTTCTTTCTTCCATTCTCTATATTACCCTGATGAAATTACTGCATTGTTTTTTTTTTTTTTAAATCAAAACTTATGGATTCACTAACCATTCAAAAAACAAATTATGAATCCTTTTACTTGTGATTTTCTTGAAGATCCCATTAGCTCTTCTTTTTCTTTTTCTTTTTTAATATCAGTGAAGTACTCACATGCCAAAACACAAGATCAACAAAAAGAAAAGGTTGATATAGTATTAAAACATATGCACAGCACTAAAATTACATAATGTGATCAACTAAAGGAATTTCCCCATCAGTCCCTTGCTCAGACATTTTGCTAGCCAACCTTTCTACATGCTTAAACAGCACTTGAAAGGAAGAAGACAGTTTTGATTTTGAGAAGGAAAAGAAAAAAGTAAATGGAGCTTCCATGGCCTGCAACAGAAAAAATCCAAGAAACAACATTAGAAAAACCTCTCTCCACTTCAATGAAATAAAGAAGAAAACAAACAAAGAGCTTATAAAATGGCCATCATCTTTGTCTTATCTCTCTCTGTGTATGTATTATCAAACCATCTTCTTCAGCAACGGAAAGATTGCATTTCTTAACTATGCCTATAAGTTGTAATTTTCCCAACTCCTCCTTTCTCTTGCTGCTAGCACTATCTTTCACTGCAGCAGATATATTAACACCTACCAAACCAATCAGAGATGGAGAGACCATTACATCACCAGGGAAGATCTTTGAACTGGGCTTCTTCAGCCCCAACAATTCGTCGAATCGCTATGTTGGAATATGGTACCACAATATCGCAGTTCAAACTGTCGTCTGGGTGGCCAACTCAGATAACCCAGTTGCAGATTCTTCTGGTTGTTTTTCGATCGAAAGTGATGGAAATTTGGTCGTCTTTGATGGAGAAGAAAGCACCAAATGGTCGACAAACGTCTCAATATCGTCAAACACCACCACAAGTGCTGCAGTGTTGGATAATGGGAATCTTGTATTGAGAGATGGAAATTCAGGACTAGTCTTGTGGCAGAGCTTCGATCATCCATCCAATACTCTCCTACCAGGTGAAACTCTTAAGAACTGCTTTTTTTTTTTTGATACTCTGATATAATCCAAACTCCAATTCAAACCTATTCAAATTCTAATCACATCTATTTTGAGTTCTAATAAGAACCTCCTGAATATAGCTTAACATATCTAACACCAGGTATGAAGATTAGATTGAATTTAAAGACCGGCGAAAGCCGAATGGTTAGATCATGGAAGAACAACAATGACCCTGCTCCTGGAATCTTCTCGTTTGGGATTGATCATCATGATTCACACCAGTTCTTCGTATGGAAAAGATCAGTCCCTTACTGGCGAAGCAGTTACTGGAATGAGCGAACATTTAACAAGATCCTTGACGCGAACAATTATTTCTTATTTCATTTCATCACCAGGCACATCGACGATGAGCTCTAATTTGAATACTCAGCCTTGTATGATCACAGAAGGCTAGTTATGGACACATCAGGAGAAATTAGATGCCAAATATGGAACTATGAGTCCAAGTCATGGGGCTTGACCTGGTTCCAGCCAAACGATAGATGCAGCCTCTATGCTGCTTGTGGCGCATTTGCTACTTGCGACAAGCACAACAGTCCCATTTGCAAGTGCATGCCAGGCTTCAAGCCTGTGGCATCCCCAGAGAATTGGAATTCGGCAAATTGGTCAGATGAGTGTGTAAGGAAGGTGCAATTGCAGTGCGGGGATGACGACAGGTTTGTGCCGCTGGGGAAGATTAAAGTTCCAGATGGCGAGTGGACAGCAGTCGCTTCGAGTGCAGAGGAGTGCAGATCTCAGTGTGCTAGCAGCTGCAGCTGCAGGGCTTATGCTTATGCTAAGATAAGTAATGGGGGTGCTCCTACATGTCTTGTGTGGTATGGGAGATTGGTGGATGCAGAGTATGTGGAAGTAAAAATCGATTGGGGAGCAACAGATCTTTATATTCGTGTCGCAGCTTCTGAATTAAGTAAGTTTTCCTGCTCTTAAAAATGAAACAGGGATCTTCTTGTGCTCCTTTTCACACCTACAATGTGCATTCTTGAGTTGTAGAGGACATATCTACTTAGTTTGCAGTTAGATTAATTCATGTTCAAGTTTTCAATTTGAAACTTGAGATTTAACTTGATCATAAAATTTGATGGAACAAGTGCATTGGGTTGAATTCTAGTCTTCTTCTCTACACACACACACACACATATATTGCATCCATTATTCACTCTGTGTGTGTGTGTAGATGGCTTCAAATGCGAGAATGGCAGCCAAGGCAAACGTTCCTTCAGATCCTAACGCATGGCTTCAAATGCGAGAACATTATGAAGCCATAATACTCGAGGACCATGAATTTTCTGAATCACATGAAATAGAGTATGCTTTGTGGCAGTTGCACTATAGACAAATAAAAGAGTTCAGAGCACACATCAATTCTGCTTTGGCATCTCTGGGATCAATTGCATCTAAAGGAGGGAAAGGTGTGGCCGGTTCGACCTGATCGAATAAAAAAGATACGCTCTGTTTTCAAAGGCTTCCTTTCAGAAGCAACTGGATTTTATCACGACCTGATTTTGAAAATAAGGGCAAAATATGGGCTGCCACTTGGATATTTTTCTGAGGGTTCAGAGAATCAAATTATTCTGTCTAAAGATGTGAAGAAATCTGCTGAGATGACAAAAGGCTTGGTATCTTGTCATCGTTGTCTAATATACTTGGGTGATCTTGCTCGTTACAAAGGTCTATATGGTGAGGGGGACTATTCTACTTGTGATTATGCTGCTGCATCGAGTTACTACATACAGGCAGCTTCTCTTTGGCCATCAAATGGGAATCCTCATCATCAGGTATCTCCCTCTTTCTCTCTCTACATGCACATGTCTATCCATATATACTACTTTGTCTGTCTCTCTCAAACGTCATTGATCACCTTCTTTTTGTCCTAGCACAAGCATTTTGGCTTAGCATCATTTCCTGTTTGAACCATGAATCTGCCAAATTTTTTTTTACTTATTTTGAGCATGGATAAGTTGTGCCTTCCATAGCTTGCGATATTGGCATCCTACTCAGGAGATGAGCTGGTCACAGTTTACCGTTACTTTTAGAGTTTGGCAGTGGATAGTCCTTTCTCTACAGCAAGAGACAACTTGATTATTGCATTTGAGAAGGTATTTCTTCATCTCTTTTTTAATTGCATTGTGAGGTTGGAAATGCCAACGTGGTCTTACTTGTGTTGGTAGAAGTAACAATTCTATGTGACTTTTGCCAACGCAATTCAAATATACATCGGAAATAAGACTTTTGCCAATGGTAATTTTCACTGCGTCGGCAAATAGTGTCGGGAAAGTTTTTCCACAACTTTTGCCAACGCAGTCTTACTTGAGTCGGTAAAAGAAACAATTTTCTCTGACTTTTGCCAACGCAACTTTTCACTGTGTCGGACAATAATGTCGGAAAAGGTAAGTTTGTCATAAATGGGGCTTTGGGGACGCAACTCATACGTTGGCAATTGTACGAATAAAAGCTCAAACCTTTCCCAACGCACACTTGTGCGTCGCCAATAAACAAGATAATTGCCAACGCATTATTGCATCGCCATTAGATAAAAACGCGTTGGCAAAACTTTCCCTCTCTTTTGGTGTTTTTTTTGTTACCGCCAATGTGGTTTCAATAGCTTTTGCCAACGCGGTCTTACTTGCGTCGGTAAAACTATCATTTCCCGACACTAATTGCCAACGCAGTCCAAATATGCGTTGGAAATAAGACTTTTGCCAACGCAAATTTTCCCTGCATCGGCAAATAGTGTCGGGAAATGTGCAATTTGTTGTAGTGCTAACTTGCCACAAACAGCTTGTTAGGTCACAAGGCCAAAACAAAAAAAATCCAATCCTGACACCCTAGCTCGCCACATATAGCTTGTCAAGTCACAAGGTCAAAACCAAATTTGACCCCCTAATTTGTCACATACAGCTCGTTGGGTCACAAGGTCAAAATCAAAAATCAAACCCCGACCCCCTAACCTGCCACATACAGCTTGTTAGGCACAAGGTCAAAAACTAAAAAAATCCTCTTGACCGCCTAATGTGCCACATAAAGCCCTTAGGTTCACAAAGTCAAAAGGAAAACCCAAAACCGAAAACCCAAATCCGACTCTCTCATGTCATTTTCAAAACTTTGCCTTGAGACGGTATGCGATCCCTCTCACTACCATAAAATCCCCTTGGAAACTCAAAAGGCTATTAAAAATAAAGCTCAAAGACTCTTGCTCAAGTCAAAAGCTCTCCTTCAAGTTTCTCTTCGAGGCACATCGACTCCAAAAGCTACTCTTCGTTGTACCTCGAGGGGGCATTTGTCGACACCAAAAATGTCACTTTGCGTCTTCAACATCAAAAAGTCACATGAAGCCGCATCCTACTACAAACAGACAATGCTACTTCAAGTATCAGATCTTGTCAGAATCAAACAAAAACTGCAAGATCCTTCTAGACAGCCAAATGAGGAGTGCACATAAAGTTTCGGGCCATTCTAACATCATTTGGCCTAACTTCACTCCTCCAACAGATGAGCAGGCGCTCTCGGCGGCGGTGAAGTCAGAGACCCTGACACATAAAACAGAGCACACAGTAGGCCCCAAGATGCCACTAGGAGGCTCTAGATTAAGTTTCAGGCCATTCCGACATCATTTGGCCTAACTTCACTCCCCCGGCAGTTGAACATGCGCTCTCAGCAGCGACGGCGTCGAAGACATCAAAACTTCGATCAGAGCCCACGGATGGTCTAAAAATACCTCCAAAAGGCTCCATGTCAAATTTCAAGTCAAATCGACAACGTTTGACCCTCCATTAACCCTTGAGCAGTAAAATCAAGCCTCTCGGTGGCGAGAACCACTGAGACTATTACTCATCAAGCAGAGCACATGGGTGGATTTAACACTGTTCTAAAGGGCTGCACATCAAATTTCAGGTCATTCTGACAATGTTTGACCCGACTTTGACGCTCCGAAACAATATCAAGGCTATCGAAAGCGGAGCACCCCGGGACCATGACATCCAAATCGGAGCCAACAAGTCGTCTCAAAATGACTCCAGTAGGCTCCTTGTCATATTTCAAGTCGATCGGACATCAGTTGGCCATACATCAAATCGCGGCATCTTCATCGAGGTAAAATCAATTCTACTGGCGACGGGACCCCACACGGCTTTAAAAGTTAAACAAAAGCCCATGGTTGGTCCAATCTACTGCGCAGGAGGCTTCACCTCAAATTTCAGGTCATTCCGACATCGTTTGACCTAGTTTTGACTCTTGACGGAAAATTGGCTTCAAAGTCTTCGGCTTTCCAAAAAATAGGAAACTTTGTGCTCCGATTTGTATAGCTTCTCGTTAGGTTTTCTTCAGGAGAATAATGCCAATAAATGAGGAAAAATATCAATAAAAATACAGGAGAAAAAAGGATCGAAAAAAATCAAGAAGTGGCCGAGAAACGACGACCGAAAAAAGAGGAAACGTTTACCCATGGTCACCAGCAACCATGGGTGCATGGTCCCCAGCGACCATAGAAATCCGCCCGAAAACCCACTTTTCCGGGTTATTTTCGCGTTTTGAGATGATTGGCCTATGCGGTTTTTCGAAAATCTGATATTTCAGGCATGTAATCCGTTGATCTTCGTCAACATCACGGATCTACCACCGGAATCATCAATTCATCATTGATCACTCCAAGATCGCCAACCGACTGACCAAGAATGTAGACTTTCTGTCCGACCGATCGAGAAATCGACAAGACAGATGTCACTGGCCCACTGATATCAACCAATGTCCGAAGTTGCATTGCCATCCGACGTCATCACAAGAAGAATGTGGATCCATCGGCGATCATCACAAGAAGAATTCCAAAAGACGTAGCACGGCCCGCGACCCTTCAAATGCTCTGGCGACCACTTAATGCTGTTAATTGACCCGTTTTATGACAACTTAATGCGGTCATTAGCCCATTATTTTGGATGGCCCAATCAAAATCAAGCAAATGGGAGTTACAAATTCAAGTAATCATGATATTAAAATCATGAAACTCCCCTCATCATGGAGATTAAGGGCGATTAAATTCTCATCATTCTCCATCGGCCAATTAGATCCAAGGAAAGAGGAGTTACAACATCAAAGAATTAAAACTTGTAACTCCTCCCAACATGGAGCATCAATGCCATCAATTCTCTCATCATGGGTCACCAATCCCATAAATCACCCCATGGCTACCAAGAGCCTATAAAAAGGGTTCATTCCAAGAGATACAGACACATATAGAGAGACATACGCAAACATAGAGAGAGAGATCCATACTCACAAGCAAGGAAGAAGAACTCTGAAGAAATCCTGCTATTTTGTTGTTGAAACACCACAAGGTGATCGAAGTCCCTTGGGGGGCCATCCCCCCAAGGTCGCCTCTCTCATTCTATCCAACATGGCCTAAACGCGGCTCTTCAGCCCGTTTACTCGTTTTTTGATTGGATATAGGACCTCCCCTTGGTCTTTATCCTCTAAAAAAACTGAGGTCCAAGCCAAGCCAAAGAATCAAAGCATTAAGAGTTCTCATCTAAAGGACGATGGCAAAGTCCATACATGACATGCGACCATCGATCTGAACGAGTCCCCGCAATCTCCTCAGAAGTCAGATTCTTTTCCTCACTTTTCTATTGTATTTTGTATTCTTTGTAAAGAGACAAAAAATTCACATTTCTTGTCTTTCATTATTGATGAGATTTGTAAATCGCCTTCTACGGAAAAATCACCTTCTACAGTACAAATCGCCTTTCACGGCACAAAACCGCCTTTCACGGCAAACAAAATGAAATCGCCTCTTACGGCATTTAAAAAATTGCATCTCTTTCTTAAAATATATGTGCAATGGAAAGTTAGAAAGAAGAATTGATTTCCTTTCTACTTGTGAAGGTGAATCTCCGGATCACCACTTCAAATTCCAAGTAGAATAGAAAATCTGGCATACCCGTACAAAAATTTTGATGACTTGTTTTTCCTTCTCCGCCATACTCCGGCAGCCCCAGGGGTGGGAAGGAGAGGACGAAAGGATGGCCCCCCATCAAAAATAACCATTTGGATGTTCATCATCTTATATAGTCAGTATAAAGACAATAAACCCAAAAATACAGTCTTGTTTAATACACACATAGTGTACTAGCATAATGAGTTAAAACTATACCGTTTCCCGCAGCCAAGACAAGCCCGCTGAAACATCATACTTCAATCTTACCGATGGTGTGTCCAAATCCATCTAGATTGTGAACAACCACTTATATTCCATAAAAACCGATAAGTCTTCCGTATATAAGTAAAACTCTACACACCAATTTGTCTACTTTATAGAATAAAGGACACTCACATGCATAATAATTAATAATGCAACCATTTGCCCATATAAAATCTCAGTTAGATGAGAAGACAAAATATACTAAAAATGAACCAGTGAAAGAAAAATACATAAAGTATGTTTTAGTATAAATTCCCAATAGTAACTGTCGCGACCCCGGACCGGGAATCCCAATCCGGGATCGGGACATTAGTGTGTAATGATAATTGGTGATGAGGATTACCTACATCCTCAAAATACAACTTATTTAATTTCCCACAGGTGTCCGCGGTGAGGATATCAAAACCTTGCATGAATATTTCTTTTTAGTGCGGAAGCGTGTAGCAAATCAAATCGTAAGACTATCTCTAGTCATGCAAGCATTAACATCGAATATCAAAACTGTATCAGAAAGAGCAATGATCTATAGCATGTTTCCCAATAGTTGTTAAAGTTAGACAAAATATCATTTAGTTACATTCCCCAAAATTAGAGGCCAACAAAGGCCAATATTACAAAATGATAACCCAAAGAATAGTTAACAAGTCCTCCCCAAAATGTTACGCCTCTTGGCAACCCGATGTCTACATGACATCGTCAGCACGCCACTCAACTAGAGGCTGCAGCTCACCTACCGCCTCCTCCGGCTCCTCCTCAAGGAAACCGGCAACGGGACCTGAGTACCAAAGCAAAGGATCAGACACGACGGTCTGGCAAGAGAGTGAGAAGATACGACAACATGTAATAGATGAAATATCTCGAAAAGCAAGGAAATCTGTTAAAGCAAGAACTCTCATAAAATAGGTAAATCATTTGCTAGAAACATGTAAACAAGATAAAACATATGAGGTAACCAAGGAAATCGGGAATAACAAGGTGGCAATCACATAAAGCTAAGTCCTCTGTCACTAAAGTGACAACAGTATCACGGGACGTTGATCTCAGTCACACAAGGTGAGGAGAAGCAACGTAAACATATATACAATATAAATATACGGGAACGGGACCACGGTAGCGAACCGGGTATCGGGACGGGACCACGGTAATGACCGGGTATCGGGATCCAAACTGCAGCTGGCGGGACGGGAGAGGTATTTCCAAGTCGGTGGATCAAACCGACAAGGTATCCAAGCTTAGTGATGCCGACACATAGGTTAAATAACACATCGATACATATGCAAGTAAATCAAGTACAAGTAAATCAATGCACGGGCAAGAATATTCAATGTATCACTTTCATTTCATATCGGGCAATACTCTTCGGGACAAGTTCATGTTACTAGTGTAACCATCAAGCTTTCGGGAAAACAGGTCATGTAAGGTAAATCATGGAAATGAAGGAATAAAACGAACTATTACAATTCCGGGAAATATTGATTTCAAGATCTATTTAAGTGAATAGGGGTCCCGTATGTCAATTATAGCCATTACTTGGTACTTCTTGAGTTTGAAGACATTCCGGGCTCCTTATGCACTTTTACGACTTTTAAACTTAAATTGAGCTTATGGTTATAACTAGATATTATGATAGGAAAACAAGACTATAAACGGTCCATCCTAAGTAGGATGTCAACCCGGAACCATCGAGCAACCTACTCAGTCACCGAAAGGAATAGAATTCGCGATACCCAAGGAAATAGACTTTGCATTTGGGTATGAAGAGGATATCGTGTCGTTCCATCCCGTTCAAGATTGAATCGATTGAACTTCGATGCATTCCGGACCCACCGTGAAGAGCATCGGCTCAAGACGCTCTCACATATGGTCAAGTGAGTCCAAGGAGGGTAGTCAAGGTCCACAAAAAAAAAAAAATTCAAAACTCACTTCGGTCCGATCGATCGGTCGAAATTTCTGTACCCGAAATACGCAGGGTCCGATCGATCGGTCCAAAAAGCCTTACAGTTAAAAGTCAGACCGATCGATCGGCCTGTAGGTCCGATCGATCGGCACTGGGCGTGAAGCATGCCCGGGAACTTGATTTTTCTCCTTCTTGTTTCCTTTCCTTCCAATACCTCAACAACCACAATTAACTATGAACAAGGAGACTTAAACACATGATTCCAAGACATTAAATGAGGCTATCAAGATGTGTAAAGATCATTTATTTCAACCATGGAAAAATCAATGAAGAAATCAATGAAAGAATGAAAACCATAAATACTTCACCAAACCATTTCAAACTTAAAAACATCCAAACATTCACTTGCCTCAAGTCCAAGCTAGCCAAAACAAGCCTCAAATCACTTCAATAGCTCAAAGCCAAGCTACAATAAAAAAACCCCAAAAACAACCCTAAAATGGGTTACACAAAGAATGAAAATGAAAGAACTTCCAATAATGCAAATGTAGCTTCCCTAAGGCTAGAAGATCACTAATCTAGGAGATGAATAAGATCACTTACTTACAAGGTCCCCTAATGGACAAGGTAAGCTCAAGGGAAGTCTCAAAGTTGATGGATTCTTCTAAAAATAGTATCAAGAGGAAGCTTGAGAGATGAGGAAGAGATTGGCAATCTCCATTTCTTGATTTATGAGCTCTTGGTGAGGCTTGGAGATGGAGAAGCAACAAGAAGAAGAGAAAAGCAATGAAAAAACCCTAGACTCAATAGTTGAGCTGGAACATGAAAAATGGAGAAGGAAGGGAAGGGTTCCTCTTTGTTAACACTTGGGTGGTTGGGTCCCACAACTTAAAGAAGCTACTTGGCTGAAATCATCTCTCTCGGGTCCTCGGATGAATTCGACGAAGAAGGAAGAAATGTTCGTCGAAATATCTAGTTTCCAAAAAGTGTATGTTTCGCGAGTTTCGAGAATATTAAGTTTTTGGGTACAGATTTGGTGTGAAATGACTGTTTTACCCTAAAGGCTATGAAATCGGGTTTCGGGGCCTCGAATGGACACGGGATCAACATGAAAGTTGTAAGAATCCACAAGATGAATGCAACGGGCCAAAAACACAATTCAAAACACGTCGAAAAAATTTCACAAGAAAAAGCAAAGCCGAAAAGGGAACCCCCAAAGGGCCCCACAAGCTATCAATCACTCCAAAAGGCCCAAAACTAGAATCAAGGCTATTCCAAACCCAACTAGACCAAAAACACTAATCAAGTTTAGCACTAAAACGCAACTTAATTAGCACTAATCGGGTTCACTCGGGTCGGGGTCTTACAGTAACCACCCTGGAGGCTTCTGATGTTCTGCCTTTATCAACTAACAAGTCATACAAAGAGAGACAAACGCTGCAATCTCTCTCTTCATGTTATTCCACCAAAATCTGCCCCTCAAATTCTGATACATCTTCGTACTGCCTGGATGCATGGAGTACTTCATACTGTGGGCCTCTGTCATAATGTCATTCCTCAAATCATCAATGTTGGGCACGCATAGACGGTCACGGTAGTACAAAACTCCATCAACGATATGAAAGTTAGGACGGTCTGCTATATGTTCTGAAATCTTGGCCGACTCTGGATCATGCAACTGACTATCCTTGATCTTCTGAATGAAGAAAGGCTCGGACACTGACATGTTTGCTAATAATACACCCTTTCTTAGTGGCTGTAGGTCTATTCTCAACTCTTCAAATTGCTTAAAAATACAAGTGCCACTTAAATTTGCCAGGCCTACTGATTTTCTGCTCAAGGCATCAACGACTACATTAGCTTTCCCCGGGTGATACTTGATTAGAAAATCATAATCCTTGATGTATTCTATCCATTTTCTTTACTCATGTTCAGTTTCTTCTGAGAAAACAAGTACTGTAGGCTGAGGTGGTCGGAGTGGACTTCAAACTTCTCTCCATAGAGGTAATGTCTCCACATTTTCAACGCGAAGACAACCACTTCTAACTCAAGATCATGGGTGGCATAATTCTCCTCGTTTGCTTTCAACTATCGGGATCCATAAGCAACAACTTTTCCCTCTTGTATCTACACGCAACCAAGTCCAACATTCGAAGCATTGGTGAAAATGGTAAAACCGCCACTTCCGGATGGTGAAGTAAGGACTGCTACTGTAGTCAATCCCGTTTTCAGCTCTTGAAAACTAGCCTCACACTGATCTGTCCACACATACGGCACATTCTTCCTTGTCAACTTCGTCAATGGTGATGCAAACGACGAAAATCCTTGCACAAACCTCCAGTAATAACCTGCCAATCCCAGAAAACTTTTGATTTCTATCACATTCTTCAGTCTTTCCCACTTCACTATTGCCTCAATCTTGGGCAGATCTATTGACAATCCTTCTTTGGAGATGATGTGCTCCAAAAATGTTACTTGCTCTAGCGAGAATTCACACTTGTTGAGCTTTGCATATGGCTGGTTCTCTTTCAAAAGTTGCAGTGCTATCCTCAGGTGCTCTTCATGCTCTTCCTTGGTCTTAGAGTATACCAAAATATCGTCAATAAACACTACCACAAACCGATCCAGATACAGCGCAAATATCTTGTTCATCAATGCCATGAATATTGCCGGTGCATTAGTCAACCCAAATGGCATCACAAGGACCTCATAGTCGCCATATCTTGTCAAGAAAGCTGTCTTCAGTACATCTGATTCTCTGACTCTAAGCAGATGGTAACCGGATCTCAAATCAATCTTCGAAAAATACGAAGCACCTTGCAACTGATCAAACAAATCATCTATTCTTGGCAATGGGTATTTGTTCTTGATGGTCACTTGATTCAATCTTCGGTAATCAATACACATTCTCATCGAACCATCTTTCTTCTTAAGAAACAAGACTGTAGCTCCCCATGGTGAAATGCTTGGTCTCATAAAACCTTTGTCTAATAATTCTTGCAACTATATCTTCAATTCTCCCAATTCCGCCAGAGCCATTCTATAAGGTGAAATCGAAATCGGAGCGGTCCCTGGTAATAACTCAATAGTGAAATCAATCTCTCTTATGGGTGGCAATCCTGGAATCTCCTCCGGAAAGACGTCCGGGAATTCCCAAACAATAGGGATCTCCTCCACCCCTTGGGACCGTTTATCCTTCGTGATAAATGCCAAATAGGCTTCACATCCACTTTTCAGAAGTCTATCAACATTCAATGCCGAGACAAACCCTGCATGAGGATTCCTCCTCTCTCCCTGAAACAACACTCCAGCCGGTGTCTCATCTAATTTGACGGTGAGGGTTTTATGGAAACAATCCATTGTGGCATGGTACCCTGCCAAACAATCCATCCCTAGGATGACATCGAAATCATGCATCTCTAATAAAATAAGGTCTATGGTTAAAACCACTTCTCCTATCTGAATTGTACAACTAGGGTGATAAGTGGTACACACAACTTGTTTACCTACTGGGGTGGCCACAATCAAAATGTATTCAAGTTTGTTAGCATGCACATCTATCAACTTAGAAAATGCATGGGATAAAAATGAGTGTGTAGAGTCAGGGTCAAATAAAATCCTAGCTTTAATCCCGCAAATGAGGAGTGTACCTTCCACTACATTGCCTGCCGCCTCTGCATCAACCCTATTGACTACATATACTTGTCCTCGTTGCAGTGGCCTGACTGGAGCCTATTGCTACATCCCTTGTGGAACATTTCTGTTCTGTTGTGGGGGGACACTGATTCTGATTCTGTCCCTGTTGACGGGCCTGCTACTGCTGCTGTAATCTATACTACTACTACGGTGCTTGTTGCTGAAGTGGCCTTGTCTTATTTTGGACAACCATTGCATTTTGTGGTGGTGCTGGATGATGTGCTCCATGTTGCTGCTGATTTTGCCTGTTCTGTCTTGGACAATCCCTCATCCGATGGTTCATTGAGTCACATCTGAAGCATGCTTCTGAGATTGTACGACACTAGGTACTCTCATGATTCTTCCCACAGTGGATACAAACTGTCTGAGTCTGAACATTCTGATCTGGCCTATGCCTCTTGTGCTGCTGGTTCTTTTGTTGGTAGTTCTGCTGATGAGCTTGCTCTTTTCCTTGAACTCTGAGGACTTTATTGTGAAAGTTCTCAAAGTTGTAAGCTCTCTTGATAGCTTCCTTAAAAGTGGCAGGTGGCACTACTCCCATAGCATCTCTCCCAATTATGGGATTCAGTCCTTCGAGGAACTTAGTAATCTTCTTTTTGACCGTGTCCACTAACTTTGGAGCATATCTTGACAATCTTTCGAACTTTGTTAAGTACTCTAGGACTGTCATATTCCCTTGTACCAATTGTTGGAACTCCACTGCCTTTTGCCTCTTGACGTGAGTGGGTACATATTTGTCTCCAAACTGTTTCTTGAAGTTTACCTAAGCAACTACATCTGCCATGGTCCTGTATTCTTCCCTTACTGTCTTCCACCAAATATTCGTTGAACTGGTAAAGAGAGATGTTGCAAGTTTTACTCATTCTCCTCCGGTGCATTGGAAGATCTCGAAGATGTTCTCTATATGCTCTAACAAATCGTTTGCAGCTAATGGATCTTTTGTTCTAAGAAACTCTTTTGGACCTCTTTTCTTGAACCGCTTAAACAATGCATTCGGGTCATGCTACCTTTGATTGATGACAATTGCGGGTTGAGCTTGAACCGGTTCGGGTCTTCTTTGCAATACCTCTAGCAATTGCCTCTGCATCTCTGCCAATTCTCTGGCATGGTCTTCATCTTTCTTCAGCATCTGTTCTTGTAATTGTCGCGACCCCGGAACGGATCCCCGGGCCCGCGACGTTGGTTTGGTGATGATTACTACTATTGAAGATTTTGTTTTCCCACAGGTTCCCGCGGTGAGGATTCCCAAAGACACGGGATCTGACTCACACGTACACGATTGCGGAAGCGTGTAGCAAAACACACCAATATAAGCACCAATAAAATATTTAAGTGCTATAACATTTAATAACAAGACATAGCATCAAAGAAAAGAGTTATCATGGCATTCCCAAACATAGTTCAAGTTATAAGTTTAACCCGAAAGTAAGTTAAGTTTAGTACAGTCCATAAGAGACCAATAAAGGTCAATACAATCTCAAAATAACCAAAAGAAACCCCAAGACTAAAGGTGACGAAACTCGAGAACCAGACCGACATCTAAATGACATCGTCGGGCTGCCACTCTCTCACGGGAGTTGGCTCACAAGCCTCCTCCTGACGCTCCTCCTCAAAGGCAACGTCTCCTGCACCTGGGCACCAATAAACAAGGGTCAAACACGACGGTTTGGCAGGTAATCAATTTAGGCATGAACATGAACACTAACATTTAGAGAAAACATGTAAGCAAATCTTTAGTATGAAGTACTATCAAAGCTGAGATACATTTTCAAGAATACGAGCAAAGCTGAGATACCAAAACAAACTAGCATGAGTACATAATATATCATGAATAGTTACAATCCACAAAGAGCCCATCCTTTCTCTATCATTTATATAATGAAAAGAGCAAGCACGCACGACAAGCACGATATACATAATATAAGCACGACACGATTTCCCACAAAGACGGGAATTCAGGCCGCGGAACCGGACACGCACGATGTGTAATAAATACACGACCAGTCTGCAGACAGTCCACATGTTTAAAGACCCCCAGACAGTGGATCAAACTGAAAGGGCAGTCTAAGCTCAGTGGTGTTTACTTAATTCATGAATGCACAAAACACGCGAAGCACGATCAAAGCACGTCGAGATAGAAAGGGGGAAATCACTTGTCAAAACACGACGAGCACGACTAGCACGGGCATAATAATTATGCATAACACGCTTAGGAAGAGATCCCCTTTTCTCTTGAAACAAAACTCCCAAAACAAGCTTATACTAACACTTCAAAACAAGTTCACGATGATATTCATTTTATCAAAACTAAAGCACGAACACAAGGCTTATCAAGCACACGTAATGACCCTTGGATGGTCGTTGTGAAATCGAAGCCCCGATGTTGGAAATTAAATAAAATTGGTGCCCCAGAAGTTTAAAGACATCTTGGGTTTCGAGTGCACAATATCAAGCTAAAGGTCACTTAACATGTTCTAGTTTTTCATTCTTGCAAAACTCTTCAAAATACACAAACAGTGAATTTCGGTCACCTCGCGGTCAGGTGTCGGCTAGCCGAACTGGGACATGGCGGCTAGCCGCAAGGTGACCGCCAGGCTGACCGCTGGAGAGAAAATCGAACTTAGCTCTCGGGAAAAGGAACCGTATTGCGCGGTTGGCTTGCGGTTAACCGCGAGTGGGACTGGCGGTTAGCCGTGAGCTGACCGTGAGCCACAATCGAAATGCTAGCTTCTGGAGAAGAAACCGCAGTCCACGGTTGGCTTGCGGTTAACCGCGAGCGAGACTGGCGGTTAGCCGTGAGCTGACCGTGGTGCTGACCGCTGATCCTAGATGAAAATGCTAGCTTCTGGAAAAGTAACCGCTGAGTTCGGTCAGCCTGCGGTTAGCCGCAGTGTACACAGGCGGCTAGCCGCTAGCTGACCGTGGAGCTGACCGCCAATGCACGGGTGTGCGGTTCAGTGCAGATTTCACATTTTTCCTTCCTCCTTTCCATTCCTTCTCATTCCTCTTGTATTCCCTGAGCATATAGGCTCTTCAAGGGTAGAACACACATCCAAAACCAACAAAACGCAATCATGAAGCTTGTAAACACATTCATATGCAAAGTTTCCAAAACAACAATGTAGCTAAAATAACATGCACAATGATCCTATAGAGATTACTTGCCTTGCCCAAATGCTAAACACTCCTCCTCAAGCACTTCACACAAGTTATCCCACACTACAAGCAAAACCAAGAAAACACACAAAACTCACTCAAAAATGGAAACAAGGAACCCATTTACCAAGTAGGGTTTGAAAACATGAAAAACATAGTCTCAAGGAACTAAAATGACTCAATGGAGAGTATGAGTGGAAACCCTTACCTAGAAATGGCCAAACAAGAGGGAGGGAAAGAAATGGAGTTCTTGCCCAACTTGAAAACTCAAGAAACTTGTATCAATGGAGAGCTTGCAAGGAGATGAAGAAAATGGTAATCTTAGAATCTTCTTTGGAGCTCCCTAGCTAGATCAAACAAGGTGGGGAAGATGGAGAAGAAAAGAGGTTTTCCCTTGCCCTAGATTCAGAAATTGCAGAGATTTGGTAAAGTGAGTGGAAGAAGAGGGAAAGGGGGATTAAGTGATGACTCATGGGCCCCATGTGACCTGAACTTGAAATGGCTAAAACATGATCTTGTGGACCTCGGATGACTTCGACGAAGAAGGATAAAACGATCGTCGAAATATCTACTTTCCAAAAAGTATAATTTTGACATGGTTTTAAGATTTTGAAAATTGTGTCCAGATTTATGCATAAAGGACAATTTTACCCTCTTTGGGCCAAAACATGGGTTTTGGGCTTCGAACACGAATGGGCTTAAAACGAAAGTTGTAACACATAACAAGATCATTCAAATGAAATCAAAATCACACTCACACGAAAACCGATACGATCTTCCCAAGCTTACACGTGCACCCAGGCCTTCCTGAGTGTGTCTGACTAATACTAGACGTTCTCAAAATTCCCAAAGCTATGTCCAAAACTAACTAATCACTTCAAACCCAACAACAACTAAACCCACTTAGAACTAAACACATACTAATCGCACACTAATCGACTTGGCCTGGGTCGGGGTCTAACATCCTCCACCCCTTAGGATATTTGGTCCACCAAATAAATCAAACAATTACCTCTGGTAAAAGCTGTGGATACTTCCTCTGCACTTGCTCTTTCAATTCCCAGGTGGCTTCCTCTGGTTCGTGATTTTCCCAAAGTACCTTGACCCAATGAATAGTCCGGTTTCTCAATTCTTGCTCTTTGGTGTCAATGATCTTGATCGGTCTTTCCACATACGAGGTATCTTCCCGAATCTCTAAAGGCTCATGTTGTAGAATGTGTGCAGGACTAGAGACATACTTCTTGAGCATAGAAACATGAAAAACATTGTGTACCCCGGAGAATTCCGGCGGTAACGCAAGTCTATAAGCGACATCTCCAATCTTGCTCAAAATCTCATACGAACCAATAAATCTCCTGGACAACTTGCCCTTCTGTCCAAACCTCAAGGTTCCCCTAGTTGGTGAGACTTTCAAAAACACCTTGTCACCCACCTGAAATTGCAATTCTCTTCAGCGAGTATCTGCATAACTCTTCTGCCTACTTCGGGCGATCTTCAATCGTTCCTGAATCAGCTTGACCTTGTCACTTGTCTCTCCAACTATCGTCGGTCCATGGAAACTACGTTCACCGACTTCTTCCCAGCAAACCGGAGTTCTGCATCTTCTACCATAAAGTGCCTCGAAAGGTGCCATACCAATGCTCGAGTGGTAACTATTGTTATAAGCAAATTCACAAAGAGGTAAGCACTCATCCCACTGAATCTTGAAATCCAATACACAAGCACGCAACATGTCTTCGAGAGTCTGTATCGTCCTTTCTGACTGACCATCGGTCTGAGGATGATAAGCTGTGCTGAATTGGAGCTTGGTACCCATCGACTCATGAAGAGTTTTCCAAAACTTTGAAACAAATCTACTGTCTCTATCTGAAGTAATGGAGACGGGTTGACCATGCTTACTAACAATCTCATCAACAAATAACTTCGCAAGTGGTGCCATATGCATCATATTCTCGGTCTTCATCGGAATGAAGTGAGCAGACTTTGTCAGACGATCTACAATGATCCAAATTGCATTATTTCCCTTCTTAGTATTAGGCAAACCGGAGACGAAATCCATGGTAATGTGCTCCCATTTCCACTCCGGAATTTCCAAAGGCTGTAACAAACCTGGAGGCTTCTGATGTTCTGCCTTGATCAACTGACAAGTTAGACAACGAGACACAAAAGCTGCTATCTCTCTCTTCATGTTGTTCCACCAAAATCTATTCCTCAAATTGTGGTACGTCTTCGTGCTACCCGGATGCATAGAATATCTCGTGCTGTGAGCCTCATTCATTATCTCATTCTTCAAATCATCCACATTTGGCACACACAACCGGTCACGGAAATACAAGATTCCATTCACCATCTTGAAATCGGGGCGTTCTGCAATAACTTCTACTATCTTGGCCAAGTCTGGGTCTTGCAACTGATTTTCCTTAATCTTCTGGATGAAGGTAGGTTCTGAAACTGTCATATTTGCTAACATAGTGCCCAACTTCAAGGTTTGTACCTCTACACCCAACTCTTCGAACTGCTGTAAGACACCCATTCCTCTCAAATTAGCCATGACTACTGATTTTCTGCTCAACGCATCTGCTACCACATTCACTTTGCCTGGATGATACTTGATTGGAAAGTCATAATCTTTGATATACTCCATCCACCTTCTTTGCCTCATATTCAAATCCTTCTGAGAGAACAAATATTGCAAACTTCGATGATCTGAGTGGACCTCAAATTTCTCTCCGTAGAGATAGTGTCTCCACATCTTCAATGCGAAAACAACTGCTGCCAACTCCAAGTCGTGAGTCGGATAATTCTTCTCATGGTCCTTCAGCTGTCTCGAGCCATAGGCAATCACCTTGCCATCTTGCATCAATACACAACCCAGTCCCACATTCGAAGCATCTGTATAAACAATAAATCCGCCGTCGCTCGAGGGTAATGTAAGAATTGGGGCTGTGGTTAACCTTCCTTTCAACTCTTGGAAACTGGTTTCACACTGATCGGTCCACACAAATGGAACATTCTTCCTAGTCAATTTTGTCAAAGGGGCTGCGATGGACGAAAAACCTTGGACAAATCTTCTGTAGTAGCCTGCTAACCCCAAAAAGCTTCTAATTTCTGTCACACTGCTTGGCCTCACCCAACTAACAACTGCCTCTATCTTCGCTGGATCAACTGCTAAACCTTCTCTGGAGATGATGTGGCCTAGAAAAGCAACTTGTTCTAACCAGAATTCACACTTACTGAGTTTCGCATATAACTGGTTGTCTCTCAAGAGCTGCAACGCTGTCCTCAAATGTTCTTCATGCTCCTTCTTACTCTTAGAATATACCAGGACATCATCAATAAACACTACCGTAGAGTGATCCAAATATGGTGCAAAGACCTTGTTCATCAAAGCCATAAAGACTGCTGGTGCATTCGTCAAACCAAAGGGCATCACTAAGAACTCATAGTGCCCATATCTTGTTCTAAAGGCTGTCTTCTGAACATCTGAGTCTCTAACTCTCAACTGATGGTACCCTGACCTCAAGTCTATCTTGGAAAAATAGGCTGCTCCTTGCAATTGATCAAACAATTCATCTATCCTTGGCAAAGGGTACTTGTTCTTCACAGTCACATGGTTCAACTTCATGTAGTCAATGCACATTCTCAAGCTTCCATCCTTCTTTTTCACAAATAACACCGGTGCTCCCCACGGTGAAACACTTGGCCTAATAAAACCTTTGCTCAACAAATCCTGCAATTGGAGCTTTAGCTCACCCATTTCTGCTGGAGCCATCCTATATGGTGCAATCGAGATCGGAGTTGTCCCTGGAAGAAGCTCAATTGTAAACTCAACTTCTCTAATTGGTGGTAAACCCGGGATTTCTTCTGGAAAAACATCCGGAAATTCACACACAATGGGGATATCCTCCACCCCTTGGGACTATTTATCCTCCGTGATAAACGCAATAAATGCCTGACACCCACTCTGCACTAATCTGCTTGCCTTCAACACTGAAATAAACCCTGCCTGAGATTTCCTCCTGTTCCCCTGAAATATCAACTCTGCCTGTGGTCCTTGGAATCTGAATGTGATGGTCTTACTAAAACAATCCATAGTGGCATGATATGCTTCTAACCAATCCATGCCTAAAATGACATCAAAATCATGCATGTCCAAAACTATGAGGTTGGCCGGTAGATTAACATCTCCTAATAACACTGTACAACTAGGGTAATGGTTTCTACACACAACTTGTTTCCCTACTGGAGTGGTCACTACTAGAATGTAATCCAATTCACTACATGGTGCATCAAACAACTTAGCAAAACTAGGGGATGAAAAAGAGTGAGTGGATCCGGGATCAAACAAAATCTGGGCTTCTACCCCACAAACAAGAAGTTTACCTTCTACCACGTCTCCTGCAGCTTCAGCATCTGCACGGTTGAGATAGTACAAACGTCCATGCATCTGTAGTCTGTTCGGTACTTGGTTCTGCCTTCCTTGGCCTTGTCTGTTCTGCTGTGGAGGACGAGCATTCTGATTTTACGCTGGTGGCCTAGCCTGCTGCTGCTGAGGTGGTCTCATCTGATTCTGAACTGGTGCTTGATTCTGAGGAGCTACTTGTCTCTGCTGCTGGTTCCTGTTCCCTTGATTCTGAAGTAGTGGGCAATCCTTGATTGAATGATTCATAGCCCCACACTTGAAACAGGCACCCATGGCCTTCCTACATTCGTGAGTTTCATGATTCTTGCCACAATGTCCACAACCCTGCCTCACATGACCTTGCTCTTGCCTTGGCTTCTTGCCCTGTTGTTGCCTCTGATTTTGCTGCTGATACTGCTGCTTCCTGTCCTGAACAATCATATTGTTAATATCCTCAAAAGTATAAGCCCGCTTGACTGCCTCATCATATGTAGCTGGAGGCACTACTCCTATGACATCCCTCATAATAATCGGATTCAACCCTTCTAAGAACTTAGTTATCTTCTTCCTTTCTGTGTCAATCAACTCGGTGGCATACCTCGCCAATCTCTCAAATTTGGTGACATAATCCAACACTGTCATGCTACCTTGCTTGAGCCGCTGAAACTCAATAGCCTTTTGTCTCTTGACATGAGAGGGAATGTACTTGTCTTGAAACTGTATCTTGAAAGCTGCCCATGCCTCATCGTCAGCCATCACTGCATAAGGATCCTTGACTGTTTGCCACCACCTATCTGCGAGCCCATAAAATAATGAAGCTGTGAGGTTGACCTTCTGTATACCCGTGCACATGAAGACATCAAAGATCTTCTCCGTATTGACTAGCCAGTCATCTGCCACTAGTGGGTCCTCATTGCCCGAAAATTCTTTCGGTGCTCTCTTCCTAAACTTCTCTAATAGAGCATTAGGGTCTGGATCCCTATTCTGTATAACAATCTGAGGACCTGCAGGTGGTGCTACATTCCTGTTCTGGAGAACTTCTAACAATTGTCTCTGAACTTGTGCCATTTCATCATCCTTCTTAGCCAACTGTTCTTGAAATCTGGCTTGGTTCTCATTAGCCTACCTTTGCTGTGCTATCATGGCTTGCATAAGTTCCTGAAACTGTGTGGCTGTCGGTGTCTCAGATGCATCTGACTCATTCTGGTTACTGCCTGAAGCATGATGATTTGGAGCTTTTCTTGGAGGCATATTGCTGTAGAACAAAGAGTTAGAAAACAATAATCATGGTACAGGGGTTTCTAAGATCCTATACGAACGAATCTATCGAACTCACGAATCCTCGCCACGTTCCTAAGATCTTTCTAGTTTCTTTTAAGTGCCTGAAACATGTCTCGCTCTTATACCAGTCCTGTCGCGACCCCGGAACGGATCCCCGGGCCCGCGACGTTGGTTTGGTGATGATTACTACTATTGAAGATTTTGTTTTCCCACAGGTTCCCGCGGTGAGGATTCCCAAAGACACGGGATCTGACTCACACGTACACGATTGCGGAAGCGTGTAGCAAAACACACCAATATAAGCACCAATAAAATATTTAAGTGCTATAACATTTAATAACAAGACATAGCATCAAAGAAAAGAGTTATCATGGCATTCCCAAACATAGTTCAAGTTATAAGTTTAACACGAAAGTAAGTTAAGTTTAGTACAGTCCATAAGAGACCAATAAAGGTCAATACAATCTCAAAATAACCAAAAGAAACCCCAAGACTAAAGGTGACGAAACTCGAGAACCAGACCGACATCTAAATGACATCGTCGGGCTGCCACTCTCTCACGGGAGTTGGCTCACAAGCCTCCTCCTGACGCTCCTCCTCAAAGGCAACGTCTCCTGCACCTGGGCACCAATAAACAAGGGTCAAACACGACGGTTTGGCAGGTAATCAATTTAGGCATGAACATGAACACTAACATTTAGAGAAAACATGTAAGCAAATCTTTAGTATGAAGTACTATCAAAGCTGAGATACATTTTCAAGAATACGAGCAAAGCTGAGATACCAAAACAAACTAGCATGAGTACATAATATATCATGAATAGTTACAATCCACAAAGAGCCCATCCTTTCTCTATCATTTATATAATGAAAAGAGCAAGCACGCACGACAAGCACGATATACATAATATAAGCACGACACGATTTCCCACAAAGACGGGAATTCAGGCCGCGGAACCGGACACGCACGATGTGTAATAAATACACGACCAGTCTGCAGACAGTCCACATGTTTAAAGACCCCCAGACAGTGGATCAAACTGAAAGGGCAGTCTAAGCTCAGTGGTGTTTACTTAATTCATGAATGCACAAAACACGCGAAGCACGATCAAAGCACGTCGAGATAGAAAGGGGGAAATCACTTGTCAAAACACGACGAGCACGACTAGCACGGGCATAATAATTATGCATAACACGCTTAGGAAGAGATCCCCTTTTCTCTTGAAACAAAACTCCCAAAACAAGCTTATACTAACACTTCAAAACAAGTTCACGATGATATTCATTTTATCAAAACTAAAGCACGAACACAAGGCTTATCAAGCACACGTAATGACCCTTGGATGGTCGTTGTGAAATCGAAGCCCCGATGTTGGAAATTAAATAAAATTGGTGCCCCAGAAGTTTAAAGACATCTTGGGTTTCGAGTGCACAATATCAAGCTAAAGGTCACTTAACATGTTCTAGTTTTTCATTCTTGCAAAACTCTTCAAAATACACAAACAGTGAATTTCGGTCACCTCGCGGTCAGGTGTCGGCTAGCCGAACTGGGACATGGCGGCTAGCCGCAAGGTGACCGCCAGGCTGACCGCTGGAGAGAAAATCGAACTTAGCTCTCGGGAAAAGGAACCGTATTGCGCGGTTGGCTTGCGGTTAACCGCGAGTGGGACTGGCGGTTAGCCGTGAGCTGACCGTGAGCCACAATCGAAATGCCAGCTTCTGGAGAAGAAACCGCAGTCCACGGTTGGCTTGCGGTTAACCGCGAGCGAGACTGGCGGTTAGCCGTGAGCTGACCGTGGTGCTGACCGCTGATCCTAGATGAAAATGCTAGCTTCTGGAAAAGTAACCGCTGAGTTCGGTCAGCCTGCGGTTAGCCGCAGTGTACACAGGCGGCTAGCCGCTAGCTGACCGTGGAGCTGACCGCCAATGCACGGGTGTGCGGTTCAGTGCAGATTTCACATTTTTCCTTCCTCCTTTCCATTCCTTCTCATTCCTCTTGTATTCCCTGAGCATATAGGCTCTTCAAGGGTAGAACACACATCCAAAACCAACAAAACGCAATCATGAAGCTTGTAAACACATTCATATGCAAAGTTTCCAAAACAACAATGTAGCTAAAATAACATGCACAATGATCCTATAGAGATTACTTGCCTTGCCCAAATGCTAAACACTCCTCCTCAAGCACTTCACACAAGTTATCCCACACTACAAGCAAAACCAAGAAAACACACAAAACTCACTCAAAAATGGAAACAAGGAACCCATTTACCAAGTAGGGTTTGAAAACATGAAAAACATAGTCTCAAGGAACTAAAATGACTCAATGGAGAGTATGAGTGGAAACCCTTACCTAGAAATGGCCAAACAAGAGGGAGGGAAAGAAATGGAGTTCTTGCCCAACTTGAAAACTCAAGAAACTTGTATCAATGGAGAGCTTGCAAGGAGATGAAGAAAATGGTAATCTTAGAATCTTCTTTGGAGCTCCCTAGCTAGATCAAACAAGGTGGGGAAGATGGAGAAGAAAAGAGGTTTTCCCTTGCCCTAGATTCAGAAATTGCAGAGATTTGGTAAAGTGAGTGGAAGAAGAGGGAAAGGGGGATTAAGTGATGACTCATGGGCCCCATGTGACCTGAACTTGAAATGGCTAAAACATGATCTTGTGGACCTCGGATGACTTCGACGAAGAAGGATAAAACGATCGTCGAAATATCTACTTTCCAAAAAGTATAATTTTGACATGGTTTTAAGATTTTGAAAATTGTGTCCAGATTTATGCATAAAGGACAATTTTACCCTCTTTGGGCCAAAACATGGGTTTTGGGCTTCGAACACGAATGGGCTTAAAACGAAAGTTGTAACACATAACAAGATCATTCAAATGAAATCAAAATCACACTCACACGAAAACCGATACGATCTTCCCAAGCTTACACGTGCACCCAGGCCTTCCTGAGTGTGTCTGACTAATACTAGACGTTCTCAAAATTCCCAAAGCTATGTCCAAAACTAACTAATCACTTCAAACCCAACAACAACTAAACCCACTTAGAACTAAACACATACTAATCGCACACTAATCGACTTGGCCTGGGTCGGGGTCTAACATCCTCCACCCCTTAGGATATTTGGTCCACCAAATAAATCAAACAATTACCTCTGGTAAAAGCTGTGGATACTTCCTCTGCACTTGCTCTTTCAATTCCCAGGTGGCTTCCTCTGGTTCGTGATTTTCCCAAAGTACCTTGACCCAATGAATAGTCCGGTTTCTCAATTCTTGCTCTTTGGTGTCAATGATCTTGATCGGTCTTTCCACATACGAGGTATCTTCCCGAATCTCTAAAGGCTCATGTTGTAGAATGTGTGCAGGACTAGAGACATACTTCTTGAGCATAGAAACATGAAAAACATTGTGTACCCCGGAGAATTCCGGCGGTAACGCAAGTCTATAAGCGACATCTCCAATCTTGCTCAAAATCTCATACGAACCAATAAATCTCCTGGACAACTTGCCCTTCTGTCCAAACCTCAAGGTTCCCCTAGTTGGTGAGACTTTCAAAAACACCTTGTCACCCACCTGAAATTGCAATTCTCTTCAGCGAGTATCTGCATAACTCTTCTGCCTACTTCGGGCGATCTTCAATCGTTCCTGAATCAGCTTGACCTTGTCACTTGTCTCTCCAACTATCGTCGGTCCATGGAAACTACGTTCACCGACTTCTTCCCAGCAAACCGGAGTTCTGCATCTTCTACCATAAAGTGCCTCGAAAGGTGCCATACCAATGCTCGAGTGGTAACTATTGTTATAAGCAAATTCACAAAGAGGTAAGCACTCATCCCACTGAATCTTGAAATCCAATACACAAGCACGCAACATGTCTTCGAGAGTCTGTATCGTCCTTTCTGACTGACCATCGGTCTGAGGATGATAAGCTGTGCTGAATTGGAGCTTGGTACCCATCGACTCATGAAGAGTTTTCCAAAACTTTGAAACAAATCTACTGTCTCTATCTGAAGTAATGGAGACGGGTTGACCATGCTTACTAACAATCTCATCAACAAATAACTTCGCAAGTGGTGCCATATGCATCATATTCTCGGTCTTCATCGGAATGAAGTGAGCAGACTTTGTCAGACGATCTACAATGATCCAAATTGCATTATTTCCCTTCTTAGTATTAGGCAAACCGGAGACGAAATCCATGGTAATGTGCTCCCATTTCCACTCCGGAATTTCCAAAGGCTGTAACAAACCTGGAGGCTTCTGATGTTCTGCCTTGATCAACTGACAAGTTAGACAACGAGACACAAAAGCTGCTATCTCTCTCTTCATGTTGTTCCACCAAAATCTATTCCTCAAATTGTGGTACGTCTTCGTGCTACCCGGATGCATAGAATATCTCGTGCTGTGAGCCTCATTCATTATCTCATTCTTCAAATCATCCACATTTGGCACACACAACCGGTCACGGAAATACAAGATTCCATTCACCATCTTGAAATCGGGGCGTTCTGCAATAACTTCTACTATCTTGGCCAAGTCTGGGTCTTGCAACTGATTTTCCTTAATCTTCTGGATGAAGGTAGGTTCTGAAACTGTCATATTTGCTAACATAGTGCCCAACTTCAAGGTTTGTACCTCTACACCCAACTCTTCGAACTGCTGTAAGACACCCATTCCTCTCAAATTAGCCATGACTACTGATTTTCTGCTCAACGCATCTGCTACCACATTCACTTTGCCTGGATGATACTTGATTGGAAAGTCATAATCTTTGATATACTCCATCCACCTTCTTTGCCTCATATTCAAATCCTTCTGAGAGAACAAATATTGCAAACTTCGATGATCTGAGTGGACCTCAAATTTCTCTCCGTAGAGATAGTGTCTCCACATCTTCAATGCGAAAACAACTGCTGCCAACTCCAAGTCGTGAGTCGCATAATTCTTCTCATGGTCCTTCAGCTGTCTCGAGCCATAGGCAATCACCTTGCCATCTTGCATCAATACACAACCCAGTCCCACATTCGAAGCATCTGTATAAACAATAAATCCGCCGTCGCTCGAGGGTAATGTAATGAAAGTCCACGAGGATCCTTACCCTAGAGGGGGGGGGGTGAATAGGGTGAGCTACAATTGTGACCAATTTAAATCAATATTAATTTCTTAACACAAACTAGTCACATGTGATGATTAACCATACAATATGCGGAAGCTAATAAAAGAATCACCACAAATGCAAGCACCACAACATCAAGATTTATAGTGGTTCGGCCTCAATGCCTACATCCACTACCGGCTTGTGAATCCAACACCCCACCGGATTTCCACTATTTATGCTTTTTCAAAGGCTAAGCAATAACCTACACAATGTTGCTTTTCAAAGGCTAAACAACAACCTTACAAGATGCTTTTCTTAGGCTAAGCAATAACCTTACAATATGCTTTTCTTAGGCTAAGCAATAACCTTATACAATGCTTTTCTTAGGCTAAGCAATAACCTTTACAAATAAAGCTTTCTCTAAGAAAGTGTCTTTACAAAAGATCACTCTAAGAGATTACAATTTAAGCTCATATGAAATTGCCTCTTGACTAGGCTAATATGAAAGTTTAATACAAATAACAAACATACACTCAATTAAGTTAAAGTGTGTGCACAAGTGTATGAATGCTCTACTTCAATCTATTTTAACAATGAAGCTCTTAAATGAATGCATGATGCATTTTAAAATCAAAGCTTATAAAATGATGATTGAAGAGAAAAATACTAATCACATGAAAGATTCACACAACTTGAAGAAATGATCTAAAACATGTTGTATGAATATAAAAGTCTAAGAACACATGTGATTTAGGTGAGAGTGATTGCAAGCCATTCTAATATACCAATGAAGATAATGAGTTTGCAAAACAACTCTTGAAATCATGCATAAGTGAAAAACAAAGATTTAAGCATGCATGGATTTCATTTTAATGAAAATCAAAATACAAGTAAAGTGTACCTTTTTAAGAACTCATGTATTTGATTTCCAAATGGCCCCCTAGCCTTTCCAACTTCTTCCCCTTTCTTTGGCTCCAAAATGCTCTCAAAGGTTCATGGTTCAAGCCTTGAAAAAGGTTGGAAATGAATGGACTTTATAGCCAAAAAGTTGCCAACGGCTAGTCCTCGGTCGACCGGCAAAGAGGTCTCGGTCGACCGGGATCACACAACGGGCAAAAAAATGACCGTTTGAAAAACTGCTTTTAGCGGCGGACACAGAAACCGCCGCTAAAAGTGGTTTTTCCGCCGCTAAAGGTCCTGTTTTCCCAAAAATGTATTTTTCTAAAGTAATTTTGGTTGGGAATTTTTTGGGCCATTAAACCAAGTTAGAATACATGTTTTAAGACATTCTAAGATGTTTAAAAACATGAAACACCCAAAGCCTAAAATGATTCAAAAGATTAAAACCAAAGGCTAGCTTGATTTGACAAAACTCTTTTCAAATGAAAATGCATACAAAAATGATTCTTTTTGTGAAGAATGTATGCAAGGCTCAAACCTAAATTCTCAACATGATTTTCCAAACATAATGCACAAAGAATTAGGTTTTCAAAAGAGTTTGGGTTCTAAAACTAATGCATCCAAGTTTAGAACCAAAACATGCATCAAAACAAAAACTTTTCCAAATCTTAAAAGCTATGCATGTAAAAAACAAGATTTCAAGATATTTTAAATCAATGCATGTGTGAAATATCAAATGATGCTAAAGTGCAAATGCATCCATCAAATTGCAAATACAAAATCTCTAACAATCTCCCCCTTTGCAATTTGATGGCAACTTACTCATCATTGAAATAACACACCAAGTCTTCAGCTCCCCCTAAGCTGGACATGCCTTGAAATCTTCTTGGATGCTCCTCCTCTTAGCTTGGGCTCTTGGGCTCTTTTCTTCAATCTTCTTGATGCTTGGAGCTTGATCATTCTTCCAGCTTTCTTTCCATCTTCCTCTCTTTTAGCCAAGCATCTTCTTTAGCTCCAAGCTTTCTTTCTTCTATTTGCTCTCCCCCTTTGACCATGCCTTTCTCTCCCTTTGGCAAGGTATGCATTCTCTCCCTTTGTAGAAGATCATACACAACTTTCTCCTTAGGAAGCTTGGACATTCTCTTCACCCTTCTTGAGAGCTTGAATACTCTCTCCCCCTTTGAAGAGTAGGAGTCATGAGTACTTGGACTCTCTCCCCCTTTGACATTAAATTGCAAAGGTACCTACACACATGAAATAAGGAAAATACCTTTTAGTAGCACCTGTTAACAAAAGAAATCGAAAATGATAATCATAACAGGCTATCATGTATGGAAGAAGACTCTAAGGGTTCAAAGTCAATCTAAGGGTGAATTTGATCAAAACTAATTCTTCCTATGAAGGTTTACACTCCCCCTCAATCCATTCTCTTCTTTTGTCAAACTTTTGACAAGATATAACTATTTGGTTCAAGAAGTAGATGGTTTAACCAAATGAGGGTCAACTTCAAGGAAAGGATTAGATTCATTTAACTATAAGGCTCATATGATCAAATTACCAAAAGAGAGCAAGGTCTAATGAGAGAAGCAATCATGGATACCAATTGGAAAAACAAAGAGTGCCAATTGAGATTTAAGGATATGACTATTAACACAATCACTCTAAAATGGATTTAAGAATATTACTATAAAAAAAATCCAAATTAGAGCTATCCATGATGCAATGGGGTTTATTCAAACATAGCATCAATCATTATAACTATGAAAATCATATGCTATGAAAGTTTTTGAAATCATTTCACTCAAACTATAAATATGACTATTAATGTGCAAGAAAGAGTGAAATGAAATTCAAACATGAAGCCAACCTCTACTAATAACCAACCAATATTATGAACACATAAACATGGTGGTCATGAGATATTCCTATATGAGCAAGAGAGGTGGCAACATGAACATTATGATGCTAATGGTGTGTGACATGGAACAATCATATTACTTATCAAGTTCAATCCAATGCACACAAGATTTATCGCATTCACAAGAAATCAAATCAATCTAACATTATACCAATTGAAACCAATTGAATTTGATAACATGATAAAGAGCAAGAATGTGACAAAAATTCCATCAAGCATCATAAATGCAAATTCATCACTTTTAAAGATATGACTATTGAGCATAGTGATGAACAAGGTAAATTGCATTGCAAAATGATATTACTTTGAAATGCATGCAATTTCCAAAGTGACATAATCATATGAATTCAACTACTAGGATATCCATCAACCATCATAAATGTAAGGAATGGATTTCAAAGAGTTTCATATGATTAAGATCACTACTTATGAAGTTGAAACATGTATAAGGATGACACCAAGAAAATCTACATGAATCAACATCATAACCATCCATAAAGATATGACTATAAGGCATAGAGGATGGATTTGGGTTCTAGTATGGTTTCTACAAATGTAACTAAGATCACAACCATACATGGAACCAAAAGTCATTTGCATATAAAAAGAATGTAAATAAACAAGCAAGGATGCAAACAACATACATTTCCATTTCTAAGATAATGAAACCAAAAGAAAGGAAATGAACACATGGAACATGCTTTAGAAGAATATAACTAATGATGTTATAGGCATTTCCATTCAAACAATCTTCAAATCATTTTGAAAAACAAAATCCAACAATGAGCATAAAAAGAATGATTTAGAAGATCAATTTTCAACATTGTATTTTAAAAGATATAACTTAATTGAAACACATACAAGTTGATTTTTCAAAACAATGTTCTCCATGTAAAAGTATAACTTAGAAATCCATGGAAAACTTGAATTGATTCATATCATTTGTTCAAATAATCTTACTATGACATATACACAAATGATTCAATAACAATTGATCATGAAAAATCTAGCTATGAAAGCTTTTGAAATCACAATCAATTGATCATGTAGAAATGCAATGCAAAACATAAAACTAAATGTGAGCAAAAAGCAAATCAAACATGATGAAGTTATAATCAAAAGATTTTGAAAACCATGAAGTGTAACTTAGAATGGTGTATGAAAACAAAATCAATTGATCATAAAGAAACAATGCATTTTAATAGATGTAACTATGAAAGAACAAAATGCAAAGCAATCATGACCAACAAAAGGTTTAACTTATAAAGCATAGGTTGGTCAATGAGGTCCAAGGCCTTAAGGTTTGTCTAAGTATAAAACTTTGGGAATCCACCTAAGGTCTTGTGAGGGTTGAACTTTGAGGTCTATCTTAGAAGTCTCACCAACTTTAGGAGATTTAACTTGATAAATTTTCAATTTGAACTTATCACCATGATATTTTGATTTGACTATATTTAGCTTAGATTGGTGATTAGTCTTTTGAAGTTGGTGGGTTTGTTTCTTAGGGGATTGTTTCTCTTTTCTTTTCTTCTTATTTTCTCCCTTTACTTGACTTTTGAATTTTAAATTTAACTTTGTTACTTTATTCAAAAGTTCTTTCATGGGTTTATATAAGGGAGATAGGTTGAGAAGCTTTTTGTTCATAGATTCTTTTAAGCTTGGTTTAACTTGTTTAAACTTCTTAGAATCTATCTTAGGAGACTCCATTTTAATAGATTTAACTTGTTTAGTCTTTTTGGAGTCTTTCTTGATTTTTAGTGTCTTACCCTTCATAGGTTTTGATTCTCCATTCTTTAGTTCAAAAATGGGCTTAGACACATAGCTTCTTTTTCTTAGTTTGCACTCAAATTTTAGATGTCCTTCTTTACCACAATAATGACATTTAATTTTGGACATTTGAGAGAGAGTGCTAGAGAATGAGGACTCACCTTTCACAAAAGTGTTGGTGAATTTAGGGTCATGTGAAGTATACTTATTAAAACCAAGACCCGTCCTATCTCCATGAGGTTTACCCAATTTAAATAATTTTTCAAGTCTATCTTCACTTTGGGTAAACTTGCACTCATACTTTTGTTTATAGCTTTCAAGTTGAGTGACTTGGGTTTTAAGGGTTGAATTTTCATTTTTAACTATTGTTAGATCATTTTCAATTCCCTTAAAAATGTTTAGCTCTTCATAGGCAAGTTTTAACTTAGATTTAAGCTCATTAACAACATTAGATCCAAGTTCTAGAGTTTTTACATTACTTTGTGCATTAGACAAGTTTTCATTTGAAATTGTCAACTTGGATTTTAAATAGTTAATGTTTTCATCTTGTCTTTTAATTGTATCTCTTAGGTTCAAATTTTCATTTTTAAGCTCATCACAATTTATCTTAATCTCATTTAATTCATCTTGAGCATTAGATAAATTTTCCTTAGAGATAGTCAATTTAGATTCAAGATTGTTAAAGTCTTTACCTTGCCTTTGTAATTGATCTCTTAGATTTAGATTTTCCTTATTGACATTTTCATAACCCATCTTTAATTCTTTTAGTTCATCTTGAATGTTGGATAGGTTATTTAAAGAGATCATGAACTTAGAGTCTAGACATTTTATAACTTCTTCTTTCTCTCTAAGTTCATCTTTTGAAGAGGCTAGCTCTTTGTTTAGTTTATTAGATTCTTCTTTTAAACTTCTATTTCTTTTATCAAGCTTTGAAGATAATGTATATAATTCATTATAGGCTTGTTGAAGATCATCTTCATCATACTCATTTTCTTCCTCTTTTGAGTCAAATTGATATTCATTTAAGTGAGGGTTTGAATCTCCAATAGAAGGAAGAATGAGGGGTCTAGAAGAATCTACAAAGTCTAGCATAGTGGAGTCCATTTTAATGATTTTCAAATAAGCACAACTCTAGGGTTTTTACTCTAGGTTTTTACACCTAATCAAGAGTTCCAAACACTTGATCCTAAGGGATAGAGCACTTGGCTCTGATACCAATTGATGAGGGGTCTGAATTTCTTCAAAACCCTTGAGGACCCACATCCTCTTAACACGGATCACCAAATGGTACCTATCAGAGTCCAGACACATGGAGCACGATAGTCCCCCTCCACATGCCTGCCACGAACGGAGAGTCTCTATTTATCCGCTATTTCAAGCGAGAGTTTCCGTGGATGCGAGTGATCACGACTCACAAGGAGTTTTTCCGAGGCTCTACAGCTCTGATACCAATTGAAAGTCCACGAGGATCCTTACCCTAGAGGGGGGGGGGGGGTGAATAGGGTGAGCTACAATTGTGACCAATTTAAATCAATATTAATTTCTTAACACAAACTAGTCACATGTGATGATTAACCATACAATATGCGGAAGCTAATAAAAGAATCACCACAAATGCAAGCACCACAACATCAAGATTTATAGTGGTTCGGCCTCAATGCCTACATCCACTACCGGCTTGTGAATCCAACACCCCACCGGATTTCCACTATTTATGCTTTTTCAAAGGCTAAGCAATAACCTACACAATGTTGCTTTTCAAAGGCTAAACAACAACCTTACAAGATGCTTTTCTTAGGCTAAGCAATAACCTTACAATATGCTTTTCTTAGGCTAAGCAATAACCTTATACAATGCTTTTCTTAGGCTAAGCAATAACCTTTACAAATAAAGCTTTCTCTAAGAAAGTGTCTTTACAAAAGATCACTCTAAGAGATTACAATTTAAGCTCATATGAAATTGCCTCTTGACTAGGCTAATATGAAAGTTTAATACAAATAACAAACATACACTCAATTAAGTTAAAGTGTGTGCACAAGTGTATGAATGCTCTACTTCAATCTATTTTAACAATGAAGCTCTTAAATGAATGCATGATGCATTTTAAAATCAAAGCTTATAAAATGATGATTGAAGAGAAAAATACTAATCACATGAAAGATTCACACAACTTGAAGAAATGATCTAAAACATGTTGTATGAATATAAAAGTCTAAGAACACATGTGATTTAGGTGAGAGTGATTGCAAGCCATTCTAATATACCAATGAAGATAATGAGTTTGCAAAACAACTCTTGAAATCATGCATAAGTGAAAAACAAAGATTTAAGCATGCATGGATTTCATTTTAATGAAAATCAAAATACAAGTAAAGTGTACCTTTTTAAGAACTCATGTATTTGATTTCCAAATGGCCCCCTAGCCTTTCCAACTTCTTCCCCTTTCTTTGGCTCCAAAATGCTCTCAAAGGTTCATGGTTCAAGCCTTGAAAAAGGTTGGAAATGAATGGACTTTATAGCCAAAAAGTTGCCAACGGCTAGTCCTCGGTCGACCGGCAAAGAGGTCTCGGTCGACCGGGATCACACAACGGGCAAAAAAATGACCGTTTGAAAAACTGCTTTTAGCGGCGGACACAGAAACCGCCGCTAAAAGTGGTTTTTCCGCCGCTAAAGGTCCTGTTTTCCCAAAAATGTATTTTTCTAAAGTAATTTTGGTTGGGAATTTTTTGGGCCATTAAACCAAGTTAGAATACATGTTTTAAGACATTCTAAGATGTTTAAAAACATGAAACACCCAAAGCCTAAAATGATTCAAAAGATTAAAACCAAAGGCTAGCTTGATTTGACAAAACTCTTTTCAAATGAAAATGCATACAAAAATGATTCTTTTTGTGAAGAATGTATGCAAGGCTCAAACCTAAATTCTCAACATGATTTTCCAAACATAATGCACAAAGAATTAGGTTTTCAAAAGAGTTTGGGTTCTAAAACTAATGCATCCAAGTTTAGAACCAAAACATGCATCAAAACAAAAACTTTTCCAAATCTTAAAAGCTATGCATGTAAAAAACAAGATTTCAAGATATTTTAAATCAATGCATGTGTGAAATATCAAATGATGCTAAAGTGCAAATGCATCCATCAAATTGCAAATACAAAATCTCTAACATGTAAGAATTGGGGTTGTGGTTAACCTTCCTTTCAACTCTTGGAAACTGGTTTCACACTGATCGGTCCACACAAATGGAACATTCTTCCTAGTCAATTTTGTCAAAGGGGCTGCGATGGACGAAAAACCTTGGACAAATCTTCTGTAGTAGCCTGCTAACCCCAAAAAGCTTCTAATTTCTGTCACACTGCTTGGCCTCACCCAACTAACAACTGCCTCTATCTTCGCTGGATCAACTGCTAAACCTTCTCTGGAGATGATGTGGCCTAGAAAAGCAACTTGTTCTAACCAGAATTCACACTTACTGAGTTTCGCATATAACTGGTTGTCTCTCAAGAGCTGCAACGCTGTCCTCAAATGTTCTTCATGCTCCTTCTTACTCTTAGAATATACCAGGACATCATCAATAAACACTACCGTAGAGTGATCCAAATATGGTGCAAAGACCTTGTTCATCAAAGCCATAAAGACTGCTGGTGCATTCGTCAAACCAAAGGGCATCACTAAGAACTCATAGTGCCCATATCTTGTTCTAAAGGCTGTCTTCTGAACATCTGAGTCTCTAACTCTCAACTGATGGTACCCTGACCTCAAGTCTATCTTGGAAAAATAGGCTGCTCCTTGCAATTGATCAAACAATTCATCTATCCTTGGCAAAGGGTACTTGTTCTTCACAGTCACATGGTTCAACTTCATGTAGTCAATGCACATTCTCAAGCTTCCATCCTTCTTTTTCACAAATAACACCGGTGCTCCCCACGGTGAAACACTTGGCCTAATAAAACCTTTGCTCAACAAATCCTGCAATTGGAGCTTTAGCTCACCCATTTCTGCTGGAGCCATCCTATATGGTGCAATCGAGATCGGAGTTGTCCCTGGAAGAAGCTCAATTGTAAACTCAACTTCTCTAATTGGTGGTAAACCCGGGATTTCTTCTGGAAAAACATCCGGAAATTCACACACAATGGGGATATCCTCCACCCCTTGGGACTATTTATCCTCCGTGATAAACGCAATAAATGCCTGACACCCACTCTGCACTAATCTGCTTGCCTTCAACACTGAAATAAACCCTGCCTGAGATTTCCTCCTGTTCCCCTGAAATATCAACTCTGCCTGTGGTCCTTGGAATCTGAATGTGATGGTCTTACTAAAACAATCCATAGTGGCATGATATGCTTCTAACCAATCCATGCCTAAAATGACATCAAAATCATGCATGTCCAAAACTATGAGGTTGGCCGGTAGATTAACATCTCCTAATAACACTGTACAACTAGGGTAATGGTTTCTACACACAACTTGTTTCCCTACTGGAGTGGTCACTACTAGAATGTAATCCAATTCACTACATGGTGCATCAAACAACTTAGCAAAACTAGGGGATGAAAAAGAGTGAGTGGATCCGGGATCAAACAAAATCTGGGCTTCTACCCCACAAACAAGAAGTTTACCTTCTACCACGTCTCCTGCAGCTTCAGCATCTGCACGGTTGAGATAGTACAAACGTCCATGCATCTGTAGTCTGTTCGGTACTTGGTTCTGCCTTCCTTGGCCTTGTCTGTTCTGCTGTGGAGGACGAGCATTCTGATTTTACGCTGGTGGCCTAGCCTGCTGCTGCTGAGGTGGTCTCATCTGATTCTGAACTGGTGCTTGATTCTGAGGAGCTACTTGTCTCTGCTGCTGGTTCCTGTTCCCTTGATTCTGAAGTAGTGGGCAATCCTTGATTGAATGATTCATAGCCCCACACTTGAAACAGGCACCCATGGCCTTCCTACATTCGTGAGTTTCATGATTCTTGCCACAATGTCCACAACCCTGCCTCACATGACCTTGCTCTTGCCTTGGCTTCTTGCCCTGTTGTTGCCTCTGATTTTGCTGCTGATACTGCTGCTTCCTGTCCTGAACAATCATATTGTTAATATCCTCAAAAGTATAAGCCCGCTTGACTGCCTCATCATATGTAGCTGGAGGCACTACTCCTATGACATCCCTCATAATAATCGGATTCAACCCTTCTAAGAACTTAGTTATCTTCTTCCTTTCCGTGTCAATCAACTCGGTGGCATACCTCGCCAATCTCTCAAATTTGGTGACATAATCCAACACTGTCATGCTACCTTGCTTGAGCCGCTGAAACTCAATAGCCTTTTGTCTCTTGACATGAGAGGGAATGTACTTGTCTTGAAACTGTATCTTGAAAGCTGCCCATGCCTCATCGTCAGCCATCACTGCATAAGGATCCTTGACTGTTTGCCACCACCTATCTGCGAGCCCATAAAATAATGAAGCTGTGAGGTTGACCTTCTGTATACCCGTGCACATGAAGACATCAAAGATCTTCTCCGTATTGACTAGCCAGTCATCTGCCACTAGTGGGTCCTCATTGCCCGAAAATTCTTTCGGTGCTCTCTTCCTAAACTTCTCTAATAGAGCATTAGGGTCTGGATCCCTATTCTGTATAACAATCTGAGGACCTGCAGGTGGTGCTACATTCCTGTTCTGGAGAACTTCTAACAATTGTCTCTGAACTTGTGCCATTTCATCATCCTTCTTAGCCAACTGTTCTTGAAATCTGGCTTGGTTCTCATTAGCCTACCTTTGCTGTGCTATCATGGCTTGCATAAGTTCCTGAAACTGTGTGGCTGTCGGTGTCTCAGATGCATCTGACTCATTCTGGTTACTGCCTGAAGCATGATGATTTGGAGCTTTTCTTGGAGGCATATTGCTGTAGAACAAAGAGTTAGAAAACAATAATCATGGTACAGGGGTTTCTAAGATCCTATACGAACGAGTCTATCGAACTCACGAATCCTCGCCACGTTCCTAAGATCTTTCTAGTTTCTTTTAAGTGCCTGAAACATGTCTCGCTCTTATACCAGTCCTGTCGCGACCCCGGAACGGATCCCCGGGCCCGCGACGTTGGTTTGGTGATGATTACTACTATTGAAGATTTTGTTTTCCCACAGGTTCCCGCGGTGAGGATTCCCAAAGACACGGGATCTGACTCACACGTACACGATTGCGGAAGCGTGTAGCAAAACACACCAATATAAGCACCAATAAAATATTTAAGTGCTATAACATTTAATAACAAGACATAGCATCAAAGAAAAGAGTTATCATGGCATTCCCAAACATAGTTCAAGTTATAAGTTTAACACGAAAGTAAGTTAAGTTTAGTACAGTCCATAAGAGACCAATAAAGGTCAATACAATCTCAAAATAACCAAAAGAAACCCCAAGACTAAAGGTGACGAAACTCGAGAACCAGACCGACATCTAAATGACATCGTCGGGCTGCCACTCTCTCACGGGAGTTGGCTCACAAGCCTCCTCCTGACGCTCCTCCTCAAAGGCAACGTCTCCTGCACCTGGGCACCAATAAACAAGGGTCAAACACGACGGTTTGGCAGGTAATCAATTTAGGCATGAACATGAACACTAACATTTAGAGAAAACATGTAAGCAAATCTTTAGTATGAAGTACTATCAAAGCTGAGATACATTTTCAAGAATACGAGCAAAGCTGAGATACCAAAACAAACTAGCATGAGTACATAATATATCATGAATAGTTACAATCCACAAAGAGCCCATCCTTTCTCTATCATTTATATAATGAAAAGAGCAAGCACGCACGACAAGCACGATATACATAATATAAGCACGACACGATTTCCCACAAAGACGGGAATTCAGGCCGCGGAACCGGACACGCACGATGTGTAATAAATACACGACCAGTCTGCAGACAGTCCACATGTTTAAAGACCCCCAGACAGTGGATCAAACTGAAAGGGCAGTCTAAGCTCAGTGGTGTTTACTTAATTCATGAATGCACAAAACACGCGAAGCACGATCAAAGCACGTCGAGATAGAAAGGGGGAAATCACTTGTCAAAACACGACGAGCACGACTAGCACGGGCATAATAATTATGCATAACACGCTTAGGAAGAGATCCCCTTTTCTCTTGAAACAAAACTCCCAAAACAAGCTTATACTAACACTTCAAAACAAGTTCACGATGATATTCATTTTATCAAAACTAAAGCACGAACACAAGGCTTATCAAGCACACGTAATGACCCTTGGATGGTCGTTGTGAAATCGAAGCCCCGATGTTGGAAATTAAATAAAATTGGTGCCCCAGAAGTTTAAAGACATCTTGGGTTTCGAGTGCACAATATCAAGCTAAAGGTCACTTAACATGTTCTAGTTTTTCATTCTTGCAAAACTCTTCAAAATACACAAACAGTGAATTTCGGTCACCTCGCGGTCAGGTGTCGGCTAGCCGAACTGGGACATGGCGGCTAGCCGCAAGGTGACCGCCAGGCTGACCGCTGGAGAGAAAATCGAACTTAGCTCTCGGGAAAAGGAACCGTATTGCGCGGTTGGCTTGCGGTTAACCGCGAGTGGGACTGGCGGTTAGCCGTGAGCTGACCGCGGAGCTGACCGTGAGCCACAATCGAAATGCCAGCTTCTGGAGAAGAAACCGCAGTCCACGGTTGGCTTGCGGTTAACCGCGAGCGAGACTGGCGGTTAGCCGTGAGCTGACCGTGGTGCTGACCGCTGATCCTAGATGAAAATGCTAGCTTCTGGAAAAGTAACCGCTGAGTTCGGTCAGCTTGCGGTTAGCCGCAGTGTACACAGGCGGCTAGCCGCTAGCTGACCGTGGAGCTGACCGCCAATGCACGGGTGTGCGGTTCAGTGCAGATTTCACATTTTTCCTTCCTCCTTTCCATTCCTTCTCATTCCTATTGTATTCCCTGAGCATATAGGCTCTTCAAGGGTAGAACACACATCAAAAACCAACAAAACGCAATCATGAAGCTTGTAAACACATTCATATGCAAAGTTTCCAAAACAACAATGTAGCTAAAATAACATGCACAATGATCCTATAGAGATTACTTGCCTTGCCCAAATGCTAAACACTCCTCCTCAAGCACTTCACACAAGTTATCCCACACTACAAGCAAAACCAAGAAAACACACAAAACTCACTCAAAAATGGAAACAAGGAACCCATTTACCAAGTAGGGTTTGAAAACATGAAAAACATAGTCTCAAGGAACTAAAATGACTCAATGGAGAGTATGAGTGGAAACCCTTACCTAGAAATGGCCAAACAAGAGGGAGGGAAAGAAATGGAGTTCTTGCCCAACTTGAAAACTCAAGAAACTTGTATCAATGGAGAGCTTGCAAGGAGATGAAGAAAATGGTAATCTTAGAATCTTCTTTGGAGCTCCCTAGCTAGATCAAACAAGGTGGGGAAGATGGAGAAGAAAAGAGGTTTTCCCTTGCCCTAGATTCAGAAATTGCAGAGATTTGGTAAAGTGAGTGGAAGAAGAGGGAAAGGGGGATTAAGTGATGACTCATGGGCCCCATGTGACCTGAACTTGAAATGGCTAAAACATGATCTTGTGGACCTCGGATGACTTCGACGAAGAAGGATAAAACGATCGTCGAAATATCTACTTTCCAAAAAGTATAATTTTGACATGGTTTTCAGATTTTGAAAATTGTGTCCAGATTTATGCATAAAGGACAATTTTACCCTCTTTGGGCCAAAACATGGGTTTTTGGGCTTCGAACACGAATGGGCTTAAAACGAAAGTTGTAACACATAACAAGATCATTCAAATGAAATCAAAATCACACTCACACGAAAACCGATACGATCTTCCCAAGCTTACACGTGCACCCAGGCCTTCCTGAGTGTGTCTGACTAATACTAGACGTTCTCAAAATTCCCAAAGCTATGTCCAAAACTAACTAATCACTTCAAACCCAACAACAACTAAACCCACTTAGAACTAAACACATACTAATCGCACACTAATCGACTTGGTCTGGGTCGGGGTCTAACATCCTCCACCCCTTAGGATATTTGGTCCACCAAATAAATCAAACAATTACCTCTGGTAAAAGCTGTGGATACTTCCTCTGCACTTGCTCTTTCAATTCCCAGGTGGCTTCCTCTGGTTCGTGATTTTCCCAAAGTACCTTGACCCAATGAATAGTCCGGTTTCTCAATTCTTGCTCTTTGGTGTCAATGATCTTGATCGGTCTTTCCACATACGAGGTATCTTCCCGAATCTCTAAAGGCTCATGTTGTAGAATGTGTGCAGGACTAGAGACATACTTCTTGAGCATAGAAACATGAAAAACATTGTGTACCCCGGAGAATTCCGGCGGTAACGCAAGTCTATAAGCGACATCTCCAATCTTGCTCAAAATCTCATACGAACCAATAAATCTCCTGGACAACTTGCCCTTCTGTCCAAACCTCAAGGTTCCCCTAGTTGGTGAGACTTTCAAAAACACCTTGTCACCCACCTGAAATTGCAATTCTCTTCAGCGAGTATCTGCATAACTCTTCTGCCTACTTCGGGCGATCTTCAATCGTTCCTGAATCAGCTTGACCTTGTCACTTGTCTCTCCAACTATCGTCGGTCCATGGAAACTACGTTCACCGACTTCTTCCCAGCAAACCGGAGTTCTGCATCTTCTACCATAAAGTGCCTCGAAAGGTGCCATACCAATGCTCGAGTGGTAACTATTGTTATAAGCAAATTCACAAAGAGGTAAGCACTCATCCCACTGAATCTTGAAATCCAATACACAAGCACGCAACATGTCTTCGAGAGTCTGTATCGTCCTTTCTGACTGACCATCGGTCTGAGGATGATAAGCTGTGCTGAATTGGAGCTTGGTACCCATCGACTCATGAAGAGTTTTCCAAAACTTTGAAACAAATCTACTGTCTCTATCTGAAGTAATGGAGACGGGTTGACCATGCTTACTAACAATCTCATCAACAAATAACTTCGCAAGTGGTGCCATATGCATCATATTCTCGGTCTTCATCGGAATGAAGTGAGCAGACTTTGTCAGACGATCTACAATGATCCAAATTGCATTATTTCCCTTCTTAGTATTAGGCAAACCGGAGACGAAATCCATGGTAATGTGCTCCCATTTCCACTCCGGAATTTCCAAAGGCTGTAACAAACCTGGAGGCTTCTGATGTTCTGCCTTGATCAACTGACAAGTTAGACAACGAGACACAAAAGCTGCTATCTCTCTCTTCATGTTGTTCCACCAAAATCTATTCCTCAAATTGTGGTACGTCTTCGTGCTACCCGGATGCATAGAATATCTCGTGCTGTGAGCCTCATTCATTATCTCATTCTTCAAATCATCCACATTTGGCACACACAACCGGTCACGGAAATACAAGATTCCATTCACCATCTTGAAATCGGGGCGTTCTGCAATAACTTCTACTATCTTGGCCAAGTCTGGGTCTTGCAACTGATTTTCCTTAATCTTCTGGATGAAGGTAGGTTCTGAAACTGTCATATTTGCTAACATAGTGCCCAACTTCAAGGTTTGTACCTCTACACCCAACTCTTCGAACTGCTGTAAGACACCCATTCCTCTCAAATTAGCCATGACTACTGATTTTCTGCTCAACGCATCTGCTACCACATTCACTTTGCCTGGATGATACTTGATTGGAAAGTCATAATCTTTGATATACTCCATCCACCTTCTTTGCCTCATATTCAAATCCTTCTGAGAGAACAAATATTGCAAACTTCGATGATCTGAGTGGACCTCAAATTTCTCTCCGTAGAGATAGTGTCTCCACATCTTCAATGCGAAAACAACTGCTGCCAACTCCAAGTCGTGAGTCGCATAATTCTTCTCATGGTCCTTCAGCTGTCTCGAGCCATAGGCAATCACCTTGCCATCTTGCATCAATACACAACCCAGTCCCACATTCGAAGCATCTGTATAAACAATAAATCCGCCGTCGCTCGAGGGTAATGTAAGAATTGGGGCTGTGGTTAACCTTCCTTTCAACTCTTGGAAACTGGTTTCACACTGATCGGTCCACACAAATGGAACATTCTTCCTAGTCAATTTTGTCAAAGGGGCTGCGATGGACGAAAAACCTTGGACAAATCTTCTGTAGTAGCCTGCTAACCCCAAAAAGCTTCTAATTTCTGTCACACTGCTTGGCCTCACCCAACTAACAACTGCCTCTATCTTCGCTGGATCAACTGCTAAACCTTCTCTGGAGATGATGTGGCCTAGAAAAGCAACTTGTTCTAACCAGAATTCACACTTACTGAGTTTCGCATATAACTGGTTGTCTCTCAAGAGCTGCAACGCTGTCCTCAAATGTTCTTCATGCTCCTTCTTACTCTTAGAATATACCAGGACATCATCAATAAACACTACCGTAGAGTGATCCAAATATGGTGCAAAGACCTTGTTCATCAAAGCCATAAAGACTGCTGGTGCATTCGTCAAACCAAAGGGCATCACTAAGAACTCATAGTGCCCATATCTTGTTCTAAAGGCTGTCTTCTGAACATCTGAGTCTCTAACTCTCAACTGATGGTACCCTGACCTCAAGTCTATCTTGGAAAAATAGGCTGCTCCTTGCAATTGATCAAACAATTCATCTATCCTTGGCAAAGGGTACTTGTTCTTCACAGTCACATGGTTCAACTTCATGTAGTCAATGCACATTCTCAAGCTTCCATCCTTCTTTTTCACAAATAACACCGGTGCTCCCCACGGTGAAACACTTGGCCTAATAAAACCTTTGCTCAACAAATCCTGCAATTGGAGCTTTAGCTCACCCATTTCTGCTGGAGCCATCCTATATGGTGCAATCGAGATCGGAGTTGTCCCTGGAAGAAGCTCAATTGTAAACTCAACTTCTCTAATTGGTGGTAAACCCGGGATTTCTTCTGGAAAAACATCCGGAAATTCACACACAATGGGGATATCCTCCACCCCTTGGGACTATTTATCCTCCGTGATAAACGCAATAAATGCCTGACACCCACTCTGCACTAATCTGCTTGCCTTCAACACTGAAATAAACCCTGCCTGAGATTTCCTCCTGTTCCCCTGAAATATCAACTCTGCCTGTGGTCCTTGGAATCTGAATGTGATGGTCTTACTAAAACAATCCATAGTGGCATGATATGCTTCTAACCAATCCATGCCTAAAATGACATCAAAATCATGCATGTCCAAAACTATGAGGTTGGCCGGTAGATTAACATCTCCTAATAACACTGTACAACTAGGGTAATGGTTTCTACACACAACTTGTTTCCCTACTGGAGTGGTCACTACTAGAATGTAATCCAATTCACTACATGGTGCATCAAACAACTTAGCAAAACTAGGGGATGAAAAAGAGTGAGTGGATCCGGGATCAAACAAAATCTGGGCTTCTACCCCACAAACAAGAAGTTTACCTTCTACCACGTCTCCTGCGGCTTCAGCATCTGCACGGTTGAGATAGTACAAACGTCCATGCATCTGTAGTCTGTTCGGTACTTGGTTCTGCCTTCCTTGGCCTTGTCTGTTCTGCTGTGGAGGACGAGCATTCTGATTTTACGCTGGTGGCCTAGCCTGCTGCTGCTGAGGTGGTCTCATCTGATTCTGAACTGGTGCTTGATTCTGAGGAGCTACTTGTCTCTGCTGCTGGTTCCTGTTCCCTTGATTCTGAAGTAGTGGGCAATCCTTGATTGAATGATTCATAGCCCCACACTTGAAACAGGCACCCATGGCCTTCCTACATTCGTGAGTTTCATGATTCTTGCCACAATGTCCACAACCCTGCCTCACATGACCTTGCTCTTGCCTTGGCTTCTTGCCCTGTTGTTGCCTCTGATTTTGCTGCTGATACTGCTGCTTCCTGTCCTGAACAATCATATTGTTAATATCCTCAAAAGTATAAGCCCGCTTGACTGCCTCATCATATGTAGCTGGAGGCACTACTCCTATGACATCCCTCATAATAATCGGATTCAACCCTTCTAAGAACTTAGTTATCTTCTTCCTTTCCGTGTCAATCAACTCGGTGGCATACCTCGCCAATCTCTCAAATTTGGTGACATAATCCAACACTGTCATGCTACCTTGCTTGAGCCGCTGAAACTCAATAGCCTTTTGTCTCTTGACATGAGAGGGAATGTACTTGTCTTGAAACTGTATCTTGAAAGCTGCCCATGCCTCATCGTCAGCCATCACTGCATAAGGATCCTTGACTGTTTGCCACCACCTATCTGCGAGCCCATAAAATAATGAAGCTGTGAGGTTGACCTTCTGTATACCCGTGCACATGAAGACATCAAAGATCTTCTCCGTATTGACTAGCCAGTCATCTGCCACTAGTGGGTCCTCATTGCCCGAAAATTCTTTCGGTGCTCTCTTCCTAAACTTCTCTAATAGAGCATTAGGGTCTGGATCCCTATTCTGTATAACAATCTGAGGACCTGCAGGTGGTGCTACATTCCTGTTCTGGAGAACTTCTAACAATTGTCTCTGAACTTGTGCCATTTCATCATCCTTCTTAGCCAACTGTTCTTGAAATCTGGCTTGGTTCTCATTAGCCTACCTTTGCTGTGCTATCATGGCTTGCATAAGTTCCTGAAACTGTGTGGCTGTCGGTGTCTCAGATGCATCTGACTCATTCTGGTTACTGCCTGAAGCATGATGATTTGGAGCTTTTCTTGGAGGCATATTGCTGTAGAACAAAGAGTTAGAAAACAATAATCATGGTACAGGGGTTTCTAAGATCCTATACGAACGAATCTATCGAACTCACGAATCCTCGCCACGTTCCTAAGATCTTTCTAGTTTCTTTTAAGTGCCTGAAACATGTCTCGCTCTTATACCAGTCCTGTCGCGACCCCGGAACGGATCCCCGGGCCCGCGACGTTGGTTTGGTGATGATTACTACTATTGAAGATTTTGTTTTCCCACAGGTTCCCGCGGTGAGGATTCCCAAAGACACGGGATCTGACTCACACGTACACGATTGCGGAAGCGTGTAGCAAAACACACCAATATAAGCACCAATAAAATATTTAAGTGCTATAACATTTAATAACAAGACATAGCATCAAAGAAAAGAGTTATCATGGCATTCCCAAACATAGTTCAAGTTATAAGTTTAACACGAAAGTAAGTTAAGTTTAGTACAGTCCATAAGAGACCAATAAAGGTCAATACAATCTCAAAATAACCAAAAGAAACCCCAAGACTAAAGGTGACGAAACTCGAGAACCAGACCGACATCTAAATGACATCGTCGGGCTGCCACTCTCTCACGGGAGTTGGCTCACAAGCCTCCTCCTGACGCTCCTCCTCAAAGGCAACGTCTCCTGCACCTGGGCACCAATAAACAAGGGTCAAACACGACGGTTTGACAGGTAATCAATTTAGGCATGAACATGAACACTAACATTTAGAGAAAACATGTAAGCAAATCTTTAGTATGAAGTACTATCAAAGCTGAGATACATTTTCAAGAATACGAGCAAAGCTGAGATACCAAAACAAACTAGCATGAGTACATAATATATCATGAATAGTTACAATCCACAAAGAGCCCATCCTTTCTCTATCATTTATATAATGAAAAGAGCAAGCACGCACGACAAGCACGATATACATAATATAAGCACGACACGATTTCCCACAAAGACGGGAATTCAGGCCGCGGAACCGGACACGCACGATGTGTAATAAATACACGACCAGTCTGCAGACAGTCCACATGTTTAAAGACCCCCAGACAGTGGATCAAACTGAAAGGGCAGTCTAAGCTCAGTGGTGTTTACTTAATTCATGAATGCACAAAACACGCGAAGCACGATCAAAGCACGTCGAGATAGAAAGGGGGAAATCACTTGTCAAAACACGACGAGCACGACTAGCACGGGCATAATAATTATGCATAACACGCTTAGGAAGAGATCCCCTTTTCTCTTGAAACAAAACTCCCAAAACAAGCTTATACTAACACTTCAAAACAAGTTCACGATGATATTCATTTTATCAAAACTAAAGCACGAACACAAGGCTTATCAAGCACACGTAATGACCCTTGGATGGTCGTTGTGAAATCGAAGCCCCGATGTTGGAAATTAAATAAAATTGGTGCCCCAGAAGTTTAAAGACATCTTGGGTTTCGAGTGCACAATATCAAGCTAAAGGTCACTTAACATGTTCTAGTTTTTCATTCTTGCAAAACTCTTCAAAATACACAAACAGTGAATTTCGGTCACCTCGCGGTCAGGTGTCGGCTAGCCGAACTGGGACATGGCGGCTAGCCGCAAGGTGACCGCCAGGCTGACCGCTGGAGAGAAAATCGAACTTAGCTCTCGGGAAAAGGAACCGTATTGCGCGGTTGGCTTGCGGTTAACCGCGAGTGGGACTGGCGGTTAGCCGTGAGCTGACCGCGGAGCTGACCGTGAGCCACAATCGAAATGCCAGCTTCTGGAGAAGAAACCGCAGTCCACGGTTGGCTTGCGGTTAACCGCGAGCGAGACTGGCGGTTAGCCGTGAGCTGACCGTGGTGCTGACCGCTGATCCTAGATGAAAATGCTAGCTTCTGGAAAAGTAACCGCTGAGTTCGGTCAGCCTGCGGTTAGCCGCAGTGTACACAGGCGGCTAGCCGCTAGCTGACCGTGGAGCTGACCGCCAATGCACGGGTGTGCGGTTCAGTGCAGATTTCACATTTTTCCTTCCTCCTTTCCATTCCTTCTCATTCCTCTTGTATTCCCTGAGCATATAGGCTCTTCAAGGGTAGAACACACATCCAAAACCAACAAAACGCAATCATGAAGCTTGTAAACACATTCATATGCAAAGTTTCCAAAACAACAATGTAGCTAAAATAACATGCACAATGATCCTATAGAGATTACTTGCCTTGCCCAAATGCTAAACACTCCTCCTCAAGCACTTCACACAAGTTATCCCACACTACAAGCAAAACCAAGAAAACACACAAAACTCACTCAAAAATGGAAACAAGGAACCCATTTACCAAGTAGGGTTTGAAAACATGAAAAACATAGTCTCAAGGAACTAAAATGACTCAATGGAGAGTATGAGTGGAAACCCTTACCTAGAAATGGCCAAACAAGAGGGAGGGAAAGAAATGGAGTTCTTGCCCAACTTGAAAACTCAAGAAACTTGTATCAATGGAGAGCTTGCAAGGAGATGAAGAAAATGGTAATCTTAGAATCTTCTTTGGAGCTCCCTAGCTAGATCAAACAAGGTGGGGAAGATGGAGAAGAAAAGAGGTTTTCCCTTGCCCTAGATTCAGAAATTGCAGAGATTTGGTAAAGTGAGTGGAAGAAGAGGGAAAGGGGGATTAAGTGATGACTCATGGGCCCCATGTGACCTGAACTTGAAATGGCTAAAACATGATCTTGTGGGCCTCGGATGACTTCGACGAAGAAGGATAAAACGATCGTCGAAATATCTACTTTCCAAGAAGTATAATTTTGACATGGTTTTGAGATTTCGAAAATTGTGTCCAGATTTATGCATAAAGGACAATTTTACCCTCTTTGGGCCAAAACATGGGTTTTTGGGCTTCGAACACGAATGGGCTTAAAACGAAAGTTGTAACACATAACAAGATCATTCAAATGAAATCAAAATCACACTCACACGAAAACCGATACGATCTTCCCAAGCTTACACGTGCACCCAGGCCTTCCTGAGTGTGTCTGACTAATACTAGACGTTCTCAAAATTCCCAAAGCTATGTCCAAAACTAACTAATCACTTCAAACCCAACAACAACTAAACCCACTTAGAACTAAACACATACTAATCGCACACTAATCGACTTGGTCTGGGTCGGGGTCTAACAGTAATCTAGCTTGATTTTCATTTGTTTGACATTGTTGGTCAAGCATTGTCTACATCATCTGTTGGAATTAATTCTGCATAGTGTTATCAATACTATCTTCCTCTTTTGGGCCCGTATGATCACTATTACTTGCGGTGGGATTGCCATTTAGTGGTTGCTTACGAGGTGGCATGATGCTGCAAAACAAGTTGTTAGTATATAACAATCAAATAAGGGTCACACATTGCTCACACGGTTCTAGCTAATGAGAAGTCCAACGAATCCTCCCCACATTCTTAGGATTTCTAGTTTCTTTTAATTTTTCTTGAAACAAGTCTGGCTCTGATACCTGTTCTGTCGCGACCCCGGACCGGGCCCGCGGGCCTAATCCAGGATCGGGACTAAAAGGGAAGAATGAATGATTGATTGCCATTGTACATATAACATAAGTGTATATCTTGAAGAATGATATACTACCCATGCACGTGATTTCCCACAGGTGTCCGCGGTGAGGATATCATATCAACATAATATATTTTTGTTAAGTGAGGAAGCGTGTAGCAAATCTAATTCACACATTCGTATCCAAAATAACAAGACTGATAACAATTTATATAACAGAATATCAGAGTGAGCAATGATCATTAGTGATTTGCCCAAGAGTAACATTAAAGTTTATACAAAAGATCAATTAGTTTTTCACTCCCCAAAAGAATAAAGGCCAACAAAGGCCAATACATCTCAAAACAGTAACCCTAAAAGATTGGTTAATCACGATCCCCAAGATGTGTCGTAACTCAAGCAACCGAATGTCTAGATGACATCATCGGCATGCCACTCGACTAAACATTGCAGTTCACCGATCGCCTCCTCGAGCTCTGCCTCGGGATAGACAATGTCTGGACATGAGTACCAAAGAAATGGATCAGACACGACAGTCTGGCAGGTGGGTGAAAGAATATGACAATAATAATAATAACAAGATTTACCTAGGAAAACATTTAAACATGTTTAAACAAAAAATTCCATGGAAGAAATAATTCATTTATTCCAAAACATATATGCAGTGTAAAACAAGGAAAGGTAACCAAGGAATCGGAAAACAAGCAAGATGGCAACCACACGAAGCTAAGTCCTCTATCACCGAACTGACAAGAGCATATCAAGGCATTGATCTCAGTCACACGAGGTGAGGAGATTCAACGATATATACATATAATAATACGGGACATGACCACGGTAGTGAGTCGGGCATCAGGAACCACGGTATCAAGCCGGGGTATCAGGACAAGACCACGGTAATAAACCAGGTAGCTAGATCCAAACTGCAGCTGGCGGGACAAGAGGGGGATCTCCAAGTTGGTGGATCAAACCAATAAGGTTATCCAAGTTTAGAGGTGCTGACTCATAGGTTAAATAATTGAATCAAGACATGTATAAAATACATCAAGTGCAAGTATATAAACGGGCGAGACGGGAGTGCTCAAAGGCACAATTATCACTTCAATTCGGGCATGCACATCGGGGCTAGCAAAATGCTACAATTGCAATTTCAATATTTTCGGGAGTGCATATAAAATTCAGGAACAATGAAAAACTATTGAACTTTCGAAATCTCGGGACAAGTATCGGGGTTCAAGATAGTTCAAGGTGAATAGGGATCCCGTATGTCAATATCAATAAAGACTTGGTACTCCTTGAGTTTGGGGACATTCCGGGGTCCTAATACACCTTGGTGAATTTCAAAACTACAATGGATCTTTGTGAAGTGGTTTCTTTCTCACACGGGCTTCATGTATCATTTCTTCATACCTCCATTTCATTGGGGCTCTCAACAAACCTCTCTCAATCATCTAAACATTTCATTTTTACTTCTAAGGTAGCCCCAGGTTTGCTCGAGCGGTGAGCTCTCTAGAATGATTTTCTGGGTGGGTTCACTCGAGCGAAGTTGAGAGAAGAAATCCAACAATCGCAAACATTCATTGAGCCACAATCAAGCATTAATTGAAAGGCTATAAATGCTAACATTTCTAGGAGTTAAACAACCAACTAACTCATTCATGTGCATTTTATTTCAAAATCATGTGAATGAAGAATAGTATGAATAGAAATGACAAAATCAACACATTTCTCATAAAACCATATAATGCTCAAACACCCATTCGTCCACTTGCCTTGGGTCTCTAACAAGCAAACCAGGTTCTAATCAAGCCTCTCTCAAAGATAACCTACAAACACATCAAAAACCCCAAATACAAACCCTAAAATGGTCGAGACAATGAGCAAGGAGGAAGAAAGCTTCAATAATGAAAATGGGGCTTCCCTAAGGGTAGGAGAATACATATCAAAGAGATTGGAAGGGGGAGCTTACTAGGTAGTTCTTCAAGTAGGTAAGATGAGTTTCACAAGGGTCCAAAGATGGATGATTTCCTCCACAAATGCTATCAATGAAGAGCTCTCAAGGAGAGGAAAGAGAAGACAACCTCCATTTGCTTATTAGTGCAAGATTTGGTAGTGATTGAGGTGGAAAAGCTAGAGGAAGAAGAGAAAAGAGAAAACCCTAGTTGGGGTTTGGTTTAAGCTGAAGAAGGGAAAAGAGAAGGAGGGTTCTCCTTTTATACAAGTGAAGATGGGCTCCACCATTTGGAAATCTTATGGGGCTGAAATCATGGCTTTCGGGACCTCGGATGAGTTCAACGAAGAAGGGAAAAACGATCGTCGAAATTTCTAGTTTCCAAAAAGTATATATTTCAAGGTTTTGGGAATATCAAATTTTGTGTACAGATTTAGTGTGAAAGGACTGTTTTGTCCTCAATGTTAGGAAAGTCGGGTTTCGGGGTTTCGGACGGGAACGGGATCAACATAAAAACTGAAGAGATTAATGAGATAAGTAAAACAAGATTAAGATACAAATCACAGGAATCTCAGAGAATCTCAAAGCAAACGCAAAGTCACAAAAGGAACCCCCAAAGGGTCCCACTAAGCATAAAGACACTCAAAATTCCCCAAAGTTATAACAAGAGCTATTCTAATCCCAACTTAACCAGCATTCACTAATCACGCTTAAAACTAAAACATGACTTAATCAATACTAATCGAGGTCACTCGGGTCGGGGTCTTACATATAAGTTATAACTTGTAAATATTAAAATCAACAAAAAAAATATCAAAGTTGTAATTAGTAATATTTATTTCAAGTTGGAAACTATCTTTAAAAATGAAAATTCTATTTCAAGGAAATTATCATTAATTACATGTAAATTATCGACGTTGTAAATTTTCTTTCAAGAAAGTCATCACAACTAAAAACTCCATTCATGTTTGATCATTGTCACTAATGATTAATTTGTTCTTTATGACGGTTTTACTTCAAATTATTAAAAAAAGAAAAGAGAGAAAGGCAAGATTTATGACCTAGATTTCAATTTTCATCCCTAGTCAACCATAACTATGTCTATTTTATTTTAGAAAACAAAGTCTCATCTGCAGGAAACATTTTTTTGACCCATAATGGTCCATATTGAATGCAGGTCGAGCCATGCTAGTCACATTACACATGTCAAATATTAGCTAGTTAGGTACAAGTTGAAACAACAGGTGAAATCGGATTTTGCCACCCCAGCTGATGGAAGAAAAAAAACCAACACATTTGGTAAGGCGGGCATCACAAGAAAGTTGGTCATTATATAATACTCTTCTTGTGTTGGTAAACTATACATAACACACTTCTTAGTTGCAATTAGATATATTAAAGTAAAGGGGGAGGTGGGCTGTGAGGGGTGCCACCTCAGCAATCCAATCATTCTCCTTTCAAATAAATATGGAGAAAAAATATAAAGTGCTTTAAGGTGCCAGAAAGTTTGGGATCCTAACCCTAGAGGGGGGTGAATAGGGTGAGCTACAAGATAGTGACCAATTATACCAAATTTTAACTTTTTTAAAATTAACTAATCACAAGTGATGATTATAAAATTAAATGTGGAAGCTAAAAAAAATCACCACAAAGCATACACCATCACACAAGGATTTATATTGGTTCGTCCTCAATGCCTACATCCACTACCGGCTTGTGATTCAACACCCCACTGGATTTCCACTACCTATGCTTTTCAATAGGCTCAGCAATAACCTTTACAATATGCTTTCCAAGGCTAAGCAATAACCTCTACAACAATGTTTTTCTAGGCTAAACAACAACCTATCAATGTGCTTTTCTAGGCTAAGCAATAACCTTTACACTATACTTTCTTCGGCTAAGCAATAACCTTTACACTATGCTTTTCTTAGGCTAAGAAATAACCTTTACAAGAATAACATTTTCTCTCATTGTAGTGTCTACATAAACACTTTAAGAGATACAATTAAAGCTCAATTACAATACCTCTAAAATAGGCGGATATGAAATTGAAAATCTAACTCACACAGACACTATATGAATGCAAAGGTGTATGCGATGTGTGTGTGTGTGATAACTTCAATCAAGTTAAAAAGTAAGCTCAATCAATATATGCTCAAAGCATTTAAAAGTTTAAGGCACATAAAAAGTTTTGATTGAAGTGGAATGCAAATCACATGTATGAATACAAACTTGTTGATGAAATGAAAATCAAAGGCTCACAAGTTGTATGAAACTAATTAGCTCTAAACATGTAATGCATGTGCAATGCTATTTTCAAAACCAAACTAATTTAACTAAGGTTCAAATGAATGAAAACAACAAATAAAGATTCAACCAAGAAAATGAATCATGCCATAAAAGAAATCAAAGATTTTGGCTAAGCATGATTAAAGAAGATTTTAAAACAAATTTGGTTTGAAATCAAGGTGAAGAATCCAATCCAACTTAGTTCTAAGATTAAATGAAGAATGGATTCAACACATCATAGTTATCATGCTAAAATTAATTTAACAATAATTTAAACAAAGCATATAACATATGATTAATAAAAAGTAAAGCTTACTTAGAGATTGAACTTCATTAATCCAAGCTTTAGTTTCACTAATGACCGATTGGTCTCTCTTAGTTCATTCTCCTTTTTCTTGTCTCCAAATTCCTCAAGAGTGGCTCTTAGTTCCACTTTGATCCACACTTTTTACAAAGGAATGAACCTCATTTTATACTAAAAAAATGAGTTATGGCGAGTCACCGGTCGACCTGCGCCTTTCCCAGGTCGACCTGGGCTTAAACGATCATAAATCTGACCATTTGAAAAAGAGCTCCAACGGCTCTTTCCCGGTCGATCTGCAGTGTGCTCGGTCGATCGGGTCCATGGGCTCGGTCAACCGAGCATACTGCAGGTCGACCCGGGCCCAGGGACCAATTTCCCCTAAAATGCATATTTCAAAGTATTTCTTATGGGGACTTTTGGGCCATTATATCAAGCTTGGAATCATGATTTAAATCAAACTAAGAGGATTAAAAACATGAAACATAAAAAGCCTAAAATGATTTGAAAGATTTGAAACATAGGCTAGCTTGATTTATAAAACTTCTTTTCAAATTTAATTACATCCAAGATTAAAATCAAAGCATGCATAAATCAATATTTCTACGAGTCTAAAAACCAATGCATGTGTAAATCAAGATTTCAAGATTTTCTAAATCAATGTATGTGTGAAAATTCGAATGATGCTAAAATGATAATGCATCCATCAAATTACAATATACAAAATCCCTAACAATCTCCTCCTTTGCAATTTGATGGCAACTTACTAAACACCGAATTTACACACTAAGTCTTCAGCTCCCCCTAAGCTGGACAGGCCTTGAAATCTCTTGGATGCTCCTGCTCTTAGCTTGGGCTCTAGATCTTTTTCTCTATTCTTCTTGATGCCTGGAGCTTGATCATTCTTCAAGCTTTCTTTTCATCTTTCTTTCATTAGCCAAGCATCTTCTTTAACTCTCAAGTTTTCTCTTCTTTCAACTCTCCCCCCTTGACCATGCACTCTCTCCCTTGAAAGTCCTGGGATCTAACCCTAGAGGGGGGGGGGGGGGTGAATAGGGTGAGCTACAGCTATGACCAATTTAGACAAATTTTAACTTCTTAAAATTAAACTAGTCACAAGTGATGATAAACAAACAAGATGCGGAAGCTAATAAAACAATCACCACAAGCAAACACCACCACACAAAGATTTATAGTGGTTCGGCCTCAATGCCTACATCCACTACCGGCTTGTGATCTAATCACCCCACCGGATTTCCACTATCTATGTTTTTCAATAGGCTAAGCAATAACCTTTACAATGTTGTTTTTCTAGGCTAAACAACAACCTTTACAAAATGTTTTTTTTTTAGGCTAAGCAATAACCTTTACACAATGCTTTTCTTAGGCTAAGCAATAACCTTTACAAATGAAGGGTTTCTCTAAGAAGGTGTCTTCACAAAAGAATATGCTCATGATGTGTATGTGTGATAACTTCAATCAAGTTTAAAAAGAAGGCTCCATCAATATGTGCTCAAAGCATTTCAAAGTTTAAGGCACATAAAAGATTTGATTGAAGTTTAATGCAAGTCACATGTATGAATACAAACTTGTTAATGATATGAAAATTAAAGACTCACAAGTTGTATGAAATTAATTAACTTAGAACATGTGATGCATGTGTAATGTTGTTTTCAAAACCAAATAAATCTAACTAAGGTTTAAATGAATGAAAACAACAAATGAAGATTCAATCAAGTAAAAGAATCATGCTATAAAAGAAAACAAAGTTTTTGGCTAAGCATGATTAAGGAAGATTTTAAAAACAACTTGGATTGAAATCAAAGTGAAGAATCCAATCTTAAATAGATCAAAGATTAAGAGAAGAATGTATTCAACACATTATAGTTATCATGCTAAAAATCATTTACCAATAATTTAAACAAAGCATATAACATATAATTAAGAGAGGTAGAGCTTACTTAGAGATTTAACTTCATTAATCCAAGCTTTAGCTCTCCAAATGACTCTTTGATCTCTCTTAGTTCATCCCCTTTGTCTTGTCTCCAAATACCTCAAAGAATGCTTAAAAATCCCCAACTTTGACAAAGGAATGAACTTGAATTTATAGCCCAAAACAGCCCAACGGCTAGTCCCCGGTCGACCCCATGACTCCCAGGTCGACCTGGCCTTCACAACGGTCATAAAATTGCCATTTCAAGAACCAACGGCTCTTTACCCGGTCAACCTGGCCTTTAGTTGGGCCGGTCGACCTGGCATACCCCGGTCGACCTGGCCTTCTGTTGGCCCGGTCGACCTGGTACACTGCAGGTCGACCCCCTAGGACCAAAATTCCCATAAAAAGTGTTTTTCAAAGTATTTCTTGAGGGGAACTTATGGGCCATTAAATCAAGCTTGAAAACATATTTTAAATCATTCTAAGGGTTTTAAAACATGAAACATAAAAAGCCTAAAATAATTTGAAAGATTTAAAACTCATAGGCTTGCTTGATTCATAAAACTTCTTTTCAAATAAAAATGCATCCAAGTATAAAAACAAAACATGCATAAATCAACATTTTTATAAGTCTTAAAAACAATGCATGTATAAATCAAGATTTCAAGTTTTTCTAAATCAATGCATATGTGTGTAAATCAAATGATGCTCAAATGTGAATGCATCCATCAAATTGCAATATACAAAATTCCTAACATCCCTTTGGCAAGATATGCGTTCTCTCCCCTTGTAGAAGATCATACAATATCTCCCCTTAGGAAGCTTGGGCATTCTCTCCCCCTTTAGACAACTTGAATGCTCTCTCCCCCTTTGACATTAAATTGCAAAGGTACCTACACACATGAAATAAGGAAAATACCTTTTAGTAGCACCTGTTAACAAAAGAAATCGAAAATGAAATACATAACAGGTTATCATGTATGGAAGTAGTCTCTTAGGGTTCAAAGCCAATATAAAGGTGAATTTGATCAAAACCAATACTTCCTATGAAGGTTTACACTCCCCCTCAATCCATTCTCTCATTTTGTCAAACTTTTGACAAAGATTTAACTATTAAGAGCAAGAAGAAGATGGTTTTACCAATTGAGGGTCAACTTCAAGGAAAGGATTAGACACCTTTAACTAGAGAGCTCATTATAATCAATTTACCAATACAAAGAGCAAGGTCAAGGAGAAAAGCGATCATGGATATCAATTGGAATAAAGAATACCAATTGAGATTCAAGGATAAGACTATTAAATCAATCACTCTAAAATGGAGTTAAAAGGAATATAACTACTAGGATAAATCCAAATTAGAGCTATCCATGATGTTATGGGGTTTACTAAACATAGCATCAATCAATTTAACTATGAAAATCATATGCTATGAAAGTTTTGAACTCATTTCATTCAATCATTAAATATGACTATCATGTGCAAGATGAGTGAAATGAAATTCAAACATGAAGCCTACCTCAACAATTAACCAACCAAGATTATGATTATAGAAACATGGTGGTCATGAGATTTACCTATATGAGCAAGAGAGGTGGCAAACATGAAAATTATGATGCTAATGGAATGTGACATGGAACAAAAATATATTACTATCAAGTTCAATCCAATGTACATGGTCTATCACATTCTCAAGATATGACATCAATTGGATATGATAACAATCGAAAATGATACTAATTGAAACCAATTGAATTATGATAACATGATTAATAGCAAGGATGTGACAAACACAAAATTCCATCAAGCATCATGAATGAATATTCCTCACTTTTAATGATATAACTAATGAGCATTGTGATGAACAAAAGAAATTGCATTTTGAAAATATAGGACTTGGTAGAGCATGCAATTTTCAAAGTGTCAAATCATATGAATTCAACAACTAAGATATCCATCAAACATATAGATATAACTATGAAATACAAGGAATGGATTTCAAAGAGGTTCATATGATCAAGAAACATGTATAAGGATGACAAGATACATGAATCAATATCATAACCATCCATTAAAAAAAATGACTAGAAATCATAAAGGATGGATTTGAGTTCTAGTATGGTGTCTACAAATATAACTAAGATCACAACCATACATGGAACCAATTGACATTTGCATATAAAACGAATGTAACCAAATGAGCAAAGATGCAAATAGCTTATAATAACATTCATTTTCATTTCTAAGATAATATAATCAAATGCATAAGGAAATGAGAACATGGAACATGCTTTGATGATTATAACTAATGATGTTTTAGAGCATTTCCATTCATACAATCTTCAAATCATTTCAATAAACAAAATCCAATAATGAGCATAAAAAGAATGATTTTGAAGATAACACATTATCAATTTTCAACTTTGCATTTTAAAAGATATAAGTTATTTGAAACATATACAAGTTGATTTTTCAAAACAATAATTTCTCATATTAAAGTATAACTTAGAAATCCATGGAAACTTCAAATTGATTCAAATCATTTGTTTTTAAAAATAATCTAACTATGACATCCACACAAATGATTTTGCAACAACAATCGATCATGAATAATCTAGCTATGAAAGCTTTTGAAATCCCAATCAATTGATCATATATAGAAATGCAATGCAAGAGATATAACTAAATGTGAGCAAAAAGAAAATCTAACATGATAAAATTATAATCAAATGATTTTGAAAACCATGATATGTAACTGGAATGGTGTATGAAGACAAAATCAATTGATCACAAATAAACATTGCATTTTAAGAAATGTAACTTTGAAATAACAAAATGCAAATGTAAATATGACCAACAAAATGATTTAACTATAAAGGATAGGTTGGTCAAGGAGGTTCAAGGCCTTAAGGTTTGTCTAAGTATCTAACTTTAGGAATCCACCTAAGGTCTTGAGAGGGTTGATCTTTGAGGTCTAGTTTAGAAGTCCCACCAACTTTAGGAGATTTGACTTGATAAATTTTTAACTTGGACTCATCACCTTGATATTTAGATTTGACTAAATTTAGCTTAGATTGGTGATTAGTCTTTTAAGGTTGGTGAGTTTGTTTCTTAGGGGATTGATTCATTTTTCTTTTCTTCTTATTTCCTCCCTTTATTTGACTTTTGAGTTTTAAATTTAACTTAGTTACTTTCTTCAAAAGTTCTTTCATGTGTTGATTTAAGGGAGATAGGTTGAGAAGCTTGTTGTTGATAGATTCTTTTATACTTGGTTTAACTTGTTTAACCTTTTTAGAATCTTTCTTAGGAGACTCCTTTTTAATTGATTTAACTTGTTTGATCTTCTTGGAGTCTTCCTTGATTTTTAGTGTCTTACCCTTCATAGATTTTGATTCTACTTTCTTGGGTTCATAGATGGGTTTAGACACATGGTTTCTTTTTAGTTTGCACTCAAACCTAAAATGCCTTTTAATGCCACAATAATTACATTTAGTCATGGGCAAGGAAGACTGAGTATTAGAGAATGATGACTCACCTTTCACAAATGTGTTGGTGAAGCTAGGGTCATGTGAAATATACCTATCAAATCCAAGACCCGTCATATCTCTTTGAGATTTACCCAATTTAAATAACTTTTCAAATTTCTCATCACCTTGGGTAAATTTGCACTCATACTTTTGTTTGTAACTTTCAAGTTGAGTGACTTGGTTTATAAGGATAGAATTTTCATTTTCAACTTTTGATAATTCATATTCAATTTCCTTATAGTTGTTTAGTTCTTCATGGGAAAGTTTTAAATCAAATTTAAGTTCATTAATAACATTAGATTCAAGTTCTAGAGTTTTTATCTTATTTTGAGCATCAGATAAATTATCCTTAGAATTAGTCAACTTGGATTCTAAGTTGTTAATATGTTTGTCTTGCCTTTGTAAGTGATCTCTTAGTTTTGGATTTTCCTCATTAAGATCATCATTTCCTATTTTTAATTCATTTAGATCATCTTTAATATTAGATAGGTTATGCAAAGAGATCATAAACTTAGAGTCTAAACAATGTATTACTTCTTCTTTCTCTCTAAGTTCATCTTTTGAAGAAACTAATTCTTTGTTTAACTTTTTAGATTCTTGTTTTAATTTTTTATTTTTCTTAATAAGCTCTAAGGAAAATGTATATAATTCATCATAAGCTTGTTGAACGTCATCTTCATTTTCAACATTTTCTTCTTCTTTTAAATCAAATTGAGATTCATTAATTTGAAGGTTTGAATCTCCAATAGATGGAAGAAGGAGGGGTCTAGAAGAATCTACACAATCTAACATAGTGAAATTCATTCTAATGATTTTCATGAAAACACGACACTATGGTTTTGGCTCTAGGTTTTTACACCTAATCAAGAGTTCCAAAACACTTGATCCTAAAATAGAGCACGAGGCTCCGATACCAATTGAAAGTCCGGGATGAATAGGGTGAGCTACAAGATAGTGGCCAATTATGCCAAATTTTAACTTCTTTAAAATTAACTAGTCACAAGTGATGATTATAAAATTAAATGCGGAAGCTAAACAAATATAATCACCACAAAACATGCACCATCACACAAGGATTTATATTGGTTCGGCCTCAATGCCTACATCCACTACCGGCTTGTGATCCAACACCCCACCGGATTTCCATTATCTAAGCTTTTCCATAGGCTAAGCAATAACCTTTACAATATGATTTCCAAGGCTAAGCAATAACCTCTACAACAATGTTTTTCTAGGCTAAACAACAACCTATCAATGTGCTCTTCTAGGCCAAGAAATAACCTTTACACTATAGTTTTCATCGGCTAAGCAATAACCTTTAACTATGCTTTTCTTAGGTTAAGCAATAACCTTTACAAGAAGAATATTTTCTCTCGATGTAGTGTCTGCACAAACACTTTAAGAGATACAATTAAAGCTCAACTACAATGCCTCTAAAATAGGCGGATATAAATTGAAAATCTAACTCACACAAACACTATATGAATGTAAATGTGTTTGCTCATGATGAGTGTGTGTGATAACTTCAATCAAGTTAAAAAGTAAGTTCAATCAATAAATGCTCAAAGCATTTAAAAGTTTAAGGTACATAAAAAGTTTTGATTGAAGTGAAATGCAAATCACATGTATGAATACAAACTTGTTCATGAAATGAAAATCAAAGGCTCACAAGTTTTATGAAACTAATTAACTCTAAACATGTGATGCATGTGCAATGTTGTTTTCAAAACCAAACTAATTTAACTAAGGTTCAAATGAATGAAAACGACAAATAAAGATTCAACCAAGAAAATGAATCATGCTATAAAAGAAATTAAAGATTTTGGCTAAGCATGATTAAAGAAGATTTTAAAACAAACTTGGATTGAAATCAAGGTGAAGAATCCAATCCAATTTAGATCTAAGATTAAATAAAGAATGGATTCAACACATCATAGTTATCATGCTAAAATTAATTTACCAATAATTTAAACAAAGCATATAACATATGATTAATAAAAAATAAAGCTTACTTAGAGATTTAACTTCATTGATCCAAGCTTTAGCTTCACTAATGACCCATTAGTCTCTCTTAGTTCATTCCCCTTTTTCTTGTCTCCAAGTTCCTAAAGAGTGGCTCTTAGTTCCACTTTGATCCACACTTTTTACAAAGGAATGAACCTCATTTTATACTCAAAAAATGAGTTCTGGCGAGTCCCCGGTCGACCTGTACCTTTCCCCGGTCGACCTGGGGTTAACGGCCATAAATCTGAACATTTGAAAAAGAGCTCCAATGGCTCTTTCCCGGTCGACCTGCAATGTACTCGGTCGACCGGGTCCATGGGCTCGATCGACCGAGCATACTGCAGGTCGACTCGGGCCCAAGGACTAATTTCCCCTAAAATGCATATTTCAAAGTATTTCTTGTGGGGACTTTTAGGCCATTATATCAAGCTTGGAATCATGATTTAAATCAAACTAAGAGGATTAAAAACATGAAACATAAAAACCCTAAAATGATTTGAAAGATTTGAAACATAGGCTAGCTTAATTTATAAAACTTCTTTTCAAATTTAATTGCATCCAAGATTAAAATCAAAGCATGCATAAATCAATATTTCTACGAGTCTAAAAACCAATGCATATGCAAATCAAGTTTTCAAGATTTTCTAAATCAATGCATGTGTGAAAACTCGAATGATGTTAAAATGATAATGCATCCATCAAATTGCAATAAACAAAATCCCTAACAGTGCCATGTCATCACATTCCATAATTTTTTCTCCAATAAATTCTCTTTATCAATATCCTCTATCTCATAAAGTCTCTCAATTAATATCTCCTAAAATCTCTCTATTTTACTACAGTTATTCTCTCTCTCTCAACATCATCTATCTTCCATTTTCTGAAGATTGTCAACTTTTTATTTTAATAATTGGGGCCCACCTTTCTACAATTAATACTGATAAATTTTTTATTAAAAATATCATTTTCTTTTAGTTTACAAATACCGCTCTACTCTATTCAAAGATTGTCACATTGAACGAAAATCAGACTTGACCTTCTGGTAGACCACCTCATGGAAGGGCTTGTGATAAAAACTTTAATATATATAATGTTTTGAGGTTGGAGTTTTTTTTGTCGAATCCTATAGGCATCCTTTTTTGATCTGATTATATAAACATATGACCCTAAGTTTAGCCCACCATAAATTACACTTCCGTGGGCCCACAATGTCACGACCCCGGACTGGGCCCACTGAACTAATCTGGGATCGGGTCTAAGTGATAAAGGATTGTGAGAGATGATGTAAATGAATAAACAGTTGATGCCATAAGGCATATGATAATTTGTAAATACGTCCACGGGTAAAAAACGGAGAGATGCTACTCGTGCAAGTGATTTCCCACAGGTGTCCGCGGTGAGGAGATCACAACAACGTAAATATTTCTTTCAAATGTGGAAGCGTGTAGCAAATCATGAATATAGTTCATCACCATCAACAAGACTAATAACACATTTATAGATATAAGGAATTAGAATGAGCAATGATCACTTGTGTTTTCCCAAAAGAAATATTAAAGTTTATACAAAATATCATTTGATTACATTCCCAAAAAATAGAGGCCAACAAAGGCCAATATAAACAGAAAATAAACCCCCAAAAGAATGGTTATCCACAACCCAAAATGTGTCGCAACTCAAACAACCGAAGGTCTAGACGACATCATCTGTATGCCACTCAACTAAACGCTGCGGTTCACTGACCGCCTCCTCAAGCTCCGCCTTGGGATAGACAATATCCAGACCTGAGTATAAAGAAAAAGATCAGACACGACAGTCTGGCAGGTAGGTGAAAAGATATGACAATATAAAAATAAATGAATTTACATTCAAAAGCATTTAAACCTGTTTAAAAAATAATTTCGTAAGAGAAAGAATCATTTACAAGAAACCAATAATCCAACTTACATCATATAAGGTATCCAAGGAAACGGGAGACAAGCAAGATGGCAACCACACGAAGTTAAGTCCTCTATCACCGAAGTGACAAGAGCATATCAGGGCGTTAATCTCAGTCACACAAGGTGAGGAGATTCAACGAAATATACATATACATATAATAATACGGGACATGATCACGGTAGCGAGTCGGGCATCAGGAACCACGGTAGCAATCCGGGGTATCGGGACAAGACCACGGTAATAACCGGGTAGCGGGATCCAAACTGCAGCTGGTGGGACAAGAGGGGGATCTCCAAGTTGGTGGATCAGACCGGCAAGGTTATCCAAGCTTATTGGTGCTGACTCATAGGTTAAATAACAAAAACCGAGACATGTGTAAAATACATCAAGTGCAATGCTGACACCAAAAATGTCACTTTGCCTCTTCAACATCAAAAAGCCACATGAAGCTACATCCTACTACAAACAGGCAATGCTACTTCAAGCATCAGATCTTGTCAGAATCAAACAAAAACTGCAAGATCCTTCAAGACGGCTGAATAAGCGCTCCTTTATTTGGCCTAACTTTACTCCTCCAGCAGCTGAACAGGCGCTCCTGGCGGCGACCGCGTCGAAGACATCAAAACATTGATCAGAGCCTATGGATGGTCTCAAAATACCTCCAAATCGCCATCCGACATCAAATAATATGTGGATCCATCGGCGATCGTCACAAGAGGAATTCCAAAAGACGCAGCACAGCCCGCGACTCTTCAAATGCCCTAGCGACCACTTAATGTCGTTAATTGACCCATTTTATGACAACTTAATACGATCATTAACCCATTATTTTGGACGGCCCAATCAAAATCAAGCAAATGGGAGTTACAAATTCAAGTAATCATGGCATTAAAACCATGAAACTCGCCTCATTATGGAGATTAAGGGCGATTAAATGCCCATCATTCTCCACCGGCCAATCACAAGCCAAGAAAAAGGAGTTACAAAATCAAGAAATAAAAACTTGTAACTCCTTTCATCATGGAGCATCAATGCCATCAATGTTCATAAACCCACCTTATGGCCACCAAAAGCCTATAAAAGGGGGGGTCATTCCAACAAAAAAGGATATTAAAACACTGGAACCCGCCCCAGAAAAAGTCAAGAAAATTTCAAAGAATTTTCAAAGAAACTTTGCTACTCTGCTGCATAAGAAACACCCCAAGGTGATCGAAGTCCCTTGGGGGGCCATTCCCCCAAGGTCTCCTCTCTCCTTCTATCCAACATGGCCTAAACGCGGCTTTTCAGCCCGTTTACTCAGTTTTTCATTGGATATAGGACCTCCCCTTGGTCTTTATCCTCTAAAAAACTGAGGTACAAGCTAAGCCAAAGAATCAAAGCATCAAGCGTTCTCATCTGAAGGACGACGGCGAAGTCCATACATGACTTGCGACCGTCGATCTGAACGAGTCCCCACAATCTCCTGAGAAGTCAGATACCTTTTCTTACTTTTCTATTGTATTTCGTATTCATTGTAAAGAAACAAAAAACCATATTTCTTGTCTTTCATTATTGATGAGATTTGTAAATCGCCTTCTACGACACAAAATCGCTTTTCACGGCAAACAAAAATCGCCTTTCATAGTAAACAAAATGAAATTGCCTCTTACGGCATTTAAAAATTTGTGTCTCTTTCTTAAAATATATGTGAAATGGAAAGTTAGAAAGAAGAATTGATTTCCTTTTTACTTGTGAAGGTGAACCTCTGGATCACCACTTCAAATTTCAAGTAGAATAGAAAATCTGGCATACCCGTACAAAAAATGTTGATGACTTGCTTTCCTCCCCCGCCACACTCGCGACAGCCCCAGGGTTGCGAAGGAGAGGATGAAAGGTCGGAGCCCCCATCAAGTTGACACACCCGGTCACCGCAAGAACCTGCTAAGGCCTACACTACTGCGAGTCGACCCTTCATCTCAACAGGTGCCAAACTCGCAAAATTCAAAGCTTCACTGCGACAGGCAAAGGACCGCGTCCAGATCTTGTCTGTAAGACCCCGACCCGAGAGAACTCGATTAGTGTAAATTAAGTCGTGTGTTAGTTCTAAGCTTGATTAGTGATTTTGGGTAAGTTGGGTTTGGAATAGCTTTTGAAATAGTTTTGGGGAATTTTGATTGCTTTGTGATAGTGGGACTCTTTGGGGGTTCCTTTTTATGACCTTGCATGCGCTTGAGGATTTATCGGAGATTTTGCATTCATTGTTTTAATCTCATTTTATTGGTATTGTTAATCCCTACAACTTTTATGTTGTTCCCGTCCCCGTTCGAGATCCCGAAACTCGATTTCATAGCCTTGAGGGCAAAACAGTCACTGTGCACAAAAATCTGTACCCAAAACTTGATATTCCCGAAACCCACGAAACATATACTTTTTGGAAACTAGATATTTCGACGATCACTTTTCTCTTCTTTGTCGAATTCATTAGAAGCCCCGAAAGCCATGTTTTCAGCCCAATTAGATTGTTAGTAGTGGAGCCCACTCCCCACTTGTTTATAAGGAAACCCTTTCCCTTCCATTTCCTTTTTCCAGCACAACAATGAAAACTTAGGGTTTTCCATTGCCTTTTTCTTTCTCTTGCTTTCCATCACCAAACTCACCACCAACCTTGTACAAATTGAGAGGAGGAGATCATCACCTTCTTCATCATCACCATAGCCCTCTATTGGTACCATTGCTACAGAAAACCCTCCATTACAAAACTTCCTTTGAGCTCACCTTGTCCATTAGAGGACCTTACAAGTAAGTAATCCTTCTCTTCTTCTAGAATTGTGTTCTCCTAGCTTAAGGGAATCTCCATCTTGTTATTGAAGCTTCTTTCTTCCTATTCTATGTTTTGACTCTTTAGGGTTTTATTTTGGGATTTTCCTTGTAGCTTGGACATTTGATTTAAAGGACTTGTTAGAGCTTGATTTGCTTACTAGAGACCAAGGCAAGTGGATGAATGATTTTTCCTAAGCTTTCATTGACTTTGGATATTTTCCATTAATGCATATTTATTGCTTTGTTTTGAAATGAATGCTCATGATAGAGTATTAATGGTACATTTATGGTCCAAGAGATGTGTTGGTTCATAGCATTTAATTCCTCTTGTTTTGTCTCAAATATATATCTTATGTGAAATGGTTTCCTTCTTTCTTTCCTTGTATTGAATATGATATGGATGGAGGAGAATGGGATGGATGTGGTGAAAGATTTGATGTTATTTGAATGGAGTTTTAGACTCCTCATCTGATGTATAAAAGTGGCTAAAAAGGGATTGTAGAAGGAAAAGATAGAGAGGAGCTGAATTGGTCAGGAATCAGTTTCTGGACAGTTCGCTGGAGCGAACATGACACTTCACTAGAGCGACCTGTCCAGAGAAGGGTTCGGAGCATTCCAGTAGCTTGGTCGCTCGAGCGTACCCTTGGTCGCTCGAGCGGACATCCCAGAACCTGTTCCAGAGAGTTGTTCGTTCGAACGCACTAAAAACTTCGGTCGACCCAATGAGTTCGTTCGAACGACCTCAACTTCGCTTGAGCGAACCCACCCAGACAGCCATTCCAGAGAGCTACTCGCTCGAGCGAACCCTCTAGTCCGCTCGAGCGATGAGCCTTGTGGGTCAAGGCTATGTTTGGGACCCTGTTTAACTATTTCAACGTATTGGGATTATTCTTTGGGAACCCCTCTATGTCAAGGAGATTTGCTGAGCAATGTATGAGGCCATTCGTGAAAGAAACCATATCACAAAGATGTCATTTGAGGTTTTAAAATTTTGGAGTGTTTAAGGAGTCCGGAATGTCCCCAAACTCAAAGAGTACCAGATTGTTAGTAGACTGACATACGGAGTCCCTATTCACTTCAAATAGATATTTTACCCGAAATGTCAATTTTACTGTACTTTATCGATCCCGAGGTTTATACGACGTGCCTTGTTTTCCCGAAAGCAGTGAATTACACTTGATATAGCTACTTGCCTTGAAGTGCATTGCACCACATGAAATGATAGTGTGCCCTTGAGCACCCCCGTCTTGCCCGTGTATTTATTGTACTTGATTAATTGCATATGTCTCGATTGTATTTGACCTATGAGTCGGCACCACTAAGCTTGGATAACCCTGTTGGTCTGATCCACCGACTTGGAGATCCCCCTCTTGTCCCGCCAGCTGCAGTTTGGATCCCGCTACCCGGTTATTACCGTGGTCTTGTCCCGATGCCGCAGATTGCTACTGTGGTCCCCGATGCCCGGCTCGCTACCGTGGTCATGTATAGTATAGGTATATGTCTTTATAAGATCCACTATTTCTCCTCACCTCGAGTGACTGAGATCAGTGCCTAGTTATTGTTCTATCACTTTAGTGATAGAGGACTTAACTTCGTGTGGTTGCCATCTTGATTGTTACCCGTTCCCTTGGTTACCTTTATATGTTTTATGATGCATACTCGTATTTTGAATAAATGTTTTATCTTGTTTAGAGAAATTGTCATTTAAACAGGTTCAAATGTTTTTGGAGGTAAATTCATGTAATTTCATATTGTCATTGTGTTTTACCATTTGCCAAACCGTCGTGTTTGATCTACTCTTTGGTACTCACGTCCCGTTGTTGGTTATCCCGAGGAGGAGCACGAGGAGGCGGTCGTAGAACCTCCACAGTTAGTTGAGTGGCGTGCTGATGACGTCATGTAGACGTTTGGTTGCTATGAGAGACCTTATATATTTTGGGAAACTATTTAACCATTCTTTGGATTGGTATTTTGGTTATATTGGCCTTGTAGGCCTCTATTTTTGGGAAATGTAATTAAGTGATATTTGTATAAACTTTAACTTACATTGGGTAACATGCTAACGATCATTGCTCATTTTGATGCTTGATTATACATGTGACTATCTGGTGGTTAGAAGTAAATTATATTTGATTTGCTACACGCTTCCGCACTGAATAGAAATGTTCATTTATGGTTGTGATATCCTCACCGCGGACACCTGTGGGAAATTAAATAAATGTATGGAATCATTAAACCGATGTGGTTGAAAGTTCGGGGATCCGAACCCTAGAGGGGGGGTGAATAGGGTGAGCTTCAATTATGACCAATTTTAACCAATTTTAACTTCTTTAATTTAAACTAGTCACAAGTGGTGATTAAGCAAATAAATGCAGAAGCTTACAAAAACAATCACCACAACGCAAGCACCGTCACACAAGGATTTATAGTGGTTCGGCCTCAATGCCTACATCCACTACTAGCTTGTGATCCAACACCCCACCGGATTTCCACTATTTATGCTTTTCAATAGGCTAAGCAAAAACCTTTACAATGATGTTTTCAAGGCTTAACATCAACTTATACATTATGCTTTTCTTAGGCTAAGCAATAACCTCTTCAACCAAAAGGTTGGTTATCTCTCTAAGTAGTATCTAAAATACACTTGATGGAGATTCAATTTAGCTGTTTACAATGCCTCTTAATTAGGCGGATATGAAAGTGAAAAACTACTTCACACACACACACACACACACACACACTGAATGCAAAGATGAATGCTCAATGTGTATGCATGATGTCCTCAATCAATTTGAAAATGAAAGCTCATAAATGTATGCATAAGGCTTTTGAAAGTTTTAGCTCATAAAAATAGTTATGATTGAGGAAAGAATGCTAATCACATGTTAAAAATAACTTGTAAAAGATATACATTTGTATCCTAAACAAGTTGTGAAATTCTAAGCACAAAACATGTGATGCATAGGGTTGTCAATCAAATCAACAATGTAGCTCATAAAACATAAAAATAGATTTGATTGAAATTAGGGGACAAATCATATATACTTAAAAATTCAACTTGAATATGATATACCTATCAAAGAAAGGCAAGTTGTGAAACTTTAAAACAAAGATACATATGATTTGTAAAGATGTTGAATCCAAAACATAAGATATATTTGAAAGTGATTTTCTTATGATGAAAAACAACAACCATAGATTCAACCAAGTATAGGAATCATGTTACATATAACTTCAAAGATTCTTTCATTAACAGATCCACTTAGATTTACCAATTAAAGTACTACTTGGATTGAATCAATGGTGATGCATTCAAAACAATAAATCAATTCAAAACATAAACATGTTAAGGACATAACAAAACATAGTTTATCATGCTAGAAAATATTTACCAATAATAAAGAAAAGCATGACAACATATGGTTAAGGAAAGTAAAGCGTACTTGGAGATTTAACTTCATCAATCCAAGCTTTAGCTTTCCTAATGACCCCTTTCATCCCTTAGCTCATTCCCCTTTGAATTGCCTCAAAACCTCTCAAGGAGGGCCTTAAAGTCTCTAACTTTGGCAAAGTAATAAGCTTCATTTTATAGCCAAAAAATGCCCAACGGCTAGTCCCCGGTCGACCGGGTACACACAGTGGCTAGAAAAATGACTATTTGAAAAACTGCTTTTAGCGGGGGCCAGAGACCGCCGGTAAAAGCGGTTTTGGCCGCCGGTATAAGTCCTGTTTTCCCAAAAATGTATTTTTTTAAAGTAATTTTGGTTGGGAATTTTTGGGCCATTAAATCAAGCTTGAAAACATGTTTTAAATCATTCTAAGGGTTTTAAAACATGAAACATAAAAAACCAAAAAAGATTCGAAACTTTAAAACCAATGGCTTGCTTGATTTGTAAGAAATTCTTTTTCTAAAACAATTGCATCCAAGTTTAAAAACAAAACATGCATAAATCAATACTTTTACAAATCTTAAAAACAATGCATGTATAAATCAAGATTTCAAGTTGTTCTAAATCAATGCATATGTGTGTAAATCAAATGATGCTAGAATGATAATGCATCCATCAAATTGCAATACACAAAATCCCTAACAATCTCCCCCTTTGCAATTTGATGGCAACTCACTCACCACTGAATATTACACACTAAGTCTTCAGCTCCCCCTAAGCTGGACAACTCTTGAAATCTCTTGGATGCTTCTTTTCTTAGCTTGGGCACTTGGATTTTTTCTTCAATCTTCTTGATGCTTGGTGCTTGATCATTCTGCAATCTTTCTTTCTTTAGCCAAGCATCTTCTTTAGCTCCCAAGCTTTCTTCTTTCACCTCTCCCCCTTTGACCATGCCTCTCTCTCCCTTTGGCAAGATATGCATTCTCTCCCCCTATAGAAGATCATACAATATCTCCCCTTAGGAAGCTTGGACATTCTCTTCCCTTTTAGAGAACTTGAATGCTCTCTCCCCCTTTGACATTAAATTGCAAAGGTACCTACACACATGAAATAAGGAAAATGCCTTTTAGTAGCACCTGTTAACAAAAGAAATCGAAAATGAAATTCATAACAAGTTATCATGTATGGTAGAAGTCTCTAAGGGTTCAAAGTTGATCCAAGGGTGAATTTGATCAAAACTAATACTTCCTATGAAGGTTTACACTCCCCCTCAATCCATTCTCTCCTTTTGTCAAACTTTTGACAAAGATTTAACTATTAGGTGCAAGAAGAAGATGGTTTAACCAATTGAGGGAAAAACTTCAAGGAAAGGATTAGACATGTTTAACTATAAAGCTCAATATGATCAAATTACCAAACGAGAGCAAGGTCAAAGAGAAAATCAATCATGGATACCTATTGGAAAAACAAAGAATACCAATTGAGATTCAAAGATAAGTCTATTAAAACAATCACTCTAAAATGGAGTTATAAATGATATAACTATCAAGATGAATCCAAAATAGAGCTATCCATGATGAAATAGGGCTTATTAATCATAGCATCAATCAATTTAACTATGAAAAACATATGCTATGAAGGTTTTGAAATCATTTCATTCAATCAATAAATATGACTATCATGTGCAAGATGAGTGAAATGAAATTCAAACATGAAGCCAACCTCAACTAATAACCAACCAAGATTATGAATACATAAACATGGTGGTCATGAAATATACCAATATGAGCAAGAGAGGTGGCAAACATGAAAATTATGATGCTAATGGTGTGTGACACGGAACAAATATATTACTATCAAGTTCAATCCAATGTACACAAGGTCTATCACATTCACAAGAAATCAAATCAATCAAAAATTATACCAATTGAAACCAATTGAATTTGACAACATGATTAAGGGCAAGAATGCGACAAATACAAAATTCCATCAAGCATCATAAATGCATATTCATCACTTTTAAAGATATAACTAATGAGCATAGTGATGAATAAGATAAATTGCAATGCAAAAGGATATAGCTTTGAAATGCATGCAATTCTCGAAGTGTCAAAATCATATGAATTCAACATCTAAGATATCCATCAAACATATAAAAATACGAGGAATGGATTTCAAAGAGTTTCATATGATCAAGAACACTACTATGATGTTGAAACATGTACAAGTATGACATCACTTAGAGAATATACATGAATCAACATCATAACCATCCAAAAAGAAATGACTAGAAGGCATAGAGGATGGATTTGAGTTCTAGTATGGTTTCTACAAATATAAGTAAGATCACAACCATACATAGAACGATTTGACATTTGCATAGAGAGGATCAATCAACACTCAAGATCTAACTCATACCATATCATCAATAAAGAATATAACTATGCAAGCACAAGAAGGTATGGAGTTAGAGGGACATCATGGATCGCAAATAGATAAAGATGGACCACATATATGGATATACCTATTAAGAACAATGGTTTAATTCCAATACATCTAAAATGATCCATTAATCTATCATGCTATATCTCCACTCTTAGCAAATGTACTAAGCTTACAATGCAATGGAAAAGGATATGAGGTTTATACCAAATGAACTTAGCACATTAAATCACATATGTACTTATTAGGCTCAAATGATAATAAAACAAAAGATTTTACTATAAAGCACATAAACAATCATCAATTTGCATTAATGAAAATATATACCAAGTTAGGCACAAACATGCAAATCAATGAGACCATATCCAACCAAGCAATGTAAGACATCGAAATCAATTTGCATAAAGAATGTAACTAAAAGAGTAAAGATGCAAATTGTTTGTAAAAATTATTTCCTTCCAAATGATATAATCATAATTAAGCACAAGGAAATAAATTCAAGGAAAATGCTTCTATAAATACCACCAATAAAGCTTAGAACATTTTCTAAAGTTTCTCAAATCACTTCAATATTTGAAATTCCATCAAAGAATCATTTTTAGAATTATGAACAAGTGATTTTGAAAAACATGAAGTGTACTACTATAAATTTTCAATTTGTATTCTAAATATGACAATAGACACTCATACAAATTGAACACATATTTTCCATACCAAGAGATATAACTTTCAAAAATCAATGGAGAACTTAAATTACTTCAAATCATTTGATTTACAAAAAAGATCTAACTATGACATTCATCAAATGATTTACCAACATCAATTGATCATGAAAAATCTAGCTATGAAAGCTTTTGTAATCACAATCAATTGATCATGAATAGATATGCACTACAAGAGATATAACTATATGAACAAAATGCACATCCATCATGAAAATATTGTAATCAAAGGATTTTGAAAACCATGAGATATAACTTAAAAGATCATGAAGACAAAATCAAATGATCACAAAGAAACATTGCATTTTAAGAGATGTGACTATAAAGAAACAAAATGCAAATGTAACATGACCAACAAAAAGATTTAACTAAAAAGGATAGGTTGGTCTAGAGAGGATCAAGGCCTTAAGGTTAGTCTAAATGTGTACCAATGAAGATTCACCTAAGGTCTTGATAAGGATGTCCTTGAGAGTTCACTTGAGGACTCACCAACTCTTGGAGATATAACTTGAAAAAGTCTTAGAGTGGTGCAAAGATACTAGGGAAAATTCATTTTCAATCATAGTGGAAATCATTACAAAGATATGCAATAAAACATAACACTAGGGTTCTAATCTAGAAAGGCTCAATTCTGGGTTGTTAAGCTCTAAAATGGAGTAACCTCGCTCTGATACCAATTGAAAGTTCGGGGATCCGAACCGTAGAGGGGGGGTGAATAGGGTGAGCTTCAATTATGACCAATTTTAACCAATTTTAACTTCTTTAATTTAAACTAGTCACAAGTGGTGATTAAGTAAATAAATGCGGAAGCTTACAAAAACAATCACCACAAAGCAAGCACCATCACACAAGGATTTATAGTGGTTCGGCCTCAAAGCCTACATCCACTACCGGCTTGTGATCTAACACCCCGCCGGATTTTCACTATTTATGCTTTTCAATAGGCTAAGCAATAATCTTTACAATGATGTTTTTGAAGGCTTAACATCAACCTATACATTATGCTTTTCTTAGGCTAAGCAATAACCTCTTCAACCAAAAGGTTGGTTATCTCTCTATGTAGTGTCTAAAATACACTTGATGGAGATTCAATTTAGCTCTTTACAATGCCTCTTAATTAGGCGGATATGAAAGTGAAAAACTACTTCACACACACACACACACACACACACACACACACACACACACACTATGAATGCAAAGATGAATGCTCAATGTGTATGCATGATGTCCTCAATCAATTTGAAAATGAAAGCTCATAAATGTATGCATAAGGCTTTTGAAAGTTTTAGCTCATAAAAACATTTATGATTGAGGAAAGAATGCTAACCACATGTTAAAAATAACTTGTAAAAGATATACATTTGTATCCTAAACAAGTTGTGAAATTCTAAGCACAAAACATGTGATGCATAGGGATGTCAATCAAATCAACAATGTAGCTCACAAAACATAAAAATAGATTTGATTGAAATTAGGGGACAAATCATATGTACTTAAAAATTCAACTTGAATATGATATCCCTATCAAAGAAAGGCAAGTTGTGAAACTTTAAAATAAAGATACATATGATTTGAAAAGATGTTGAATCCAAAACATAAGATATATTTGAAAGTGATTTTCTTATGATGAAAAACAAGAACCATAGATTCAACCAAGTATAGGAATCATGTTACATATAATTTCAAAGATTCTTTCATTAACATGATCTACTTAGATTTACCAATTAAAGTACTACTTGGATTGAATCAATGGTGATGCATTCAAAACAATAAATCAATTCAAAGCATAAACATGTTAAGGACACAACAAAACATACTTTATCATGCTAGAAAACATTTACCAATAATAAAGCAAAGCATGACAACATATGGTTAAGGAAAGTAAAGCTTACTTGGAGATTTAACTTCATTAATCCAAGCTTTAGCTTTCCTAATGACCCCTTTCATCCCTTAGCTCATTCCCCTTTGATTTTCCTCAAAACCTCTCAAGGAGGGCCTTAAAGTCTCTAACTTTGGCAAAGGAATAAGCTTCATTTTATAGCCAAAAAATGCCAAACGGCTAGTCCCCGGTAGACCTAGACCCTTGCCCGGTCGACTGGGTACACACAACGGCTAGAAAAATGACCGTTTGAAAAACTGCTTTTAGCGGGGGCCAGAGACCGCCGGTAAAAGTGGTTTTGGCCGCCGGTATAAGTCTTGTTTTCCCAAAAATGTATTTTTTAAAGTAATTTTGGTTGGGAATTTTTGGGCCATTAAATCAAGCTTGAAAGCATGTTTTAAATCATTCTAAGGGTTTTAAAACATGAAACATAAAAAACCAAAAAATATTCGAAACTTTAAAACCAATGGCTTGCTTGATTTGTAAGAAATTCATTTTCTAAAACAATTGCATCCAAGTTTAAAAACAAAACATGCATAAATCAATACTTTTACAAATCTTAAAAACAATGCATGTATAAATCAAGATTTCAAGTTGTTCTAAATCAATGCATATGTGTGTAAATCAAATGATGCTAGAATGATAATGCATCCATCAAATTGCAATACACAAAATCCCTAACAGTGGTAACATCATCATCAATCATTAAATGTCCCGATCCAGGATCAGTCACGTGGGGGCCCGATCCGGGGTCGCGACACTGTCCATGCCTAGCTTCAAAGAAGACAAGCTCGGCTGCTGCGCACAGGGGACTACCTCCTTCGTTGCCAGAGCTGACTGAAGCTCAAATTTCTCGTCATATACGTTGCCCCACGATATATCGACAAAAGAGACTAGAGAAGCAAAGAACCCAGCATTCTACCCTTCAGATCTCTAAAAAATGGGTCAAAAAAGAAAGACCCGACCAAGTTGTTGCTGTCTATATGGTTGGCAAAACCAGAAGACGCCAGAAGTCAGCAACCAAAATTCATGTCAGACGACTGGTGACTCGCAGCGTCTCCCGAACAAGAAGACATCACGAGGATTCTCCCCCTCCTTCAAGCCAAGGACACCAGAGTAACCAATCCTCTGACCCTTCATCCAAAAGAATGAGCTCCAGCACAGTCACCAAGACGATATCCTCATTTTACTCTCGAAGGATGAACGTCTTGGTTACAAATGCTGAGCAGCTTCCGCTGCATAATGACGTAACAGCACGCATCCATCAGTTGGAGCAAGGACAACAGAGAATTGAGGCTCTAATGGAAAACCTCCTCCTCACTTTCCAGCATCCACCGAACAATGAAACTCCTCTGAGTCATCAAGATGACGAAGAAAATAATGAGTCACGCACCCTCACCAAAAAGGACGTTGACTATATCCTCGCTAAGGCAATAGAAGAGGATACACTGAAGGAACATGGGATCAAGCCACCATATCCCTTATGGATAGACTCAGTTCCTTTCCCTGCAAAATTCAAACAACCTACTCTCCAAAAATATACGGGGAAAGGTTCAGCCAGACAGCATGTCATCCACTTCAAGATCCTCACGGGAGCTATCGTGGATCATGATGCCCTCAAGATTCGTCTCTTTCCAAGTACCCTAAAAGGTACAACCTTCGATTCGTATTCCACTCTGACTGAGGACTCCATCCAAGACTGGGCCATGCTGGAGACACGCTTCCTGAACAACTTCAAAGGTGAAGATCACCATGTTACTATGGCACAACTCTACAGCCTAAAACAGAGAGAGAATGAGTCAACACACAACTTCATTCACAAGTGGAAGGCAATGGCGTACAAGCGTTCAGATGTACTACCACAAGCGTCGCTGTTCGACATCTGTCATAACAACATGAGAGCAAGGATCTGCTCTATGATTATCGACAACAAATAAAAAAACCTGGGAGAACTCCTAGAAGCAACTATGGAAGATGAAATGGTGATCAAAGACCTCAAGAGTCAGAAATCATCAAAGAAAGAGCCGACCGCCATTACGACCTCGAAACCAAAGAAAAAAGGAGGTTCTTAATGTGCAAACCAAGTCAGCTCCTCAATACCCAAAGAAACCTAAAAACAAAACTGCAGGTAAGAAACCTGAACTCTCTGAAGCCTTCAAAAAATGAGTAGAGAAGAAATACCCATTCGATGGAGATGTTGAAGAAATCTTCGAGGCTTTCGTAGCAAATGGTAAACTCACCTTACCTGAGCCCAAAAGATCAGGAGATGTTGGCAAAACCAATGATCCCCGATATTGTCCATACCACCAGATGGTCTTGCATCCTCTCAATCAATGCTTCGTTGTGAGAGAGAAGATCAACGAGATGTGGAAAAATGGAGTCATCACCTTTGACAAAAACTATGGGTCTGCCTCCGTCAACATGGTGTCATATGGACAAACTTCCAAGTCACCAAAGGAGAAGATCACTACTTCCTTCAAGGTCATAAAAATGACTCAGACATCCCAAGAGTCGGTTCCCTATCCAACATCAGATGGACAACCCATATGGGTGCATCCCGATCTCCTAGAAGATGAAAATTGGGAGATCGTCAAAACAAAGCCTACCGCTCAACAGCGAAGGCAAGCCAAGAGACAACTCCGCAAGCTTAAATAACAGGAGAAAGCTCAATCAAAGCAAGAAGTCCTTGAAAAGGCAGAGACCTCTTACACTGCTTCACTGGGGGCAACGGAAGAATCCAAGACTTCAAAGGTGGTAAGAAAATTCACCCTTGGTGATTTCATGCCACCCTCATTACAAAAAAGAAACTATGCAGGAGGCATCATACTCTTGCAACTCAGTAGTTGGATTCTCCATGGGTGGGTACGAGTCCAGTGATACTGCCAGTGATACCGATGAATGGGAAGAATCCCTTGAAGCAGGAGAATACCTCTCCGATGAGGAATGGATTCCCGAATCTCATCTTAGGCCAGTAATCTGGTATAACCCTTTACAGCCACAAGGATCGTGGTCTGATGATGAAGAAGACCAAGACGCTGTTCAAGAAAGTGTTGTTGATCTAGCACAAGCAAGTGCTCCAGTGGAACCGAACATTGATGAACCACAAGGAGCAGATGACGAAGAAGATCTGGCCCCTATGCCCGATCTCGAAGAATATGCAAGAATCTTACAACATCTTGCCATAGAGCAGGAGCAGGATCGCATCAATGAGCTTCGTCAAAATCAAAATCCAGAACCGGAAATCCTAGAAAATTTACAAACATCTCCTCCAGTAACCCCAGAAAATGAAGAAAACTAATGGATTGATGATCCTCTTACATCTAAAGACGATTCTAAATCTCAACAGTGCGTTGCTTGCAATGCAATAGTTCGGGATGATGATGCCTCTGAAGGTTCGTCTGCCGAGGCCTCGGATTCTCAGACTACGTCCGGTAGCATATCTTCTAGAGCTACATCTCCTTAGGTGACTTCCACAGAGATATCATTTTCTCAGCCTTCGTCTCCGGAAACTGTGATGTTGGAACTCAAACCTCTTCCGGCTGATCATCTCGAAGAAGCTCCTGCCAATGAAGTCTTCTTCAATGAAAATTCGGTCAACTGGTCCTAGATACCTGACTTTATAGGCGATGTCTGGACCGATAAACTACTCGATGAAGAAAAGAAGTTGCTGGATGCTGTCCAGGACTTGTTCCCGGAAAATGCTCCGTGCAATGCCATCACTGAAGACGACAATGCTGCTATAGAGACGTCTTCAGCAAATGACAAGGATTAACCCCTTGATCCCGAGAGTCATCTTCCAAACAAAGACCCTTCTCTAGAAGCTCTTGAAGTTGGTAAAGGTACCCGTTGTAGCCGAGATTACCACAAAAACTACAACCAACCTTCTTCTTCTTATGTAAATCCTTCGGGAAAAAGAATTGTAAACGCCCCAAGTAGCAACAATAATGGAAATGCTGGCCCGAAGGAGGCTTTCAAGTACGATTTGATTGAGCACTTCAAACACATACCTGCATGACTGCACATCCATGACTTATTACGAATGTCTCCACAAACTCGTGATAGTCTCATTTCAGAACTGCAAAAGCTGAATGCGGATGTCAAAAAACATGCCCCACAAGTACTGGAAATTGAAATGGACTATAGGTAAAACAATCAAATACTTCCTCAAGGGGAGAAAAGAAGAAAACTGAGAGATCAAGCATCGAATGCCTCTCGGTTAAAAAAACAGCAAGTGCAACAATTGCCTGATAAGGATGACCTCCTGTTAGGCGAGACAAAGCACAACCGAACCCTGTACTTCTTAGGGTACATCAAAAAAATGCCAATACACAGAGTCCAGATCGACTCAGTTTCTGCATTCAATCTCATTTCTACTTCGGCACTCAAAGAGCCAGGTATCCCACCTAGGAAGCCGTGTCACACGTCTGTATCCATCTTTGGATGCGATGGGAGCGCTCAAAGGCCGATTGGAAAAATTAGGTTCAAATTGCAAATCAGTGATCTTATCTCTGAAGCCACTGTGTACGCAATAAGAACCCCTTCATGCTACAATATCCTTCATGGACGCCCCTAGATACATGAGAATGGTGTCTTCCGTTCAACTCTACATCAGTGCATCAAGTTCGTTGGCAACTACGGCTTAATACATCGAGTGTTTGCAGACAAAAAGCCCTTCAAAGGCAAAGACGTTCATCTTGCAGACGCTCAGATGTACAAAGATGAAGAAGAAGAAAAGGAGGAAGAAACAACACCCTTTGCCAAAAATCTCCAAAAAGATAAAGGCAAGGCTCCTCAGCAATCATCGGAAGAAAACAAATCCTCCAACAAAACCGAAGAGAGCATTCATTCTCCCTTCGTTGTCTCCCTCAAACCTTCAAAGCCTTTGGTAATCACCACCAAAGCAAAGAAGACAAAACAAAAGCTTGGGGGCAAGTTCGTTGTCTCCTTCATGTCCATTATGCAAGACACAAACTCGGATTCAGAGCCAGAAGATGATATATCGTCAAGCCAAGCTGATACTCAGCAAGTTCAGCCTTCTCTCACTCCGTTAGAAACACCTACCGGCGTAGAAGACCCTACGTCTACTTCTTTTGTCGTTCCAACAACTTCGGCAGAAGAAAAGACGATATTCTTCCACAAATCGGAAGCTTCTTCACCAAATTCTTCGCTTAAACCTTTCCAAAATGAAGGTGTGCCTCAACTATTCCTGTATAGTCCAATGACACAAGCTATCATGAAGAAAATGGCTATGATGCTCAGAATCCAATTGGTTTGGGACGTGGCCGTGGTATTATCACACCATTGGAACCCACCCAGACCAAAGGTCAACTGGAGGATTGGAAACTCCTTCTTCACATAGACAAGTCTTCATACGGGTTAGGGTATGATCTTGACGCTCCCATGAGACAGTTGACACAAAGGCTACAAAGTCGTTTTGCCGACCAAGCCTCGACATCTCGTGTCCATGAAGACATTGATCTCCCTGGATATCTCTTTGAAGAGTCACCCCTCAAGGATTCAGGAAGCTCTTCCAATTGATATGATTTCTCTGACGATGAAGAAGAATTGTCCGATGACACAGACGCACGGTTTTCTACCCCGGGAGAACCATCGTCTCTAAAAGAAGTACCTTACTTTGATCCAGTTTCAACAGGTGATTAGGATCATCTCATTGCCAGTCTTGAAAAGAATACCGATCAAGAAGACCTATGGACAAAAGCAAAGGCTCGGTATGTAAGTGCCTTTGGAACTCCAGAAGGTCTTCTTAAGTTGGAAGCCTCCGAAAACACTGTGGAGGAACCACTTTCAAACCTTCCAACAGAAGATCCTGTTCAAAAGACAGACTTTGGGACACCTGATAACCCACGTCCTGTATTCATAAGTAAGAATATAAAGGATGATGAGTTACCAGAGTATATCGTTTTTCTTCGTGAGTTCATTGATTGTTTTGCATGGTCTTATGCTGAAATGCCTGGCTTAGACCCCAAAATAGCAGTCCATAAACACAATCTGCAAAAAGACATCAAGCCTTTCAAACAAGGCCAAAGAAGATTCTGTCCTGATGTGATGGACAAAATTGAACAAGAAGTTCAAAAGCGTTGGCTTCATCCGCGAGGAACAGCATCATGACTGGTTGGCCAACATTATCCCTATGACAGAGAAAAATGGGCAGATTAGAGTCTGTATTGACTATAGAGACCTAAATAATGCTTGCCCTAAAGATGAATTTCCGCTGCCCATACTAGAGGTGATGATCGACAACACCTACGGATTCGAGCAAATGACATTCATGGATGGATTCTCTGGCTACATTCAGATAAAGATGCATCCTGAAGATGAAAGACACACAATCTGCCAGCAAAACAAAATAAAAAAGGTATGAATATGATCCTGTTGAAAAACCATTATCATCAAGGTTATTGCTATAACTACCTTCTTCGACGATCGGCGGAATACTTTCTGCCTCCATGAGTTCATCCGAAGCATCGTCAAAGGTCGCGTCTATCGATGGCTCAAAATCGTCGAAATCTTGTGACAAGTCAGCTGACAAGAAAACAAACAACTGTAAGTCCTGGGGATCCGAACCCTAGAGGGGGGGTGAATAGGGTGAGCTCCAATTATGACCAATTTTAATCAATTTTAACTTCTTTAAAACAAACTAGTCACATGTGATGATTAATCATACAAGATGCGGAAGCTAACAAAATAATCACCACAAAGCAATCACCATCACACAAGTATTTATAGTGGTTCGGCCTCAATGCCTACATCCACTACCGGCTTGTGATCCAACACCCCACCGGATTTCCACTATTTATGCTTTTCAATAGGCTAAGCAATAACCTTTACAATATGCTTTCCAAGGCTAAGCAATAACCTTACAATGATGTTTTTCAAGGCTTAACATCAACCTATACATTATGCTTTTATAGGCTAAGCAATAACCTCTTCAACCACAAGGTTGGTTATCTCACTAATTTAGTGTCTAAATTACACTTGATGGAGATTCAATTTAGCTCATTACAATGCCTCTTAAATAGGCGGATATGGAAGTGAAAATCTAATACACACTCACACTATGAATGCAAAGATGAAAGTACATGAAGTGTGTGTGTGGTCCTCAATCATTTTGAAAATGAAAGCTCATAAATGTATGCCTAAGGCTTTTGAAAGTTTTAGCTCAAAAACATTTATGATTGAGGAAATGCTAATCACATGTTAAAAGTAACAACTTGTTAATGAGATCAAAGATTTACAAGTTGTATGAAATGAATTAGCTCTAAACATGTGAAGCATAGGGATGTCAATCAAATCAACATGAAGCTCAAAACATAAAAATAGATTTGATTGAAAAGAGGGGACAAATCATATGTAATTATAAATACAACTTGAATATGATATACCTATCAAAGTAAGGCAAGTTGTGAAACTTTAAAACAATAATACACATATGATTTGTAAAGATGTTGAATCCAAAACATAAGATACATTTGAAAGAGATTTTCTTATGATGGAAAAACAACACACAAAGATTCAACCAAGTATATGAATCATGTTACATATTTCATTAACATGATCTACTTAGATTTACCAAAGATAAAGTACTACTTGGATTGAATCATATGGTGATGCATCCAAAACAATAGATCTATTCAAAGTATAAGACATGCTAAGGATACAACACATCATAGGTCAACATCCTACTAAGATTTATCAAAGATAAAACAAAACATGAAAACATATGATTTGTAAAGAGGTTGAGTCCAAAACATAAGATAGTTTTGAAAGTGATTTTCTTATGATGGAAAACAACAACCAAAGATTCAATCAAGTATAGGAATCATGTTACATATAATTTCAAAGGTTTTTCCATTAACATGATCTACTTAGATTTACCAAATAAAGTACTACTTGAATTGAATCATATGGTGTTGTATCCAAAACAATAAATCAACTCAAAACATAAAACATGTTAAGGACACAACACAAACATAGTTTAACATGCTAGAAATGATTTACCAAAAATAAAACAAAGCATGAAAACATATGATTAAGGAAAATAAAGCCTACTTGGAGATTTAACTTCATTAATCCAAGCTTTAGCTTTCCTAATGATCCCCTTCATCCCTTAGTTCATTTCCCTTGAATATGCCTCAAAACCCCTCAAGGAGGGCCTTAAAATTCCCAACTTTTGGCAAAGGAAAGAACTCATTTTATAGCCCAAAATTGCCCGACGGCTAGTCCTCGGTCGACCTGCAAAGAGGTCTCGGTCGACCGGGAAGGCACAACGGTCATATTTTTGACCGTTGGCAGGTTTCAGCTCAGAACCTGCACACTCGACCAACAGTGTTCCCGGTCGACCGGGAAGCCGGTCTCGGTCGACCGGCGACACTGCCAGGGCCCCAAATTCCAGTTTTGCAATTTTCAAAGATTTTCTTTGTGGAACTTTTTGGGCCATATAATCAAGCTTTAAAACATGTTTTAAATCATTCTAAGGGTTTTAAAACATGAAACACACAAAGCCTAAAAATGATTCAAAACTTTAAAACAAAGGCTAGCTTGATTTCTAAAACTTTATTAAAAAACAAATGCATCCAAGTTTTAAAAGCAAATCATGCATAAATCAAAACTTTTACAACTCTAAAAAAACAATGCATGAATAAAACAAGATTTCAAGTTTATTTAAAACAATGCAAGTGTGTGTAAATCAAATGATGCTAGAATGATAATGCATCCATCAAATTGCAATCTACAAAATTCCTAACTGCAGCGCAAAATGCGAGGGAACATACGGCTGAATATCAACAAAAAGATGTCTCTGGTACACCATAGTACCAACACGTATGTTAAAAAGCCACCTCTTTTCTGCGTGGGTCAAAGAATAGTGTCTTCCCGACCCTGCCCTAGTGAATCACGAGAGACACCAAAGCCAAAAGCCTTCTTCCGCAAACCTGGAGAAAACTTCACTGAAGATTGGCCAATCTCGACGTCCCTGAACCGTCAGATCCTTAAACGGGCAGACAAAAGTGATTCAGAAACAGTCGTCCCTCTAACCAATTGAATCATAAAAGGGTCATCATCCTGTGCAACTCCTAATCGATGGAAGCAGGGACAGTGGTATACATACCACGAATAGAAAATATGGGCTGAAAATACCCTGTTCATAGGGAGCCCAAGCAGAACAAGAAAAGCAGCAGCCTGCAGTTCGGTACACAGATAGGAGTAAAGAGCAGGCACCAAAGCCAGCTGATCTCCGAACGCCATCTGACAAGCCGAAAAAATACTGTGCGGCCGAATGTGCGTACCATCCCCTCCAGCAAAAACAACCTCACTCAGCCATTTGGTGAGGTAAACAGCGAGATCCCTCCACAGCACAATCTCCGAACAAATGGCGTTTGTGATCATGAAGAAGTCCTTCAACTCACCTCGCGTGACAGAAGTCTTCTTCAAACTTGGAGACTTAGCTCTGGCCTCTTGGGTTGTGCTATCAGAAGACCCTCTGCTGTCAAAGAAGTTGGGGAACAAGGGGCCAAGACTCCTCCAACTGCTGAACCTTACTTTCGAGCCCTCCTTCTCCTTTAAAAATCATAGAAGGCGACGACCTGAAAGTACAAAAGCCTGAACTCCTCAGACTGTTCCTTAAGGACGCTGTCAATAGGCATAAACTCCTCATAAAGTTTGCCGAGGACAGGCAGCCCGGTGATGGCGCTCATTTCCTTCAAAGTAAAACCAATCTCACCATTCGTGACAATGAAGGTGTTGGTTTGTGGAAGGAATGACTCCACCATGGCCATGAAGGCTTAATCGGAGAAAACCATGGTTTGCTGAAAAGCGCGAACCGCATCAAAAATCTCGGCCTCCTTCAAAATGGCCCCCCCAACCTGCAGGATGTGATCAGTCCATGACTCCTAGCTTGAGTCAGCGCTGAAATGGCCGCGAAGTCGAAAAGGCTTCACCCAATTGCTGTCATCACCCTGAAAAATGCCAGGGCCCACCGGTCTCAAATCGACTAATGGATGATCAGAATCTTGGTAACCGCTGGCTGGCATCAACATGTCCATGCGGACAGGCAACTTCTCTGCATAACCGGAAAGGCCGCCAACGAAAACCCCGGTCTTGATCACATTAGTCCTCTTCACCCAGCTCGGAGGATCTTCCCTCTTGGGACATGTGGGAGAAAGGCTCATGATCGAGATAGTGCGATCAAAGGTCGACCGGGTAGAAATAGTTCTCCCCTCACCATATGTCGTGTAAGAGAACTGAAAACATCTCCTTTGGTACGCCAAGTCATCAGGAACTGCGTCACCAAATAAAAAGGTAGGCTTGGGTACAATGCTCTGATCATCCATGACCCAAGGACGATTGCTTACCATAATCCTGTAAAACTCCTTATCCTTGAGAGCGATTAATCGTTGTCTTATCTCATCGCAGTTGAGGGAGTCACATTCTTCCAAGTTTCTCTCCACAAACTGGACCTTCTCCCAGTCCTACTGTACGACTACATTAGGAGACCTGGTAGACCGACAAGGTGCATCAGTAACAGGCTCTTTGCCCTTGTTTGATCTGGAGGAACTGCCTGCGAAGGATGGAAAAGAAAAAATCAATCATCAAAGTGGTAGAATTTTGCTAAAAATTCTGGCAAAATTTTGGCATGGCTCCGGGACAATTTCGAAGAAAAGGAAAACACCCCAAAAAAGATAGGAAGCTTGAAGAAGGGCTCAACATTGCTGTTGTCACGCCCTCGAACCGAGACCTAACAAAACAGTCCCGAATCTGGGGCCGCAGCGAGGCCGGCCAGAAAATTCCGCCCGCACACGCTGGTTTCCCACAGGTTTCCACAGAGAGGATCCTCAAAATCATTCCATCATGGTACAAAATTTATTTCATCATGTATAAACTTCGCGGAAGCAATGTAGCAAACATGTATTTCAATAAATAACATAAAATAGGTGATGAAGTCTTGTATCAAAATGAGAAATATATCATTAATAGGCCCATAATAAGTCAAGTTTAGTACAATAACAAAAGTTAGTAAAGATTTACAATTTTCCCAACAAAAAGCCAACAAAGGCTATAACAAGTTCCCTAAATGAAACATCTATCCCAAAAACTGATTCGTCTCATAACCTAACCCGACGTCTAGACGACATCGCTGGGTTGCCACTCTCGTCCAATCGGCGGCTCACCCGCCTCCTCCTTTCGCTCCGCCTCAAAGGGGGCGGGGTCGAAATCTAGCACCAAACAATAAAATATCAGACACGACGATCTGACAAGCAATTAAACAGATAACAAAAGACAGAGTTTATAAAACATTAATAACTTCAAGAAACATAATAAATCGAATAAATCAATGAAAATCGAGTAAAACAATGGCGATCCACATTTGCAATATTCTCCTATTACCGAGGTAACAGGAGCACTCAATCAATAACATACCTCATTATTAAAATAATAAGAGTATTCAATCAATAACGTACTTTATCACCGAAGTAATAAAAGTACTCAATCAATTACCGAACCATATTAAATTGTCGGAACGATCTAACCGTAGCCATGGCCGGAACAATCAATGGGGACCCAAACTGCAGTTGGCAATTATTTTTAAGGATTCCAGGTTGGGTGATCAATCTAACAAAGATCCCATGCTTAGTGGTGCCGATCGAAACTTTAAATCAATATATCAAATCATTTCAATACATTCTCATCGATAAAAATAACTACTCTGAACCATAACAAGCGAACAATAGCGAACAAATCAAACAAGTAATCTTATCGATATTTCCAAACGTGGCGAACCACTCAATCCATTTCAAATCAAATTCTAAAAGAAAAACATATAAACTTTATAACTTGGAATGAATTAGTGTATAATGGTTCATTGGCTTACCACAGGTCGTCTCAATTTACACTTAGGTTCCTAATGTCGATAATAAATGAGGAGCTTGGTGCCACTAAAGATCTCCGACAATTAAGAGTATAAAGTGTATATTAAAACTTTTATAAGTTCTCGGGTAATTCTAACATCAAGCAATTCCATCACTTTTCCCATTTAAATTTCACGATTCAAAATTATTCAATTCAATGTATTCATCCCGGACTTCCATGCATCAATAGGGGCTAAATGGACTTCAAACAATGGAGGAAATGGGCTGGAAAAAGGGCTGGAAACAGGCCTGAAATGGGCCTGAAAATGGGCTGGAAACAGGCCTGAAAATGGGCTGGAAACAGGCCTGAAAATGGGCTAGAAAAAGGCCTGAAATGGGCCTGAAAATGCGCTGGAAATGGGCCTGAAAATGGGCTGGAAAAAGGCATGAAATGGGCTTTTTCTGGGCTGTTCCAGGCCTGAAAATGGGCTGGAAACAGGCCTGAAATGGGCCTGGAAACAGCCCAGAAAACAGGCCTGGGCCCTGCCCAAGAGCGGGCCGGGCTGCTGCCTGGGCCCTTTTTAAGTGCAGAAATTGCATTTTTTTCTCTTCGTTTTGTGATTCTTTTTCCACTTCTTCTCTCCCACAATCAATTTCACACATTTTGGGCTTCTCCTTGCCACAACAACCCCATTAAAACATCCATACACTAATTTATTCCATCTTTCCAAACAAAATTTTGATACAAACAAAGCATTGTCATTCACCACATGCAAATACACTAACATTAAAATGTTTAGGACTAACTCAAGAAGATTCATTGCCAAAGAATTTCAAATTGTTGAAACTACACTTAGAAACAAAAATGTAGATATCAACAAATCATTTAAACAACCTAAGAATTAGTCCATAAATTGAAAGAAGAAAAACAACATGAGAGAGAGATTCAAAAATTTTAAGAAATGAAACCACTAATCTCTATAAATAGTATGTAAAAACATCATCTGAATAGTTATTTGCCTTGGCGAAGAAGAGAAATAAAACACTCCAAGATGGTCTCTCAACAGCCCAAGCTCCAATCTACAAAAACCCCCCAAAAAAAAGGCCCATGAAAACACCCTAGAAATCCAACATTTTTGCAAATGAAGGAAGCTCTTCAAGAACCCCCTTTGCATGTATGAAAAAGAAACTCTAAAAGTAAAGAAAACCATGATTTTCAAGAAGGGAAGCCTTTGCTAACCTTTTTACAGCTCAAATCAAGAAGAAGGGCATGGAGAAGAGGGTTGTTCCAACTAAATGTTCTTGAAAAAGGTATCCTGGGAATGCTTGAGAGATGAGGAAAAAGAGTATGAGATGAAATCTCTATTTGGCACTCAAGAAGTAGTCATGCAAGAGGAGAGAGAGAGAGGCTGGAAGAGAGGAATAGTAAACCCTTGTCTAAGCCAAAAGATTGCAGGAACAATGAAATGGAGAAGAAAGAACCCATCTTGGGCTTGTTGAAGTGGGCATGTGTGTCCAAAACTTCAAGTGGCTGAAACTAACACTTGTGGGTCCCGGACGAAATCGACGAAGAAGACAAAATCGATCGTTGGAATATCTAGTTTCCAAAAAGTCTATTTTCCCCAGTTTTTGCAAATTTCGAAATTCATGCACATATTTAATGTGAAAAGTCATTTTTTCCCTTTTTCTCGAAAAACGTGATTTCTGAGTCTAAAATCCAATCGGATAAAACATGAAAGTTGTTAAGATTCATAAAACAAATCAAAAGGAGTAAAAATTGGAATTTTTCGAAATAAAGAACAAATTCCCCAATTCAATACACGTCACACGGGCGCCCCGGCCCGTGTCAAACTAAGTCTAATGGTTCTCAAAATTCTGTAAAGCTATTGAAAAGTCTGATCTAACTAAAAACTGAGCTAATCGTCCTCTAATCTCACTTAGAGACTAATCACGGCTCAAACAATAATTAATCATACTAAACCTGGGTCGGGTCTAACATCCTCCACCCCTTTAGAGCATTTGGTCCTCCAAATGGATACTAACCTCTGGTAACAGGTGAGGGTACTTCCTCTGAACTTGATCATGCAATTTCCAAGTAGCTTCTTCTGGCCCGTGATTCTCCCAAAGTACTTTGACCCAATGAATTGTTCGGTTCCTCAATTCCTGTCCTTTTGTGTCAACAATTCTAACCGGCTTCTCATTGTAGGTGGCATCTTCCTGAACTTCCAATGGCTCATGATGTAACACGTGTGAAGGGTCGGAAACATATTTCCTCAACATCGACATGTGAAACACATTGTGTACGCTCGATAGCTCTGGTGGCAAAGCTAATTTGTAGGCCACTTCACCAATACGACTCAAAATCTCATACGGTTCAATGAATCTTCTTGACAACTTACCCTTCTGACCAAACCACAAGGTTCCTCTGACCGGTGACACCTTCAAATATACTTTATCTCCTACTTGGAACTGTAGGTCTCTTCTTCGAACATCTGCATAGCTTTTCTGCCGGTTTCTAGCAACTTTCAAGCACTCCTGAATGAGTTTAACCATTTCACTTGTCTCACTAATCAATGACGGTCAATGAAAGCTGCGTTCTCCGACTTCTTCCCAACATACTGGAGTTCCGCATCTTCTGCCATACAGTGCTTGAAAAGGAGCCATTCCTATGCTCGAGTGGTAGCTATTATTATAAGCAAATTCACAGAGAGGTAAACTCTCATCCCACTGAGTCTTGAAATCAAGTACACAAGCTCTGAGCATGTCCTCCAAGGTCTGAATGGTCCTTTCTAACTGTCCATCGATTTGAGGGTGATACGCTGTGCTGAATTGAAGCTTCGTACCCATAGACTCATGCAAAGTCTTCCAAAATCTTGAAACAAATCTGCTATCATGGTCTAAAGTGATAGACACTGGTTGACCATGATGACTAACAATCTCTTTCACAAATGCTTCTGCAAGAGGTAGCATATGCATCTTTTTCCCGGTCTTCAATGGAATGAAGTGTGCAGACTTTGTGAGACGGTCAACTATAACCCAAACAACATTGTTTCCTCTGCTAGTAGTAGGTAATCCTGAGACAAAATCCATCGTGAGATGTTCCCATTTCCATTCTGGGATCTCTAACGGTTGCAAAAGACCAGGTGGTTTCTGATGTTCAACCATCACTAGTTGACAAGTCATGCATCGAGACACAAAAGCTGCAATTTCTCTCTTCATACTGTTCCACCAAAAGCGGTTCTTCAAATTGTGATACATCTTCGCACTCCCCGGGTACATAGAATATATCATGCTGTGAGCATCCACCATGATGTCATTCCTCAAATTATCTATCTTCAGAACACAGAGTCGGTCGAGAAAGTAACGTAATCCATCCACGATTCGAAAATCTGGACGTTCTGAGATGTGTTCAACAATTTTAGCCAAATCTGGATCTTGTAACTGACTATCCTTGATCTTCTGAATGAAGATAGGCTCAGACACCGACATATTCACTACCATAATACCTTTCCTCAGGGTTTGAAATTCAACCCCCAAGTCTTCAAACTGCTTGAAATTGCAAAATCCTTGCAAACTGGCCACACTAACTGACTTTCTACTCAATGCATCTGCCACTACATTCACTTTCCCTGGATGATAAATGATTGGAAAATCATAATCTTTGATGTACTCCATCCATCTTCTCTGTCTCATGTTCAATTCCTTCTGAGAAAATAAATATTGGAGACTGCGGTGGTCTGAATGGACTTCAAATTTTTCTCCACAAAGATAATGCCTCCACATCTTCAATGCAAAGACCATTGCTGCCAACTCTAAGTCATGCGTTGCATAGTTTTTCTCGTGCTCCTTCAATTGTCTGGAGCCATACGCTATAACTTTGCCATCTTGCATCAACACACAACCGAGTCCCACATTCAAAGCATCGGTATAAATCACAAAACCACCACTGCCTGAAGGTAAAGTGAGAATAGGTGTTGAGGTTAATTTCTTTTTCAACTCTTCAAAACTGACTTCACACTGTTCTGACCACACAAAAGGCACATTTTTTTGGGTTAATTTGGTCAAAAGCGCTGCAATAGAAGAAAATCCCTGCACAAACCTTTTGTAGTAGCCTGTTAAACCCAGAAAACTTCTGATTTCGGTCACATTCTTTGGTCTTTCCCACTTGATCACTGCCTCAATTTTTGCTGGATCGACTGCGAAACCTTCTTTGGAGATAATATGGCCTAGGAAAGCAACTTGTTCTAGCCAAAATTCGCACTTTCCAAACTTAGCATACAATTGATTGTCTCTTAGAAGCTGCAGTGACGTTCTCAGATGCTGCTCATGATCTTCTCTTGACTTGGAATACACCAATATGTCATCAATGAAGACGACTGTGAACTGATGAAAGTGAGGTGCAAAAATTTTATTCATTAGTGCAATAAACACTGCTGGTGCATTCGTCAGTCCAAAAGGCATTACCAGAAATTCATAGTGACCATATCTAGTTTGGAAAGCGGTCTTCGGTACATCCGATTCTCTGACTCTCAACTGATGGTATACGGATCTCAAATCTATCTTCGAAAAATACTATGCTCCTTGCAACTGATCAAACAATTCATCTATCCTTGGCAATGGATATTTATTTTTGATGGTCACTTGATTCAGTCTTCTATAATCTTTGCACATTCTCAAGCTTCCATCCTTCTTCTTAACAAACAACACTGGGGCTCCCCAAGGTGAGATGCTTGGTCTAATGAAACCTTTTTCTAACAACTCTTGCAACTGAAGTTTTAATTCATCTAACTCTGCTGGAGCCATTCTATACAGAGCAATGGAGATTAGAGCAGTTCCTGGCATCAACTCAATTATGAATTCAACTTCCCTAACAGGTGGCAAACCTGGAATTTCTTCCGGAAATACATCTGGGAATTCACATACAACGGGGATTTCCTCCACCCCTTGGGATTGTTCATTCTCCGTGATAAACGCTATGAATCCCTCACATCCACTCCTTAATAATTTTGCTGCTGACAAAGCTGAAATAAAGTTAGTCTATGATATCTTTTTCTTCTTGAAATTCTACTCCAGAGTGCATTCCCTCCAATGTGAAAGATATAGTTTTGTTAAAACAGTCCATAGTGCATGGTGACCCGCTAACCAATCCATCCCTAATATAACATCGAAGTCATGCATGTCCAACAGGATAAGGTTTGCTGGAAAAGTGACATCTCCTATCTTAACTGTGCAACTAGGGTGATAAGTGTTACAAACAACTTGTTTCCCTACGGGTGTTGTGACAGTTAGAATAAATTCAAGTTTGCTAACAGGGACATCAATCAATTTAGCAAACATAGGAGACAAGAAAGAATGGGTGGATCCAGGATCAAACAATATCTTAGCTTCTACTCCATAGACAAAAAGAGTACCTTCTACTACGTTGCCTCCTGCATCTGCATCCACTTGATTCAAATGATTTAGACGGCCTTGCTAATGTTGTCTGTTCCGGTTCTGATTCTGTCTTCCTTGATGTGCATTCCTATTTTACTGAGGTGGACGAGCATTTTGATTTTGAGGTTGTTGACGAGGTTGCTGATTTTGTTGTTGTGGCTGTCTATGTTGGTTCTGAGCTACTTGTTGATTCTACTGAGGTGCTTGTCTGGATTGCTGAGGAGGTATGTTGCCTTGATTCCTATTGTTTGGACAATCTTTTACTAGGTGATCAAAGCCACCACACTTGTAACAAGCACTAGTGATTCTATAACACTCCTGGGATGGGTGATTCTTGCCACAATGTACACATGCATTTTGTGCTTGAGGGTTCTAATGTTGTCTTTGCTTCTTGCCTTGGTGAGATCTTTGTCCTTGATGTTGTTGTCTCTTCCTCTGAGCGTCCTTAAGGATTAGGTTATTGATGTCTTCATACTTATATGCTCTCTTGACTGCTTCTTGGAAGGTTATAGGTGGATTACACCCGAAGCATCCCTTAAAATAATAGGATTTAGTCCCTCCAGGAACTTTGTGATTTTCTTCTGTTCTATATCAACAAGTTATGGTGCATAACTGGACAACCCCTCAAATTTCGTGACATATTCAAGAACTGTTATATCTTCTTGCTTAAGTAGTTGAAACTCAACTGCCTTTTGCCTCTTGATGTGTGCAGGAACATATTTTTCACTGAATTGCTACTTAAAGGTGGTCCATGCACCCACATTCCTAATATTTTGATATCCATCTTTAATAATTTTCCACCATATATCTGCCAATCCCGTAAACATAGAAGCTGCTAATTGAACTTGTTGTCTGCCCGTGCATCTGAAGAGATCAAAGATACTTTCTGTATGTGCAAGCCAGTCATCAGCTGTTAGGGGGTCTTCCACCACTGTAAATTCTTTTGGGCCTCTCTTTCTGAATCTCTCAAAGAGTTGTTAGGGTTTTTGTATTTGCAATTTGATGAATGCATTAAAATTTGAGCATCATTTGATTCACACACTTGCATTGATTTAGAAAATCTTGAAATCTTGATTTTCACATGCATTGGTTTTTAGACTTGTAGAAATCTTGATTTATGCATGTTTTGGTTTTAGATATTGGATGCATTTAAATTTGAAAAGAGTTTTAGAAATCAAGCAAGCCTATGAGTTTTAAATCTTTTAAATCTTTTTAGGCTTTGTGTGTTTCATGTTTTTTAACCCTCTTAGTGTGATTTAAAACATGATTCCATGCTTGGTTTAATGGCCCAAGAGTTCCCAAATAAATATACTTTGAAATATGAAAGAAAAGTGCATAATAGGGAATTTTGGTCCCCAGGCTCGGTCGACCCGCAGTGGGCTCGGTCGACCGGCCCAACAGGGGACCCGGTCGACCGAGACCAAGCAGGTCGACCGGGACTGAGCAATTGGCTCCTGTCTAACGGATCTTTTTATAGCCATTGTGAAGGCCTGGTCGACCGGGGAAGGGCCAGGTCGACCCGGGGACTAGCCGTTGGGCTATTTTGGCTATAAATACTAGTTCATTCCTTTGGCAAAAGTTGAGGATTTTTAGACCTTCCTTGAGAGGTTTTGAGGCAAATCAAAGGGGAATGAACTAAGAGATGAAGGGTGTCATTAGGAAAGCTAAAGCTTGGATTAAATGAAGTTAAATCACCAAGTAAACTCTACTTTCCTTAATCATATGTTTTCATGCTTTCCTTAATTATTGGTAAATCTTTTGTAGCATGATAAACTATGAGTTGTTGTGTCCTTAACATGTTTTATGTTTTGAATTGATTTATTGTTTTGGATGCATCACCATTGATTCAATCCAAGTAGTACTTTAATTGGTAAATCTAAGTAAATCATGTTAATGAAAGAATCTTTGAAATTATATGTAACATGATTCCTATACTTGGTTGAATCTATGGTTGTTGTTTTTCATCATAAGAAAATCTTTTTCAAATCTATCTTATGTTTTGGATTCAACATCTTTACAAATCATATGTAACTTTATTTTAAAATTTCACAACTTGCTTTGCTTTGATAGGTATATCATTTTCAAGTTGTTTTTATAATTACATATGATTTGTCCCCTTATTTCAATCAAATCTATTTTTATGTTTTGAGCTACATTGTTGATTTGATTGACATCCCTATGCATCACATGTTTTGTACTTAGTATTTCACAACTTGTTTAGGATACAAATGTATATCTTTTACAAGTTATTATTAACATGTGATTTGCATTCTTTCCTCAATCATAAATGTTTTTATGAGCTAAAACTTTCAAAAGCCTTAGGCATACATTTATGAGCTTTCATTTTAAAAATGATTGAGGACATCATACATACACATTGGGCATTCATCTTTGCATTCATAGTGTGTGTGTGTATGAGTTAGTTTTTCACTTCCATATCCACCTAATTAAGAGGCATTGTAATGAGCTTAATTGAATCTCCATCAAGTGTATTTTAGACACTACTTAGAGAGATAACCAACTATTGGTTGAAGAGGTTATTGCTTAGCCTAAGAAAAGCATAATGTATAGGTTGATGTTAAGCCTTGAAAAACATCATTGTAAAGGTTATTGCTTAGCCTATTGAAAAGCATAAATAGTGGAAATCCGGTGGGGTGTTGGAACACAAGCCGGTAGTGGATGTAGGCATTGGGGCCGAACCACTATAAATCCTTGTGTGATGATGTATGCTTTGTGGTGATTGTCTTTGTAAGCTTCCACATTTATTTACTTAATCACCACTTGTGACTAGTTGGATTTAAAGAAGTTAAAATTGGTTAAAATAGGTCATAATAGAAGCTCACCCTATTCACCCCCCCTCTAGGGTTCGGATCCTAGGACTTTCAAGAGTATGTTAGAATCATGCTCCCTATTTTGAATGACTATCTGTGCTCCCACATTTGGAGCTGGCACCGGTTCTGGCCTTCTTCCCAAAAACCTCCAACAGTTGCCTCTGCACTTGAGTTAATTCTTCATCCTTCTTAGCCATCTGCTCTTGCAATCTGGCCTGTTGTTCCTGGAATCTGACTTGGTTTTCATTTGCCCTTTGTTGTTGTTCAACCATCATCTGCATGAGTTGTTGGAATTGATTTGACATGGTAATATCAACTCCACTGCCACTGTTACTGCCAGAAGCGTTTGCATTCAATGGGTCTCTGTGGGGAGGCATAGTGCTGCAAAATCACTTGTTAGTACAACAAAATATAGTAAACTGAACATACCCCAAATCCTAATCGATACTAACTAACGAACATTCTAAAGGATCCTTGCCACGTCCCTATGCTTCTAATCCATTTTTAATTGCCCAAAACATTTCTCGCTCTGATACCAAGCCTGTCACGCACTCGGACCGAGACCTAACAAAACATGTCCCGAATCCGGGGCCGCGGCGCGGCACGCCAGAAAATTCCACCCACACACGCTGGTTTCCCACAGGTTTCCGCGAAGAGGATCCTCAAAATCAATCAATCACGGTACACAATTTCTTTCATCATGTATAAACTTCGGAGAAGCAATGTAGCGAACATGTATTTCAATAAATAACATAAAATGGGTGATGAAGTCTTGTATCAAAATGAGAAATATATCATTAATAAGACCATAATAATTCAAATTTAGTACAATAACAAATGTTAGTAAAGATTAACAATTTTCCCAACAAAAAGCCAACAAAGGCTATAATAAGTTTCCAAAATGAAACATCTATCCCAAAAAGTGATTCGTCTCATAACCCAACCCGACATCTAGACGACATCGTTGGGTTGACACTCTCGTCCGAGCTGCCTCCTCCTCTCGCTCCGCTTCAAAGGGTCGAAATCTGGCACCAAACAATAAAATATCAGATGCGACGATCTGGCAAGCAATTAAACAGATAACAAAAGACAGAGTTTATAAAACATTAATAATCTCAAGAAACATAATAAATCGAATATCAATGACAATTGAGTAAAAAAATGGCGATCCACATCTGCAATATTCTCCTATTACCGAGGTAACACGAGCACTCAATCAATAACATACCTCATTTTTAAAATAACAAGAGTATTCAATCAATAACGTACTTTATCACCGAAGTAATAAAAGTACTCGATCAATTACCGAACCATATTAAATTGTCGGAACGATCTAACCGTAGCCATGGCCGGAACAATCAATGGGGACCCAAACTGCAGTTGGCAATTATTTTTAAGGATTCCAGGTTGGGTGATCAATCTAACAAAGATCCCATGCTTAGTGGTGCCGATCGAAATTCAGAATCAATATATCAAATCATTTCAATACATTCTCATCGATAAAAATAACTACTCTGAACAATAACAAACGAATAATAGCGAACAAATCAAACGAGTAGTCTTATTGATATTTCCAAACATGGCGAACCACTCAATCCATTTCAAATCAAATTATAAAAGAAAAACATATAAACTTTATAACTTGGAATGAATTAGTGTATAATGGTTCATTGGTTTACCACGGGTCGTCTCAATATACACTTAGGCTCCTAATGTCAATAATAAATGAGGAGCTTGGTGCCACTAAAGATCTCCGACAATTAAGGGTATAAAGTGTATATTAAGACTTTAATAAGTTCCCGGGTAATTCTAACATCAAGCAATTCCATCACTTTTCCCATTTAAATTTCACGATTCAAAATTATTCAATTCAAAGTATTCATCCCGGACTTTCATGCGTCAATAGGGGCTAAATGGACTTCAAACAATGGAGGAAATGGGCTGGAAAAAGGGCTGGAAACAGGCTTGAAATGGGCCTGAAAATGGGCTGGAAAAAGGGCTGAAATGGGCCTCAAAATGGGCTGGAAACAGGCCTGAAATGGGCCTGGAAACAACCCAAAAAACAGGCCTGGGCCCTGCCCAGGGCCCGCCCGGGTGGGCTGGGCTGCTGCCTGGGCCCGTTTTAAGTGCAGAAATTGCATTTTTTTCTCTTCTTTTTGTGATTCTTTTTCCACTTCTTCTCTCCCACAATCAATTTCGCACATTTTGGGCTTCTCGCCACAACAACTCCATTAAAACATCCAAACACTAATTTATTCCATCTTTCCAAACAAAATTTTGATACAAACAAAGCATTTTTATTCACCACAAATACACTAACATTAAAATGTTTAGGACTAACTCAAGAAGATTCATTGCCAAAGAATTTCAAATTGTTGAAACAACACTTAGAAACAAAAATTTAGATATCAACAAATCATTTAAACAACCTAAGAATTAGTCCATAAATTGAAAGAAGAAAAACAACATGAGAGAGAGATTCAAAAATTTTAAGAAATGAAACCACTAATCTCTATAAATAGTATGTAAAAACATCATCTGAATAGTTACTTGCCTTGGCTAAGAAGAGAAATAAAACTCTCCAAGATGATCTCTCAACAGCCCAAGCTCCAATCTACAAACCCCCCCCCCCCCCCCCCCCCCCCCCCCCACCAAAAAAAAAAAAAAAAAAGCCCCATGAAAACACCCTAGAAATCCAACATTTTTCCAAATGAAGGAAGCTCTTCAAGAACCCCTTTGCATGTATGAAAAAGAAACTCTAAAAGTAAAGAAAAACCTGATTTTCAAGAAGGGAAGCCTTTGCTAACCTTCTTACAGCTCAAATCAAGAAGAAGGGCTTGGAGAAGAGGGTTGTTCCAACTCAATGTTCTTGAAAAAGGTATCCTTAGAATGCTTGAGAGATGAGGAAGAAGAGTATGAGATCAAATCTCTATTTAACACTCAAGAAGTAGTCATGCAAGAGGAGAGAGAGAGAGAGAGGCTGGAAGAGAGGAATAGTAAACCCTTGTCTAAGCCAAAAGATTGCAGGAACAATGAAATGGAGAAAAAGAACCCATCTTGGGTTTGTTTAAGTGGGCATGCGGGTCCCAAAACTTCAAGTGGTTGAAACTAACACTTGTGGGTCCCAGACGAAATCGACGAAGAAGACAAAATTGATCGTCGGAATATCTAGTTTCTAAAAAGTATATTTTCCCCAACTTTTGCAAATTTCGAAATTCATGAACAGATTTAGTGTGAAAAGTCGTTTTTGCCCTTTTTCTCGAAAAACGCGATTTCTGAGTCTCAAATCCAGTCAGATAAAACATGAAAGTTGTTAAGATCCATAAAACAAATCAAAAGGAGTAAAAATCAGAATTTTTTGAAATAAAGAACAAATTCCGTAATTCAATACACGTCACACGGGCGCCCCGGCCAGTGTCAAACTAAGTCTAATGGCTCTCAAAATCCCCCAAAGCTATTGAAAAGTCTGATCTAACTAAAAACTAGGTTAATCGTCCTCTAATCCCACTTAGAGACTAACCACGGTTCAAACCATAATTAATCATACTAAACCTGGGTCGGGGTCTAACAACTGCGAGCTCCAAACTCCAAGACTTTCAAAGCTCCTCAGAATCTAGCAAGATTAAGAAAGGGCTCAACATTGCTGCGAGCTCCAAATCCCAAAAACTTGTAAAAGATTTCCAGGTATGCATAATCATGCTCCAAATCAATTTACTAAAAATCACGCATAAAAAAAATCATCATGCATTAGATGCTAGGAAAACTTTAACCAAAGTTTGACCAATTCCGACTCAACTTGGTCAAAACCAATCAAACTTTGTCCAAGTCAAAAATCATGTTGGCTTGACCTAGAGACTCTAGCCTTCTATCTTGATGCATAAAAAAATGCATGAACATCATGGATTGCATAAACCTCATTATCATGGTGAGCAAAAGAGGGAAAACAAAAAAAAAAAGAAAAAAAAAGAGAGAAATCTCTTAAAAAAAATTTTGGACTGGACAGCAGGCCGTTGCCCACTACCACGTGGCAGTAAATAGATAAAATTGTGAAAAGAAAAAACAGCAGCATGTGTAAAAACAAAGGGGGAAAACACGAGGGAAAAAAAGAAAAAGAAAAAGAAAAAGAAAAAAAAAAGAGAAAAAAAAAAGAGAATGAAAAGAAAAGAAAAGAAAAGAAAGAAATTTCTACTTGTACATGGAGTTTCTTGTGAAGGAAGAAAACATACTTGAAGCCATGGATGGAGAAGAAGAAAAAGGACTTGAAGACTTTTGCAAAAAGAAAGCAATGAGGGCAAGAGATCCAACCTCCTTTACTTTTATAGAGGTAAGCAAACCAAAAGAGCAAAGAAGGAGAAAACCAAGGAGGTAAGTGTTAAAAACTAGCAACCTTCCTAAAAGAAAGGAGATTTGAGATAATCTCTCTTAAAGAGAAGATTCTTTGAGAAATTCTCTCCAAAAAAAGAAAGGGAATGAGAAATATTCTCTCCAAATAAAGATACTTTGAGAAAATCTCTCCGAAAAACAAGGAAGCACGAGAGATTCTCTCCAAGTAAGGATATTTTTAGATATTCTCTACCCACAAGAGATATTTTTAGATATCATTTACAAAATGACATCACATAAGATCTAAGTCATCTCCAAAGCTTAAGATCCCATGGGTTAGCCCACATGAGCCAGGTTTGACCACCTCGGCACTAAAAGGGGCTTCCTATCAAAAATCTCATTTGCCAAGAGCATACAAAATGGTTACATGCCTCTCTTGAGTCGATTGAACCATTCAAAAAAAAAAAAAGCCTCATGAGTTTCCAAAAATCCAAACCATCCAACCTCATGAACCAAATAAAGCCAAAATCTTGAAATTGACTTCCACAAAAAATCAAACTCTGGTCCCCCAACTTGCCACATACAACTTGTTAGGTTACAAGGCCAAAAAAAAAAAAAATCAAATCCTCACCCCCTAGCTTGCCACATACGGCTTGTTAGGTCATAAGGTCAAAACAAAATCTGACCCCCCCAATTTGCCAAATACATCTCGTTAGGTCACAAGGCCAAAATCAAAAGTCAAACCTCGACCCCCTAACCTGCCACATACAGCTTGTTAGGTCCCAAGGACAAAAAACAAAAAAAAAAGTCTCTTGACCGCCTAATGTGCCACATAAATCCCTTAGGTTCACAAGGTCAAAAGGAAAACCCAAAATCCAAAATCCAAAAGTCCGACTCCCCATGTCATTTTCAAAACTTTTCCTTGAGACGGTACGTGACCCCTCTCACTACCATAAAATCCCCTTGGAAACTAAAAGGCTATTAAAAAAAACTGATAAAAAACACTTGGTCAAATCAGAAGCTCTCCTTCAAATTTCTCTTCGAGGCACATCGACTCCAAAAGCTACTCGTCGTTGTACATCGAGGGGACACTTGTTGACACAAAAAATGTCACTTTGCCTCTTCAACATCATGAAGCTGCATCCTACTACAAACAGGCAATGCTACTTCAAGCATCAGATCTTGCCAGAATCAAGCAAAAACTGTAAGATCCTTCAAGACAGCCAAAAGAGGGATTCACATGAAGTTTCGGGTCATTCCAACATCATTTGGCTTAACTTCACTCCTCCGGTAGCTGAACAAGCGCTCCTGGAAGCGACGGCGTCAAAGACATCAAAACTTCAATCAGAGCCTACGGATGATCTCAAAATACCTTCAAAAGGCTCCATGTCAGATTTCAAGTCAAACCGACAACATTTGGCCATCTATCAACCATCGAGTAGTAAAACCAAGCCTCTTGGCAGCGAGAACTATCGAGGCCAGCACTCATCAAACAGAGCACATGTGTGGCTTCAACATGCTTCAAAATGGTTGCACGTCAAATTTCAGGTCATTCTGACAACGTTTGACCCGACTTTGATGCTCCGAAACAAAATCCAGGCTATCGGCGGCGGAGTACCCTGGGACCATGACATCCAAATCAGAACCAACGGATCGTCTCAAAATGACTCCAATAGGCTCCCTGTCAAATTTCAAGTCAATCGGACATCGGTTGACCATACATCAAAGCGCGGCATCTTCCTCGCGGTAAAATCAATCCTACTGTTGACGGGACCCCACACGGCTTCAAAACTCAAAAAAAATCCCATGGTTGGTCCCATCTACTACTTAGGAGGCTTCACCTCAAATTTCAGGTCATTCCGACATCGTTTGACCTAGTTTTAATTCTTGACGAAAAATCGGCTACAAAGTCTTCGGCTTTTCCAAACATAGGAAACTCTGTGCTCCGATTTGTACGGATTCTCGTCAGGTTTTCGTTAGGAGAACCAAGCCAGTAAATGAGGAGAAATGTCAAGAAAACTACAAGAGAAAAAAACATAAAAAAGACCGAAAAACGGTCAAGAAACGACGACCGGAAGGGGAAGAATCTTCATGGTCGCCGGCGGCTACCATGGCCCATGCTCGCCGGCGACCATGGAAATCCAGGTTGCTAGATTTGTCACCGGGTGGCCCGTTTTTCGCCCTATCCGCATTTTAAGAGTTTCAGCCCCTGTGGTTTTTTGAAACTTTGATTTTTTATGCTCGAAATCGACCGATCTTCGTCAACATTTCAGATCTGCCGTCAAGAGCATGAAATCATCATTGATCACTTCAAGATCGCCAACCGGCTGACCAAGAAAGTACACTTTCTGTCCGACCGATCGAAAAATCGACAAGACAGATGTCATCGGCCCACTGATATCAACCAATATCTGAAGTTACATCGCCATCCGACATCAAACAACATGTGGATCCAACGGCGATCATCACAAGAAGAATTCCAAAAGATGTTGGACGGCCCACGACTCTTCAAATGCCCCGGCGACCACTTAATATCGTTAATTGACCCATTTTATGACGACTTAGTGCGGTCATTAACCCATTATTTTGGACGGCCTAATCAAAATCAAGCAAATGGGAGTTACAAATTCTAGTAATCATGACATTAAAACCCTGAAACTCCCCTCATCATGGAGATTAAGGGCGGTTAAATGCCCATCATTCTCCACCAGCCAATCACAGGCCAAGAAAAAGGAGTTACAAAATCAAGAAATAAAAACTTGTAACTCCTCTCATCGTGGAGTATCAATGCCATCAATGCTCATAAACCCACCTTATGGCCACCAAAAGCCTATAAAAGGGGGGTCATTCCAAGAAAAAAAGATCTTCGAACACTGGAATCCGCCCCCGAAGAAAGTCAAGAAAATTCCGAAGAATTCTCGAAGAAACTCTACTACTCTGCTGCAGAAGAAACACCACAAGGTGATCAAAGTCCCTTGAGGGGTCATCCCCCAAGGTCTCCTCTCTCCTTCTATCCAACATGGCCTAAATGCAGCTCTTCAGCCCGTTTACTCAGTTTTTCATTAGATATAGGACCTCCCTTTGGTCTTTATCCTCGAAAAAACTGAGGTCCAAGCTAAGCCAAAGAATCAAAGCATCAAGTGTTCTCATCTGAAGGACGATGGCGAAGTCCATACATGACTTGTGACCATCGATTTGAATGAGTCCCCGCAATCTCCTTAGAAGTTAGATACATTTTCTTATGTTTCTATTGTATTTCGTATTCTTTGTAAAGAAACAAAAAACCATATTTCTTGTCTTTCATTATTGATGAGATTTGTAAATCGCCTTCTACGGCACAAAATCGCCTTTCATGGCAAACAAAATGAAATCGCCTCTTACGGCATTTAAAAAATTGTGTCTCCTTCTTAAAATATATGTGCAATGGAAAGTTAGAAAGAATAATTGATTTCCTTTCTACTTGTGAAGGTGAACCTCCGGATCACCACTTCAAATTCCAAGTAGAATAGAAAATCTAGCATACCTGTACAAAAAATGTTGATGACTCGCTTTTCCTCCTCCACCACACTCCCGGCGACGAAAGGTCGGAGCCCCCACCATAGATCTACCACCGGAATTATCAAATCAACATTGATCGCTCCAAGATTGCCAACCGCCTGACCAAGAAAGTACATTTTCTGTCCGACCGATCGAGAAATCGACAAGACAGATGTCACCGGCCCACTGATATCAACCAATGTCTGAAGTTGCATCGCCATCAGACATCAAATAACATGTGAATCCATCGGCGATCATCACAAGAAGAATTCCAAAAGACGCAGCACGGCTCGCGACTCTTCAAATGCCCTGGCGACCACTTAATGTTGTTAATTGACCCGTTTTATGACAACTTAATGCGGTCAGTGACCCATTATTTTGGACGGCCCAATCAAAATCAACTAAACGGGAGTTACAAATTCAAGTAATCATGATATTTAAATCATGAAACTCCCCTAATCATGGAGATTAAGGGCGATTAAATGCCCATCATTCTCCACCGGCTAATCACAAGCCAAGAAAAAGGAGTACAAAATCAAGAAATAAAAACTTGTAACTCCTCCCATCATGGAGTATCAATGCCATCAATTCTCTCATCATGGGTCATCAATCCCATAAATCACCCCATGGCAACCAAGAGCCTATAAAAAGGGGTCATTCCAAGAGATACAGACGGATATAGAGACATACGCAGACACAGAGAGAGAGATCCATACTCACAAGCAAGGAAGAAGAACTCTGAAGAAATCCTGCTACTATGCTGCTGAAACACCACAAGGTGATCGAAGTCCCTTAGGGGGTCATCCCCCCAAAGGTCTCCTCTTTCCATCTATCCAACATGGCCTAAACACGGCTCTTCAGGCCGTTTACTCGGTTTTTCATTGGATATAGGACCTCCCCTTGGTCTTTATCCTCTAAAAAATTGTGGTCCAAGCCAGAGAATCAAAGCATCAAGTGTTCTCATCTGAAGGATGATGGCGAAGTCCATGCATGACTTGCTACTGTCGATCTGAACGAGTCCCCGCAATCTCCTGAGAAGTCAGATACCTTTTCTTACTTTTCTATTGTATTTTGTATTCTTTGTAAAGAGACAAGAAATCACATTTCTTGTCTTTCATTATTGATGAGATTTGTAAACCGCCTTTCATAGCACAAAATCGCCTTCTACGGCACAAATTGCCTTTCATGGTAAACAAAAATCGCCTTTCACGGCAAACAAATGAAATCGCCTCTTATGGCATTTAAAAAATTGTGTCTCTTTCTTAAAATATATGTGCAATGGAAAGTTAAAAGAAGAATTGATTTCCTTTCTACTTGTAAAGGTGAATCTCTGGATCACCACTTCAAATTCCAAGTAGAATAGAAAATCTAGTATACCCGTACAAAATGCTGATGACTCGCTTTTCCTCCTCCGCCATACTCCGACAACCCCAGGGGTGGGAAGGAGAGGATGAAAGGTCGGAGCCTCCATCAAGTTGGCACACCCGGTAGGACACGTTCATTTGAGAACGCGATGCTTGAATTCTTAGGCTCCTTTCTAGTTGGTGGCCTATGTTGGATCTTGCATCTAAAAAAAATGAGATGGGATTTTTGGAAATTTCTATCATTGAATTTATTTCCACTCTTTCTCATTTAAAAAAAAAAGAAATCTAATTTCTCTTTTTTGGATTCAATTTTGAGAAACTTTGATCCTCTCCTCTTCGAATTTGATAGCTCATAGAAATGTTTGCAGCTATTGTTCGTATCGGGGAGTAGGCCATCTTTTCTCTTTGATGAGTCCGATAGGGATTTTCAAAAAAAAAAAACTCTTTAAAAAAAATCTACTTCTTTTTTTGGATTCAAATTTGAGAAACTTTGGTTCCCTCTTTTTGGATTTAGCGCTCGCAGAAATGTTTGAGCCTTTATTCGGATTGGAACACTATTCGCTCTCTATGATGAATCCATTAGAAATCTCCCAAAAAAAATCAATAAAAAAAAACTCAAAACCAATTGCGATCTTTGACCAAAGTGTGGAGGCAGTTAGACTGTTTGAGGCAAGGGTCCTCCAAACGGGTTCATTAAGTAATCTTACCCTTACTCGGGGGCTGATCTATCTACTAAGGTTTCATAAGACCGAATTGGAGACCTATGTCTACTCTTAAAAAAAATCTTCAAAAAAAAATCTTAAAAAAATCTTTTCAAAAAAAAAAAAACTTTCGCCATTTTGAACTCAGATTTGAGAAATTTGGTTTTCTCCTTTTCGGATTTAGTGTTCGTAGAAATGTTTGAGCCTTTATTCGGATTGGAACACCATTTACTCTCTTTGATGAATTCAATCTTGATCATAAAAAAAAAAAAAAACTCCGTTATTTTGAATTCAGATTTGAGGAATCTTGGTTCTCTCTTTTTCGGATTTAGCGCTCGCAGAAATGTTTGAGCCTATGTTCGGATTGGAACACCACTTTTTCTCTTTGATGAATTCAATCTTGACATTTCAAAAAACAACTTTCATCACTTTTGGGTTCAGATTCGAGAAATTCTGGTTCCTTCCTTTTCGGACTTAGTGCTCGCAGAAATGTTTGAGCCTTGTTCGGATTGGAATACCATTTGCTCTCCTTTATAAATTCAATATTGACCTTTCAAAAATCCCATCTCATGTCTTTTCCAAGGATGTGATTTACAACATTTGTGCCTAGCGGTGCTAGTACGCCCTTTCGGGTCTACTGTATTCGCGACCGACACATTTGTATCTCCAACCTTATATCATCTTACCTCAAGTGAGCCTTGCTTCTCGGTAATTTGAATTAAGGTTTACAATTGCTTCTAACAGTCACTGGAACGCTCGCCCTGAGCCTACCGTACTTGCATTTAGAACAATTGTACCCTCTATGGCTTCTTGCCTCTTTCATCTTGCTTGGGCAGGGCCATGTCCCCTCGAGCGATTTGAAAAGACAAAACCATAGTTATTTTACATTTATAATCACTATATTCTTGTGATTACTAATGGATTTGGTCTTGTTTCAGAAGTTTTCCGAACTAACAATGGCAACTTCATTGACCATCACTTTCGATGAGAACTGTTGGAAGTAGGTGGGCCTCGTGGATAGATTTTCAAAACTTTTTGACCCACTTTGCTCAGGGATCAAGTATCCAGAAGGCCATTAACCCTATCCAGGATGCAATCCCTCATTCTCATTAATCATGTACAGCAATATAACCTATCTAGAAGATAGAAATCAGCAACTACATGCAACTATATAATCTACCACAGGAGGAGAAGCAGATTATACATTTGGAGCCCGGTAGTGCTCTAATCGAGGAGAAGACAATCAAATAGAACAAGAACTCTTCTTGAAGTAATTAGTGATCTCCAAGACCTTGTTGTCTTCCACGTATGACCCTCCATCAGATCTCTTTTCTCAAGAAGATGGGTGAGATCTCCAAGAGAAAACCTTACTAGAAACTCCAATGACCTAGAAGAGAACTAGAAGAGAGAGAAGAGGAGAAAATTGTGCAACACCTAGAGCTGGGCGTGAATCAATGTGTAAATCGTCAAAGGGTGTTTATTCTCTTATTTATAGCCCTCATCACTCCTCTTTTAACTCTCTTACTAATTTGTATTAAAAGTCACACTTCCACACAAATTAGTAGCTAACTATTACCACTATTAGAAGTCCCACTTCAAATAGAAATAGTAACTTTCTAATTCCTTCCTTTTAGAGCTCAAGTAAGATTAGTAACTTTCTAATATCTTAGGCTAGCGTGGGGACCACTAAGGATTCCTTAGAAAGCTGGCTCCAATTGGGACACACGACCCCACATCTCATGTGCAATCCGGGCCCATAGTTAATTGCAAATAACACCACTATATAAATGCAATTGCACTCCAGTCTTAGGAATAAATTACAATGAAGACCCTAAACTTCCCAAGTACCACAAGTAGGCCCCTCTATCATTATCCATGGATCAATTGGAATAAATTTGTCACATCCAATCTTAGATCCACATCTTATTATCCTTGAGCCCCAATTAATCACAGTGATCATTAGTACCATCCAATTAACTCTTAATCCAGATGAGTGCGTACTTACTAATGATAAATCCATTAATTGGCACAAGGGGATAATATAGATAGATTTCATCTTGATCGTTGTATGTTCCCACAGTCCTACTACCACATACCCAAGACACCGAGGTGTTGACCTACAGTTGGCCTCACTCATTGGTGACTCAAAGTAAATGAATAGAAAGAAACTTGAGTTCATCAAGGTCTCAGGATTGAGAGCCTATTGCTAGGGAATTATGAGAGCAGTCCTTAAATCGAGACAGTATTTCATAAGGTGATTCTCATGGTCCTTCAATACATCCAATGTACCAGCACTATGATCCAGAATCTTACATTCTAATGATCGAGACAAATTCACTATCTCATAGTGATCAAAATGCTGTAACCTTATCAGATGAGATGCACAGTCTCATCACTGGTTGTGAAGATTTTTTTAAGTATAAGATTTGTGACACATGTCTGAAAGTCCTCGGGATCCTAACCCTAGAGGGGGGGGGGTGAATAGGGTGTGCTACAACTATGACCAATTTAAACCAATTTTAACTTCTTAAAGCAAACTAGTCACATGTGATGATAAACCATACAATATGCGGAAGCTAACAAAACAACCACCACAAATGCAAGCACCACAACACCAAGGTTTATAGTGGTTCGGCCTCAATACCTACATCCACTACCGGCTTGTGATCCAATCACCCCACCGGATTTCCACTATTTATGCTTTTTCAAAGGCTAAGCAATAACCTATACAATGTTGCTTTTCAAGGCTAAACAACAACCTCTTAATTGTGCTTTTCTAGGCTAAGCAATAACCTTTACAAAATGCTTTTCTAAGGCTAAGCAATAACCTTACAAGATGCTTTTCTTAGGCTAAGCAATAACCTTACACAATGCTTTTCTTAGGCTAAGCAATAACCTTTACAAATCAAGATTTCTCTAAGAAAGTGTTTACACAACACTCTAAGAGATTACAATTTAAGGCTCAATGAAATTGCCTCTAAATAGGCTAATGTGAAACTGTAATACAAATTACAACCATACACCCAAATATGCTAAAGTGTGTGCACAAGTGTATGAGTGTGTTTCTTCAATCAATTTCTACAATGAATCTCTTAATTGAATGCATGATGCATTTTAAAATCAAAGCTTATAAAATGATGATTGAAGAGAAAACTAATCACATGAGAAATTCAAACAACTTTAAGAAATGAACTTAAACAAGTTGTATGAATGTTAAAGTCTAAGGATGCATGTGATTTAGTTAGGAGAGTTTGCAAACCAATCTAATTTACCAAGGATGATTTTGAGTTTGCTAATCATCTCTAGAAATCATGCATAAGTGAAATTACAAAGAATTAGGCATGCATGGATTTCATTTTAATGGAAATCAAAATACTAGTAATGTGTACCTTATGAAAAGTCAAGCATTTGATTTCCAAATGGCCCTCTAGCCTTTCCAACTTCTTCCCCTTTCTTTGGCTCCAAAAAGGTCTCAAAGGTTCATGGTTCAAGCCTTCAAAAAGGTTGGAAATGAATGGATTTTATAGCCAAAAAGTTGCCAACGGCTAGTCCTCGGTCGACCGCCAAAGAGGTCTCGGTCGACCGGGAAGGCACAACGGTCAGAATTCTGACCGTTGGAGGTTTCAGTTCAGAAACTGCAGAAATTACCTCCAGTTGTCTCGGTCGACCGAGACCTGTGTCTCGGTCGACCGGCGACACTGCCGGGACAACCCCCCTTTTTACAAAAAAAAACAACTTTTGCCATTTCAAAGGTATTTCTTTAGGAGGATTTTTGGGCCACTAAACCAAGCTAGAATACATGTTTTAAGACATTCTAAGATGTTTAAAAAACATGAAAACACAAAGCCTAAGATGATTCAAAAGTTTAAAACCAAAGGCTAGCTTGATTTGATCAAACTCTTTTCAAATGAAAATGCATACAAAAATGATTCTTTTTGTGAAGAATGTATGCAAGACTCAAACCTAAATTCACAAGAAGATTTTCCAAAAGTAATGCACAAGGAAATAGGTTTTCAAAAGAGTTTGGGTTTCAAAACTAATGCATCCAAGTTTAAAACCAAAACATGCATAAAACAAAAGCTTTTCCAAATCTTAAAAGCTATGCATGTATAAAACTAGATTTCAAGGTTTTCTAAAACAATGCAAGTGTGAGTTAATCAAATGATGCTAAAGTGCAAATGCATCCATCAAATTGCAAATACAAAATTCCTAACAATCTCCCCCTTTGCAATTTGATGGCAACTTACCCATCATTGAAATACACACTTAGTCTTCAGCTCCCCCTCAGCTGGACAAGTCTTGAAATCTTCTTCTTGGATGCTCCTTCTCTTAGCTTGGGCTCTTGGGCTCTTTTCTTCAATCTTCTTGATGCTTGGTGCTTGATCATTCTTCAAGCTTTCTTATCATCTTCCTCTCTATGGCCAAGCATCTTCTTTAGCTCCAAGCTTTCTTTCTTCTATTTGCTCTCCCCCTTTGACCATGCTTCTTTCTCCTCTTGAGAACTTGAAAGCTTTCTCCCCCTTTGATGGATAGGAGATCTTCGAGTACTTGAACTCTCGAACTCTCTCCCCCTTTGATGAGTAGGAGATCTTTGAGTACTTAAACTCTCTCCCCCTTTGACATTAAATTGCAAAGGAACCTACACACATGAAATAAGGAAAATACCTTTAGTAGCACCTGTTAACAAATGAAATCGAAAATGAAATACATAACAGGCTATCATGTATGGAAGTTATCTCTAAGGGCTCAAAGGCAATCCAAGGGTGAATTTGATCAAACTAATACTTCCTATGAAGGTTTACACTCCCCCTCAATCCATTCTCTTCTTTTGTCAAGCTTTTGACAAGATATAACTATTAGATTCAAGAAGTATATGGTTTATCCAAGTGAGGGTCAACTTCAAGGAAAGGATTAGATTCATTTAACTATAAGGCTCAAATGATCAAATTACCAAAAGAGAGCTAGGTCAAATGAGAGAAACGATCATGGATACCAATTGAAATAAACATATCAATTGAGATTAAAGGATGTGACTATAAACTCAATCACTCTAAAATGGATTTAAAAGTATAACTATTAGGAAAAAATCCAAATTGGAATTATCCATGATGCAATGGGGTTTACTAAACATAGCATTAAATAATTTAACTATGGAAAGCATATGCTATGTAAAGTTTTGAAAATCATTTCATTCAAACAATAAATATGACTATTAATGTGCAAGAATGAGTGAAATGAAATTCAAACATGAAGCCAACCTCAACTAATAACCAACCAATATTATTAACACATAAACATGGTGGTCATGAGATATACCTATATGAGCAAGTGAGGAGGCAACATGAGCATTATGATGCTAATGGTGTGTGACATGGAACAATCATATTACTTATCAAGTTCAATCCAATGCACACAAGGTTTATCACATTCACAAGAAATCAAATTAATCAAACATTATACTAATTGAATCCAATTGAATTTGATAACATGATAAAGAGCAAGAATGTGACAAAATTCCATCAAGCATCACAAATGCATATTCATCACTTTTAAAGATATAACTATTGAGCATAGTGATGAACAAGGTAAATTGCAATGCAAAAGGATATTACTTTGAAATGCATGCAATTTCCAAAGTGACATAATCATATGAATTCAACTACTAGGATATCCATCAACCATCATAAATGTAAGGAATGGATTTCAAAGAGTTTCATATGATTAAGATCACTACTATGAAGTTGAAACATGTGTAAGGATGATACCAAGAGAATCTACATGAATCAACATCATAACCATCCAAAAAAAAATTGACTATTAGGCATAGAGGATGGATTTGGGTTCTAGTATGGTTTCTACATATATTACTAAGATCACAACCATACATTGGAACCAATAGTCATTTGCATATACAAGGAATGTAAACACACAAGCAAAGATGCAAACAACATACATTTCCATTTCTAAGATAATGAAACCAAAAGAAAAGGAAATGAAAACATGGAGCATGCTTTAGATGAATATAACTAATGATGTTATAGGCATTTCCATTCAAACAATCTTCAAATCATTTTGAAAAAACAAAATCCAACAATGAGCATAAAAAGAATGATTTTGAAGATCAATTTTCAACATTGTATTTTAAAAGATATAACTTAATTGAAACACATACAAGTTGATTTTTCAAACCAATGATTTTCCATATGAAAATATAACTTAGGAATCCATGGAAAAACTTGAATTGATTCAAATCATTTGTTCAAAAAAATATTACTATCATATCTACACAAATGATTCAACAACAATTGATCATGAAGAGTCTAGCTATGAAAGCTTTTGAAATCACAATCAATTGATCATGTAGAAATGCAATGCAAAACATAAATGTGCAAAAAGCAAATCAAACATGATGAAATTATAATCAAAAGATTTTGAAAACCATGAAGTGTAACTAGAATGGTGCATGAAAACAAAATCAATTGATCATAAAGAAACAATGCATTTAAATAATTGTAACTAAGAAAGAACAAAATGCAAAGCAACAAGACCAACAAAATGATTTAACTATTAAAGAATAGGTTGGTCAAGTAGGTTCAAGGCCCTAAGGTTTGTCTAGGTAAATAACTTTAGGAATCCACCTAAGGTCTTGAGAGGGTTGAACTTTGAGGTCTATTTTGGACTTCTCACCAACTATAGGAGATTTAACTTGATAAATTTTCAATTTGAACTTATCACCATGATATTTAGATCTTACTAAATTTGGCTTAGAATGGTGATTAGTCTTTTGATGTTGGTGAGTTTGTTTCTTTGGGGATTGTTTCACTTTTCTTTTCTTCTTACTTTCTCCCTTTACTTGACTTTTGAATTTTAGATTTAACTTAGCAACTTTCTTCAAAAGTTCTTTCATGGGTTCATATAAGGGAGGTAGGTTGAGAAGCTTTTTGTTCTTAGATTCTTTCAAGCTTGGTTTAACTTGTTTAAGCTTTTTAGAATCTATCTTGGGAGACTCCTTGTTAATTGGTTTAACTTGTTTAAGCTTTATGGAGTCTTCCTTGGATTTTAGTGTCTTACCCTTCAAGTAAGATTTTACTTTCTTTGGTTCAAAGAAGGGATTAGACACATTGCTTCTTCTTAGTTTGCACTCAAACCTAAAGTGTCCTTCATTGCCACAATAATCACATTTTGTTTTGGGCAAGTGACAAAGAGTGCTAGAGAAAGAGGACTCACCTTTCACAAATGTGTTGGTGAATTTAGGGTCATAAGACATATTCCTATTAAATCCAATACCCGTCCTATCTCCATGAGGTTTACCCAATTTAAATAATTTTTCAAGTCTATCTTCACTTTGGGTAAACTTGCACTCATACTTTTGTTTATACTCTTCAAGTTGAGTGACTTTTGTTTTAAGGGTTGAATTTTCATTTTTAACTTTTGTTAGTTCATTTTCAATTCCCTTAAAATTGTTTAGCTCTTCATAGGCAAGTTTTAACTTAGATTTAAGCTCATTAACAACATTTGATCCAAGTTCTAAAGTTTTTAAATTACTTTGAGCATTAGACAAATTTTCATTGGAAATTGTCAACTTGGATTTTAAATAGTTAATGTTTTCATCTTGTCTTTTAATTGTATCTCTTAGGTTCAAATTTTCATTTTTAAGCTCATCACAATTTATCTTAATCTCATTTAATTCATCTTGAGCATTAGATAAATTTTCCTTAGAGATAGTCAATTTAGATTCAAGATTGTTAAAGTCTTTACCTTGCCTTTGTAATTGATCTCTTAGTTTTAGATTTTCCTTATTGACATTTTCATAACCCATCTTTAATTCTTTTAGTTCATCTTGAATGTTGGATAGGTTATTTAAAGAGATCATGAACTTAGAGTCTAGACATTTTATTACTTCTTCTTTCTCTCTAAGTTCATCTTTTGAAGAGGCTAGCTCTTTGTTTAGTCTATTTGATTCTTCTTTTAGACTTTTATTTCTCTTATCAAGCTTTGAAGATAATGTATATAATTCATTATAGGCTTGTTGAAGATCATCTTCATCATACTCATTTTCTTCCTCTTTTGAGTCAAATTGATATTCATTTAAGTGAGGGTTTGAATCTCCAATATAAGGAAGAATGAGGGGTCTAGAAGAATCTACAAAGTCTAGCATAGTGGAGTCCATTCTAATGATTTTCAAATAAGCACTACTCTAGGGTTTTAACTCTAGGTTTTTACACCTAATCAAGAGTTCCAAACACTTGATCCTAAGGGATTAGAGCACTTGGCTCTGATACCACTTGTTGAGGGGTCTGAATTTCTTCAAAACCCTTGAGGACCCACATCCTCTTAACACGGATCACCAAATGGTACCTATCAGAGTCCAGACACATGGAGCACGATAGTCCCCCCCCACATGCTTGCCACGAACGGAGAGTCTCTATTTATCCGCTATTTCAAGCGAGAGTTTCCGTGGATGCGAGTGATCACGACTCACAAGGAGTTTTTCCGAGGCTCTACAGCTCTGATACCACTTGAAAGTCCTCGGGATCCTAACCCTAGAGGGGGGGGGGTGAATAGGGTGTGCTACAACTATGACCAATTTAAACCAATTTTAACTTCTTAAAGCAAACTAGTCACATGTGATGATAAACCGTACAATATGCGGAAGCTAACAAAACAACCACCACAAATGCAAGCACCACAACACCAAGGTTTATAGTGGTTCGGCCTCAATGCCTACATCCACTACCGGCTTGTGATCCAATCACCCCACCGGATTTCCACTATTTATGCTTTTTCAAAGGCTAAGCAATAACCTATACAATGTTGCTTTTCAAGGCTAAACAACAACCTCTTAATTGTGCTTTTCTAGGCTAAGCAATAACCTTTACAAAATGCTTTTCTAAGGCTAAGCAATAACCTTACAAGATGCTTTTCTTAGGCTAAGCAATAACCTTACACAATGCTTTTCTTAGGCTAAGCAATAACCTTTACAAATCAAGATTTCTCTAAGAAAGTGTTTACACAACACTCTAAGAGATTACAATTTAAGGCTCAATGAAATTGCCTCTAAATAGGCTAATGTGAAACTGTAATACAAATTACAACCATACACCCAAATATGCTAAAGTGTGTGCACAAGTGTATGAGTGTGTTTCTTCAATCAATTTCTACAATGAATCTCTTAATTGAATGCATGATGCATTTTAAAATCAAAGCTTATAAAATGATGATTGAAGAGAAAACTAATCACATGAGAAATTCAAACAACTTTAAGAAATGAACTTAAACAAGTTGTATGAATGTTAAAGTCTAAGGATGCATGTGATTTAGTTAGGAGAGTTTGCAAACCAATCTAATTTATCAAGGATGATTTTGAGTTTGCTAAACATCTCTAGAAATCATGCATAAGTGAAATTACAAAGAATTAGGCATGCATGGATTTCATTTTAATGGAAATCAAAATACTAGTAATGTGTACCTTATGAAAAGTCAAGCATTTGATTTCCAAATGGCCCTCTAGCCTTTCCAACTTCTTCCCCTTTCTTTGGCTCCAAAAAGGTCTCAAAGGTTCATGGTTCAAGCCTTCAAAAAGGTTGGAAATGAATGGACTTTATAGCAAAAAAGTTGCCAACGGCTAGTCCTCGGTCGACCGCCAAAGAGGTCTCGGTCGACCGGGAAGGCACAACGGTCAGAATTCTGACCGTTGGAGGTTTCAGTTCAGAAACTGCAGAAATTACCTCCAGTTGTCTCGGTCGACCGAGACCTGTGTCTCGGTCGACCGGCGACACTGCCGGGACAACCCCCCTTTTTACAAAAAAAAACAACTTTTGCCATTTCAAAGGTATTTCTTTAGGAGGATTTTTGGGCCACTAAACCAAGCTAGAATACATGTTTTAAGACATTCTAAGATGTTTAAAAAACATGAAAACACAAAGCCTAAGATGATTCAAAAGTTTAAAACCAAAGGCTAGCTTGATTTGATCAAACTCTTTTCAAATGAAAATGCATACAAAAATGATTCTTTTTGTGAAGAATGTATGCAAGACTCAAACCTAAATTCACAAGAAGATTTTCCAAAAGTAATGCACAAGGAAATAGGTTTTCAAAAGAGTTTGGGTTTCAAAACTAATGCATCCAAGTTTAAAACCAAAACATGCATAAAACAAAAGCTTTTCCAAATCTTAAAAGCTATGCATGTATAAAACTAGATTTCAAGGTTTTCTAAAACAATGCAAGTGTGAGTTAATCAAATGATGCTAAAGTGCAAATGCATCCATCAAATTGCAAATACAAAATTCCTAACAATCTCCCCCTTTGCAATTTGATGGCAACTTACCCATCATTGAAATACACACTTAGTCTTCAGCTCCCCCTCAGCTGGACAAGTCTTGAAATCTTCTTCTTGGATGCTCCTTCTCTTAGCTTGGGCTCTTGGGCTCTTTTCTTCAATCTTCTTGATGCTTGGTGCTTGATCATTCTTCAAGCTTTCTTATCATCTTCCTCTCTATGGCCAAGCATCTTCTTTAGCTCCAAGCTTTCTTTCTTCTATTTGCTCTCCCCCTTTGACCATGCTTCTTTCTCCTCTTGAGAACTTGAAAGCTTTCTCCCCCTTTGATGGATAGGAGATCTTCGAGTACTTGAACTCTCGAACTCTCTCCCCCTTTGATGAGTAGGAGATCTTTGAGTACTTAAACTCTCTCCCCCTTTGACATTAAATTGCAAAGGAACCTACACACATGAAATAAGGAAAATACCTTTAGTAGCACCTGTTAACAAATGAAATCGAAAATGAAATACATAACAGGCTATCATGTATGGAAGTTATCTCTAAGGGCTCAAAGGCAATCCAAGGGTGAATTTGATCAAACTAATACTTCCTATGAAGGTTTACACTCCCCCTCAATCCATTCTCTTCTTTTGTCAAGCTTTTGACAAGATATAACTATTAGATTCAAGAAGTATATGGTTTATCCAAGTGAGGGTCAACTTCAAGGAAAGGATTAGATTCATTTAACTATAAGGCTCAAATGATCAAATTACCAAAAGAGAGCTAGGTCAAATGAGAGAAACGATCATGGATACCAATTGAAATAAACATATCAATTGAGATTAAAGGATGTGACTATAAACTCAATCACTCTAAAATGGATTTAAAAGTATAACTATTAGGAAAAAATCCAAATTGGAATTATCCATGATGCAATGGGGTTTACTAAACATAGCATTAAATAATTTAACTATGGAAAGCATATGCTATGTAAAGTTTTGAAAATCATTTCATTCAAACAATAAATATGACTATTAATGTGCAAGAATGAGTGAAATGAAATTCAAACATGAAGCCAACCTCAACTAATAACCAACCAATATTATTAACACATAAACATGGTGGTCATGAGATATACCTATATGAGCAAGTGAGGAGGCAACATGAGCATTATGATGCTAATGGTGTGTGACATGGAACAATCATATTACTTATCAAGTTCAATCCAATGCACACAAGGTTTATCACATTCACAAGAAATCAAATTAATCAAACATTATACTAATTGAATCCAATTGAATTTGATAACATGATAAAGAGCAAGAATGTGACAAAATTCCATCAAGCATCACAAATGCATATTCATCACTTTTAAAGATATAACTATTGAGCATAGTGATGAACAAGGTAAATTGCAATGCAAAAGGATATTACTTTGAAATGCATGCAATTTCCAAAGTGACATAATCATATGAATTCAACTACTAGGATATCCATCAACCATCATAAATGTAAGGAATGGATTTCAAAGAGTTTCATATGATTAAGATCACTACTATGAAGTTGAAACATGTGTAAGGATGATACCAAGAGAATCTACATGAATCAACATCATAACCATCCAAAAAAAAATTGACTATTAGGCATAGAGGATGGATTTGGGTTCTAGTATGGTTTCTACATATATTACTAAGATCACAACCATACATTGGAACCAATAGTCATTTGCATATACAAGGAATGTAAACACACAAGCAAAGATGCAAACAACATACATTTCCATTTCTAAGATAATGAAACCAAAAGAAAAGGAAATGAAAACATGGAGCATGCTTTAGATGAATATAACTAATGATGTTATAGGCATTTCCATTCAAACAATCTTCAAATCATTTTGAAAAAACAAAATCCAACAATGAGCATAAAAAGAATGATTTTGAAGATCAATTTTCAACATTGTATTTTAAAAGATATAACTTAATTGAAACACATACAAGTTGATTTTTCAAACCAATGATTTTCCATATGAAAATATAACTTAGGAATCCATGGAAAAACTTGAATTGATTCAAATCATTTGTTCAAAAAAATATTACTATCATATCTACACAAATGATTCAACAACAATTGATCATGAAGAGTCTAGCTATGAAAGCTTTTGAAATCACAATCAATTGATCATGTAGAAATGCAATGCAAAACATAAATGTGCAAAAAGCAAATCAAACATGATGAAATTATAATCAAAAGATTTTGAAAACCATGAAGTGTAACTAGAATGGTGCATGAAAACAAAATCAATTGATCATAAAGAAACAATGCATTTAAATAATTGTAACTAAGAAAGAACAAAATGCAAAGCAACAAGACCAACAAAATGATTTAACTATTAAAGAATAGGTTGGTCAAGTAGGTTCAAGGCCCTAAGGTTTGTCTAGGTAAATAACTTTAGGAATCCACCTAAGGTCTTGAGAGGGTTGAACTTTGAGGTCTATTTTGGACTTCTCACCAACTATAGGAGATTTAACTTGATAAATTTTCAATTTGAACTTATCACCATGATATTTAGATCTTACTAAATTTGGCTTAGAATGGTGATTAGTCTTTTGATGTTGGTGAGTTTGTTTCTTTGGGGATTGTTTCACTTTTCTTTTCTTCTTACTTTCTCCCTTTACTTGACTTTTGAATTTTAGATTTAACTTAGCAACTTTCTTCAAAAGTTCTTTCATGGGTTCATATAAGGGAGGTAGGTTGAGAAGCTTTTTGTTCTTAGATTCTTTCAAGCTTGGTTTAACTTGTTTAAGCTTTTTAGAATCTATCTTGGGAGACTCCTTGTTAATTGGTTTAACTTGTTTAAGCTTTATGGAGTCTTCCTTGGATTTTAGTGTCTTACCCTTCAAGTAAGATTTTACTTTCTTTGGTTCAAAGAAGGGATTAGACACATTGCTTCTTCTTAGTTTGCACTCAAACCTAAAGTGTCCTTCATTGCCACAATAATCACATTTTGTTTTGGGCAAGTGACAAAGAGTGCTAGAGAAAGAGGACTCACCTTTCACAAATGTGTTGGTGAATTTAGGGTCATAAGACATATTCCTATTAAATCCAATACCCGTCCTATCTCCATGAGGTTTACCCAATTTAAATAATTTTTCAAGTCTATCTTCACTTTGGGTAAACTTGCACTCATACTTTTGTTTATACTCTTCAAGTTGAGTGACTTTTGTTTTAAGGGTTGAATTTTCATTTTTAACTTTTGTTAGTTCATTTTCAATTCCCTTAAAATTGTTTAGCTCTTCATAGGCAAGTTTTAACTTAGATTTAAGCTCATTAACAACATTTGATCCAAGTTCTAAAGTTTTTAAATTACTTTGAGCATTAGACAAATTTTCATTGGAAATTGTCAACTTGGATTTTAAATAGTTAATGTTTTCATCTTGTCTTTTAATTGTATCTCTTAGGTTCAAATTTTCATTTTTAAGCTCATCACAATTTATCTTAATCTCATTTAATTCATCTTGAGCATTAGATAAATTTTCCTTAGAGATAGTCAATTTAGATTCAAGATTGTTAAAGTCTTTACCTTGCCTTTGTAATTGATCTCTTAGAGATTTTCCTTATTGACATTTTCATAACCCATCTTTAATTCTTTTAGTTCATCTTGAATGTTGGATAGGTTATTTAAAGAGATCATGAACTTAGAGTCTAGACATTTTATTACTTCTTCTTTCTCTCTAAGTTCATCTTTTGAAGAGGCTAGCTCTTTGTTTAGTCTATTTGATTCTTCTTTTAGACTTTTATTTCTCTTATCAAGCTTTGAAGATAATGTATATAATTCATTATAGGCTTGTTGAAGATCATCTTCATCATACTCATTTTCTTCCTCTTTTGAGTCAAATTGATATTCATTTAAGTGAGGGTTTGAATCTCCAATATAAGGAAGAATGAGGGGTCTAGAAGAATCTACAAAGTCTAGCATAGTGGAGTCCATTCTAATGATTTTCAAATAAGCACTACTCTAGGGTTTTAACTCTAGGTTTTTACACCTAATCAAGAGTTCCAAACACTTGATCCTAAGGGATTAGAGCACTTGGCTCTGATACCACTTGTTGAGGGGTCTGAATTTCTTCAAAACCCTTGAGGACCCACATCCTCTTAACACGGATCACCAAATGGTACCTATCAGAGTCCAGACACATGGAGCACGATAGTCCCCCCCCACATGCTTGCCACGAACGGAGAGTCTCTATTTATCCGCTATTTCAAGCGAGAGTTTCCGTGGATGCGAGTGATCACGACTCACAAGGAGTTTTTCCGAGGCTCTACAGCTCTGATACCACTTGAAAGTCCTCGGGATCCTAACCCTAGAGGGGGGGGGGGGTGAATAGGGTGTGCTACAACTATGACCAATTTAAACCAATTTTAACTTCTTAAAGCAAACTAGTCACATGTGATGATAAACCGTACAATATGCGGAAGCTAACAAAACAACCACCACAAATGCAAGCACCACAACACCAAGGTTTATAGTGGTTCGGCCTCAATGCCTACATCCACTACCGGCTTGTGATCCAATCACCCCACCGGATTTCCACTATTTATGCTTTTTCAAAGGCTAAGCAATAACCTATACAATGTTGCTTTTCAAGGCTAAACAACAACCTCTTAATTGTGCTTTTCTAGGCTAAGCAATAACCTTTACAAAATGCTTTTCTAAGGCTAAGCAATAACCTTACAAGATGCTTTTCTTAGGCTAAGCAATAACCTTACACAATGCTTTTCTTAGGCTAAGCAATAACCTTTACAAATCAAGATTTCTCTAAGAAAGTGTTTACACAACACTCTAAGAGATTACAATTTAAGGCTCAATGAAATTGCCTCTAAATAGGCTAATGTGAAACTGTAATACAAATTACAACCATACACCCAAATATGCTAAAGTGTGTGCACAAGTGTATGAGTGTGTTTCTTCAATCAATTTCTACAATGAATCTCTTAATTGAATGCATGATGCATTTTAAAATCAAAGCTTATAAAATGATGATTGAAGAGAAAACTAATCACATGAGAAATTCAAACAACTTTAAGAAATGAACTTAAACAAGTTGTATGAATGTTAAAGTCTAAGGATGCATGTGATTTAGTTAGGAGAGTTTGCAAACCAATCTAATTTATCAAGGATGATTTTGAGTTTGCTAAACATCTCTAGAAATCATGCATAAGTGAAATTACAAAGAATTAGGCATGCATGGATTTCATTTTAATGGAAATCAAAATACTAGTAATGTGTACCTTATGAAAAGTCAAGCATTTGATTTCCAAATGGCCCTCTAGCCTTTCCAACTTCTTCCCCTTTCTTTGGCTCCAAAAAGGTCTCAAAGGTTCATGGTTCAAGCCTTCAAAAAGGTTGGAAATGAATGGACTTTATAGCAAAAAAGTTGCCAACGGCTAGTCCTCGGTCGACCGCCAAAGAGGTCTCGGTCGACCGGGAAGGCACAACGGTCAGAATTCTGACCGTTGGAGGTTTCAGTTCAGAAACTGCAGAAATTACCTCCAGTTGTCTCGGTCGACCGAGACCTGTGTCTCGGTCGACCGGCGACACTGCCGGGACAACCCCCCTTTTTACAAAAAAAAACAACTTTTGCCATTTCAAAGGTATTTCTTTAGGAGGATTTTTGGGCCACTAAACCAAGCTAGAATACATGTTTTAAGACATTCTAAGATGTTTAAAAAACATGAAAACACAAAGCCTAAGATGATTCAAAAGTTTAAAACCAAAGGCTAGCTTGATTTGATCAAACTCTTTTCAAATGAAAATGCATACAAAAATGATTCTTTTTGTGAAGAATGTATGCAAGACTCAAACCTAAATTCACAAGAAGATTTTCCAAAAGTAATGCACAAGGAAATAGGTTTTCAAAAGAGTTTGGGTTTCAAAACTAATGCATCCAAGTTTAAAACCAAAACATGCATAAAACAAAAGCTTTTCCAAATCTTAAAAGCTATGCATGTATAAAACTAGATTTCAAGGTTTTCTAAAACAATGCAAGTGTGAGTTAATCAAATGATGCTAAAGTGCAAATGCATCCATCAAATTGCAAATACAAAATTCCTAACAATCTCCCCCTTTGCAATTTGATGGCAACTTACCCATCATTGAAATACACACTTAGTCTTCAGCTCCCCCTCAGCTGGACAAGTCTTGAAATCTTCTTCTTGGATGCTCCTTCTCTTAGCTTGGGCTCTTGGGCTCTTTTCTTCAATCTTCTTGATGCTTGGTGCTTGATCATTCTTCAAGCTTTCTTATCATCTTCCTCTCTATGGCCAAGCATCTTCTTTAGCTCCAAGCTTTCTTTCTTCTATTTGCTCTCCCCCTTTGACCATGCTTCTTTCTCCTCTTGAGAACTTGAAAGCTTTCTCCCCCTTTGATGGATAGGAGATCTTCGAGTACTTGAACTCTCGAACTCTCTCCCCCTTTGATGAGTAGGAGATCTTTGAGTACTTAAACTCTCTCCCCCTTTGACATTAAATTGCAAAGGAACCTACACACATGAAATAAGGAAAATACCTTTAGTAGCACCTGTTAACAAATGAAATCGAAAATGAAATACATAACAGGCTATCATGTATGGAAGTTATCTCTAAGGGCTCAAAGGCAATCCAAGGGTGAATTTGATCAAACTAATACTTCCTATGAAGGTTTACACTCCCCCTCAATCCATTCTCTTCTTTTGTCAAGCTTTTGACAAGATATAACTATTAGATTCAAGAAGTATATGGTTTATCCAAGTGAGGGTCAACTTCAAGGAAAGGATTAGATTCATTTAACTATAAGGCTCAAATGATCAAATTACCAAAAGAGAGCTAGGTCAAATGAGAGAAACGATCATGGATACCAATTGAAATAAACATATCAATTGAGATTAAAGGATGTGACTATAAACTCAATCACTCTAAAATGGATTTAAAAGTATAACTATTAGGAAAAAATCCAAATTGGAATTATCCATGATGCAATGGGGTTTACTAAACATAGCATTAAATAATTTAACTATGGAAAGCATATGCTATGTAAAGTTTTGAAAATCATTTCATTCAAACAATAAATATGACTATTAATGTGCAAGAATGAGTGAAATGAAATTCAAACATGAAGCCAACCTCAACTAATAACCAACCAATATTATTAACACATAAACATGGTGGTCATGAGATATACCTATATGAGCAAGTGAGGAGGCAACATGAGCATTATGATGCTAATGGTGTGTGACATGGAACAATCATATTACTTATCAAGTTCAATCCAATGCACACAAGGTTTATCACATTCACAAGAAATCAAATTAATCAAACATTATACTAATTGAATCCAATTGAATTTGATAACATGATAAAGAGCAAGAATGTGACAAAATTCCATCAAGCATCACAAATGCATATTCATCACTTTTAAAGATATAACTATTGAGCATAGTGATGAACAAGGTAAATTGCAATGCAAAAGGATATTACTTTGAAATGCATGCAATTTCCAAAGTGACATAATCATATGAATTCAACTACTAGGATATCCATCAACCATCATAAATGTAAGGAATGGATTTCAAAGAGTTTCATATGATTAAGATCACTACTATGAAGTTGAAACATGTGTAAGGATGATACCAAGAGAATCTACATGAATCAACATCATAACCATCCAAAAAAAAATTGACTATTAGGCATAGAGGATGGATTTGGGTTCTAGTATGGTTTCTACATATATTACTAAGATCACAACCATACATTGGAACCAATAGTCATTTGCATATACAAGGAATGTAAACACACAAGCAAAGATGCAAACAACATACATTTCCATTTCTAAGATAATGAAACCAAAAGAAAAGGAAATGAAAACATGGAGCATGCTTTAGATGAATATAACTAATGATGTTATAGGCATTTCCATTCAAACAATCTTCAAATCATTTTGAAAAAACAAAATCCAACAATGAGCATAAAAAGAATGATTTTGAAGATCAATTTTCAACATTGTATTTTAAAAGATATAACTTAATTGAAACACATACAAGTTGATTTTTCAAACCAATGATTTTCCATATGAAAATATAACTTAGGAATCCATGGAAAAACTTGAATTGATTCAAATCATTTGTTCAAAAAAATATTACTATCATATCTACACAAATGATTCAACAACAATTGATCATGAAGAGTCTAGCTATGAAAGCTTTTGAAATCACAATCAATTGATCATGTAGAAATGCAATGCAAAACATAAATGTGCAAAAAGCAAATCAAACATGATGAAATTATAATCAAAAGATTTTGAAAACCATGAAGTGTAACTAGAATGGTGCATGAAAACAAAATCAATTGATCATAAAGAAACAATGCATTTAAATAATTGTAACTAAGAAAGAACAAAATGCAAAGCAACAAGACCAACAAAATGATTTAACTATTAAAGAATAGGTTGGTCAAGTAGGTTCAAGGCCCTAAGGTTTGTCTAGGTAAATAACTTTAGGAATCCACCTAAGGTCTTGAGAGGGTTGAACTTTGAGGTCTATTTTGGACTTCTCACCAACTATAGGAGATTTAACTTGATAAATTTTCAATTTGAACTTATCACCATGATATTTAGATCTTACTAAATTTGGCTTAGAATGGTGATTAGTCTTTTGATGTTGGTGAGTTTGTTTCTTTGGGGATTGTTTCACTTTTCTTTTCTTCTTACTTTCTCCCTTTACTTGACTTTTGAATTTTAGATTTAACTTAGCAACTTTCTTCAAAAGTTCTTTCATGGGTTCATATAAGGGAGGTAGGTTGAGAAGCTTTTTGTTCTTAGATTCTTTCAAGCTTGGTTTAACTTGTTTAAGCTTTTTAGAATCTATCTTGGGAGACTCCTTGTTAATTGGTTTAACTTGTTTAAGCTTTATGGAGTCTTCCTTGGATTTTAGTGTCTTACCCTTCAAGTAAGATTTTACTTTCTTTGGTTCAAAGAAGGGATTAGACACATTGCTTCTTCTTAGTTTGCACTCAAACCTAAAGTGTCCTTCATTGCCACAATAATCACATTTTGTTTTGGGCAAGTGACAAAGAGTGCTAGAGAAAGAGGACTCACCTTTCACAAATGTGTTGGTGAATTTAGGGTCATAAGACATATTCCTATTAAATCCAATACCCGTCCTATCTCCATGAGGTTTACCCAATTTAAATAATTTTTCAAGTCTATCTTCACTTTGGGTAAACTTGCACTCATACTTTTGTTTATACTCTTCAAGTTGAGTGACTTTTGTTTTAAGGGTTGAATTTTCATTTTTAACTTTTGTTAGTTCATTTTCAATTCCCTTAAAATTGTTTAGCTCTTCATAGGCAAGTTTTAACTTAGATTTAAGCTCATTAACAACATTTGATCCAAGTTCTAAAGTTTTTAAATTACTTTGAGCATTAGACAAATTTTCATTGGAAATTGTCAACTTGGATTTTAAATAGTTAATGTTTTCATCTTGTCTTTTAATTGTATCTCTTAGGTTCAAATTTTCATTTTTAAGCTCATCACAATTTATCTTAATCTCATTTAATTCATCTTGAGCATTAGATAAATTTTCCTTAGAGATAGTCAATTTAGATTCAAGATTGTTAAAGTCTTTACCTTGCCTTTGTAATTGATCTCTTAGAGATTTTCCTTATTGACATTTTCATAACCCATCTTTAATTCTTTTAGTTCATCTTGAATGTTGGATAGGTTATTTAAAGAGATCATGAACTTAGAGTCTAGACATTTTATTACTTCTTCTTTCTCTCTAAGTTCATCTTTTGAAGAGGCTAGCTCTTTGTTTAGTCTATTTGATTCTTCTTTTAGACTTTTATTTCTCTTATCAAGCTTTGAAGATAATGTATATAATTCATTATAGGCTTGTTGAAGATCATCTTCATCATACTCATTTTCTTCCTCTTTTGAGTCAAATTGATATTCATTTAAGTGAGGGTTTGAATCTCCAATATAAGGAAGAATGAGGGGTCTAGAAGAATCTACAAAGTCTAGCATAGTGGAGTCCATTCTAATGATTTTCAAATAAGCACTACTCTAGGGTTTTAACTCTAGGTTTTTACACCTAATCAAGAGTTCCAAACACTTGATCCTAAGGGATTAGAGCACTTGGCTCTGATACCACTTGTTGAGGGGTCTGAATTTCTTCAAAACCCTTGAGGACCCACATCCTCTTAACACGGATCACCAAATGGTACCTATCAGAGTCCAGACACATGGAGCACGATAGTCCCCCCCCACATGCTTGCCACGAACGGAGAGTCTCTATTTATCCGCTATTTCAAGCGAGAGTTTCCGTGGATGCGAGTGATCACGACTCACAAGGAGTTTTTCCGAGGCTCTACAGCTCTGATACCACTTGAAAGTCCTCGGGATCCTAACCCTAGAGGGGGGGGGGGTGAATAGGGTGTGCTACAACTATGACCAATTTAAACCAATTTTAACTTCTTAAAGCAAACTAGTCACATGTGATGATAAACCGTACAATATGCGGAAGCTAACAAAACAACCACCACAAATGCAAGCACCACAACACCAAGGTTTATAGTGGTTCGGCCTCAATGCCTACATCCACTACCGGCTTGTGATCCAATCACCCCACCGGATTTCCACTATTTATGCTTTTTCAAAGGCTAAGCAATAACCTATACAATGTTGCTTTTCAAGGCTAAACAACAACCTCTTAATTGTGCTTTTCTAGGCTAAGCAATAACCTTTACAAAATGCTTTTCTAAGGCTAAGCAATAACCTTACAAGATGCTTTTCTTAGGCTAAGCAATAACCTTACACAATGCTTTTCTTAGGCTAAGCAATAACCTTTACAAATCAAGATTTCTCTAAGAAAGTGTTTACACAACACTCTAAGAGATTACAATTTAAGGCTCAATGAAATTGCCTCTAAATAGGCTAATGTGAAACTGTAATACAAATTACAACCATACACCCAAATATGCTAAAGTGTGTGCACAAGTGTATGAGTGTGTTTCTTCAATCAATTTCTACAATGAATCTCTTAATTGAATGCATGATGCATTTTAAAATCAAAGCTTATAAAATGATGATTGAAGAGAAAACTAATCACATGAGAAATTCAAACAACTTTAAGAAATGAACTTAAACAAGTTGTATGAATGTTAAAGTCTAAGGATGCATGTGATTTAGTTAGGAGAGTTTGCAAACCAATCTAATTTATCAAGGATGATTTTGAGTTTGCTAAACATCTCTAGAAATCATGCATAAGTGAAATTACAAAGAATTAGGCATGCATGGATTTCATTTTAATGGAAATCAAAATACTAGTAATGTGTACCTTATGAAAAGTCAAGCATTTGATTTCCAAATGGCCCTCTAGCCTTTCCAACTTCTTCCCCTTTCTTTGGCTCCAAAAAGGTCTCAAAGGTTCATGGTTCAAGCCTTCAAAAAGGTTGGAAATGAATGGACTTTATAGCAAAAAAGTTGCCAACGGCTAGTCCTCGGTCGACCGCCAAAGAGGTCTCGGTCGACCGGGAAGGCACAACGGTCAGAATTCTGACCGTTGGAGGTTTCAGTTCAGAAACTGCAGAAATTACCTCCAGTTGTCTCGGTCGACCGAGACCTGTGTCTCGGTCGACCGGCGACACTGCCGGGACAACCCCCCTTTTTACAAAAAAAAACAACTTTTGCCATTTCAAAGGTATTTCTTTAGGAGGATTTTTGGGCCACTAAACCAAGCTAGAATACATGTTTTAAGACATTCTAAGATGTTTAAAAAACATGAAAACACAAAGCCTAAGATGATTCAAAAGTTTAAAACCAAAGGCTAGCTTGATTTGATCAAACTCTTTTCAAATGAAAATGCATACAAAAATGATTCTTTTTGTGAAGAATGTATGCAAGACTCAAACCTAAATTCACAAGAAGATTTTCCAAAAGTAATGCACAAGGAAATAGGTTTTCAAAAGAGTTTGGGTTTCAAAACTAATGCATCCAAGTTTAAAACCAAAACATGCATAAAACAAAAGCTTTTCCAAATCTTAAAAGCTATGCATGTATAAAACTAGATTTCAAGGTTTTCTAAAACAATGCAAGTGTGAGTTAATCAAATGATGCTAAAGTGCAAATGCATCCATCAAATTGCAAATACAAAATTCCTAACAATGTCTCCCATATGTGGATCTCATCCATATACATATATCACATCTAATATACTAATGGGACCCGGTTCATCTCATAAACCATCATGTCATATGTATTGGTTATGTGCATTAAGTAATAAAATACCATTCATCTTATGAAAGGAAAGCATGATTTTATTGATAAATAAAGAAATTAATCAATTTATTACATCAACTAATGGATTGAGTCCATACAATCTAACAAGAACAAGTACCAACTCTTGCTTCAAAAGAAGCAAAGCAAGCGCACTCACAAGCGCCCTAGCAGCTGCCGAAGCGTCATCTCCCTCAACAACTCTTGAACCGGGTCGACCTCTTCTCCCCGGACCATCGTCTTAGGGTCATTGGGACCATTCCCACTCCCCGTAGAAGAAACTGTACCTGCCAAGAAGCAGAAAACCGCCCCTAAACATGTCATTACTCTGACACCAAGGGCGATAATCAAAAAGTCTGAAGCCCGTGGAAACCCCACGAAGCCCTAAACTGCAAGAAATCAAGCCTGCCCCCGAGACCTTCCCCAAAACAAAGGAGGTCCCAAACATCTGCAAAGCCAGCATACCTGGTCCCTCTCAAGGAGAACCGGTTCTACCCTCTCTCTCACATGAAAGAGGAGAAACCTACCCTCCACCAAACAAACAAATCAACTCAGCATGAGCCGGCTTGCTCCTACAAGCCCAAAATCAAGTCATGCATCACCAGGCCACTGGAAGAACCTGCTAAGGCCTACACTCCTGTGAGTCGACCCTTCATCTCAATAGGGGCCGAACTTGCAAAATTCAAAGCCTCACTACGACAGGCAAATGACCGCGTCCAGATCCTGTCCATTCCTAGCTTCAAAGAAGACAAGCTCGGCTACTGCGCATGGGGGACTACATCCTTCATCGCCAGCGCACAACCAGAGTTGACCAAAGCTCAAATTGCTTGTCGTATACGTTGCCGCACGACATATCGACAAAAAAAACTAGAGAAGCAAAGAACCCAGTATTCTACCCTTCAGGTCTCTAAAAAATGGGTCGAAAAATAAAGACCCGACCAAGTTGTTGCTGTCTATATGGTTGGAAAAACCAGAAGTTGGCAACCAAAATTCATGTCAGACGACCGGTGACTCGCAGCGTCTTCCGGACACGGAGACATAAGGAGGATTCTCCCGCTCCTTCAAGCCAAGGACTTCGGAGTAACCACTCCTTCGACTCTTCATCCAAAAGAATGAGCTCCAGCTCAGTCACCAAGACGATATCCTCATTCAACTCTTGAAGGATGAACGTCCTGGTTACAAATGCTGAGCGGCCTCCACCGCATGATGACGTAACAGCATGCATCCTGTAGTTGGAGCAAGGACAGTAGAGAATTGGGGCTCTAATGGAAAACCTCCTCCTCACTTTCCAGCGTCCACCGAACAATGAAACTCCTCCGAGTCACCAAGATGATGAGGAAAACAATGAATCACACGCCCTTACCAAAAAGGACGTTGACGATATCCTCGCTAAAGAAAAAGAAGAGGATACGCTGAAGGAACATGGGATCAAGCCACCATATCCCTTATGGATGGACTCGGTTCCATTCCCTGCAAAATTCAAACAACCTACGCTCCAAACATATACGGGGAAAGGTTCAGCCAGACAGCATATCATCCACTCTAAGATCCGGACAGGAGCTATTGCGGATCAAGACGTCCTCAAGATCCGTCTCTTTGCAAGTACCCTAAAAGGCACGGCCTTCGATTGGTACTCCACTCCGCTGGAGGACTACATCCAAAACTGGGTCATGCTGGAGACACACTTCCTTATTGGAAGTAGGTGGGCCTTCCAGACATGTTTCAAAAAATTTTGACCCACTTGATGCAGGGATCAATTGTCTAGAAAGGCAACAAACCCAATCCAGGATGCAATTCCTCAAACTCATAAACCATGTACAGCAATATATCCTATCTAAACTATAGAAAACAACACCTAAACATGCAACCACGAAATCTACAACATACAAGGATGTAGATTTATACCTTTGGAGCCTTGTAGTGCTCTAATGGAGAATTTGAGTTCTTTTTTTTATGATGAACACCTTCACTAACCAAATCAGAATCTCCAACACCTTTTGATCTTCCACGCTATGACCCGTATTAGATCTCTTTTTCTCAAAAAGATGGTGGAATCTTCAAGAGAAAACCCAACTAGAAACTCCAAGGAACTAGAGGAGAAAGAGATGAGAGAAACTTGTGCAACACTTGCACTATGAGGAGGGCTTTATGTGGAACACAATGGTGGACGTCCAAGAGGGGTTCATTCCTCTATTTGTAGTCCTCCATTCCACCTCTTTTTCTATTTGAAATAGAAGTTTAACTCCCATTACAAAATAGTAACCTTCTCCCTTGCTAGTTGCCATAGAAGTCTCACTTCCACAACAATTAATAGCTTTCTCCTTTCTAATTAACATAGAAGTCCTACTTCCATTAATAATTAGTAACTTACTATTACCACTATTAGAAGTCTCACTTCTAATAGAAATAGTAACCTTCCTATTAGAGTTCAAGTAGAATTAGTATCTTTCTAATAATTTGGGCTAGCATGGGGACCACTAGGGATTCCTTAGAAAGCTGGCTCCAACCGGGACACGCTACCCCACATCTCATGTGCAATCCGGGCCCACAGTTAATTGCAAATAACTCCACTATATAAATGCAATTGTACTCCAGTCTTAGGAATAAATTACAATGAAGACCCTAAACTTCCTCAGTACCACAAGTAGGCCCCTCTATCATTATCCATGGATCAATTGGAATAAATCTGTCTCATCCAATCTTAGATCCACGTCTTATTATCCTTGAGCCCCAATTAATTATAGTGATCATTTGGTACCGCTCCAATTAACTCTTAATTGGAATGGGTGCGCACTTACCAATGATAAATCCATTAATCAACATAAGGAGATAATGTAGATAGATTCCATCTTGATCATTGCATGTTCCCACAGTCCTACTACCACATACCCAAGACACCGAGGTGTTGACCTACAGTTGGCCTCACTCATTGGTGACTCAAAGCAAATGAATAGACAGAAACTTGAGTTCATCAATGTCTCAGGATTGAGAGCCTATTGCTAGGGAATTATGAAAGCAGTCCTTAAATCGAGACAATATTTCATAAGGTGATTCTCATGGTCCTTCAATACATCCAATGTACCAGCACTATGATCCAGAATCTTACATTCTGATGATCGAGAAAAATCACACATCTCATAGTGATTAAAGTGCTGCAACCTTGTCAGATGAGATGCCCAGTCTCATCACTGGTTGTGAAGATATTTTAAGTATAAGATTTGTGACACATATCTCCCATATGTGGATCTCATCCATATACATATATCACAGCTAATATACTAATGGGACCCGGTTCATCTCATGAACCATTATGTCATATGTATTGGTCATGTGCATTAAGTAATAAATTATCATTCATCTCATGAAAGGAAAGCATGATTATATTGATAAATACAGAAATTAATCAATTTATTACATCAACTGATGGATTGAGACCATACAATCTAACATTCCTGACCCACTTCAAAGGTGAAGATCACCCTATTACTATGTTACAGCTCTGCAGCCTAAAACAGGGAGAGAATGAGTCAACATACGACTTCATTCACAAGTGGAAGGCAATGGTGTACAAGTGCTCGGATGTACTGCCACAAGTGTCGCTGGTCGACATCTGCCATAACAGCATGAGAGCAAGGATCCGCTCTATGATTATCGGCAACAAATCAAAAAACCTGGGAGAACTCCTATAAGCAACAATGGAGGCTGAAACGGTGATCAAAGACCTTAATAGTAAGAAATCATCAAAGAAAGAGCCAACCTCCATTACGACCTCGAAACCAGAGAAAAAGGAGGTTCTTAATGTGCAAACCAAGTCAGCTCCTCAACAACCAAAGAAAGCTGAAAAAAATTGTAGGTAAAAAACCTGAACTCTCTGAAGCCTTCAAAGAACGAGTAGAAAAGAAATACCCGTTCGATGAAGATGTTGAAGAAATTTTTTAGGCTCTCGTAGCAAATGAAAAACTCACATTACCTGATCCCAAAAGACCAGGAGATGTTGGCAAAACCAATGATCCTCGGTATTGTCCATACCACTAGATGGTCTCACATCCTCTCAATCAATGCTTCATTGTGAGAGAGAAGATCAACGAGATGTGGAAAAACAGAGTCATCACCTTTGACAAAAACTATGGGTCCGCCTCCGTCAACATGGTGTCATATGGACAAACTTCCAAGTCACCAAAAGAGAAGATCACTACTTCCTTCAAGGTGATAAAAATGACTCAGACGTCCCGAGAGTTGGTTCCTTATCCAACATCGGACGGACAACCCATATGGGTGCATCCCGATCTCCTAGAAGATGAAAATTGGGAGATCGTCAAAACAAAGCCTACCACTTAACAACGAAGGCAAGCCAAGAGACAACTCTGCAAGCTCAAACAGCAGGAGAAGACTCAATCAAAGCAAGAAGTCCCTGAAAAGGAAGTGACCTCTTCCACTGCTTCACTGGGGGCAAGGGAAGAATCCAAGACTTCAAAGGCGGTAAGAAAATTCACCCTAGGTGATTTCATGCCACCTCATTATAGAAATGAAACTATGCAGGGGCCATCATACTCTTGCAACTCAGTAATTGGATTCTCCATGGATGGGTACGAGTCCAGTGATATTGCCAGTGATACCGATGAGTGGGAAGAATCCCTTGAAACAGGAGAATACCTCACCGATGAGGAATGGATTCCCGAATCTCATCTTATGCCAGTAATCTGGTATAAACCATTACAGCCACAAGGATCCTGGTCTAATGATGAAGAAGACCAAGACGCTGTTCAAGAAAGTGTTGTTGATCCAGCATAAGCAAGCGCTCCAATGGAACCCAACATTAATGAACCACGAGGAGCATATGACGAAGAAGATTTGGCCCCTATGCCTGATCTCGAAGAATATGCCAGAATCTTGCAACGTCTTGCCATAAAGCGGGAGCAAGATCGCATCAATAAACTTCGTCAAAATCAAAATCCAGAACCAGAAATCCCGGATTGATGAAAACTGTTGGGTTGATGATCCCCTCACATCTGAAGACGAGTCTGAATCTCAACAGTACGTTGCTTGCAATGCGATAGTTCGGGATGATCATGCCTCTGAAGCTTCATCTGTCGATGCCTCAGATTCTCAGACTACATCCGGTAGCATATCTTCTGGAGTTGCATCTCCTCAGGTGACTTCCACAGAGATATCATCTTCTCAGCCTTCGTCTCCTAAAACTGTGACGTCGGAACTCAAACCACTTCCGACTGATCATCTCGAAAAAGCTCATGCCAATGAAGTCTTCTTCACTGAAAATCCGGTCAACTGGTCCCAGATACCCGACCTCATAGACGATGTCTGGACCGATAAACTGCTCAACGAAGAAGAGAAGTTGCTAGATGTTGTTCAGGACTTGCTCTCGGAAAATGCTCCGTGCAACGTGATCACTAAAGACGACAATACTACTACAGAGACGTCTTCAGCAAATGACAAAGATTTGAAAGTCCGGGATCCTAACCCTAGAGGGGGGGTGGATAGGGTGAGCTACAATATGTGACCAATTATGACAAATTTTAACTCCTTTAAAATAAACTAGTCACAAGTGATGATAAACAAACAAAATGCGGAAGCTAATAAAAAGAATCACCACAACGCATGTAAGACCCCGACCCGAGTGAACCCGATTAGTGCTAATTAAGTTGCGCGTTAGTTCTAAGCTTGATTAGTGATTTTGGCTAAGTTGGGTCTGGAATAGCTTTTGATATAGTTTTGGGGAATTTTGATTGTCTCGTGTTAGTGGGACCCTTTGGGGTTTCCCTTTCTATGTCATTGCATATGTTGGAGGATGTATCGGAGATTTTTGCATTCATGGTTTTAATCCCGTTTTATTCGTATTAATAATCCCTACAACTTTCATGTTGATCCCGCCCCCATTTGAGATCCCGAAACCCAATTGCATAGCCTTGAGGGCAAAACAGTCATTGTGCACTAAATCTGTACCCAAACTTGATATTCCCGAAACCCGCGAACCATATATTTTTTGGAAACTAGAAATTTCGACGATCATTTCTTCCTTCTTCGTCGAATCCATCCGAGGTCCCGAAAGAGATGATTTCAGTCAAACAAGTTCCTTTAGTAGTGGGACCCAACTCATTTGTTAACAAAGGGAAGCCATTCTTCATTCATTTCATTCTTCATGTTCCAGCACAAGAGGAGAGCCTAGGGTTTCCTTGCAATTCTTCTTCTTCTTCTTCTTGCTTCTCCATCTCCAATCCGTACCAAACCTACATCAATCAGGAAATGGAGATCACCATCCTTTTCCTCATCTTGCAAGCTTTATCTTGATACCATTTGTGGAGAAATCTTCCAACCTTGAGATCTTCTTTGAGCTAGCTCTCTTCACTTGGAGGTCATCCAAGTGAGTAATCATTTTCATCTCCTAGATTAGTGTTCCTCTAGCCCTTGAGAAGCTACATTTGCATTATTGTAAGTTCTTTCATTTTCATTCTTTGTGTAACCCATTTTAGGGTTTATTTTGGGGTTTTTGCATTGTAGCTTGGACCATTGGCTTGAAAGAATTGTTAGAGCTTGTTTTGCTTGAGTAGAGACCTAAGGCAAGTGGATGATATGATCTTTTAAGAGTTTTCAATGTTCTTATGAGAAATGTGGTTGGTTTTTATTAAATTTCACTCATGCCTATTTATTGCTTTCCTTTGAAATAAATGCTCATGAAGAGCCTTGTTAATGCATTTATGGTCATAAAGAAGTATTGGTTCATAGCTTTTAATTCCTCTTGTTTTGTCTCAAATATATATCTTATGTGAAATGGTTTCCTTCTTCGTTTCCTTGTATTGAATGTGTTGTTGAAGGAGGAGAATGGGATTGATGTTGTTGGAGATTTGAGGTTGTTTGAATGGGGATTTATACTCCTCACTTAGTGTAGAAAAGTGGCTAAAAAGGGGTTGTAAAAGGAAGAGTTATCGTGGAGCTGAACTGGTCCGGATTCAGTTTCTGGACAGTTCGCTCGAGCGACCATGACACTTCGCTCGAGTGACCTGTCCAGAAAGGGGCTCGGAGCATTCCAGTAGCTTGGTCGCTCGAGCGCACCCTTGGTCGTTCGAGCGCACCCTTGGTCGTTCGAGCGGACATCCCAGAACCTGTTCCAGAGAGTTGTTCGTTCGAATGCATTTAAATATTCGCTCGACCCAATGTGTTCGCTTGAGCGACCTCAAAAATTGCTCGAGTGAATCTACCCAGACAACCATTCCAGAGAGCCACTCGCTCGAGCGAACTCTCCAGTCCGCTCGAACGATGGGCCCCGTTGGGCAGGGCTATGTTGGGACAATGATAAACTATTTTAACGGTTTGGGACTATTCATTTGGGAACCTTTCTATGTCAAGGAGATTTACTAAGTAATGTATGTGGCCATTTGAGAAAAAAACCATATCACGAAGTTGTCATTTGAAGTTTTTGAAAATTCGAAGTGTATAAGGAGCCCGGAATGTCCCCAAACTCAAAGAGTACCAAATTGTTATCAGATTGACATACGGGGTCCCTATTCACTTTAAATAAATATTGAACCCAATACTTTACCCCAAATTCCAATTGTTTATTGTATCTTATCGATCCCGAGTTTTATACTACGTGCCTTGTTTTCCCGAAAGTATTGAACTACACTTTATATAGCTACTTGTCTTGAAGTGCATTGCACCACATGACATGACAGTGTGCCCTTGAGCACCCCCGTCTTGCCCGTTTATTTATTGTACTTAATTGAATTGCATATGTCTCGATTGTATTTGACCTATGAGTCGGCACCACTAAGCTTGGATAACCCTGTTGGTCTGATCCACCGACTTGGAGATCCCCATCTTCTCCCGCCAGCTGCAGTTTGGATCCCGCTACCCGGTTATTACCATGGTCTTGTCCCGATGCCGCAGATTGCTACTGTGGTCCCCGATGCCCGGCTCGCTACCGTGGTCATGTATAGTATATGTATATGCATATGTATTTATAAGATCCATTGTTTCTCCTCACCTCGAGTGACTGAGATCAGTGCCTAGTTATTGCTCTATCACCTTAGTGATAGAGGACTTAGCTTCGTGTGGTTGCCATCTTGATTGTTTCCCGTTCCCTTGGTTACCTTTACATGTTTTATGTTGCATACTCGTATTTGAATAAATGTAAATTGTTTAGAGAAATTGTCATTTTAACAGGTTCAAATGTTTTGGGAGGTAAATTCATGTATTTTTCATAATGTCATTGTGTTTTATCCAATTGCCAAACCGTTGTGTTTGACCCACTCTTTGGTACTCAGGTCCCGTTGTTGGTTATCCTGAGGAGGAGCACGAGGAGGCGGTCGTAGAACCGCAATAGTTAGTTGAGTGGCGTGCTGATGACGTCATGTAGACGTTTGGTTGCTATGAGAGACTTGATATTTTGGGAAACTGTTTAACCATTCTTTGGATTGGTATTTTGCTCATATTGGCTTTGTTGGCCTCTATTTTTGGGGAAATGTAATTAAATGATATTTGTATAAACTTTAACTTACTTTGGGTAACATGCTAATGATCATTGCTCATTCTGATATGGTACTACACTTGTGTTATTTATCTTTATGATTTGAGATGAATTGAATATTTGATTTGCTACACACTTCCGTACTTAACAGAAATGTTCATATATGGTTGTGATATCCTCACCGCGAACACCTGTGGGAAATTAAATAAATGTATGTTGTTATTAGACCGATATGGATCATCTCATCCCAAACAGTCCCGATCCCGGATTAGTCCTTCGGGCCCGGTCCAGGGTCGCGACAACGCATGCACCATCACACAAGGATTTATAGTGGTTCGGCCTCAATGCCTACATCCACTACTGGCTTGTGATCCAACACCCCACCGGATTTCCACTATTTATGCTTGTCAATAGGCTAAGTAATAACCTTTACAACGATGTTTTTCTAGGCTAAACAACAACCTATCAATGTGCTTTTCTAGGCTAAGCAATAACCTCTACAAGATGCTTTTCCAAGGCTAAGCAATAACCTCTACAAGATGCTTTTCCAAGGCTAAGCAATAACCTCTACAATGTGCTTTTCTTAGGCTAAGCAATAACCTTTACAAGTAAAATATTTTCTCTCAAAATAGTGTCTACACAAACACTAAAAGAGATACACTTTAAGGCTCAATTACAGTGCTTCTAAAATAGGCGGATATGAAATTGAAAATCTAACTCAGACAAGCACTATATAAATGCAAAGGTGTATGCTCATGAAGTGGGTGTGTGTGTGTGTGTGCGTCTGATAACTTCAATCAAGTTAAAAAGAAAGCTCAATTAATATATGCTCAAAGCATTTAAAAGTTTAAGGCACATAAAGAGTTTTGATTGAAATGAAATGCAAATCACATGTATCAATACAAACTTGTTGATGGAGTGAAAGTCAAAGGCTCGCAAGTTGTATGAAATCAATTAGCTCTAAACATGTGATGCATGTGCAATGTTGTTTTCAAAACTAAACAAATTTAACTAAAGTTCAAATGAATGAAAACAACAAATAAAGATTCAACCAAGTAAATGAATCATGCTATAAAATAAATCAAAGATTTTGGCTAAGCATGATTAAAGAAGGTTTTAAAACAAACTTGGTTTGAAATCAAGGTGAAGAATCCAATCCAACTTAGATCAAAGATTAAAAGAAGAATGGATTCGACACATCATAGTTATCATGCTAAAATTAATTTACCAATAATGTAAACAAAGCATATAACATATGATTAGTAAAAGTAAAGCTTACTTAGAGATTTAACTTTATTTATCCAAGCTTTAGCTTCAGTAATGACCCCTTGGTCTCTCTTAGTTCATCCCCTTTGTCTTGTCTCCAAACACCTCAAGGATGGCTTAATTAAAAATCTCGAATTTCGGCAAAGGAATGGACTTCATTTTATAGTCAAAAAGTGCCCAACGGCTAGTCCCCGGTCGACCTGGAACAGGGCCCGATCGACCTGCCCTTCAACGGTCATAAAACTGACCGTTTGAAAAGAGCTCTAACGTCTCTTTACCCGGTCGACCACCGAGCCGAGTCCATGGCCTCGGTCGACCGAGCACACTGCAGGTCGACCCGGGCCCAGGGACCAAAATCCCCAAAAATGCATATTTTACAGTGATTTCTTGTGGACACTATTGGGCTACTGAATCAAGCTTGGAATCGTGATTTAAATCAAACTAAGGGGTTTAAAAACATGAAACATAAAAATCCTAAAATGATTTGAAAGATTTAAAACTTGGGCTAGCTTGATTTGATAAAACTTCTTTTCAAAATAAATTGTATCCAAGATTAAAATCAAAACATGTTAGGAATTTTCTAGATTGCAATTTGATGGATGCATTTTCATTCAAAGCATCATTTGAATTACACACTTGCATTGGTTTTAAATAAACTTGAAATCTTGATTTATTCATGCATTGTTTTTAAGATCTTGTTTTATGCATGATTTGTTTTTAAATCTTGGATGCATTTGTTTTAGAAAAGAGTTTTCAAGAAATCAAGCAAGCCTTTGTTTTAAAACTTTTGAAACTTTTTAGGCTTTTTATGTCATGTTTTAAAAACCTTTAAAATCTTTAAAACATGTTTTCCAAGCTTGATTTAGTGGCCAAAAGGTCCCCCAAAGAAATAACTTTGAAAAGTGCAAAAGTTGGAAATTTTGCAAAAAGGGGGGTTGTCCCGGCAGTGTCGTCGGTCGACCGAGAGGCAGGTCTCGGTCGACCGAGACAACTGCAGGCAATTTTTGCCTGGGAGCACCAACGGTCAGAAATATGACCGTTGTGTGTTCTCGGTCGACCGAGGCCTGTTTCTCGGTCGACCGAGAACTAGCCGTTGGCCACTTTTCCCTATAAATATGAGTTCTTTCCCTTGCCAAAAGTTGGGAATTTTTAACCCCTCCTTGAGAGGATTTGAGGCATATCAAAAGGGAAAAGAACCAAGGGATGAAGGGGAAGATTAGGAAAGCTAAAGCTTGGATTAATGAAGTTAAACTACCAAGTAGGCTCTTCCTTTCTTAATCATATGTTTGCATGCTCTTGTTTTATTTTTGGTAAATCATTTCTAGCATGTTAAACTATGTTTGTGTTGTGTCCTTAACATATTTTATGTTTTGAGTTGATTTATTGTTTTGGATATAACATCACATGATTCAATCCAAGTAGTACTTGAATTGGTAAATCAAAGTAGATCATGTTAATGAAAGAACTTTGGTAAATCATATGTAACATGATCCATATACTTGGTTGAATCTTTGGTTGTTGTTTTCCATCATAAGAACATCTCTCTCAAAACTAACTTATGTTTTGGATTCAACTTCTTTACAAATCATATGTTTTCATGTTTTGTTTTATCATTGGTAAATCTTTGTAACATGTTAATCTATGATTTGTTGTATCCTTAGCATATTCTATATTTTGAATAGATCTATTGTTTTGGATACATCACCATTGATTCATCAAAGTAGTACTTAACTTTGGAAAATCTAAGTAGATCATGTTAATAAAATATGTAACATGATTCATATACTTTGTTGAATCTTTGGATGTTGTTCTTCCATCATAAGAAAATCTTTTTCAAATGTATCTTATGTTTTGGATTCAACATGTTTACAAATCATATGTGTATTATTGTTTTAATGCTTCACAACTTGCCTTACTTTGATTGGTAAATTATTTTCAAGTTGTCTTTATAATTACATATGATTTGTCCCCTAATTTCAATCAAATCTATTTTTATGTTTTGAGCTTCATTGATGATTTGATTGACATCCCTATGCATCACATGTTTAGAGCTAATCCATTTCATACAACTTGTGTAACTTTGATATCATTAACAAGTTGTTACTTTTAACATGTGATTGCATTGCTTCCTCAATCATAAATGTTTTTGAGCTAAAACTTTCAAAAGCCTTAGGCTTACATTTATGAACTTTCATTTTCAAAATGATTGAGGATCACACACACACACTTCATTTGTTTTCATCTTTGCATTCATAGTGTGAGTGTGTATTAGATTTTCACTTCCATATCCGCCTATTTAAGAGGCAATGTAATGAGCTTAATTGAATCTCCATCAAGTGTATATTAGACACTAAATTAGTGAGATAACCAACCTTTGGTTGAAGAGGTTATTGCTTAGCCTATAAAAGCATAATGTATAGGTTGATGTTAAGCCTTGAAAAACATCATTGTAAGGTTATTGCTTAGCCTTGGAAAGCATATTGTAAAGGTTATTGCTTAGCCTATTGAAAAGCATAAATAGTGGAAATCCGGTGGGGTGTTGGATCTCAAGCCGGTAGTGGATGTAGGCATTGAGGCCGAACCACTATAAATACTTGTGTGATGGTGCTTGCTTTGTGGTGATTGTTTTTATTAGCTTCCGCATATTGTTTGATAATCATCACTTATGACTAGTTTGTTTTAAAGAAGTTAAAATTGTTAAAATTGGTCATAAAAGAAGCTCACCCTATTCACCCCCCCTCTAGGGTTCGGATCCCCATGGACTTACAAAACATGCATAAATCAATATTTCTACAAGTCTAAAAACCAATGCATGTGTAAATCAAGATTTCAAGATTTTCTAAATCAATGCATGTGTGAAAATTCAAATGATGCTAAAATGATAATGCATCCATCAAATTGCAATATACAAAAATCCTAACAATCTCCCCCTTTGCAATTTGATGGCAACTTACTCAATACTGAATTTACACACTAAGTCTTCAGCTCCCCCTGTCACGACCCCGGACCGGTCCGTAGGACTAATCTGGGATCGGGACGATAATGATAAATAAGGAATGATAACATGCACATTTGTATTCAATTTCCCACAGGTGTCCGCGGTGAGGATATCACAAACGTCAATGAACATTTCTTTTTGAGTGCGGAAGCGTGTAAAAAATCAAATAGTCCAACTATCATTAGTCATGAAGATCATAACAATAACATGAGTATGAAAGACTGTATCAAAATGAGCAATGATATATAGCAATGTTTCCCAAAAGTTGTTAAAGTTAGACAAGTTATCATTTAGTTACAATCCCCAAAAAGAGAGGCCAACAAAGGCCAATATGAACAAAATAATAACCCAAAAGAATGGTTAAAGTATAGCTCCCAAAATGTGCGTCTCTCGTAGCAACCCGATGTCTACATGACATCGTCAGCACGCCACTCAACTAGAGGTTGCGGCTCTCCTACCGCCTCCTCTGGCCCCTCCTCAAGGAAGCCGGCAACGGGACCTGAGTACCAAAGCAAAGGATCAGACACGACGGTCTGGCAAGAGAAAGCAAGGATACAACAACAATAATATAGAGGAAATCTCTTGAAAAGCATATAAATTTGTTTAAGCAAGAACTCTCATAAAGCAGGTAAATCATTTGCTATAAAACAAGTAAACAAGATAAAACATATGAGGTAACCAAGGAATCGGGAATAACAAGGTGGCAATCACATAAAGCTAAGTCCTCTGTCACTAATGTGACAACAGTATCACGGGACGTTGATCTTAGTCACACGAGGTGAGGAGAAACAACGTATACATATATACAATATAATAATACGGGAACGGGACCACGGTAGCGAACCGGGTATCGGGACGGGGCCACGGTGGTAAACCGGGCATCGGGATCCAAACTGCAGCTGGCGGGACGGGAGAGGGATATCCAAGTCAGTGGATCAGACTGACAAGGTATCCAAGCTTAGTGATGCCGACACATAGGATAAAACCAATCGAGACATATATGAGTAAATCAAGTACAATAAATAAACGGGGAAAACGGGGGTGCTCAAGGCACACTGTCATCTCATGTCGGGCAATACATATCTGGACAAGTCAATACTACTATCATGCTTTCGGGAAAACGATTCATGTCAAGTAATGCTTGGAAATAGAGAAATATGATGAACTATACCAATTCGGGAAGGATGATGATTTAAAGATCTATTTGAGTGGATAGGGGTCTCGTATGTCGATTATAGATATAACTTGGTACTCCTTGAGTTTGAAGACATTCCGGGCTCCTTATGCACTCTTACGATTTTCAAAACTTAAAACGAGCTTATGGTTATAACTAGATTTCATACTAGGAAAAATCAAGGTTATAGACGGTCCATCCTAGGCATGACGTTAATTCGGAAACATCGACCAACCTATTCAGTCATCGAAAGGAATGGAATTCGCGATAACCAAGGCAAAAGACTTATATTTGGATATAAAGAAGTTATCGCGTCATTCCATCCCGTTCAAGATTGAAACGGATTGAACTTCGATGCCACCAAACTAACCGTGAGAAGCGTCGGCTCAAGACATCTCACCCATAGTCCAATTAGTCCAAAAAGGGTAGCCAAGGTCCCACCTAGCACTAAGGAAAAAATAAAAATCTCAAAATCCACCGGACTCAAACTGAGTCCACCGATCGATCGGACCTTCGGTCCGATCGATCGGCCAAAATTTTCTGAACAGGGACCGATCGATCGGCCGAAATTTCTACACAGGGCCCGATCGATCGGTCCAAAAACCCTTACAGTTACTGACAGACCGATCGATCGGTCCTGGGCGCAGTGCAGGTCCGGGACTTGGATTTTTCTCCTTTTTGTTCCTTTCTTTCCAACACTTCAACAACCACATAGAACTATGATCAAGATGACTAAAACACAAGATTCCAAGACATTAAATGAGGCTATCAAGATGCATAAATATCATTTATTGTAACCATGAAAAATCAATAAATGCAATCAATGAAAGCATAAAAATCCATCAATGTTTCACCAAATCATTTGAAACTTAAAAACCTCCAAACATTCACTTGCCTCAAGTCCAAGCTAGCAATAAACAAGCCTCTACTCACTTCTCAAGATCACTTCCAAGCTACAATAAAAAATCCCCAAAAACAACCCTAAAATGGGTCAAACCATGAAATGACAATGAAACCTTTCAAAAATGCAAATGTAGCTTCCCTAAGGCTAGAAGATTAACAATCTAGAAGATGAGAGGGATCACTTACTTGGATGACCTCCAAATGAGAAGAACTAGTTCAAAGAAGGTCTCAAGATGGGGAGATTGCTCCAAGAATAGTATCAAGGTGAAGCTTGCAAGGAGAGGAAGAAGATGATGAGTTCCCTTTTGAGTTTAGTGCAAGATTGGTGAGGATTTGAGATGAAGAAGCAAGAAGAAGGTGAGAAACCAAGAAAACCCTAGACTCCAATGGTTGTGCTGGAAAATGAAAGATGAAGTGAATGGAATGGCTTCTCTTGTTAGCTAAAGAGTTGGGTTGGATTGGGTCCCACAACTAATGAAACTAAATGGGCTGATATCATCTCTCTCGGGTCCTCGGATGAATTCGACGAAGAAGGAAGAATTGTTCGTTGAAATATCTAGTTTCCAAAAAGTGTATGTTTCGCGGGTTTCGAGAATCTTAAGTTTTTGGGTACAGATTTTGTGTGCAATGACTGTTTTGCCCTCCGGGCTATGAAATCGGGTTTCGGGGCCTCGAATGGACACGGGATCAACATGAAAGTTGTAAGAATCCACAAGATGAATGCAACGGGCCAAAAACACAATTCACAACCAATCGGGAAAATCTCGCAAGAAAACGCAAAGCCGAAAAGGGAAACCCCCAAAGGGCCCCACAAGCTACCAATCACTTTAAAAAGCCCAAAACTAGAAACAAGGTTATTCCAAACCCAACTTAACCACAAACACTAATCAAGCTTAGCACTAACACGTAACTTAATTAGTACTAATCGGGATCACTCGGGTCGGGGTCTTACACCCCCTAAGCTGGACAGGTCTTGAAATCTCTTGGATGCTCCTTCTCTTAGCTTGGGCTCTTGGTCTTTTCTTCAATCTTCTTGATGCTTGGAGCTTGATCATTCTTCAAGCTTTCTTTTCAACCCTCTTTGGCCAAGCATCTTCTTTAACTCCCATGATTTCTCTTCTTTCAGCTCTCCCCCTTTGACCATGAACTTATGGACATACTCTCCCCCTTTAGACAACTTGATTGCTCTCTCCCCCTTTGACATTAAATTGCAAAGGTACCTACACACATGAAATAAGGAAAATACCTTTTAGTAGCACCTGTTAACAAAAGAAATTGAAAATGAAATACATAACAGGGTATCATGTATGGTTAGTAGTCTCTAAGGGTTCAAAGCCAATACAAAGGTCAATTTGATCAAAACTAATACTTCCTATGAAGGTTTACACTCCCCCTCAATCCATTCTCTCCTTTTGTCAAACTTTTGTCAAATATTTAACTATTTGGAGCAAGAAGAAGATGGTTTTATCAATTGAGGGTAAACTTCACGGAAAGAATTAGATACATAACTATAGAGCTCAATATGATCAAATTACGAATATAAAGAGTAGGGTCAAGGAGAAAAGCGATCATGGATACCAATTGGAAAAACAAAGAATACCAATTGAGATTCAAGGAAGAGACTATTAAATCAATCACTCTAAAATGGAGTTAAAAAGAATATAACTACTAGGAAAAATCCAAATTAAAGCTATCCATGATGATATGGGGTTTACTCAACATAGCATCAATCAATTTAACTATGAGAATCATATGCTATGAAAGTTTTGAAATCATTTCATTCAATCATTAAGTATGACTATCATGTGCAAGATGAGTGAAATGACATTCAAGCATGAAGCCAACCTCAACTTATAACCAACCAAGATTATGAATACATAAACATGGTGGTCATGAGATTTACCTATAAGAGCAATTGAGGTGGCAAACATGAAAATTATGATGCTAATGGAATGTGACATGGAACAAAAATATATTACTATCAAGTTCAATCCAATGTACATGGTCTATCACATTCTCAAGAAATGACATTAATTGGATATGAAATCAATCGAAAATTATACTAATTGAAACCGATTGAATTATGACAACATGATTAATAGCAAGGATGTGACAAACATAAAATTCCATCAAGCATCATAAATGGTTATTCATCACTTTTAATGATATAGCTAATGAGCATTGTGATGAACAAGAGAAATTGCATTTTGAAAAAATATGACTTGGTAGAGCATGCAATTTTCAAAGTGTCAAATCATATGAATTCAACATCTAAGATATCCATCAAACAATAGATATAACTATGAAAATACAAGGAATGGATTTTAAAGAGGTTCATATGATCAAGATCACTACTATGAAGTGGAAACATGTATAAGGAAGACATCACTTAGAGAATACACATGAATCAACATCATAATCATCCATTTTAAAAAAATGACTAGAAAGCATAAAGGATGGATTTGAGTTCTAGTATGGTACCTACAAATATAACTAAGATCACAATCATACACGGAACCAATTGACATTTGCATATAAAAAGAATGTAACCAAATGAGCAAAGATGCAAATAGCTTATAACAACATTCGTTTCCATTTCTAAGATGATATAATCAAATGCATAAGGAAATGAGAACATGGAACATGCTTCGATGATTATAACTAATGATGTTTTAGAGCATTTCCTTTCATACAATCTTCAAATGATTTCAATAAACAAAATCCAACAATAAGCATGAAAATAACGATTTTGAAGATCAATTTTCAACTTTGTATTTTAAAAGATATAACTTATTTGAAACACATACAAGTTGATTTTTCAAAACAATGATTTTCCATATTAAAGTATAACTTAGAAATCTATGAAAAATCCAAATTGATTCAAATCATTAGTTCAAATAATCTAACTATGACATCTACACAAATGATTTTGCAACAACAATCGATCATGAATACTCTAGCTATAAAAGCTTTTGAAATCACAATCAATTGATCATATATAGAAATGCAATGCAAGAGATATAACTAAATGTGAGCAAAAAGCAAATCTAACATGATGAAATTATAATCAAATGATTTTGAAAACCATGATATGTAACTAGAATGGTGCATGGAGACAAAATCAATTGATTACAAATAAACAATGCATTTTAAGAAATGTAACTATGAAAGAATAAAATGCAAGTGTAAATATGACCAACAAAATGATTTAACTATAAAGGATAGGTTGGTCTAGGAGGTTCAAGGCCTTAAGGTTTGTCTAAGTATCTAACTTTAGGGATCCACCTAAGGTCTTGAGAGGGTTGATCTTTGAGATCTGGTTTAGAAATCCCACCAACTTTAGGAGATTTGACTTGATAATTTTTTAATTTGGACATATCACCATGATATTCAGATTTGATTAAATTTAGCTTAGATTGGTGATTAGTCTTTTGAGGTTGGTGAGTTTGTTTCTTAGGGGATTGATTCATTTTTCTTTTCTTCTTATTTTCCTCCCTTTATTTGACTTTTGAATTTTAAATTTAACTTTGTTACTTTCTTCAAAAGTTCTTTCATGTGTTGATTTAAGGGAGATAGGTTGAGAAGCTTTTTGTTAATAGATTCTTTTATACTTGGTTTAACTTGTTTAACCTTTTTAGAATCTATATTAGGAGACTCCATTTTAATTTATTTAACTTGTTTAATCTTTTTGGGGTCTTCCTTGATTTTTAGTGTCTTACCCTTCAAAGATTTTGATTCTACCTTTTTGGGTTCATAGATGGGTTTAGTCACATGGCTTCTTCTTAGTTTGCACTCAAACCTAAAATGCCCTTTAATTCCACAATAATTACATTTAGTCATGGGCAAGGAAGAATGAGTACTAGAGAATGAGGACTCACCTTTCACAAAAGTGTTGGTGAAGCTAAAGTCATGTGAAATATTCCTATCAAATCTAAGACCCGTTCTATCTCTTTGAGATTTACCCAATTTAAATAACTTTTCAAATCTCTCTTCACCTTGGGTAAATTTGCACTCATACTTTTTTTTGTAGCTTTCAAGTTGAGTGACTTGGTTTATAAGGATTGAATTTTCATTTTTAACTTTTAATAGTTTATTTTCAATTTCCTTATAGTTGTTTAGTTCTTCATGAGCAAGTTTTAAATCAAATTTAAGTCCATTAATAACATTAGATCCAAGTTCTAGAGTTTTTATCTTATTTTGAGCATTAGATAAATTTTCCTTAGAAGAGGTTAACTTGGATTCTAGGTTGTTAATGTTTTTGTCTTGCCTTTGTAATTGATCTCTTAAATTTAAATTTTCTTTATTAAGCTCATCACAACTTATCTTATTTTCATTTAGTTCATCTTTGATATTAGATAGGTTATCTAAGGAGATCATAAACTTAGAGTCTAAACAATGTATGACTTCTTCTTTCTCTCTAAGTTCATCTTTTGAAGAAACTAATTCATTGTTTAATTAGATTTTATGATTCTTCTTTTAATTTATTAATTTTCTTAACAAGCTCTAAGGAAAATGCATATAAATCATCATAAGCTTGTTAAAGATTATCTTCTTTTTAATTAAATTGAGATTCATTAATTTGAAGGTTTGAATCTCCAATAGAAGGAAGAAGGAGGGGTCCAGAAGAATCTACACAAGAATCTATACAATCTAGCATAGTGGAATCCATTCTAATGATTTTCATGAAAGCACAACACTAGGGTTTTCACTCTAGGTTTTTACACCTAATCAAGAGTTCCAAAACACTTGATCCTAAAATAGAGGACGAGGCTCTGATACCAATTGAAAGTCCGGGATCCTAACCCTAGAGGGGGGGGGGGGGGGGGGGGGCTGCATAGGGTGAGCAACAATATGTGACCAATTATGACAAGTTTTAACTCCTTTAAAATAAACAAACAAAATGCGGAAGCTAACAAAACGAATCACCACAACGCATGCACCATCACACAAGGATTTATAGTGGTTCGACCTCAATGCCTACATCCACTACCGGCTTGTGATCCAACACCCCACCGGATTTCCACTATTTATGCTTTTCAATAGGCTAAGCAATAACCTTTACAACGATGTTTTTCTAGGCTAAACAACAACCTATCAATGTGCTTTTCTAGGCTAAGCAATAACCTTTAAAAGATGTTTTTTCAAGGCTCAGCAATAACCTCTACAATGTGCTTTTCTTAGGCTAAGCAATAACCTTTACAAGTAAAATATTTTCTCTCAAAATAGTGTCTACACAAACACTAAAAGAGATACACTTTAAGGCTCAATTACAATGCCTCTAAAATAGGCGGATATGAAATTGAAAATCTAACTCACACAAACACTATATGAATGCAAAAGTGTATGCTCTTGATGTGTGTGTGTGATAACTTCAATCAAGTTAAAAACAAAGCTCAATTAATATATGCTCAAAGCATTTAAAAGTTTAAGGCACGTAAAGAGTTTTGATTGGAGTGAAATGCAAATCACATGTATGAATTCAAACTTGTTGATGGAGTGAAAATCAAAGGCTCACAAGTTGTATGAAATCAATTAACTCTAAACATGTGATGCATGTGCAATGTTGTTTTCAAAACTAAATAAATTTAACTAAAGTTCAAATGAATGAAAACAACAAATAAAGATTCAACCAAGTAAATGAATCATGCTATAAAATAAATCAACGATTTTGGCTAAGCATGATTAAAGAAGATTTTAAAACAAACTTGGCTTGAAATCAAGGTGAAGAATCAAATCCAACTTAGATCAAAGATTAAAAGAAGAATGGATTCAACACATCATAGTTATCATGCTAAAATTAATTTACCAATAATTTAAACAAAGCATATAACATATGATTAGTAAAGTAAAGCTTACTTAGAGATTTAACTTCATTGATCCAAGCTTTAGCTTCACTAATGACCCCTTAGTCTCTCTTAATTCATCCCTTTTGTCTTGTCTCCAAACACCTCAAGAATGGCTTAAAAATCTCTAACTTTGACAAAGGAATGAACTTCATTTTATAGCCAAAAAGTGCCCAACGGCTAGTCCCCGGTCAACCTAGAACAGGGCCCGATCGACTTGGCCTTCAACGGTCTTAAAACTGACCGTTTGAAAAGCGCTCCAACGGCTCTTTACCTGGTCGACCTGTAGTGGGTCCGGTCGACCGAGCACACTGCGGGTCCACCCGGGCCCAGGGACCAAAATCCACAAAAATGCATATTTTAAAGTGATTTCTTGTGGAAACTTTTGGGCCACTCAATCAAGCTTGGAATCATGATTTAAATCAAACTAAAGGGTTTAAAAACATGAAACATAAAAAGCGTAAAATGATTTGAAAGATTTAAAACATAGGCTAGCTTGATTTGATAAAACTTCTTTTCAAAATAAATTGTATCCAAGATTAAAATCAAAACATGCATAAATCAATATTTCTACAAGTCTAAAAACCAATGCATGTGTAAATCAAGATTTCAAGATTTTCTAAATCAATGCATGTGTGAAAATTCAAATGATACTAAAATGATAATGCATCCATCAAATTGCATTATACAAAAACCCTAACAAGATCAACCCCTTGGTCTCAAGGGCAATCTTCCGAACGAAGAACCTTCTCCAGAAGCTCTTGAAGTTAGTAGAGGTACCTGCTCTGGCCGGGATTACGACAAGAACTACAACCAACCTTCTTCTTCTTATGTAAATCCTTTGGGAAAACAAATTGTAAACGCCCCAAGTGGCAACAATAATGAAAATGTTGGCCCGAAGGAGGCTTTCAAGTACGACTTGATTGAGCACTTCAAACACATACCTGCACGACTGCACATCCTTAACTTATTACGAATGTCTCCACAAACTCATGATAGTCTCATTTCAGAACTACAAAAGCTGAATGCAGATGTCGGCAAACATGCCCTACAAGTCTTACAAATTGAAATGGACTACAGGGTCAAAAAATCAGATATTTCCTCAAAGGGAAAAAAGAAGAAAACTAAGGGATCAAGCATTGAATGCATCTCGGTTCAAAAAGCAGCAAGTGCAACAATTGCCTTCGATAAGGATGACCTCTTGTTAGGCGAGACAAAGCACAACTGACCCTTGTACTTCACAGGGTATGTCAAAGAAATGCCAATACACAGAGTCCAGATCGACCCAAGTTCTGCACTCAATCTCATCTCTACTTCGGCACTTGAAGAGCTGGGCATCCCACCTGGGAAGCTGATATTGGAAATAGGTGGGCCTCGTGGATAGGTTTTCAAAACTTTTTTACCCACTTGACTCAGGGATCAAGTATCCAGAAGGCCATAAACCATATCCAGGATGCAATCCCTCTATCTCATTAATCAAGTACAATAATAAAACCTATCTAAAAGATAGAAATCAGCAACTACATGCATCCAAAACAATCCACAATAAATAGATAAGTAGATTACACCTTTGGAGCACAGTAGTGCTCTAATGGAGGAGAAGACAATCAACTTGATCAAGAACTCTTCTTAAAGCAATTAGAGATCTCCAAGACCTTGTTTTCTTCCACGCTATGACCCTTTATCAGATCTCTTTTCTTAAGAAGATGGGTGGGATCTTAAGAGAAAACCCTACTAGAAACTCTAAGGAAACTAGAAGAGTACTAGAAGAGATAGGAAGAGAAGAGATTTGCAACTCTTGCACTTGAGGAGTCTTGTGCGTGAATACTAGAGTGGGACGTCTAAGGGGTTTCTTCCTTTATTTATAGCCCTCAAATCTCCTCTTAAGACTCTCTTACTAATTGCATTAGAAGTCACACTTCCACACAAATTAGTAGCTTACTATTACCACTATTAGAAGTCCACTTCAAATAGAAATAGTAACTTTCTAATTCCTCCCTTTTAGAGTTCAAGTAAGATTAGTAACTTTCTAATATATTGGGTTAGCGTGGGGACCATTAGGGATTCCTTAGAAAGCTGGCTCCAACTGGGACATGCGACCCCACATCTCATGTGCAATCCGGGCCCACAGTTAATTGTAAATAACACCACTATATAAATGCAATTGCACTCCAGTCTTAGGAATAAATTACAATGAAGACCCTAAACTTCCCAATTGTCATAAGTAGGCCCCTCTATCAATATCCATAAATCAATTGGAATAAATTTGTCTCATCCAATCCTAGATCCACAACTTATTATCCTTAAGCCCCAATTAATCACAGGGATCATCAGTACCATCCAATTAACTCCTAATCGAGATGGGTGCGCACTTACTAATGATAGATCCATTAATTGGCACAAGGGGATAATATAAATAGATTCCATCTTGATCATTGTATGTTCCCACAGTCCTACTACCACATACCCAAGACACCGAGGTGTTGACCTACAGTTGGCCTCACTTATTGGTGACTCAAAGCAAATGAATAGACAGAAATTTGAGTTCATCAATGTCTCAGGATTGAGAGCCTATTGCTAGAGAATTATGAGAGCAGTCCTTAAATCGAGACAGATTTTCATAAGGTGTTTCTCATGGTCCTTCAATAAATCCAATGTACCAACACTATGATCCAGAATCTTACATTCTGATGATCGAGACAAATCACACTATCTCATAGTGATCAAAGTGCTGCAACCTTATCAGATGAGATGCCCAGTCTCATCACTGGTTGTGAAGATATTTTTAAGTATAAGATTTGTGACACATGTCTCCCGTATGTGGATCTCATCCATATACATATATCACATCTAATATACTAATGAGACCCGGTTCATCTCAAGAACCATCATGTCATATGTATTGGTCATGTGCATTAGGTAATAAAACACCATTCATCTCATGAGAGGAAAGCATGATTTTATTGATAAATAAAGAAATTAATCAATTTATTACATCAACTGATGGATTGAGGCCACACAATCTAACAGCTGAGTCACACGTCTGTATCCATCTTTGGATACAATGGGAGCACTCAAAGGCCTATTGGTAAAATTAGGTTCAAATTGCAAATCGGTGATCTTATCTCTGAAGTCACTGTGTACGCAATAAGATCTCCTTCATGCTACAATATCCTTCTTGGACACCCCTGGATACATGAGAATGGTGTGGTCCCTTCAACTCTACATCAATGCATCAAGTTCGTTGGCAACGACGGCTTAATACATTGAGTGTTTACAGATAAAAAGCCCTTCAAAGGCAAAGACTGTTAGAGTTTTTGTTTTGTTGCAATTTGATAGGATGCATTCAATTTCATAAAGCTTGTCCTCTCATTCATTCATGGTCTTATTCATAGGATCATCATGCATATTTCTCATTCTTGATCTTTGTATTTATCATTTGATATGCATGGTTTTCATTTCTGTTTATCTCTTAAGATCATGGAGTTTTTGGTTTCAAATTTCTTCCAAGCTTTCCATAGTTTCTATCTTTAAAATCATTATTTTGATTTGGAGTTTTCATGGCTTTAAAAAATTCATTTTTCATCTTCTTTCAGTCATGATTTAATGCTTGGTTAATGTGTCTCAAAGTCCCCTGGAAGATGCCCTCAAAAGTTGCATGTTTTTCACTCCTTTTCAAAAAACTGGGCATCTCCCAGTGTTGCCGGTCGACCGGGACAAGCTTGCCGGTCGACCGGGATCACTGCAACTTTTAAATGCAGTTTTGAGCAGAATTTTCCAACGGTCAGAAATTTGACCGTTGTGCTTTCCCGGTCGACCGAGACCTGTTTCTTGGTCGACCGAGGACTAGCCGTTGGCAACTTTATCTTTATAAAAAGTGGCTTTTTGGTTGAAGAAAGTTGCTGACATTAGAGGGACTTTTGAGGCCAAGGATTAGCAACTTCTCAAGAGCATTTTCAAAGGGATTATGAAGCCATTCCATTAAACCAACCTTTGATCTTCAAATGGGTGTGCTTTTTTTAATCCTAGTCTTTTTGAAATCATGTTTTGTTTCAAATCTTTGATCTCTTTCTAAACATAATTAACAAGTTGCTTTTCTTTTAGAATGTTGTCTTTCATAACATGCTTAACACTTTAGTAATCTCATATGCTATGAATACAACATATGGTCTATGTTACACATGATTTTACTTTCCTGTTTCAAAAATCAACTTGTTAGACTTTAGAACATCTTTCTTGAAAACAAGTTATTTCTCATTGTTAATCACATGTGTTAGACATACAACTCTTTCTCCAATATATGATAAACATCTTTGCATCATTTAAGTTTTTATCTTTTCAAAGAGAAAGAGTTATTTCTAGAAAATGCATTTTACATAAACTTTGTCATTCACATGCATGTTTCTAGAACTTAAGTTTTCACTTTCTAATTAGCCTAATTAGAGGCACTCAATTGCACCTCATTGTTCTCTTTATCCATGCATTCTTAGGCATATTTCTTAAGAGAAAAATTCCTTGTTGTAAAGGTTCATGCTTAGCCTTGAAAAGCATATGTTGTAAAGGTTTATGCTAAGCCTTGAAAAGCATAGTGTTGATTGTAAGGTTTGAGGTGATCCTAAACCTTAATTGAAGTTAGTGAATACCGATAAGTGTATCGGGAGTGGATGTATGCAATTTGGCCGAACCACTATAAATGTGTTTGTCATGGTGGTTGCTCTTTTGCTCTCTTTTTCATGAATGATTCTCTTTTGGTTGTTTGGAGATTGTTGTTGGTAATTACTTGTGTATGCATATCTTAGAAATCCTTTTCTATCACAAGATAATTAATCTTCATCACATCTTAATTGACTTAAAAGTTGAAAGAATTAAAATTGGTCTAGGTTGTTAGAGCTCATCTATTCACCCCCCCCCCCCCTCTAGGATTCGGTCTTGGACTTTCAATTGGTATCAGAGCAAGGTTGTTCTTGTTTTGGTTTAACCACCTAGAGTTAGAATCCTAGTGAGTGTTTTTCTTTTGTTGCCACCATGCAATCTCAATTGGGTGAAGGAAATGCCACCAATACACCTCCTCTGTTTAATGGAACACACTATCGCTATTGGAAAATTAGAATGCAAGTGTTCTTAGAATCCCAAAACTTAGATGTGTGGAACATCATTGAAGATGGCTATCATCCTCCCACTACCATAGAAAAAGACTCTGAAGGGAATGTTATATCCATAAAAACCAAACCCAAAAATACTTGGACTCAAGGAGAAAAGGATAGAGCTAACTTAAATGCTAAGGCTAAAAATTCTCTATATTGTGCTCTATCTCAAAAAGAGTTTAATAGAGTAGTTAATTGCAACACTGCTAAGGAAATTTGGGATACCCTAGAGATCACCCATGAAGGCATGGATCAAGTCAAGATAGCCAAAATTCAAATGTTAACCTCTAAATTAGAAGACATTAAGATGCTTGAAGAAGAAACATTTGATGAATTCTACTCTAAATTCATGGAAATTGTCAATTCTCTTATAGGTCTAGGAGAAAAAATGGATGAATCTAAAGCTGTTAGAAAAATTTTAAGATCTCTCCCAAAAAGATTCAAACCTAAAATTATTGCCATAACAGAAAGCAAGGATGTTGATAAAATCAAAATTGAAGAACTAAGAGGAAATCTCCTTACATATGAATTAGATTTTGAAGTTCAAGACAAAAAGAAAGGAGTAGCTTTTTCCTCTCATTCTAAAGAAAATGAAAGTGATGTTGATAGTGATGAGGACAATGCTTTATTTGTTAAAAAAATTAAAAGTTTCTTTAAGAACAACAAGAGCAATAGAAAGTTTGATGAAAGCAAAAGTCTTAGATTCCAAAGAAATCCCAAAGGATCTTTTATTAAAAAGGATGTGCAATGTTACAATTGCAAGGGGTTTGGACACATTGCTCAAAATTGCTCCACCCCTAAAGAATTTGAAAAAGGAGATAAGAAAGGAAAAAAGGCTTTAAACATAACTTCGGATGAGGAAGATGAAGAGTGTGACAAAAATGAATCCTCTAATGATGAAGATGAAAATTACCCTAATTGGCTTCTACTCTCTTCTATTGAAGATCCTAATGAGCATAATGCATTAATAGATGACACATTAGGGCAAGAAGAAACTAATGAAGAAGATGAGGATAATGGAATCCAACAAGCTTATAATGAACTATATGAAAATTGGGAAATCTTACTTAAGAAAAATAAAATTTTAAAAGAAGATTCCAAAAAGCTTGTAAATGAAGTGAGTATCATAAAAGATGAATTGAAATTAACAATCAATGAGAAAAACAACTTGGAGCATCAAGTCACCACTCTTAATGAAGATTTAACTCATTCTCAAAAACAAATTCATAATTTACAATCCAAACTTGAATCTAGTCAACTTGAAACAAGCTCTCTCCAAATAAAACTTAATAAAGGAAAATTCATTGTTTACAAATTCACCTTGGGAAATGACAAATTTTATCAAATGTTGGGCATGCATAAAATTTATGGTGACAAGAGTGGAATAGGTTTTGAAGGTTCCCCTAGTAACATGAAGAATAGTTCTCAAACCTCTACTAAGAGTCCCCACAAACCTATAGTTGAGAAACTATACACCTAGATGGACTTGTCACTTTTGCAATAGTAGTGGACATTTGGTCCCTAATTGCCCATACAAAATTAGGTTGTCTCTCAAAAATCCCTCTAGATTACCCTTCGAATTTGTCCCCAAAACCATTCCCTATAAATCTCCTTTATCTACTTGGATGGTAAAAGGAACAAACTTTGAGAGTCTCCTAGTTCAAACCGCTTTAAAAGCAAAGGAAAACCCTACTTGGTTCTTAGATAGTGGTTGTTCTAAACATATGACAGGAGACTGATCTAGATTCAGCTCTATAGTGGAGTATGATGGAGGGAATGTTTCGTTTGGAGATAATAGTAAAGCTCAAATCATTGGCAGGGGAAGTGTGAAAGGAGATCAAATACCAACTTTAAATGATGTATTTCTTGTGGAAGGATTGAAACATAATCTTCTTAGCATTAGCCAACTATGTGACAAAGGAAACAAGGTAGTCTTTGACAGTCAATCATGCAAAGTGGTAAATGATAAAACCCATCAAGTTATTCTTACTGAATCAAGGACAAAAGGAAACATTTACATTATAGAAGAATGTGATGACAATGAATCTAGGTGCTTGATAACTAAAGATCAAGAGAATTACTTATGGCACCAAAGGATGGGTCACATAAATTTCAAATTGATGAAAACCTTGTCAAAGAATGAAATTGTGAAAGGGATTCCCAAGTTAAGTGATGAAAAAGCTGAACTCTGCAAGGCTTGCCAACTGGGAAAACAAATCAAAAAGAGCTTTAAAGCTTTAAAGGATATATCATCTTCTCGTCCTCTTGAGCTAATCCACATGGACTTAATTGGACCTGCACCAGTGCAAAGTATTGGAGGAAAGAAATTTATCCTGGTCATGGTCGATGATTATTCTCGTTTTGGATGGGTTGCCTTTCTTCATGCCAAATCGGATGCGGTGGACAATATCATAAGAATTTGCAATAAGATTCAAGTAGAAAGGGACTGCAAAATTCAGAAGATCAGAAGTGATCATGGGGGAGAATTTGAAAATGAAATGTTTGCTAGATTTTGTGAGAGTCATGGAATTAATCATCAATACTCAGCTCCTAAAACTCCTCAGCAAAATGGAGTAGCTGAAAGGAGAAATAGAGTTATTCAAGAAATGGCTAGGACCATGCTTAATGAAAAGAATCTCTCTCGAAATCTTTGGGCTGAAGCTGTGAATACTGCCTGTTATCTCATCAACAGAGTCTATCTCACTAAGAATACCAACAAAACCCCTTACGAACTTTATTTTGAAAGAAAACCAAATTTGGGGTATTTGAAAGTGTTTGGAAGCAAATGTTACATTCTAAGAGATAGGGAGCAGTTAGAAAAATTTGAGCCTAAATCTGATGAAGGAATTTTTCTAGGCTATTCTGAAAGGAGCAAAGCTTATAGAGTTTTTAATCATAGAACCATGACCATAATGGAGTCAGCTCATGTTGTCATTGATGACGCGAATCAAGTTGGAAGAATCCTTCAAGATGATGATGAAATTGAAATGGGTATTGACCAATCTAATCCAAAAGATAGTGATGTGAGCATTCCTTGCAAAGCCATTGTCCCAACAAAATTAATGAAAAATCACACCTTGGATAATGTTATTGGAAATATCAGCAGTGGGGTTATGACCCGGATACAAGTTCAAAATCTATGTGCTCATTACTCCTTTGTCTTTCAAATCGAGCCTAAGAACTTTACTGAAGCTGAATCAAAATCTGAATGGATGGAAGCTATGCAGGAAGAATTGAATAAATTTAAGAAAAATGATGTTTGGGATCTTGTCCCATTGCCTGCAGAGAAAAATCCCATAGGCACTAAATGGATTTTCAAGAACAAGTCAGATGAATCTAGAAATGTTGTAAGAAACAAAGCTAGACTTGTAGCAAAAGGATATGCTCAAATAGAAGGAATTGATTTTGAAGAAACTTTTGCTCCTATAGCCCGTTTGGAGTCCATAAGAATTCTATTGAGTTATGCTAGTAGCATGAGGATCAAACTTTTTCAGATGGATGTCAAAAGTGCCTTCTTAAATGGAGAAATTGAAGAAGATGTTTATGTTACTCAACCTAAAGGCTTTGAAGACCCTCATCATCCTAAGTATGTTTATAAGCTCAAGAAAGCTCTCTATGGATTAAAACAAGCACCTCGGGCATGGTTGTTGACACCAAAAATGTCACTTTGCCTCTTCACATCAAAAGCTATATGGAGCCGCATCCTACCAAAAATAGGCAGGCGCCACTTCAAACATCAGATCTTGTCAGAATCAAACAAAAACTGCAAGGTCATTCAAAACAGCCGAAAGAGAGGTATACATGAAGTTTCAGGCCATTCCGACATCATTTGGCCTAGCTTCACTTCTCCAACAGCTAAGCAGCAGCTACCAGCGGCGACAGTGTCGAAGACCCCAAATCTTCGATCAGAGCCTACGAATGGTCTCAAAATACCTCTGAAAGGCTACATGTCAAGTTTCAAGTCAAACCGACACCGTTTGACCCGCCATCAACTCTCAGCAGCAAAATCAAGCCCTTAGGTAGCGAGCACTACCGAGGTCATCACTCATCAAACAGAGCACATGGGCAGCTCCTACATACCTCCAAAGGGCTACACAACAAATTTCAGGTCATTCCGATGACGTTTGACCCAGTTTCGATGCTCGGAAACAAAATCAAGCCTACCGGTGGCGGAGCACCCCGGGACCATGGCACCCAATTCGGAGCTTGTGGATCATCTCAAAATGACTCCAGTAGGCTCCCCATCGAATTTCAGGTCAATCGGACATCGTTTGACCAGAAGTCAAAGCTTGGCATTTCCCTCGCGGTGAAATAAAGGCAAGCGTTTGCATAACTCCAAATGGCTTCAAAACTCAAATGAAAGCCTATGGTTGGTCTTATCTACTGATGGGGGAGTCACACGTCGAATTTCAGGTCAATCGGACATCGTTTGACCAGAAGTCAAAGCTCGGCATTTCCCTCGCGGTGAAATAAAGGCAAGCGTTTGCATGACTCCAAATGGCTTCAAAACTCAAATAAAAGCCTATGGTTGGTCCTATATACTGATGAGGAAGCTACCCATCAAATTTCAGGTCAATCGGACATCGTTTGACCAGAAGTCAAAGCTCGGCATTTCCCTCGCGGTGAAATAAAGGCAAGCGTTTGCATGACTCCAAATGGCTTCAAAACTAAAACAAAATCCTATGGTTGGTCCTATCTACTGATGAGGAAGCTACCCATCAAATTTCAGGTCAATCGGACATCGTTTGATCGAAAGTCAAAGGTCGGCATTTCCCTCGCAATGAAAACAAAGTCAAGCATTTACGGGACCCAAAACGGCTTCAAAACCTGAACAAAAGCCTATGGTTGGTCTCTTCTACTACTCAAGAAGCTACACGTCGAATTTCAGGTCATTCCGACAACGTTTGACCTAGTTTCGACGCTTGACAAAAATCGGCAGTTCTCCACAGCAAAGTCTTTGGCTTTTCAGAAAATGGGAAACTTTGCGATCCGATTTGCATGGCTTCTCGTCAGGTTTTCTTGAGGGAAATCCAGCCAATAAGTGAGAGGAAATTCCAAGAAAAATGCAGGAGAAAACAGAAGCAAAAACGGACGAAAAACGGCGAAGAAAAGGCGACCGAAAGACGGCCGACCATTGGGCACAAACCCCATGGTCGCCGGCGACCATGGAGGTCCGGGCCGCCGGACCTCGCCCAAAAACCCTGTTTTCCGGGTTCTTTTCGCGTTTCGAGTTGATTGGCCCCTGTGATTTTTCCAAAATCTGATTTTTTGTGCATGATATCCGTCGATCTTCATCAACATCACGGATCCATCACTGGAATCATTAGATCATCATTGGACGCCTCAAGATCGTCAAACGGCTGACCAAGAAAGCACACTTTCTGCCCGCCCGATCGCGAAATCGACTGGACAGATGTTGCTGGCCCGTTGACATCAACCAATGTCTGAAATTGGATCACCATCCGACATCAAATGGTATGTGGGTCCATTGGTGATCATCGCAAGAAGAATCCCAAAGGATGCGGCATGGCCAGCGACTCTTCAAGCGCCCGGGCAATCAATTAATGAAGTTAAATGACCCGTTTATGGCAAGTTAATGTGGTCATTAACTCATTATTTCGAACGGCCCAATCAAAAGCAAGCAAATGGGAGTTAGAAGTCCAAGTAATCATGACATTATAATCATGAGACTCCCATCATCATGGAGATTAAAGGCGATTAAATGCCCATCACTCTCCATCGGCCAATCAAATTCAAGGAAAAAGTAGTTACAAAACAAGTAAATAAAAACTTGTAACTCCTCCCATCATGAGCATTAATCCATAAATGCTCATAAACTCTCCTAAATGGCTACCAAAGGCCTATAAATAGGAGGGTCATTCCAAGGGAAACGGGGCCAGAGAAAAATTGCCAGAAAATCATTCAAAAATCCTCGGAGAAATCTTTACAACTCTGCTCCTTCAAGAAAACTCTGCAGCAACCAACACTACAAGGTGATCAAAGCCCCTTGGGGGGCCACCCCCCCCAAGGCCACCTCTCCTTCTATCCAACATGGCTAGATGCGGCTTTTCAGCCCGTCTACTCAGCTTCTTACCGGATATAGGACCTTATCTTGGTCCTTATCCTCTAAAAATCTGAGGTTGGAACCAAGCCAAGAAATCAAGCATCAAAGTTCTCATCTGAAGGACGATGGCGGAGTCCATACATGACTCGCGACCGTCGATCTGAACGGGTCCCCCAACAATCGCATAAAAAATTAGATTCCATTTCTTTTCTTTTCTATTGTATTGTATTTTTTTCTTAAAGAGACACAAAATTCACATTTCTTGTCTTTTCATTATTGATGAGATTTGTAAACCGCCTTTCACGGCACCAAAATCGCCTTTCACGGCAAACAAAGAAAATCGCCTCTCACGGCATTCAAAACAAACTTGTCTCTTTTCTTTAAAATATGTGTGCAATGGAAAGTTAGGAAAAAGTTGATTTCCTTTATACTTGTGAAGGTGAATCTCCGGATCACTACTCTAAATTCCAAGTAGAAAAGAAAATCTGACATACCCACAAAAATGTTGATACCCGCCTTTCTTTCTTCCCTCTCCCTCCTTCCGGACCCCGACAGACCCGGGGCGGATGGCAGTGGAGGAGGAACGGAGGGGCGCGGTCCAGCAAGTTGGCACACCCGGTGGGACCTTGTTCATTTGAGAACACGATGCTTGGATTCTTTGGCTCCTTTTTAGTTGGTGGCCTATGTTGGATCTTGCATCTAAAAAAAACACATGAGATGGGGTTCTTGGAAATTTCTTCTTTTGAGTTTATTTCCAGTCTTTCTTGTTTCTAAAAGAAAATTCTCAAAAAGAAACAAAATCTGATTTATAAAAATTTCAGATTTCCCTCTTTTGGGTTTAAGTTGAGAAACTTTGGTTTCTTCCTTTTCGGACTTCGAGATCGCAGAAATGTTGAACTCATTTTCGGAATGGAACACCATTCGCTCTCTTCTATGAATCCATATAAAAAAATCTTTCAAAAAAAAAACCACTAAGGTTGCACCAATTGCGTTCTTTGACCAAAGTGGATCTAAGAAAAGCCTTGTCCAGAGTGTGGAGACAGCTAGACTGTTATAGGCAAGGGTCCTCCAAACGGGTTCATTAAGTAATCCTACCCTTACCTGGGGGCTGATCTATCAATTGAGGTTTCATAAGATCGAATTGGAGATCTATGTGAACTCTTAAAAAAAATCTTCAAAAAAAAAATCTCTAAAAAAAAAATGGAACAAAAAAAAAACCTCTGTCACTTTTGAATTCATATTTGAGAAATCTTGGTTCCTTCCTTTTCGGACTTTCGAGCTCGCAGAAACGTTGAGCTCATTTTCGGATTGGAGTACCATTTGCTCTCTTCTATAAGTCCAATCTTGACACTTTCAAAAAAAAAAAAAAAAAAAAAAAAAAAAAACTTTCGTCACTTTTGGATTCACATTTGAGAAATCCTGGTTCCTTCCTTTTCGGACTTTCGAGCTCGCAGAAATGTTGAGCTCATTTTCGGATTAGAATACCATTTGCTCTCTTTTATGAATCCAATCTTGACCTTTCGAAAATCCCATCTCGTGTCCTTTCCAAGGATGCGATTTGCAACATTTGTGCCTAGCGGTGCTAGTACGCTCTTTCGGGTCTACTGTATTCGCAACCGACACATTTGTATCTCAACCTTATATCATTTTACCTTGAGTGAGCTTTGCTTCTCGGTAATTTGAATTAAGGTTCACAATTGCTTCTAGCAGTCACTGGGACGCTCATTCTGAGCTGACCCTACCTGCGTTTAGAACAATTGTGCCCTCTATGGCTTTTCTGCCTTCCTCATGTTGCTTGGGCTGGGCCATGACCCCTCGGGCAACTTGAAGAGGCGAAACCATAGTATTTTCCATTTATGATCACCATATTCTTGTGATTACTAATGGATATGGTCTTGTTTCAGAAGTTTTCCAAAAACTAACAATGGCAGCTTCATTAACCATCACCTTTGATGAGAACAAGTACCAGCTCATGCTCCAAGACAAACAAACCAAGCGCACTTACAAGCGCCCTGCCAGCTGCCGAAGCGTCATTTCCCTCGGCAACTCAGAAGACACCGGGTCAAACTCTACTCCCCGGACCATTGTCGTCGGGTCATTGGGACCATTCCCACTACCCGTAGAAGAAACCGCACCTGCCAAGAAGCAGAGAACCGCCCCTCAACGTATCACTACAGTGATTCCAAGGGCGATCATCAAGAAGCCTGAGGCCCGTAGCGCTCCTGCAAAGCCTCAACCTACAAGAAACCAGGTCTACTCAAAGACTTGGTCCCCAAGACCTTCACCCAAACAAAGAAGGTCACAAACATCAGCAAAGCCAGTATACCTGGCCTCTCTCAAGGAGAACCGGTTCTACCCTCTTGCTTACATGAAAGAGAAGAAACCTACCCTCAGCCAAACAAAACCAACTCAGCACGAGCCGGCTTGCTCCTACAAGCCCAAAATCAAATTGTGCATCGTAAGGCCTCCGCAAGAACTTGCAAAGGCCTGCACTCCTACGAGTCGACCCTTCCTCTCAACAGGGGCTGAACTCGCCAAATTCAAGGCTTCGCTCCGGCAGGCAAAGGACCGCGTCCAGATCCTGTCCCTGCCAGTCTTCAAAGAAGACAAGCTCGGCTGCTGCGCACCAGGGACTACGTCCTTCATTGCCAGAGCACAGCCGGAGCTAACTGAAGCTCAAATCGCTCGCCGTATGCGCCGCCGCACGGCATATCGACAAAAGAGACTAGAGAAGCAAAGAACCCAGGATTCTGCACTTCAGGTCTCCCAAAAATGGGTCGAAAAAGAAAGACCTGACCAAGTTGCTGCTGTTTATATGGTTGGCAAAACCAGAAGACGCCAGAAGTCAGCAACTAAAATCCATGTCAGACGTCCGGTGACTCGCAACGTCTCCCGGACACGAAGACATAAAGAAAACTCTCCCGCTCCTTCAAGCCAAGGACATCGGAGTAATCACTCTTCGAGCTCTTCATCTAAGAGAATGAGCTCTAGCTTAGTCACCAAGACAATATCTTCATTCAACTCTCGAGGAATGAACGTCTTGGTCACAAATTCTGAGCAACCTCCGCCGCATGATGACGTAACCGCACGCATCCAGCAGCTGGAGCAAGGGCAGCAGAGGATAGAGACTCTAATAGAGAACCTAATTCTCAATCTTCAGCGTCCACAAAACAATGAAGCTCCTCCGAGCCATCAAGGCGACGAGGAAAACGCGAAAAACAGTGAGTCACGCGCCCTTACCAAAAAGGACGTTGACGATATCCTCGCCAAAGCAAAAGAAGAGGATACACTAAAGGAGCATGGGATCAAGCCACCATATCCCTTGTGGATGGACTCGGTCCCGTTCCCTATAAAATTCAAGCAACCTACTCTCCAAACATATACGGGGAAAGGTTCAGCCAGACAACACGTCATCCATTTCAAGATCCTGACGGGAGCTATTGCGGATCAAGATGCCCTCAAAATCCGCCTCTTTGCAAGTACCCTAAAAGGTACGACCTTTGATTGGTACTCCACTCTGCCGGAGGACTCCATTCAAAATTGGGCCATGCTGGAGACACACTTCCTAACCCACTTCAAAGGTGAGGATCATCCTGTTACTATGGCGCAGCTCTGCAGCCTAAAACAGGGAGAGAGTGAGTCAACATATGACTTCATTCACAAGTGGAAGGCAATGGCGTACAAATGCTCAGATGTATTGCCACAAGCGTCGCTAGTCGACATCTGCCGTAACAACATGAGAGCAAGAATCCACTCCATGATTATCGGCAATAAATCAAAAAACCTAGGTGAACTCCTAGAAGCTTCTATGGAGGCTGAAACGGTGATCAAAGACCTCAACAGTCAGAAATCATCAAAGAAAGAGCCGACTGCCATTGTAACCTCAAAACCAAAGAAAAAGGAGGTTCTCAATGTGCAAACCAAGTCAGCTCCTCAGCAGCTAAAGAAAGCTGAAAACAAAGCTGCAGGTAAAAAGCCTGAACTCTCTGATGCCTTCAAAGAACGAGTAGAGAAGAAATACCCGTTCGATGAAGATGTTGAAGAAATCTTTGAGGCACTTCTCGCAAACGGTAAACTCACCTTGCCTGACCCCAAAAGACCAGGAAATGTTGGCAAAACCAACGATCCTCGGTACTGTCCATACCATCAGATGGTCTCGCATCCTCTCAGTCAATGCTTTGTTGTGAGAGAAAAGATAAATGAGATGTGGAAAAACGGAGTCATTACCTTCGACAAAAACTATGGGTCTGCCTCCGTCAACATGGTGTCGTGTGGACAAAAACAAAAATCACCAAAAGAGAAGATCACTACTTCCTTCAAGGTGATAAAGATGACCCAAACGTCCCAAGAGTTGGTTCCATATCCAACATCAGACGGACAACCCATATGGGTACACCCCGATATCCTAGAAGATGAAAATTGGGAGGTCGTCAAAACAAAGCCAACCGCTCGACAGCGATGGCAAGCCAGGAGACAACTCCGCAAGCTCAAACAGCATTAGAAAGCTCCGAAAAAGCAAGAAGACATTGAAAAGGCAGAGACCTCCTCTACCGCTTCACTGGGGACAACAGAAGAGTCCTCTCCTAAGACTTCAAAGGCGGCAAGAAAATTCACTCTTGGTGATTTCATGCCACCACACCTCAAAGATGAAACTACGCAGGGGGCATCATACTCTTGCAACTCGGTGGTCGGATTCCCCATGGATGGATACGAGTCCAGTGACACCGCTAGTGACATCGATGAGTGGGAGGAATCTCTCGAAATAGGAGAATATCTCTCCGACGAGGAATGGATCCCTGAATCTCATCTTATGCCAGTAATCTAGTATAACCCATTACAGTCGCAAGGATCCTGGTCTGATGATGAAGAAGACCAAGAGGCTGTCCAAGAAAATACTCCAGTGGAACCCAACCATGTTGAACCACAAGGAGCAGACGAAGAAGAAGATTTGCCCCCCATGCCTGATCTCGATGAATACGCAAGGATCTTGCAGCACCTTGCTATAGAGCAAGAACAAGGTCGCATCAACCAGCTTCGTCCCAACCCGGCACCGGAAGTTCCTGAAAATCTACAGGAATCTCCTCCGGTAACCCCGGAAAACGAAGAAAGCTGTTGGATCGATGATCCTCCTACATCTGAGGACGAATCTGATTCCCAACAGTTCATCTTGGAGGCATCTTCCGTCAAAGTTACTTGCAATGCAATAGCTCAGGATGATAATTCCTCACCTTCTCAGGCTTCGTCTCCTGGAACAGTGACATCGGAACTCAAACCTCTTCCGACTGATCACCTTGAAGAAATTCCAGCCGGTGAAATCTTCTTCAGAGAAAATCCTGTCAATTGGTCCCAAATGCCCGATCTCATCAGTGATGTCTGGACCGATAAAATATTCGATAAAGAAGGAAAGTTGCTGGATGTTGTTCAGGACTTGCTCCCGGAAAATGCTCCATGCAACACAATTACTGAAGATGGCAATGCTGACACAGAGACATCTTCAGCAAATGAGAAGGAACAACCCCTCGATCTCGAGGGTGATGTTCCAAACAAAAACCCTTCTCCAGAAGCTCTTGAAGTTGGTAGAGGTACCCGTTCTGGCCGGGATTATCACAAAAACTACAACCAACCTTCTGCTTCTTATGTAAATCCTTTGGGAAAACAAGCTGTAAACACCCCTAGTGGCAAGAATAATGAAAATGCAGGCCCCAAGGAGGCTTTCAAGTACGACTTGATTCAGCACTTCAAACACATACCTGCACGTCTGCACATCCTAGACTTATTACGAATGTCACCACAGACTCGTGATAGTCTCATTTCAGAACTACAAATGCTGGATGCGGATGTCGACAAACATGCCCCACAAGTCCTACAAATTGAAATGGACTATAGGGTCAAAAAATCAAAAACTCCCTCAAAAGGAGAAAAGAAGAAAACTGAGGGATCCTGCATCGAATGCCTCTCGGTTCAAAAAGCAGCAAGTGCAACCATCGCCTTCACCAAGGAAGACCTCCTGCTAGGCGAGACAAAGCACAACCGACCCCTGTACTTCACCGGGTACATCAAAGAGGTGCCAGTAATCAGAATCCAGATCGATCCAGGTTCTGCACTCAACCTCATCTCCACTTCGGCACTCGAAGAACTGGGCATTCCGCCTAGCAAACTGAGCCACACGTCTGTGTCCATCGTTGGATATGATGGCAGCGCTCAAAGGCCAATCGGCAAAATCAGGTTCAAGTTGCAAATCGGTGATCTTATCTCCGAGGTCACTGTCTATGCAATAAAGACCCCTTCATGCTACAACATCCTTCTCGGACGCCCCTGGATACACGAGAATGGTGTTGTCCCTTCGACTTTACATCAGTGCATCAAGTTCGTTGGCAATGACGGCATGATACATCGAGTGTTTGCAGACAAAAAGCCCTTCAAAGGTAAAGAAGTCTATTTCGCAGATGCTCAGATGTACAAAGATGAAAAAGAAGAAAGGGAGGAAGAAACAACACCCTTTGCCGAAAATCTCCAGAAAGACAAAGGCAAGGCTCCTCAGCAATCACCGGAAGAAAACAAACCCTCTATCAAAACCGAAGAGAATAATCAATCTCCCTTCATGGTCTCCCTCAAGTCTTCAAAGCCTCTGGTGATCACCACCAAAGCAAAGAAGACAAAACAAAAGGCTGGGGGCAAGGTTGCTGTCCCCTTCATATCTATCTTGCAAGACACGGATTCGGACTCAGAGCCAGAAGATGACACATCGTCAAGCCAAGCTGATGATCAACAAGTTCAGCCCGCTCTCACTCCGATGGAGACAACCGTTGACATAGAAGATCCGACATCTGCTTCCTTCATTGTTCCAGCAACATCAGCAGAAGAAAAGCCAATCTTCTTCCATAAATCGGGAGTTTCTTCATCAAATTCTTCGCTTGAACCTTTCCAAAATGAAGGTATGCCTCAATTATCCCTGTATAGTCCAATGGCACAAGCTATCATGAAGAAAATGGGCTACGACGTTCAGAACCCAATCGGTTTGGGAGATGGCCGTGGTATTATCACGCCATTGGAACCAACCCTGACCAAAAGTCAACTGGAAGGTTGGAAACCCCACCGCCACATAGAAAAGTCTTCACATGGGCTGGGGTATGATCTTGACGCTCCCTTGAGACAGTTGACACAAAGGCTGCAAAGTCGTCTTGCCGACCAAGCCTCAACATCTCATATTAATGAAGACATCGATCTCCCTGGATATCTCTTTGAAGAGTTGACCGTCAAGGATCCAGGAAGTTCATCCAATCGGTACGATTTCTCTGATGATGAAGAGGAATTGTCCGATGATACAGGCACACGGTTCTCTGGCCCAGAAGAACCACTGTCTCCAAAAGAAGTGCCCTACTTCGACATAGTTTCAACAGGTGATTGGGACCATCTCATAGCAAATCTTGAGAAAAGTACCAATGAAGAAGACCCATGGACAAAAGCAGAGCCGTGGTCTGTAGATACCTTTGGAACTCCAGAAGGCTTTGTTGGGCTGGAAGCCTCCGAAAATATTGTGGGGGAACCACCTTCAAACCTTCCAACTGAAGATTCTGTTCAAAAGATAGACTTGGGAACACCTGATAACCCACGTCCTGTATTCATAAGAAAGAATATAAAGGATGATGAGTTACCCGAGTATATCGCGTTTCTTCATGAGTTCGTTGATTGTTTTGCATGGTCTTACGCTGAGATGCCTGGCTTAGACCCCAAAATAGCAGTCCACAAACTCAATCTTCAAAAAGATATCAAGCCTGTCAAACAAGGCCAAAGAAGGTTCCGTCCTGACATGATGGACAAAATTGAACAAGAAGCTCAAAAACTCAAAAGCGTTGACTTCATCCGTGAGGAACAGCATCCTGAATGGTTGGCCAACATCGTCCCCGTGACAAAGAAAAATGGGCAAATCAGGATCTGCATTTATTACAGAGACCTAAACAATGCATGCCCAAAAGATGAATTCCCGCTCCCTATACCGGAGGTGATGACCGACAACACCTGTGGGTTCGAGCGAATGACATTCATGGATGGCTTCTCTGGCTACAATCAGATAAAGATGCATCCTGAAGATGAAAAACACACAGCATTTCGGACCCCGTTTGGCGTGTATTGCTACACTGTCATGCCATTCGGTCTGAAGAATGCCGGTGCTACATATCAGAGGGCTATGATGAAGATATTCCAAGATATACAGCACAAGACGGTCGAATGTTATGTCGATGACCTCGCCGTCAAAAGCAAAAGAAAAGAAGACCATCTCAAAGATCTTCGAGAAGTCTTCCTCCGACTTCGCAAACACAAACTGCGAATGAATCCCCTCAAATGCTTCTTCGGTGTTTCATCGGGTAAGTTTCTCGGATTCATAGGACGGAAAGCTGGCATAGAGCTTGACCCCATCAAAGTCAAGGCTATCCTAGAAATGCCATCTCCAAGAACCCTAAGACAATTAAAAGGGCTCCAAGGAAGATTGGCATACATTCGACGGTTCATCTCCAACCTATCAGGGAAGTGCCGTCCATTCTCTCGGTTAATGAAGAAAGGTGTCGATTTTGTCTGGGATGCTGAATGTGAAGCCGCGTTCCAGGACATCAAGTCATACCGGACTAAACCTCCAGTGTTGGCTGCCCCCACAACTGGAAAACCATTCCTCTTGTACACAAGAGCCCTTGACTATTCTTTAGGCGCTCTACTCGCACAAAAGAATGACGAGGGAAAAGAAGCTGCTCTATATTACCTTAGCCGCATGTTGATAGGTGCAGAGCATCGCTACTCTCCAGTCGAAAAAGAATGCTTGGCAGTGATGTTCGCCGTACAAAAACTACGTCACTACCTGCTATCCAACACAGTGTACCTGATTTCGAGGATCAACCTCCTAAAGGTCCTTGTCACAAAAGCAGGTTCTCTCAATGCCCGACTAGCAAAATGGTCCATCCTCCTGTCACAATTTGACATTAGGTATGTACCACAAAAAGCAATCAAAGGCCAAGCTCTAGCAGACTTCCTCGCGGAGCATCCATTGCCTAAAGATTCTCCACTCAGGGATGACCTCCCAGACGAATCGGTCTACAGTGTGGAGACTTCCTTATCAAATGCTTCCTGGCACATGTACTTCGATGGCGCAACCAAGACAAATGAAAAGGGAAATCAAATATCGGGAATTGGCATTCTCTTTGTTAGTCCCGATAAATACATGATTCCGCATGCATTCTCGCTACTGGAACCATGTTCAAACAATGCAGCTGAGTACCAAGCCCTGATCATAGGATTGGAACTCGCCCTCGAATCCGGCATCACTACGCTGGAAGCTTTTGGAGACTCTCAACTGATCGTCAACCAGATGAATCAGAAATTTGAAGTCAGGAAGCCCGATCTGTTGCCTTACTACAACAAGGCACAATTGCTTCGACAAAAGTTCGACATCTGTCACATCACCCACATCCTCAGAGGTGAAAACATTCGTGCAGATGCCCTGGCTGGACTTGCTGCGTTTATGGCAATCCAAGAAGGGGAAAACATGCAAGTTACAGTGTGTCAAAAAAGGATTCTCCCTCCTCTCAACACACATCAAGCAGTTGCTGAATGCCACCAATTGGTTGGAAGTCGGATCTCCGTCCTTAAACCTCTGATCGGCGACTGGAGGGATCCGTTCATTGATTACATCATGTTCGGAATCCTACCTAAGGATCCAAAAGAGCGGGTAAGCATCCAAAGGCGAACCCCAAACTTTCATTTGGATATTCCTTCAAAAATGCTGTATAGAAAATCCTACAACGGAGTACTTCTACGCTGCTTGTCACAACAAGAAGCTGAAGAAACACTCAAAGAGGTACATGCTGGTCTTTGTGGAGCCCATCAGGCTGGCCCTAAGCTCTACGATCAGATAAAAAGGATAGGTTATTATTGGCCTACCATGGTGGCTGATGCAATGCAATTTGCCAAGCGCTGCCAACAATGCCAAATTCATGGAGACTATGTCCACATGCCTCCAGAATGGCTACATCCTACAGCAATCTCATGGCCTTTTGAAGCCTGGGGTATGGACATCATAGGTCCTATCTCTCCCCCATCAAGCAAAGGTCATCGCTTCATTTTCGCTGCTACGGATTATTTCTCCAAGTGGTCAGAAGCGTTCGCGCTTAATGAAATGAAGACCTCATCAGTCCTTCAGTTCTTGCGCACCAACATCATTTGTCGCTTCGGCATACCTAAAAGATTCGTCCATGATAACGGACCATAGTTCCACGATCACCGATTCTACAGGTTCTGCGACAAATACAAAATCCAAAGTTGTCCTTCAACTCCGTACAATCCGGCAGGGAATGGACTAGCAGAGGCTTTCAACAAAACGCTCTGCAAAATCCTCAAGAAAATGGTCTCTAGTCACAAAAGAGATTGGAGCGACAAACTGCCTGAAGCTTTGTGGGCCTATCGAACCACCGTTCGAGGACCAACCCATAGCACACCATTCTCCTTGGTCTATGGATGCGAAGCTGTTGTCCCTTTGGAAGTTCAAATTCCTTCCTTAAGGGTATCTCTGCAAAATGACATGACGCAAGAAAGTAATGTCAAATTGAGACTCCAAGAGCTGGATAACCTTGATGAGAGACGGCTCGAAGCTCTACAAAGCATTGAACTCTACCAAGCACGCATGGCAGGATCTTTTGACAAGAAGGTCAGGCAACGCGCCTACGAAAAGGGAGACTTGGTTCTTACAGTAAAAAGACCAATGGTTTTTGCCAACAAATCCAAAGGCAAATTTGAACCGAAATGGGAGGGACCTTTCGTCATCGACAAAGTCTTCTCCAACGGCGCATACGCTCTTCTAAACATGGAGGGTGACAGATGTATGCTGCCCATCAATGGAAAGTTCTTGAAGCGGTACTACCCTTGAAGGCTTCTTCCATCGGGTCAGAGCGACGCCTGCACGGCCAAAGCCTATTCCTAGGTATCTGCTCGTCAAACCCACTCCTTTTGGAATTTTCATCCTCTTGTTGAAATTTCTAAAAAAAAACCCTCAAAACAATGTCTCTTTCATCGTTTCATTGTTCAAAAAAAAAAGCAAATCCAAAAATCCAAGTTTAGGAGCCTCTTCCCAAACTTGACCAAAATTTTCGATCCTTGAACCCAAAATTCATGGTTTGAAACAAAATCAGGACCTAGGGATTTCAGCCCTAGTCCACCCCGACTTTTACCACCAAAATGGTTTTGAGTCAAAATTTACGACCCTCGTGTCTTTAAACAAAAAATGGTTTTTCAAAAACCGCAGGGAAGCGACGTTCAGTCGATACTTGCAAAACCCAAAATCAGAAGGATGCGAACCCCATTCAATACTTCCAAAACCCCAAAATTTCAAAAATCGTGGAGACGCAACGTTCCAGTTGATATCCACAACCCAAATTTCAAAACAAACAAAAAACAAAACAAAGGTTCGAAAAAACCTCAAACTTCAAAAATCATGGGGAAGCGACATTCCATCGATACCCACAAAACAAAATTTTTGAAGACAAAAGCAGGGAAGCGACGCTTAGTCGATACTTGCACCCAAATCCGCGGGGAGGCGACATTCCATCGATACTCGCAACCGAATGAGCAAGGTGGCGACATTCCATCGATACTTGCAATACCATTCAGCAGGGAGGCAACTTTTAGTCGATACTTGCATTTTTGAAAACCAAAAACCTGGCTTTCACGCCAAAAACTCGGCTTTTATGCCAAAAATCAAAATTCGGCTTCCATGCCAACAAAACAAAACTCGGTTTTCAAAAAAAAAATATCTGGCTTTCATGCCAAAAACAAAAAATCTGGCTTCCATGCCAAAAAGAAATTTCGGCTTTCATGCCAAAAACAAAATCTGGTTCTTACACCAAAAACAAAACCGACTCTCATGCCACAAACCAAATCTTGGCTCTCATGCTACAAAAAATCTTTGGCTCTCATGCCATCCCAAAATTTGGCTTTCACACCACCAAAATCAGCTTTCATGCCACCTCAAAATTTCGGCTTCCACGCCATCCAAAATTTTGGCTCTCATGCCATAAACCCAAATTTCGGCTTTCATGCCATCTCGAAATTCGGCTTTCAAACCACACAAAAAAAAACCCTGGCTTTTGCCGCAAAATCTGGCTTTCATGCCAAAACAACCCTTTTGACAAAAGATTTTCACAAAATGACAACCTTTTGATCAAAATTCTCAAATAAACATTCTCACCCAACCTTTGCTTATTTTCATCAAAAAGAATTTAAGTAAAAGGTACACAGAATACCAAAAATGTTTTACATAGAGGTACCAAAAAAAGAAGAAGAGAGAAAAGAAGAAAAGAGTTTGTTATAAATCAAGAGCTCAGTCTAGCATGGTCTTCAACCAAAGATCCAGCTCCTCAAGCAGACTCTTGGCCTTAGCCTCTAAAGCTTCCAGGTCGCGCTTCTTCAAGATCTTGCCATAAAACGCGGCAGAACGCCGCGACCCATCTTCGGCACGAGGAAGCTCTTCCCAAAGAATTTACCACTGCTCATACTCCTGAGTCTTTCTCTAGAGGTTGCTACCAGCTTCTTCAACCTGGCGAATCAGAGTTCCCTCTTTAGCACGGGCTTCTACAATGGCAGTCCATTTGGCAGCACTTTGTTCTTGCAATTGCTCAAGGCGCTGCCTAGCTTCTGTGACCTCCCTATCAAGACAGTGTAGGTCCTGTGTTAGCTCGATGATAGCCAACTCGGTAACGTTCCTCTCCCGAACGAATTGCTTCCGAGCCCGTGAGATCTCATCCATTTCATATTTGATCTTACCGGATGGCTGCAAAAACATCTCATTGAAGAAGTCACCGCTTGGGAAATTCTTGGTCTCAGTCCATTTGTCACCCAAAGCAATGACTTCATCAACAAAGGCCTTGGCACTTGCAACGTCCAGACCGACCTCTGCACTGTCAGCAAGGATGTCCTGTACATGCTTGACCATGCCAAAACCAGCTTCCAAATGGCCAGAAGAGAGAGTTTCAACCCATGAGCTCAATACACTCTTCAACACCTTCTTTGCATATTGGAGGGATGGCCCAGATGAAGATTCACCACGATCTGTTGGCTGACTGCCTATGTCAGGTCGTGGAGGAGAAGAAATCAAAAGGCTCTTTCCAATCGGAGCCACTGAAGAAGCAATATCACCACAAAGTCCCGCCTCCGCCATGACGGGACTGGTAGAAGAAGCCCCTACTTCTGGATCGGCTGCTGGCATCTCCTGCTCTGGCCCTAAGGAAGACGAAGGAACTTCTCTTGTTGCTTCACAGCCTGCTGGCAAAAACACAAGAAAAGGTATGAATATGATCTTGTCAAAAAAAAATGTCAAGATTATCACTATGAAATACCTTTTTCCATAACTGGTGGAGTACTTTCTGTCTCCATTTGCTCATCCGAGGCATCGTCGAAAGCCATATCCATAGATGGCTCGAAGTCTGAATCCTCTGGCAAGTCAGCTAAAAAAAAATGTCAGCAAATTCGAAAAAAAAAAAAAAAGAAAAAAAGAAAAAAAATCATCCTCATACCAGGTGGAGATTCTGGGTCCTCCCCAGAGTCCCTCAATTCTTCAGATGCCGCAACTGGATCCATCACCGCCTCATCAACAGGAACCTCGGGCATCACCAAGTTTTCATCTGCTGCAAAAGAAAGAAAACAACAGATCAAAAAAAAATCCCTCATAAAAGAAAAGAAGCGGAAATAGAGAAGAAGGAGAATCATACCAACATCGGCGGTCTCTTCTTCACGACTCCTCTTCTCTGGAGGCTCATCAGCATCTCCTGATACCTCCTCGGCGATGGTAGAAGGGACTTCCAGATCAAGAGAGTCTTCGTGGCGTCTCTCAGTGCGACGTTGTCCTCTCCTCCTCTTTTTTCTACGAGCCGGTCTACTTGAAGTACCTGCCTCGCTGTCAAAGTCAGGACTTCCACTCCAAAAGATTTTCAGGTGTGCATCATCATGCTCCCAATCCAATTTACCAAAAATCATGCATAAAAGAGAATCATCATGCACTAGATGCTAGGAAAACCTTGACAAAATTTGACCAATTCCAACCCAATTTGGTCAAAATCAAACTTTGTCTAAGTCAAAATTCATGTTGGCTTAGCATAGAAATTCTAGCCTTCTATCTTGATGCATAAAAAAAAAAAAAAAGGAATGCATGAGCATCTTGGATTGCATAAATCTCATTATCATGGAGAGCAAAAAGGGGGGAAAAGAAAGTTTTCTTTCTTAAAAAGAAAGAGAGAAAAAAAAAAAAAGAGAAAAGAAAAATTCTGGGCTGGCCCACAAGCCGAGGCCCACAGGCCGTGGCCCATGGGCCACATGGCCGTACGGCCCAGGCTGTACGGACATGTCCGTACAACAGCAAAAAAAAAAAAAAAAAAAAAAAAAAAAAAACAGAGAAGAGAAAAAGAAGAAGAAAAAAAAAGAAAAGGGCGTGTAAAAAAAAAGGAAAAGAACACGGGCAAAAAAAAAAAGAGAAAAAAAAAATTTGATGAAACTTTCTTTACATGGAATTTCTTGTAAAAAAAAAAAAAACTTACTTGAAGCCATGAATGGAGAAGAAAGAAGAACTTGAAGACTCTTGAAGAAGGAGGATTCTTGATCTTAGAGCAACTCTTGAAGACTTTTGCAAAAAGAAAGCAATAGGAGCAAGAGATCCCACCTCCCTTGCTTTTATAGAAGAGAGCAAACCAAAAGAGGAAAGAGGAAAAAAGTAAGGAGGTAAGTGCTAAAAATTGGCAACCTTCCCAAAAGAAAAGAAAACTTGGGATATTCTCTCCCAAAACAAAGATTCCTTGAGAAATTCTCTCCAAAAAGAAAAGGAATGATAGATATTCTCTCCCAAAGAAAGATATTTTGAGAGAATCTCAAAGTCAGGATATTTTTAGATATTCTCCACCAAAAGGAGATATTTTTAGATATTCTCTACAAAAACGACACCATGTGAGATCTAAGCCATCTTTCAAAGCTTAAGGTCCCATGGGTTAGCCCATATGAGCCAGGTTTGAGCACCTAGGCACTAAAAGTGGCTTTTAGTCAAAATTCCTCTTACCAAGAGCATACAAAAAAAAAAAAAAATGGTTTCATGCCTCTTTTGAGTTGATTGGACCATACAAAAATTCCAAGCCTCATGAGCTTCCAAAATCCAAACCATCCCACCCCATGAACCAAATTAAGCCAAAATCTTGAAATTGATATTCCACAAAAGCCCAAACCACTCCAATGGACCCAAAATTGTCCCAAAGAGTGAACCAAAAAACCAAACCATGGTCCCCTAACTCGCCACATACAGCATGTTAGGTCACAAGACCAAAACAAAAAAAAATCAAATCCCGACCCCCTAACTTGCCACATACAGCTTGTTAGGTCACAAGGTCAAAACCAAAACCAAAAACCTGACCCCCTAACCTGCCACATACAGCTTGTTAGGTCACAAGGTCAAAATCAAAACCAAAACCAAAAACCTGACCCCCTAACCTGCCACATACAGCTTGTTAGGTCACAAGGTCAAAATCAAAACCAAAAAACCAAAACCAAATCCAAATCCAAATGACATTCTCAAAATCTTGCCTTGAGATGGTACGTGATCCCTCTCACTACCATAAAATCCCCTGGAAGCTCAAAAGGCTACTCCATCAAAAAAAAATGCTCAAAGACTCTTGGTCAAGTCAGAAGCTCTTCTTCAAGATTCTCTTCGAGGCACATCGACTGCAAAAGCTATATCGTCGCTATACCTCGAGGGGGCATTTGTTGACACCAAAAATGTCACTTTGCCTCTTCACATCAAAAGATATATAGAGCCGCATCCTACCAAAAATAGGCAGGCGCCACTTCAAGCATCAGATCTTGTCAGAATCAAACAAAAACTGCAAGGTCATTCAAAACAGCCGAAAGAGAGGTATACATGAAGTTTCAGGCCATTCCGACATCATTTGGCCTAGCTTCACTTCTCCAACAGCTAAGCAGCAGCTACCAGCGGCGACAATGTCGAAGACCCCAAATCTTCGATCAGAGCCTACGGATGGTCTCAAAATACCTCTGAAAGGCTACATGTCAAGTTTCAAGTCAAACCGACACCGTTTGACCCGCCATCAACTCTCGAGCAGCAAAATCAAGCCCTTAGGTAGCGAGAACTACCGAGGTCATCACTCATCAAACAGAGCACATGGGCGGCTCCTACATACCTCCAAAGGGCTGCACAACAAATTTTAGGTCATTCCGATGACGTTTGACCCAGTTCCAATGCTCGGAAACAAAATCAAGCCTACCGGTGGCGGAGCACCCCGGGACCATGGTACCCAATTCGGAGCTTGTGGATCATCTCAAAATGACTCCAGTAGGCTCCCCATCGAATTTCAGGTCAATCGGACATCGTTTGACCAGAAGTCAAAGCTTGGCATTTCCCTCGCGGTGAAATAAAGGCAAGCGTTTGCATGACTCCAAATGGCTTCAAAACTCAAACGAAAGCCTATGGTTGGTCTTATCTACTGATGGGGGAGTCACACGTCGAATTTCAGGTCAATCAGACATCGTTTGACCAGAAGTCAAAGCTCGGCATTTCCCTCGCGGTGAAATAAAGGCAAGCGTTTGCATGACTCCAAATGGCTTCAAAACTCAAACGAAAGCCTATGGTTGGTCCTATCTACTGATGAGGAAGCTACCCATCAAATTTCAGGTCAATCGGACATCGTTTGACCAGAAGTCAAAGCTCGGCATTTCCCTCGCGGTGAAATAAAGGCAAGCGTTTGCATGACTCCAAATGGCTTCAAAACTCAAACGAAAGCCTATGGTTGGTCCTATCTACTGATGAGGAAGCTACCCATCAAATTTCAGGTCAATCGGACATCGTTTGACCGAAAGTCAAAGCTCGGCATTTCCCTCGTAGTGAAAACAAAGTCAAGCGTTTGCGGGACCCAAAACGGCTTCAAAACCTGAACAAAAGCCTATGGTTGGTCTCGTCTACTGCTCAAGAAGCTACACGTCGAATTTCAGGTCATTCCGACAACGTTTGACCTAGTTTCGACGCTTGACAAAAATCGGCAGTTCTCCACAGCAAAGTCTTCGGCTTTTCAGAAAATGGGAAACTTTGCAATCCGATTTGCATGGTTTCTCGTCAGGTTTTCTTGAGGGAAATCCAGCCAATAAATGAGAGGAAATTCCAAGAAAAATGCAGGAGAAAACAGAAGCGAAAACGGACGAAAAACGGCGAAGAAAAGGCGACCGGAAGACGGCCGACCATGGGGCACAAACCCCATGGTCGCCGGCCCCATGGTCGCCGGCGACCCGGCCCGGACCTCGCCCAAAAACCCCGTTTTCCGGGTTCTTTTCGCGTTTCGAGTTGATTGGCCCCTGTGATTTTTCCAAAATCTGATTTTTTGTGCATGATATCCGTCGATCTTCATCAACATCACGGATCCATCACTGGAATCATTAGATCATCATCGGACGCCTCAAGATCGTCAAACGGCTGACCAAGAAAGCACACTTTCTGCCCGCCCGATCGCGAAATCGACTGGACAGATGTTGCTGGCCCGCTGACATCAACCAATGTCTGAAATTGGATCACCATCCGACATCAAATGGTATGTGGGTCCATTGGTGATCATCGCAAGAAGAATCCCAAAGGATGCGGCATGGCCCGCGACTCTTCAAGCGCCCGGGCAATCAATTAATGAAGTTAAATGACCTGTTTATGGCAAGTTAATGTGGTCATTAACTCATTATTTCGAACGGCCCAATCAAAAGCAAGCAAATGGGAGTTACAAGTCCAAGTAATCATGACATTAAAATCATGAAACTCCCATCATCATGGAGATTAAAGGCGATTAAATGCCCATCACTCTCCATCGGCCAATCAAATTCAAGGAAAAAGTAGTTACAAAACAAGTAAATAAAAACTTGTAACTCCTCCCATCATGAGCATTAATCCATAAATGCTCATAAACTCTCCTAAATGGCTACCAAAGGCCTATAAATAGGAGGGTCATTCCAAGGGAAACGGGGCCAGAGAAAAATCGCCAGAAAATCATTCAAAAATCCTCGGAGAAATCTTTACAACTCTGCTCCTTCAAGAAAACTCTGCAGCAACCAACACTACAAGGTGATCAAAGCCCCTTGGGGGGCCACCCCCCCCCCCCAAGGCCACCTCTCCTTCTATCCAACATGGCTAGATGCGGCTTTTCAGCCCGTCTACTCAGCTTTTTACCGGATTTAGGACCTTATCTTGGTCCTTATCCTCTAAAAATCTGAGGTTGGAGCCAAGCCAAGAAATCAAGCATCAAAGTTCTCATCTGAAGGACGATGGCGGAGTCCATACATGACTCGCGACCGTCGATCTGAACGGGTCCCCCCACAATCGCATGAAAAGTTAGATTCCATTTCTTTATTTTCTATTGTATTGTATTTTTTATTAAAGAGACACAAAATTCACATTTCTTGTCTTTTCATTATTGATGAGATTTGTAAACCGCCTTTCACAGCACCAAAATCGCCTTTCACGGCAAACAAAGAAAATCGCCACTCACGGCATTCAAAACAAACTTGTCTCTTTTCTTTAAAATATGTGTGCAATGGAAAGTTAGGAAAAAGTTGATTTCCTTTATACTTGTGAAGGTGAATCTCCGGATCACTACTCTAAATTCCAAGTAGAAAAGAAAATCTGGCATACCCACAAAAATGTTGATACCCGCCTTTCTTTCTTCCCTCTCCCTCCTTCCGGACCCCGACAAACTCGGGGCGGATGGCAGCGGAGGAGGAACAGAGGAGCGCGGTCCATCAATGGTATGAAAAGCTTACGAATCATCTGATTGAAAATAATTTTGAAAGTGGGAAAGTTGATAAGACTCTGTTTATCAAGAAGATTGATCAAAACATTCTTGTAGCTCAAATCTATGTTGATGATATCGGTTTTGGATCTACGTCAGAGAAGTTAGCTCAAGGATTTTCAGAATTAATGAGCTCCACTTTTGAGATGAGTCTGGTCGGTCCCCTGCAATTCTTTCTAGGATTACAAGTTAGTCAAACTGACCATGGTATCTTCCTTAGTCAATCCAAGTTTGCCCTAGAAATAGTGAAAAAGTTTGGCTTAGGAGAATCTAAGACTAGTTGCAATCCCATGGGCTCTCTTCTAAAATATCTAGTGACCTTAAGGGTAAGAAAGCTTACCAGAAACTTTATAGGAGCATGATAGGAAGCCTTCTCTACCTCACTGCTAGCCGCCCTGATTTCTCTTTTAGCGTTGGTATATGTGCTAGATATCAATCTGACCCCCGAGAGTCTCACATTAAAGCTGTTAAACGTATCATAAAATATATTAATGGGACTTCTCACTATGGTATCTGGTATCCTCATGACTCAACTCTGCAATTAATTGGATATAGTGATGCAGATTGGGCAGGATCTATAGATGATAGGAAGAGCACTAGTGGCTGCTGCTATTTCTTGGGGAACTGCTTAGTAGCCTGGCATAGCAAAAAACAAAATTCTGTATCCTTGTCTACTGCAGAAGCTGAATATATTGCTGCAGGTAGCTGCTGTGCCCAGCTGTTGTGGATGAAACAAACTTTATTAGATTATAATGTTCCACAACAATGCATGCCTCTCAAGTGCCATCAGTATCTCAAAAAATCCTGTTCAGCACTCTCGCACTAAGCACATTGACATTCGCTATCATTTCTTGCGTGATCATGCTGACCAAGGCACCATTGAGTTATTATTTGTCCCTACAGATACCCAATTGGCTGACTTATTCACTAAACCCCTTGGAAATGATCGTTTCATAAAATTGAGACATCAATTGGGCATTGGCCCTTGCCCTGAGTTTTAAATTCTTGTTGGCTAATCACCTGTTCCATATCTTATTTTTATATCTCTTATAAGCAGGTGCTACTAACAAGGTTATGTGTTTTATCTTTGATGGGCAGGCTCCTTTGCAATTAGATGTCAAAGGGGGAGAGAGTTCTCCAATTGAGGGGGAGAAGGTTTCAAGGGTTGCTTTGTTTGAGGGGGAGTAGATTTGCCTTGAGTGCACTTTGTGTGTAGCTTCTAGGATGGTCGTCTTGTGTCGTCGCGTCGTCGCTTCTGCAAGGAAAATCCACAAAAATGCATATTTTAAAGTGATTTCTTGTGGAAACTTTTGGGCCACTGAATCAAGCTTGGAATCATGATTTAAATCAAACTAAAGGGTTTAAAAACATGAAACATAAAAAGCATAAAATGATTTGAAAGATTTAAAACATAGGCTAGCTTGATTTGATAAAACTTCTTTTCAAAATAAATTGTATCCAAGATTAAAATCAAAACATGCATAAATCAATATTTCTACAAGTCTAAAAACCAATGCATGTGTAAATCAAGATTTCAAGATTTTCTAAATCAATGCATGTGTGAAAATTCAAATGATACTAAAATGATAATGCATCCATCAAATTGCATTATACAAAAACCCTAACAAGATCAACCCCTTGGTCTCGAGGGCAATCTTCCGAACGAAGAACCTTCTCCAGAAGCTCTTGAAGTTAGTAGAGGCACCTGCTCTGGCCGGGATTACGACAAGAACTACAACCAACCTTCTTCTTCTTATGTAAATCCTTTGGGAAAAAAAAATTGTAAACGCCCCAAGTGGCAACAATAATGAAAATGTTGGCCCGAAGGAGGCTTTCAAGTACGACTTGATTGAGCACTTCAAACACATACCTGCACGACTGCACATCCTTAACTTATTACGAATGTCTCCACAAACTCATGATAGTCTCATTTCAGAATTTCAAAAGCTGAATGCAGATGTCGGCAAACATGCCCTACAAGTCTTACAAATTGAAATGGACTACAGGGTCAAAAAATCAGATATTTCCTCAAATGGAGAAAAGAAGAAAACTAAGGGATCAAGCATTGAATGCATCTCGGTTCAAAAAGCAGCAAGTGCAACAATTGCCTTCGATAAGGATGACCTCTTGTTAGGCGAGACAAAGCACAACTGACCCTTGTACTTCACAGGGTATGTCAAAGAAATGCCAATACACAGAGTCCAGATCGACCCAAGTTCTGCACTCAATCTCATCTCTACTTCGGCACTCGAAGACCTGGGCATCCCACCTGGGAAGCTGATATTGGAAATAGGTGGGCCTCGTGGATAGGTTTTCAAAACTTTTTTACCCACTTGACTCAGGGATCAAGTATCCAGAAGGCCATAAACCATATCCAGGATGCAATCCCTCTATCTCATTAATCAAGTACAATAATAAAACCTATCTAAATGATAGAAGTCAGCAACTACATGCATCCAAAACAATCCACAATAAATAGATAAGTAGATTACACCTTTGGAGCACAGTAGTGCTCTAATGGAGGAGAAGACAATCAACTTGATCAAGAACTCTTCTTGAAGCAATTAGAGATCTCCAAGACCTTGTTTTCTTCCACGCTATGACCCTTTATCAGATCTCTTTTCTTAAGAAGATGGGTGGGATCTCCAAGAGAAAACCCTACTAGAAACTCTAAGGAAACTAGAAGAGTACTAGAAGAGAGAGGAAGAGAAGAGATTTGCAACTCTTGCACTTGAGGAGTCTTGTGCGTGAATACTAGAGTGGGACGTCTAAGGGGTTTCTTCCTTTATTTATAGCCCTCAAATCTCCTCTTAAGACTCTTTTACTAATTGCATTAGAAGTCACACTTCCACACAAATTAGTAGCTTACTATTACCACTATTAGAAGTCCACTTCAAATAGAAATAGTAACTTTCTAATTCCTCCCTTTTAGAGTTCAAGTAAGATTAGTAACTTTCTAATATCTTGGGTTAGCGTGGGGACCATTAGGGATTCCTTAGAAAGCTGGCTCCAACTGGGACATGCGACCCCACATCTCATGTGCAATCCGGGCCCACAATTAATTGTAAATAACACCACTATATAAATGCAATTGCACTCCAGTCTTAGGAACAAATTACAATGAAGACCCTAAACTTCCCAATTGTCATAAGTAGGCCCCTCTATCAATATCCATAAATCAATTGGAATAAATTTGTCTCATCCAATCCTAGATCCACATCTTATTATCCTTAAGCCCCAATTAATCACTGTGATCATCAGTACCATCCAATTAACTCCTAATCGAGATGGGTGCACACTTACTAATGATAGATCCATTAATTGGCACAAGGGGATAATATAAATAGATTCCATCTTGATCATTGTATGTTCCCACAGTCCTACTACCACATACCCAAGACACCGAGGTGTTGACCTACAGTTGGCCTCACTTATTGGTGACTCAAAGCAAATGAATAGACACAAATTTGAGTTCATCAATGTCTCAGGATTGAGAGCCTATTGCTAGAGAATCATGAGAGCAGTCCTTAAATCGAGACAGATTTTCATAAGGTGTTTCTCATGGTCCTTCAATAAATCCAATGTACCAACACTATGATCCAGAATCTTACATTCTGATGATCGAGACAAATCACACTATCTCATAGTGATCAAAGTGCTGCAACCTTATCAGATGAGATGCCCAGTCTCATCACTGGTTGTGAAGATATTTTTAAGTATAAGATTTGTGACACATGTCTCCCGTATGTGGATCTCATCCATATACATATATCACATCTAATATACTAATGAGACCCGGTTCATCTCAAGAACCATCATGTCATATGTATTGGTCATGTGCATTAGGTAATAAAACACCATTCATCTCATGAGAGGAAAGCATGATTTTATTGATAAATAAAGAAATTAATCAATTTATTACATCAACTGATGGATTGAGGCCACACAATCTAACAGCTGAGTCACACGTCTGTATCCATCTTTGGATACAATGGGAGCACTCAAAGGCCTATTGGTAAAATTAGGTTCAAATTGCAAATCGGTGATCTTATCTCTGAAGTCACTGTGTACGCAATAAGATCCCCTTCATGCTACAATATCCTTCTTGGACGCCCCTGGATACATGAGAATGGTGTCGTCCCTTCAACTCTACATCAATGCATCAAGTTCGTTGGCAACGACGGCTTAATACATCGAGAGTTTACAGATAAAAAGCCCTTCAAAGGCAAAGACTGTTAGAGTTTTTGTTTTGTTGCAATTTGATAGGATGCATTCAATTTCATAAAGCTTGTCCTCTCATTCATTCATGGTCTTATTCATAGGATCATCATGCATATTTCTCATTCTTGATCTTTGTATTTATCATTTGATATGCATGGTTTTCATTTCTGTTTATCTCTTAAGATCATGGAGTTTTTGGTTTCAAATTTCTTCCAAGCTTTCCATAGTTTCTATCTTTAAAATCATTATTTTGATTTGGAGTTTTCATGGCTTTAAAAAATTCATTTTTCATCTTCTTTCAGTCATGGTTTAATGCTTGGTTAATGTGTCTCAAAGTCCCCCGGAAGATGCCCTCAAAAGTTGCATGTTTCTCACTCTTTTTCAAAAAACTGGGCATCTCCCAGTGTTGCCGGTCGACCGGGACAAGCTTGCCGGTCGACCGGGATCACTGCAACTTTTAAATGCAGTTTTGAGCAGAATTTTCCAACGGTCAGAAATTTGACCGTTGTGCTTTCCCGGTCGATCGAGACCTGTTTCTTGGTCGACCGAGGACTAGCCGCTGGCAACTTTATCTTTATAAAAAGTGGGTTTTTGGTTGAAGAAAGTTGTTGACATTAGAGGGACTTTTGAGGCCAAGGATTAGCAACTTCTCAAGAGCATTTTCAAAGGGATTATGAAGCCATTCCATTAAACCAACCTTTGATCTTCAAATGGGTGTGCTTTCTTTAATCCTAGTCTTTTTGAAATCATGTTTTGTTTCAAATCTTTGATCTCTTTCTAAACATGATTAACAAGTTGCTTTTCTTTTAGAATGTTGTCTGTCATAACATGCTTAACACTTTAGTAATCTCATATGCTATGAATACAACATATGGTCTATGTTACACATGATTTTACTTTCTTGTTTCAAAAATCAACTTGTTAGACTTTAGAACATCTTTCTTGAAAACAAGTTATTTCTCATTGTTAATCACATGTGTTAGACATACAACTCTTTCTCCAATATATGATAAACATCTTTGCATCATTTAAGTTTTTATCTTTTCAAAGAGAAAGAGTTATTTCTAGAAAATGCATTTTACATAAACTTTGTCATTCACATGCATGTTTCTAGAACTTAAGTTTTCACATTCTAATTAGCTAATTAAAGGCACTCCATTGCACTTCATTGTTCTCTTTATCCATGCATTCTTAGGCATATTTCTTAAGAGAAAAATTCCTTGTTGTAAAGGTTCATGCTTAGCCTTGAAAAGCATATGTTGTAAAGGTTTATGCTAAGCCCTGAAAAGCATAGTGTTGATTGTAAGGTTTGAGGTGATCCTAAACCTTAATTGAAGTTAGTGAATACCGATAAGTGTATCGGGAGTGGATGTAGGCAATTTGGCCAAACCACTATAAATGTGCTTGTCATGGTGGTTGCTCTTTTGCTCTCTTTTTCATGAATGATTCTCTTTTGGTTGTTTGGAGATTGTTGTTTGTAATTACTTGTGTATGCATATCTTAGAAATCCTTTTCTATCACAAGATAATTAATCTTCATCACATCTTAATTGACTTAAAAGTTGAAAGAATTAAAATTGGTCTAGGTTGTTAGAGCTCATCCTATTCACCCCCCCCCCCCCTCTAGGATTCGGTCTTGGACTTTCAAAGACGTCCATTTTGCAGATGCACAGATGTACAAAGATGAAGAAGAAGAAAATGAGGAAGAAACAGCACCCTTTGCCGAAAATCTCCAGTAAGATAAGAGCAAGGCTCCTCAGCAATCATCAAAAGAAAACAAACCTTTCGGCAAGACCGAAAAGAGCATTCATTCTCCCTTCGTTGTCTCCCTCAAACCTTCAAAGCCTTTGGTAATCACCACCAAAGCAAAGAAGACAAAACAAAAGTCTGGGGGCAAGTTCGCTGTCTCCTTCGTGTCCATTATGCATGACGCGGATTCGGATTCAGAGCCAGAAGACGATACATTGTCAAGCCAAGCTGATACTTTGCAAGTTTACCCTGCTCTCACTCCATTGGAGACACCTGTCGACGTAGAAGACCCTACGTCTACTTCCTTCGTCGTTCCGGCAACTTCGGCAGAAGAAAAAACGATCTTGTTCCACAAATCGGAAGCTTCTTCACCAAAGTCTTCACTTGAACTTTTCCAAAATGAAGGTATGCCTCAACTATTCCTGTATAATCCAATGGCACAAGCTATCTTGAAAAAAATGGGCTATGATGCTCAGAATCCAATCGGTTTGGGAGGTGGCCGTGGTATTTTCACACCATTGGAACCTACGCTGACCAAAAGTCAACTGGAGGATTGGAAACGCCGTCCTCACATAGACAAGTCTTCATACGAGTTGGGGTATGATCCTGACACTCCCATGAGACAATTGACACAAAGGCTACAAAGTCGTTTTACTGACCAAGCCTCAACATCCCGTGTCCATGAAGACATTGATCTCCCTGAATATCTCTTTGAGGAGTCACCCGTCAAGGATTCAGGAAGCTCTTCCAATTGGTATTATTTCTCTGACGATAAAGAGGAATTGTCCGATGACACAAACGCACGGTTTTCTGACCCAGAAGAACCATCGTCTCTAAAAGAAGTACCTTACTTCGACCCAGTTTCAACAGGTAATTGGGATCATCTCATTGCTAGTCTTGAGATGAATACCGATAAAGAAGACCCATGGACAAAAGGAAAGCCTTGGTCTGTAAATGCCTTTGGAACTCCAGAAGGTCATGTTAAGTTGGAAGCCTCTGAAAACATTGTGGAGGAACCACTTTCAAACCTTCCAACAGAAGATCATGTTCAAAAGATAGACTTGGGGACACCTGATAACCCACGTCCTGTATTCATAAGTAAGAATATAAAGGATGATGAGTTACCCGAGTATATCGCTTTTCTTAGTGAGTTCGTTGATTGTTTTGCATGGTCTTACGCTGAAATGCCTGGCTTAGACCCCAAAATAACAGTCCACAAACTCAATCTGCAAAAAGACATCAAGCCTAACAAACAAGGCCAAAGAAGATTTCGTCTTGATGTGATGGACAAAATTGAACAAGAAGTTCAGAAACTCAATAGCGTTGGCTTCATCCGCGAGGAACAACATCCTCAATGGTTGGCCAACATCGTCCCCGTGACAAAGAAAAATGGGCAGATCAGGGTCAGTATTGACTATAGAGACCTGAATAACGCATGTCCTAAAGATGAGTTTCCGCTCCCCATACTAGAGGTGATGATCGACAACACCTACGGAATCGAGCGAATGACATTCATGGATGGATTCTCTAGCTACAATCAGATAAAATGCATCCTGAAGATGAAAGACACATCATTTCGGACTCCGTTTGCCATGTATTACTACACAGTCATGCCATTTGGTCTGAGAAATGCTTGTGCAACATATTAGAGGGCTATGATGAAACTATTCCAAGATATGCAGCACAAGACGGTCGAATGTTATGTCGACGACCTCGCCGTCAAAAGCAGAAGAAAAGAAGACCATCTCAAAGATCTTCGAAAAGTCTTCCTCCGACTTCGCAAACACAAGCTGCGGATGAATCCACTAAAGTGCTTCTTCAGTGTCTCATCGGGTAAGCTTCTCGGATTCATGGTTCGGAAAGGCGGAATAGAACTTGACCTCACCAAAGTCAATGCTATCATAGAAATGCCATCTCCAAGAACCCTAAGAGAACTAAAAGGGCTTCAAGGAAGATTGGCATACATTCGACGGTTCATCTCCAATCTGTCAGGGAAGTGCCGTCCATTCTCTAGCCTAACGAAGAAAGGTGTGGAGTTTGTTTGGGATGCTGAATGTGAAGCCGCATTTCAAGACATACCTGACTAGACCTCCAGTGTTGGCTGCCCCCACAACTGGAAAACGATTCATCTTGTACACAAGAGCTCTCGATTACTCTTTGGGCGCTCTACTAGCATAAGAAAATGACGAGGGAAAAGAAACTGCTCTATATTACCTCAGCCGCATGTTAGTAGGTGCAGAGCATCGCTACTCCCCAGTCGAAAAAGAATGCCTTGCAGTGATGTTCGCCGTACAAAAGTTGCGTCATTATCTGTTGTCCAATACAGTATACCTGATTTCGATGATCAATCTTTTAAAGGTCCTTGTCACGAAAGCAGGTTCTCTCAATGCCCGATTGGCAAAATGGTCCATCTTTTTGTAGCAATTCGATATTAGGTATCTGCCAAAAAAGCAATCAAAGGCCAAGCTCTAGCAGACTTTCTTGCACAGCACTCATTGCCTAAGGATTCCCCACTCAAGGATGATCTCCCAGACGAATCTGTCTACAATGTGGAAACTTCCTTACCAAATGCTTCCTGGGACATGTACTATGATGGCGCAACCAGGACGAATGAAAATGGAAAGCAAATATCGGGAATTGGCATACTCTTTGTCCGTCCCGACAAATACATGATTCCACAAGCTTACTCCCTACTGGAACCATGTTCAAACAACACAGCTAAGTACCAAGCCCTGATTGTAGGATTGGAACTCGCCTTCGAATCTGGCATCACCATGCTGGAAGCTTTTGGGGACTCTTAACTGATCGTCAACCAGATGAATCAGAAATTTGAAGTCAGGAAGCCTGATCTGTTGTCTTACTACAACAAGGCACAATCACTTCAATAGAAGTTTGACATCTGTCACATCACCCACATCCCTAGAGGTGAAAACATCCATGCAGATGCCCTAGCTGGACTTGCAACATCTATGGCGATCCAAGAAAGGGAAAAACTTGCAAACCACTGTGTGTCAAAGAAGGATTCTCCCTCCTCTTAACACATACCAAGCAATTGCTGAATGCCACCAAGTTGTTGGAAGTTGGATGTCCATCCTCAAACCTCTGATTGGCGACTGGAGGGATCCATTCATTGATTACATTATGCTCGGAATCCTACCTGAAGATCCAAAAGAACGGGTAAGCCTTCAAAGACGAGCCCTAAACTTTCATTTGGATATTCCTTCAAAAATGCTTTACAGAAAATCCTTCAACGGAGTACTTCTACGCTGCTTGTCACAACAAGAAGCCGAGCAAACTCTTAAAGAAGTACATGCTGGTCTTTGTGGAGCTCATCAGGCTGGTCCTAAGCTCTACGATCAGATAAAAAGGTTAGATTATTATTGGCCTACCATGGTAGCTGACGCTATGCAATTTGCTAACCGCTGCCAACAATGCCAAGTTCATGGAGATTGTGTCCACATGCCTCCAGAATGGCTACATCCCACAGTGATCTCATGGCCTTTCAAAGCTTGGGGTATGGATATCATAGGTCTTATCTCTCCCTCATCAAGCAAAGGTCATCGCTTCATCTTCGCTGCTACAGATTATTTCTCCAAGTGGTCAGAATCATTTGGGCTCAGCGAAATGAAGACCTCATCAGTCCTTCAATTCTTGCGCATCAACATTATCTGTCGCTTCGGCATACCTAAAAGATTCGTCCATGATAACGGACCACAATTCCGGGATTACAGATTCTACAGGTTCTGCGACAAGTACAAAATCCAAAGTTGTCCTTCGACTCCATACAATCCGGCAGCAAACGGACTAACAGAAGCCTTCAATAAGACACTCTGCAAAATTCTCAAGAAAATGGTCTCTAGTCATAAGAAAGACTGGGGCGACAAACTACCTGAAGCTTTGTGGGCTTATCGAACCACCGTTTGAGGACCAACCCATAGCACACCATTCTCTTTGGTCTATGGGTGCGAAGCTGTTGTCCCTTTGAAAATACAAATTCCTTCCTTAAGGGTATCTTTGCAAAATGACATGACGCAAGAAAGCAACGTCAAATTGAGACTCCAAGAGCTAGATAATCTCGATGGAAGATGGCTTGAAGCTCTACAAAGCATTGAGCTATACCAAGCACGCATGGCAGGATTTTTCGACAAAAAAGTCAGGCAACGCACCTATAAAAAGGGTGACTTGGTTCTTGCATTAAAAAGGCCAATGGTTTTCGCCCACAAAACCAAAAGGAAATTCGAGCCAAAATGGGAGGGACCCTTCGGCATCGACAAAGTTTTCTCCAATGGCGCATATGCTCTCCTTAACAAGGAGGGTGACAGATGTATGCTGCCCATCAACGGCAAATTCTTGAAACGGTACTACCCTTGAAGACTTACACCACTAGGTCAGAGCAATGCATGTACGGTCAAAGCCTATTCCCAGGTACTTGCTCGTCAAACCCACTCCTTTTGGAATTTTCATCCTTATGTTGAAATTTCTAAAAAAAAAATCTCAAAACAATGCTTACTTTCATAGTTTCATTATTAAAAAAAAATCCAAAAATCCAAGTTTAGGAGCCTCTTCCCGGACTTGACCAAAACTTTCGATCCTTGAACCCAAAATTCATGGTTTGAAACCAAAATCAGGACTCAGGAATTTCCACCCTGGTCCACCCCGACTTTTACAACCAAAAACGGTTTTAAGTCAAAATTTACGACCCTCGTGTCTTTAAACAAAAAATGGTTTTTAAGAAACCGCGGGGAAGCGATGCTCAGTCGATACTCGCAAAGCCCAAAAAACCGGAAGGATGCAAACCCCATTCGATACTTCCAAAACCTCAAAATCGCAAGGAAGCGACACCTTGTCAATACTTGCAAAATTTCAAAAAAAATCATGGAGACGTAACATTGTAGTTAATATCCACAACCCAAATTTTCAAAAAAAAGAAAAGAAAAAACCTCAAATTAAAAAAAAAAGTTCATGGGAAAGCGACATTCGTTCGATACCCACAAAACCAAAGTTTTTTGAAAAAGCGAGGCGACGTTCAGTCGATACTTGCACCCCAATTCGTAAGGAGGAGACGTTCAGTCGATACTTGCACCCAATTCGCGAGGAGGCGACATTCCATCGATACTCGCAAACCGAATGAGCAAGGAGGCGACATTCCATCGATACTTGTAATATCATTCAGCAGGGAGGCGACTTTTTAGTCGATACTTGCATTTTTGAAAACCAAAACCTGGCTTTTACATCGAAAACCAAAATCGGCTTCTACGCCAAAAACAAAATTTCGGCTTTTATGCCAAAAAATCCAAAAATCGGCTTTTACACCAAAAACAAAATTTCGGCTTTCACGCCAAAAATCTAAAAGTTGGCTCTCATGCCAACAAAACAAAACTTGGTTTTAAAAAAAAACTGGCTTCTACGCCAAAAACAAACAAAAACGGCTTTCATGCCATCTCAAAAACCCGGCTCTCATGCCAATTCAAAAATCGGCTTTCATGCCACCTCAAAAATCCGACTTTCATGCCACCTCAAAAATCTGGCTTTCATGCCACCACAAAAATCGGCTTTCATGCCATCTCCAAAACCTTGGCTTCCATGCCACAAACAAATTTTGTCTCTTACGCCACAAAATTCGGCTCCCATGCCATCTCAAAATCTAGCTTTCAAGCTATAAAAAGAAACCTGGCTTTCGCCACAAAATCTGGCTTTCATGCCCAAAAACAACCCTTTGACAAAAAGATTTTCACAAAATGACAACCTTTTGGTCAAATTTTCATACAAACATCCAACTTTTGCTTATTTTCACCAAAAAGAATTTGAGCAAGAGGTATATAAAATACCAAAAATGTTTTTTACATGGAGGTACCAAAAAGAAAAGAGAAGAAAAGGAGTTTGTTACAAAAATCAGGAGCTGAGTCTAACATGGTATTCAACTAAAGATTCAACTTCTCAAGTAGACTCTTGGCTTAGCCTCTAAAGCTTCCAGGCCACGCTTCTTCAAAATCTTTCCATAAAATGCGGCAGAACGCCGCGACCCATCTACAGCACGTGGAAGTTCTTCCCAAAGAATCTGTCATTGCTCGTACTCTTGAGTCTTCCTCCAGAGATTGCTCTCAGCCTCCTCGACCTGGTGAATCAGAGTCCCTTCTCTAGCACGAGCTTCTACAATGGCGGTCCATTTGACAGCAGCTTGTTCCTCCAATAACTTAAGACGCTGCCTGGCCTCGACGACCTCCCTATCAAGACGGCGCAGGTCTTCTATTAGCTTAATGATCGCCAACTCGGTGACGTTCCTCTCCCGAACAAATTACTTCCGAGTCCGCGAGATCTCGTTCAGTTCAGACTTGACCTCACCAGAAGGCTTCAAAAACATCTCATTGAAGAAGTCACCGCTTGGGAAGCTCTTGGTCTCATCCCACTTGTTGCCTAGAACTATGACTTCATCAACAAAAGCCTTCGTAGTTGCAATGTCCAGACCGACCTCTTCGCTATCAGCAAGGATGTCCTGTACATGCTTAATCATACCAAATCCAGCTTCCAAATGGCCAAAAGAAAGAGTTTCGACCCATGAGCTCAAAACGCCCTTCAGCACTTTCTTCGCATACTAAAGAGAAGGACCGGATGAAGGCTCACCCCTCTCCATTAGTCGACTGCCCTTGTCATGCCCTGTTGGAGGAGTGATCATCAAACTCTTTCTAATCGGAGACACTGGTAAAGGAATCTGCTCAGAAGATTTCATCTCTGCCGCATTGAAACTGGAAGAAGAAGTCCCTACTTCTGGTTCAACTGCAGGCATCTCCTGCTCTGGCCATGAGAAAGATGGGGGAACTTCTCCTGTTACTTCATAACCTACCAGTGAAACAAAAAAAAAGGTATGAATATGATCCTGTTGAAAAAAAAATCATTATCATCAGGGTTATTGCTACAAATACCTTCTTCGACGATCGACGGAATACTTTCTGCCTCCATGAGTTCATCCGAAGCATCGTCAAGGGTCGCGTCCATGGATGGCTCGAAATCATCAGAATCCTGTAGCAAGTCAGCTGACAAGAAAACAAGCAACATGTTAGCAAATGACAGCACAGCCAAAAAATGAAAGAAAACACAAAGAAGTCATACTAGGTGAAGATTCTGGAATCACTCCAGAGTCCCTCGGTTATTATTCAGATGCAGCAATCGAATCTGTCACTGCTTCATTTGTCGGAACCTCAGGCATCACCAAATCATCATCTCCCACTGAAAAAGGAGAGAGAAAATCTCAATGAAAGAAACGGAAAAGGAAATAGGAGGAATCATACCTTCATTAACGGTCTCTTCCTCTCGGCTCCTCTTTTCTGGAGGCTCATCAACGTCCCATGACATCTCTTCAGCAATGGCGAAAGGGACTTCTGAATTAGAAGAGCCATCGTGTCGTCTCTTATTATGGCGTTGCCCTCTCTTCCTCTTGCTTCTATGGGCCGGTTTACTTGAAGTACCCGGCCCATCATCAAAGACAGGACCTTCGCTTGACTCCTCACCAAATGGTCTACTCCTCCCAGTAGACTCCAAGGAAGCGTTCATTCGTTCCGCTTGCATCCAAGCGTCGATCTCGGCCTCCTCCTCTTCTAGCTGTTTCAAGACCTCACCAGGTATCTCTTGTACAATTCCTGATCTGATGACGTCCTGTTCACCGAGAAAGCCTATCTTATGATTCTCTCCAGCAGGGAAAGTCAAAACTTCCTCTCGACGGACTCCATCTGATCTGCCAAGTCCCTTCTTAAAAGATTGCTTGACATCGAGCTCCTTCTTGGAAAGCCCCCGGTACACCAAAAAGCTCTCTACGAACGATTTCGTAAAGCCAGCAGTCCGGAAAGTGGGCAACTCAGGATAGAAAATCATGGCGGTAGTGTCCTCCGCACTATAAAAAGCCCATGCATTCCTTCCATCCTGCAAACCTCCAAAACGCTTCACCATGCTCGAAGGCGATCCAACAACACCTTGAGAGAAGCCCAACTGCAGCTCAAAACGCGAGGGAACATACGGATGGATGTCAACAAAAAGATGTCTACGGTACACCATCGTACCAACGTGTATGTTGAAAATCCACCTCTTTTCTGCGTTTGTCAAAGAATAGTGCCTTCCCGACCCTGTCCTGGTAGAATCACGGGAGACACCAAAATCAAAAGCCTTCTTCCCCAAACCTAGAGAAAGCTTCACTAAAGATTGCCCAGTCTCGATGTCCCTGAACCGTCGGATCCTCAAACGGGCAGACAAAAGTGATTCGGAAACAGCTGTCCCTCTAGCCAACCGAATCATAAAAGGGTCATCATCCTGTGCAACTCCTAATCGATGGAAGCCGGGATAGTGGTATACATACCACGAATAGAAAATATGGGCTGAAAATATCATGTTCATAGGGAGCCCAAGCCGAACAAGAAAAGCAGCAGCCTGTAGTTCAGTACACAAATAGGAGTAAAGAGCAGGCACCAAAACAAGCCGCTCTCCAAATGTCATCTGACAAGCTGGAAAAAAATAGTGCGGCCTAATGTGCGTACCATCTCCTCCAGCAAAAACAGCCTCACTCAGCTAGTAAGTGAGGTAAACAGCAAGATCCCTCCATATTACAATTTCACAATTTTCGAATAAATGGAATATGTGCTCATGAAGAAGTCCTTCAAGTCTCCTCGCGTGACAAAAGTCTTCTTCGAACCCGGAGTCTTTGCTCTGGCCTCCCGGGTCGTGCTATCAGAAGACTCTCTGCTGTTAAAGAAGTTGGGGAACAAAGAGCCAAAACTCCTCCAACTGCTGGACCTGACTTTCGAGCCCTCTTTCCCCTTCAAAAAATCATAGAAGGCAACAAGCTGAAAGTACAAAAGCCTGAACTCCTCAGACTGCTCCTTAAGGACGATGTCAATAGGCATGAACTCCTTATAAAGTTTGCCGAGGACAGGCAGCCCAGTGATAGCGCTCAATTCCTTCAAAGTAAAACCAATCTCACCATTCGTGACAATGAAGGTGTTGGTTTGTGGAAGGAATGACTCCAACATAGCCATAAAGACTTCATCGGAGAAAACCACGGTTTGCCAAAAAGCGCAAACCACATCAAAAATCTCAGCCTCCTTCAAAATGGCCCTGCCAACCTACAGGATGTGATCAGTCCATGACTCCCAGCTTGAGTCAGCGCTAAAACGGCCACAAAGTCGAAAAGGCTTCACCCAATTGCTGTCGTCACCCTGGAAAATACCAAGGCCCACCGATCTCAAATCGACTAATGGATGGTAAGAACCTTGGTAATCGCTGGCTGGCATCAACTTGTCCATGCGGACAGGCGACTTCTCTGGATAACCAGAAAAGCTGCCAACAAAAACTCCAGTCTTGATCACATTAGTCCTCTTCACCCAGCTCGGAGGATCTTCCCTCTTGGGGCATGTAAGAGAAAGGCTCATGATCGAGATAGTACGATCAAAAGTTGACCAGGTAGAAGTAGTTCTCTCTACACCATCAGCCGTGTAAGAGAACTGAAAACATCTCCTTTGGTACGTCAAGTCATTAGGAACTGTGTCACCAAAGAAAAAGGTAGGCTTGGGCACAATGCTCTGATCGTTCATGACTCAAGGACGACTGCTTACCATAATCCTGTAAAACTCCTCATCCTTGAGAGCGATCAATCATTATCTCATCTCATCACAGTTGAGGGAGTCACATTCTTCCAAGTTTCTCTCCACAAACTGGACCTTCTCCCAGGCCTGCTCTACGGCCACATTAGGAGACCTGGTAGACCGACGAGGTGCATCAATAACAGGCTCTTTGCCCTTGTTCATTCTAGAGGAACTACCTGCAAAGGTTGGTAAAGAAAAAAATCAATCATCAAAATGACAGAATTTTGCTAAAAAAATTCTAGCGAAATTTTGGCTTGGTTCCGGGACAATTCCAAAGAAAAGGGAAACACCCCAAAAAAGATAGGAAGCTTAAAGATGAGCTCAACACCACTGCAAGCTCATAGTCAAAGAAGCATCCTTAAAGAAGGTTTGAACTCAAACATTGCTGCAAGATCAAACTAGTCTTATCAAATCTCCATAAGCTTGAAGAAGGGCTCAACATTGCTGCGAGCTCCAAACTCCAAGACTTTCAAAGCTCCTCAAAATTCAGCAAGATTAAGAAAGGGCTCAACATTGCTGCGAGCTCCAAATCCCAAAACTTGCAAGAGATTTTCCAGGTATGCATCATCATGCTCCCAATCAATTTACTAAAAATCATTCATCAAAAATCATCATGCATTAGATGCTAGGAAAACCTAAACCAAAGTTTGACCAATTCCAACCCAACTTAGTCAAAACCAATCAAACTTTGTCCAAGTCAAAAATCATGTTGGCTTGACCTAGAGATTCTAGCCTTCCATCTTAATGCATAAAAAAAAATGCATGAACATCTTGGATTGCATAAACCTCATTATCATTGTGAGCAAAAAGAGGGAAAGAAAAAAAAAGAAGAGAAAAGAGAGAAATCTCTTTAAAAAAAAATTAGACTGGCCCATAGGCCGTGGCCCACTACCACGTGGCCATATGGACCTGTTTGTAAGCCAAGAAAAAGAGAAAAAAAAGTGCTAAAAAAAGAGGGAAGAAAAAAAAAGAAGAAAAAAAGAAGAAGCACGTGTATAAAAAGAAAAGGAAAGGAAAACACGTGGAAAAAAAAAGAAGAAGAAAAAAAAAGAGAGAAAAGAAAAGAAAGAACTCTACTTCTACGTGGAGTTTCTTGTGAAGGAAGAAAACTTACTTGAAGCCATGGAAGGAGAAGAAGAAAGAGAACTTGAAGATTCTTGAAGAAGAAGAGAAGTCCTTGATCTTGGAGCACTCTTGAAGACTTTTGCAAAAAGAAAGCAATAAGGGCAAGAGATCCAACCTCCTTTGCTTTTATAGAGGAGAGCAAACCAAAAGAGGAAACAAGGAGAAAACCAAGGAGGTAAATGCTAAAAACTAGCAACTTTCCCAAAAGAAAGGGGATTTGAGATATTCTTTCCTAAAGAGAAGATTCTTTGAGAAATTCTCTTCAAAAAGAAAGGGAATGAGAAATATTCTCTCCCAAAGAAAGATGCTTTGAGAAAATCTCTCCAAAAACAAGGAAACATAAGAGATTCTCTCCAAGTAAGGATATTTTTAGATATTCTCTACCCACAAGAGATATTTTTAGATATCCTTTATAAAATGACACCACATGAGATCTAAGCCTTCTCCAAAGCTTAAGATCCCATGGGTTAGCCCACATGAGCCAGGTTTGACCACCTAGGCACTAAAAGGGGCTTCCTACGAAAAATCTCCTTTACCAGAACCATACAAAGTGGTTTCATGCCTCTTTTGAGTTGATTGAACCAATCAAAAAAATGAAAGCCTCATGAGTTACCAAAAATCCAAACCATCCAACCTCATGAACCAAATTAAGCCAAAATCTTGAAATTGACATTCCACAAAAAACCAAACTCTGGTTCCCTAACTTGCCACATACAACTTGCTAGGTCATAAGGCCAAAACCAAAAAAACTGAATCCTGACCCCCTAGCTCGCCACATACAGCTTGATAGGTCACAAGGCCAAAACCAAATCTGACCCCCCCCCCCCCAATTTGCTACATACAACTCGTTGGGTCACAAGGTCAAAATCAAAAATCAAGCCCCAACCCCCTAACCTGCCACATACAACTTGTTAGGTCACAAGGTCGAAAAACCAAAAAACCCTCTTGACCGCCTAATGCGCCACATACAGCCCTTAGGTTCACAAGGTCAAAAAGAAAACCCAAAATCCAAAACCCAAATTCGACTCCCTCATGTCATTTTCAAAACTTTGCCTTGAGATGGTACATGATCCCTCTCACTACCATAAAATCCCCTTGGAAACTCAAAAGGCTATTCAAAAAAAAAAAAAGATCAAAGACTCTTAGTCAAGTCAAAAGCTCTCATTCAAGTTTCTCTTCGAGCACTACACCATAATAGACAATTAGTAACGGATCTACGGCCGTTACAAAAAATATTAGTAACGGTTATTTTGCGTTGACACAACTGCGTCACAAATGAAAAGTAACAGAAGTTAGTAACACTTAATAACCGTTAGAAATATTACTAACGGTTATAAACTGTGACTGAAATTAATTTAAGCAACACATCTATAATCGTTACAATTTATTAGTAACGGTTATTATTTTTGTTCATAGTTTGTTCCCAACGGATAAAACTGTTGGTATCGGTTACAAAGTATTCTATTTGTAACGGTTGGAGTCCGTTACTAAGTATTCTATTTGTAACGGTTGATATCTGTTACGAAGTATTCTATTTGTAACGGTTGGAGTCCGTTACTAAGTATTTTATTTGTAACGGTTGATATCCGTTACGAAGTATTCTATTTGTAACGGTTGGAGCCCGTTACTAAGTATTATATTTGTAATGGTTTATATCCGTTACTAAGTATTTGTTATTTTTAAAAAAAAAAAAAAAAAAACAATGGAAATTCAACTGATGGCTTCGCCTATTTCAAAAGAACATTCAGATTAGTTTGCCATCATTCAATTTTAATATGCTTTTTTTTGTTCTTTAGGGATTATAGAAATTTGCAATAAGGTTTTCCTTCTTCAAACTCCAGCCAAAAAACCCATGTTTACAACAGACACAGCAACCCTTCTGCCAATGGGTAAAGTAGCTCCATTTCACCTAACTCCGGACTATCAAAATCTGAGATAGAACAATAAGTATGCACCAACTTCCACTAATAACTTATTCGTCCAAGAGAACGTCTATGATCTCAAACCAATAATGCAAATGAATTTCACCAGAGCTAGAATAAACTAGTGCACACACAACTCATTTTCTGTTCATCAAACAGTGGGTTTTTTTTTTTTTTTTTTTTTTGAGAGAGAGAGAGAGAGAGTTTTAAGAGAGAGAGAGAGAGGTCAAATACCTCACTTTTAAACTCAGCTAGTGCATCACCAGAAATATCTTGGTCCAAAAATTTCTTAACAGCCACTTCCTGGAAAAATTCAAGAACCCACCAGGTTAAATAACTCAATTATCTATGGAAGAAAGTTGCAAAAGCATTAACAAGTGGAGTTATTTCTAGTATTGAATTGGATGAACAATCAATCAGGTTAGAAGCAGATTGAAATTCCAAGTGACAAATAAGGGGATAAGTGTTACAATAAAATCATATTGGATAATTAAGAGAAAACATTTATTAACATGATTAATGTAAGCAAAACTAATAGCCCAAACCAAAAACAGAAGCAAACCCAGAAGAGGGCAGAAGCAACACAGGAGCAGCCGGACTCAGCTCAGGCCAGCACATCAGCTAACAGGGAAGCCCCCCAAGCAAAACAGAGAAAAAAAAAAAAAAAAAAACAAGCAGCAAACCAAAGAACAGCCAGCCCGAAAGAGAACAACAGCAACCTGCACAAAACAGCACAACCAAGCCATCCCAGACGAGCCAGCACGTGGACTCGACCCAGGCCCAAACCTGTGAGGACAGGGTGGGAGATGGAGCTGGCTTGGCTAACCAGCACTTTCAACTGATCCTGGAGAGTGATCTTAGCTCTGTCTGGGCCTGAGGAGTTGCTTAAAGAGAGGTGGCATGTGGACTGCTGGAGATAACTTTGCAGGACAGCAGGAATTACTTAGAAGCCTGTTGAATGTAGAAAATATCCAAAAGTTGCAGTGAACAAAAATATAGCATGCCCACTTGACACATTCTCAATGTGAAACCATAGTTCAAGTATTCAGTCTCTTACCTTTTTGTTTGGCCTTAATGTAAAAACAAATGTCTGAAAGATTTTAGAGAACAAATGTCTAAAGATATGTGGCAAGCTAGGGGTAGAGGGAGCGCTTAACCCCAACAACCAAATACAAATTCCTATTTGATGATTATGATGATGATGATGATAATGTAAAAACATTGAAGAAGAAAGCAAACAGCAAACAAAAGCACATCACTGCAAACAGAACTACAGGCCACTGCTATACACTACACCCTCAGCTGCAAACACAGCATTACAGGCCACAGCAAACAAAAGCACATCACTGCAAACAGAACTACAGGCCACTGCTATACACTACACCCTCAGCTGCAAACACAGCATTACAGGCCACTGCTATACAAAAAGGTATAGTAAATCCAGACACATCATTGTCAACATGTTTATATCTTCTTTTTTATTTTAGTAAATCTTAAACACCCTAAAAGCAGTTTAAAATGAAGATTTACAATTCCTTTTTTCTTTTTAACTTCCCAAACATTTTTTCAATTATTTTTACTTCTACAAAGAAGGGCTGAAACAAACCGGCATCCATCCAGGACCAATATATCAGCCTCGTCATAATATAAAGATTTCGGCTGCAGTGACCAAAACAGTCATCATCAGACACACTTCAGATGATACATATTAATATGCTCTCTGGTGTGGATAGTCAGTTATGAAGGCTACAAATACAAGAATTTTGAGATTTTTTTATTTATTTATTGTGCAATGCAACAACAAAATCTCATGCCTGTGGGCTGTTTGTATGTGAGCGTAACACACATGCATGTCGTCAACATCAAATAAATGACTGACACAAATAACAAATAGGATGTGGAAATTGCAAGGTAAAAGAATGCAGATCTGTAGACATCATCTAAGCCTTGTCCCCTTTATGGCATTCTCTAGGCAAACAATTGAAAACTCCTGCAGCAGGTATTAAAATTTTTTAGCCTCAGATGGGCCTACACCAATGGGCCTTGGATCAGGGTCCCACCTCTCTAGCCATCAACTTTCCTCCAATGTGGATGTGGGTACCCTGCTCCTTGAGACCAGGACACCACGCATACACGCACACATAAAAAGGGGAAAAGAGGGAGGAATCATCATTCCCAGGCACTTCCATGGTGCCCACACTGGTGTGCACTACCCATGTGACCAAGCTAATGTGCCTGTTCCAGCTCATCAATGCCCACGTGCTTGTGACAGCTTAACCCACACCCAACAATCGTACAAGCCCAGTAGAGAGACACCTCTCTCTCTCTCTCTCTCAAAAACAAAACTTCTCCCAAACTTGAGCCATACTCAAAAAGGCTCCCCTGGAACACACCTGAATTATCATCACACTAAGGAGAAAATCAGAGAAAAGACCTGCAATAGCTGCTTCTGTGATCTTTAGTCTCAGTTCTAAAAGGAACATTGGCAATCAGTAGGCCAACTTAGAGTTCAGTGCCACTCGTGCCCACAATCCCACAATAGAAAAACTAATCACTTGCTTCCCTTAACCAAACAATCTTAAAAATAAAAATCCTTTGCCTCCACATTTGTCTATTGATGCACCTTCCTTTCTCTGCTTTCTTTGAGGTTAAATATTTTTTTTATCTCTAGTTTCCTAGCATGTCCATATAACAAACAGCACCTATCACTTACTTCAATAGAATCACCAAACCTATTATACTTTGTAACAGTAAGAATACTTCTAAAGAAAGTAAATTAATTTAAAGTGTTTTATTTATTACTTTAAAGTGTTTTATATTTAAAGGGAGATGCTCTCACATTATTATTAGAGATAAGGTGGGGGCCCTCACATCCATATCCAATGCCAACAAATTAAATGTGAAGGCCCCCACCCCTATCTCTCATAGTAAGGTGAGAGATACTCTCACACGAGCACCCCCTATATTTAAATACACAAAAGACAATGTGCTAAAAATTATCAAGCTCAAGTGCAGAAAAAAGTACTAGTGCTGAAAAAGCATAGGTCCATCTTAGAGATACTCACTGTGAGTTAATAGTTTAAGCTATAATGCAGCAGGGGAGCAGGGGTACGAATGGCCAATGGCTACTCTCTAAGCTGAAGCTATGGGAGATGAACATTCGCATGTCTAGGATGCACACCAAAAGAAATCAACATCCAAATAGGAAGAAAAATAAAGAAATTCCATTCATCTCTTCAAAGTGGAAAAGTATAACCATTTATAGACAAGAATAGGTAACCAATTCAAAAAGGATAATCCCTTTATCCAGTTTTGACATTATCTTTCACTCCCAATCCTTGATTGGGTTACACTTCTTCAAATCCATCCATACTATTGATAGAAAGAAATAGAAACAAACAAAACTGGTGATGGTAAAAAGAACTGCATCATACCTTCAGCTTCATTCTCATGCATCAACATACCTCCCAATTTAACATGCTCTTCATGCTTGTGTGCTTCTGTGTCAATTGCTAAACAGGAACTGCATTTTGGTTGCAAAAAATCCTGCATATTATTCAGGCATGCACTCTCAGCTTCCATGTCTGGCTTTGTACAAGAGCTCTGCACAATGGGCAAAGAGTGTGGCCAAGGTAAAACTTCATGTCACCAAATGATGCTATAAGTACACAAGCAGAAAAACATACTCTAATCTAATTTCCTTCCAAGCTAAAATGGCAACTAGATTTTCATCCACACTTAACACGGGCTAATTAATATGATTATCAGGTGGTGGAGATATTGAGTAATCTCACGCCCATGATATAGCATTTAAAGAATGGCTTTGAGTCTTTAAATCACAAATAATAAGGACAACCATAATAATGCAAAAACCTCCACATATAATTTGAATGAATATTGTATGTGCCTCTCATCAGAATAAAAACATTGAATTCATTGACTGTTTCAAAAGATAAAAAAAAAAAAAAAAAAAAAATTTAAAAATAAACACCACGGTGTTATCAGAAACACTACTGCTAGAGGGTGTTAGAGCACTTACTTGGGCATCACTCCCCTTTTCACTGTAATCCTTATTTTTCTTGTCACATGCAACATAATCACTTGAATGGTTACTTGCTGCATTGTTCTCTGATGTAGCACCCATTTTTCCTTGTACAAGATTCCCATCTTGGCATCCATGTCTCAGATCACTTGACTGATGAAAAAGATGGAAAAATCAATATTCAGCTTGAACACAAAAGTTCAAAGTCACTATAGTAATAATGAGAAGACTAGTTCCAGAAAACAATGCTTCGAAGAGAGATTGTGAGGCAGCATACAGTTTGTTTTCTCCAAACATGCTGCCATAAATTCCTTAACTCGTTTCTCCGAATGGGCTTAACAAGAAAATCTGCAGCACCTCTCATCATGCATTTAAAGACAATGCTAATAGAATCATGTGATGACATCACTGCATAAATAACATAACAGAGAGAGTGACAACCAAGTTGAAAGAGGCATAGATTATTCCCTATAATTGGATTTTCTGCATATGATTTTAATTCAGTAAACATACTTATGACAGGAATGTTTTTGCAGGTTTCATGGCCCATAATCAAGGTAAGTAGGCAAAGCCCAGATATTGAGGGCAATTGAATTTCTGTCAAGATGAGGTCTATGTTATGAGGTTTATCCTTCAGCATTTCCCATGCCTTTGAGCCATCAGATACTGCAGAAACTGTTCAAACAACAAGAGACAAAATTCAGGTCAGTTATAAACCAGTGTAATAGCAGACTTCAGAAAAAGATTAAAAAAAAATAAAAATTTAAAACTGATAAATTAGAAAGCTTGCATGGTGTTAACACACTGACCATGTTACATTTGGAGATTCTTCTATTATCCAGTTGAAAGAAAGAGGTGAAACTTAATTCAATTTAAGTATGGTGATCTTCAATATATCTCTCATTTCTATGATGTTGCATATAAAACGAGTAACATATTAAGTACAGGAAATTATTAGAAATGGGCTATGAAATTCATATGAAGGATAGGAGTCTTCCAACAACAGATAAAAAGAAACAAATTAATTGCTAACATGAAAATTTCGCAAATAAGATTTCTCTGTTAATATTAGCACTGATTTTGTGAGATGTTTAAGTACTCATATGGAGGTTACATCAAGTAATTTAAGATACAGTAATCTTAACTTTGGTGTACTGATACTTTCTACGAAGAACATGGTAAGTGGGTTGTCACCGACTGTTTACTCCAGTGTGAAGCATTGTCAGCATTACAGGCCACTGCCAAGCGCACCCACATACACAGCGCCCTAACATATTCATGTTCTACCCAAGACACATCAAATTTGTTACTTCTGAAAGTAAAGCCAGATAAAATCATATAGATTCTCCATGTAACTACCCTAGAAAGACTTCAAGAAAACACTCCATTAGTGATAATATCCTAAAGAAAATGCTCCATAAGTGATAATATCCTAATTCCAACTGGGTATCTCCTGAACAGCACCTCTCCCTGAAAAGTTTCTTCTGTCTTGCTGTTAAAACATTTCAGTTGAAATCAAAGCACTAATGCAAGAACACTATTATGATGCTCATGGAGATGCAGGAAAAATTGATTATATTTCAATGCATTTATGATAGAATGGATAGGAATACTGATACTGGTGGCCTGTTTGAAACATGGGCAAATGAGAATCAACAAAAAATGTGAGGCACAAGTGGAAAGTAGTCGTAGTAATCAAAATGTATATGACACTGTCAATGATGATTAATGATGGCAATCTGCTCCACCATCTCTTCACTGTATCATTCTCTTTGTTGAATCATCCATCAATTATTTCACTGTTACCCTGATACTTGACCCATTAGGCCATTACCATCTTTAACTTGACCATTAGTTTGAAGATTTGAGGCCTACAGCACATTTTGATAAGAGGATTGTTTTGATATTACATTAACATTCAATAGAATCTTATAGAGGAGGAAATAAAGAAAGGAAGACAGAGAGAATAGAAAACCAGATGGGAGATGAGATGAATGAGTGGAGAAGGGAGAGGGCTGCTGAGAGCGTGGAATGAGAAAGGGGAAAGGGAGATAAGGGAGAAGGATAAGGAAGAAAGAAAGAAGAGGAGGAGGAGGAAAAGGCGGCTGCGCAGGGCAGAGGAGAAGAGAGGAACAGGGGAGGAAGAAGAGAAGAGAGGAAGAGAGAGAGAACCGAGGGAGAGAGGGAGTGGTGCGCAGGTGGGCGCAGGGCGGAACAGAGGAGGAAGCAGGGGAGAGGGAGAGGAACAGGGGAGGAAGAAGAGAAGAGAGGGAGAGAGAACCGAGGGAGCGAGGGAGTGGTGTGCAGGTCGCGGACGCTGCAGCAAGCGCAGGCGAGGGGAGACAGGGGAGGAAGATGAGAGGAATGGAAGGAAGAAGAGCAGACAGAGAGGAAATAGAGTGATGGGGAACAAGGGAGAGAGAGAACAGAGAAGAAAGAGAGAGGAGTGGGGGAATGGTGCGTGAGTGCAGGAAGAGCGAGGGGTGTACCTGGTGCTGGGGAGGGTTCCGCCGCGCGAGGAGGAAGATGAAGGCGTCCGGGGGGGCTGCTGCGAGCTCTTGGCGACGCTGCTGTGGTCGTCGTGCAATGGAGAGGGAGGGAGAGATAGAGGAGATGGGCTCTGGAGAGGGTGATGGAGGCGGGAGAGAGAAATGAGTGAGGAGAGAGAACGAAATGAGTGAGCAGAGGGAGAGGGCGATGGAGGCGGGAGAGAGAAATGGGAGAGGAGAGAGAACGAAACGAGGGAAATGGGAGAACGAAGACGCGGGAAATATATTTTTCGCTGGCGGGACAGGGAAAGTAAACCTTCCCCTTTTCATTTTTATTTTATAATGTGATTTTTCTTTTTTTTTATTATTTTGATACCATTGTAACGCATTACTAATCGTCACAAAATATCCAATAAATGTTACAAAATAATTCAAGTATTTACAAAGATATTTACTAACGGTTATGAATATTGCTAACGGATAATAAACGTGACAAATTACCTAACGGAAATATTTCCGTTACTAATAAGAAAACCCAAATGTTGCAAAATCACCCAAATGGTGTAGTGGAGGCACATCGACTCCAAAAGCTACTCGTCGTCGTACCTCGAGGGGGCATTTGTTGACACCAAAAATGTCACTTTGCCTCTTTAACATCAAGAAGCCACATGAAGCCGCACCCTATTACAAATATACAATGCTACTTCAAGCATCAGATCTTGTCAGAATCAAACAAAACTATAAGATTCTTCGAGACAGCCAAAAGAGGGATACACATGAAGTTTCAGGCCATTCCAACATCATTTGACCCAACTTCACTCCTCCGGCAGCCAAATAGGCGCTCCTAGTGGCGACGGCATCGAAGACATCAAAACTTCGATCAGAGCCCGCAGATGGCCTCAAAATACCTCCAAAAGGCTCCATATCAAATTTCAAGTCAAACCGCCAACGTTTGACCCTCCATCAACCCTTGAGCAGTAAAATCAAACCTCTCGGTGGCGAGAACTATTGAGGTCATCACTCATCAAACAGAGCACATAGGTGACTTCAACATGCTTCTAAAGGGCTACACGTTATATTTCAGGTCATTCCGACAACGTTTGACCCGACTTTGACGCTTCGAAACAAAATCAAGGCTACCGGTAGAGGAGCACCCCGAAACCATGACATCCAAATTGGAGCCAACAGATCATCTCAAAATGACTACAATAGGCTCTCTGTCAAATTTCAAGTCGATCGGACATCGGTTGACCGTACATCAAAGCGCAGCATCTTCCTTGCGGCAAAATCAAGTCTACTGGCGACGGGACCCCACACGGCTTCAAAACTCAAACAAAAGCCCATGGTTGGTCCTATCTTCTGCTCAGGAGGCTTCACCTCAGATTTCAGGTCAATCCGACATCGTTTGACCTAATTTCGACTCTTGACGGAAAATTGGCTATAAAGTCTTCGGCTTTTCCAAAAAATAGGAAATTTTGTGCTCCAATTTTGTATGGCTTCTCGTCTGGTTTTCTTCAGGACAATCAAGCCAATAATTGAGGAAAAATGTCAAGAAAAATACAGGAGAAAAAAGGATCGAAAAAGATCAAGAAATGGCCGAGAAACGACGACTGAAAAAAACGGAAAAACCCATGGTCGCCGGGGACCTTGGCCAATGGTCGTCGGCGGCGAACTCAGCCCTTGGTCGCCGGGGACCATAGAAATCCGGGTCACCGGATTTCACCTGAAAACCCACTTTTTCGGGTTATTTTCACATTTCGAGATGATTGGCCCCTACGGTTTTTCAAAAATCTGATTTTTCAAGCATGTAATCCGCTGATCTTCGTCAACATCACGGATCTACCACCGGAATAATCAAATCATCATCGATCGCTCCAAGATCGCCAACCGGCTGACCAAGAAAATACACTTTCTGTCCGACGGATCGAGAAATCGACAAGACAGATGTCACCGGCCTACTAATATCAACCAATGTCCGAAGTTGCATCGTCATCCGACATCAAATAACATGTGGATCCATCAGCGATCATCACAAGAAGAATTCCAAAAGACACGTCACGGCCCACGACTCTTCAAATGCCCTGGCAATCACTTAATGCTGTTAATTGACCCGTTTTATGACAACTTAATGTGGTCATTAATCCATTATTTTGGACGGCCCAATAAAAATCAAGCAAATGAGAGTTACAAATTCAAGTAATCATGATATTAAAATCATGAAACTTCCCTCATCATGGAGATTAAGGGCGATTAAATGCCCATCATTCTCCACCGGCCAATCACAAGCCAAGCAAAAGGAGTTACAAAATCAAGAAATAAAAACTTGTAACTCCTCCCATCATGGAGCATCAATGCCATCAATTCTCTCATCATGGGTCATCAATCCCATAAATCACCCCATGGCTACCAAGAGCCTACAAAAAGGGGTCATTCCAAGAGATACAGACGGATATAGAGACATACGCAGACACACAGAGAGAGAGATCCATACTCACAAGCAAGGAAGAAGAACTCTGAAGAAATCATGCTACTCTGCTGCTGAAACACCACAAGGTGATCGAAGTCCCTTGGGGGGGCATCCCCCCCAAGGTCTCCTCTTTCCTTCTATCAAACATGGCCTAAACGCAGCTCTTCAGCCTGTTTACTCAATTTTTCATTAGATATAGGACCTCCCCTTGGTCTTTGTCCTCTAAAAAATTGAGGTCCAAGCCAAGCCAAAGAATCAAAGCATCAAGCATTCTCATCTGAAGGACGATGGCGAAGTCCATACATGACTTGCGACTTTCGATCTGAACGAGTCCCCGCAATCTCCTGAGAAATCAGATACATTTTCTTACTTTTCTACTGTATTTTGTATTCTTTGTAAAGAAACAAAAAATTACATTTCTTGTCTTTCATTATTGATGAGATTTGTAAATCGCCTTTCACGGCACAAAATCGCCTTCTACGACACAAATCGCCTTTAACGGCAAATAAAAATCGCCTTTCACGGCAAACAAATGAAATCACCTCTTACGACATTTAAAAAATTGTGTCTCTTTCTAAAAGTATATGTGCAATGGAAAGTTAGAAAGAAGAATTGATTTCCTTTCTACTTGTGAAGGTGAATCTCCGGATCACTACTTTAAATTCCAAGTAGAATAGAAAATCTGGCATACCCGTATAAAATGTTGATGACTTGCTTTTCCTCCTCCGCCATACTCCGGTAGCCCCATGGGTGGGAAGGAGAGGATGAAAGGTCGGAGCCCCCATCATGCAAGTATGTAAACAAGCGGGACGAGGATGCTCGAAGGCACATCATTTCTTGTCGGGCAATGCATTTCTGGACTAGTAACTATTACAAGTACAATTTCAATGCTTTTGGGAACAACACGTCATGTAGTATAAATCTCGGGAACAAGGAAATACAAATGAACCATTGAAGTTTTGGGCAAAATATCGGGTTCAAGATTTGTTTAAGGTGAATAAGGGTCCCGTATGCCAATTTAATAACAACTTGGTACTCTTTGAGTTTGGGGACATTCCGGGCTCCTTATACACCTTAGGATTTTCAAAACTTCAAATGAATCTTGTGATGTGGTTTCTTTCTCAAACGGATTTCAAATAATGAGGATAAGACTTCCCATCACAATAGGGCTCCCAACAAACCTCTCTCAATCATTTAAACATTTCATTTGTGCTCCCAAAATAGCCCCAGATGAACAGGTGTCATCGCTCGAGCGGTGAGCTCTCTGGAAAGGTTTTCTGGGTGGGTTCGCTGGAGCAAATTTAAGGTCGCTCGAGCGAACTCATCCAGTTCAGGTTGGGTTAAGTGAAATTTCGGTTCGCTCTAGCTAACCATTCTCTGGAATGGGTTCTAGGAGGGTTCGCTTAAGTGAGCTGTCCACTGGAATGGTTCGAACCCTTTTCCAGACTGTTCGCTCGAGCGAACTGTCCAGAAACTGGTTTCGGGACAGTTTTTCTCCTCTCTTTCTCATCCTTTTTACAACCCCTTTTGAGCCCCATTTATACACCAAATAAGGAGCTCAAAACCCCATCCAAACCATCATCAAATCTCCTACAACATCCATTCCATCCTCCTCCAATCATATCACATCCAATCAAAAAGAAAGAAGGAAGGAAACCACTGCACCCAAGAATACATTTGAGCTATAAACAAGAGATAAATGAAGGCTATGACTAACACATTTCGAAGACATTAAATGCATTAATAGGACTCTTTCATGAGAATTTATTTCAAGTCAATGCAAATAAATAAACATGAATGGAAAAACAATAAATCAACCACATTTCTTATAAAACTATTAAATGCTCAAATTATCCATTCATCTACTTGCCTTAGGTCCAAGCCTAATCAATAACAAGCTCTAAACACTTCCAAGCCAAGATCCAAAGCTACAAGAAAAACCCCAAAACAAACCCTAAATGGGTCAAAACAAGGAATAGAAATAGAAAGCTTACAATAATGGAGATGGAACCTCTTCAAGGCTAAAGGAATACAAATCTAAGAGATGGGGAGGGTTGCTTACTTGTAGGTTCTCCAAATGGGCAAGAGTAGTTCAATGAAGATCTTGCAATGGAAGGTTTTCTCCACAATGGGTATCAATGGGAAACTTTGGTGGTGAGGGAGAAGATGGTGACATCCATTCTTCAAGTGATGCTAGGTTGATGGAGGTAATGGGATGGAAAAACAAGAAGAAAAAGAAAAAGAAAAAACCCTAGTTGATGGTTTGAGCATGAGCTAGAAAAGGGAAAAGAGAATGAGAGTTCTCCTTTTTATACAAGTCAAGAGTGGGCTCCACCACTTGAAATCTTTGTGGGCTGAAATCATGGTTTTCGGGACTTCGAACGAATTTGACGAAGAAGGGAAAAAAGATTCTCGAATTTTCTAGTTTCCAAAAAGTATATGTTTTGCGGATTTCGGGAATATCAAATTTTGGGTACAGATTTTGTGTAAAAAGACTGTTTTGCCCTCAATGCTAGGAAAGTCGGGTTTCGGGATCTTGGACGGGCACGGGATCAACATAAAAGTTATAGGGATTAATGAGATAAGTAAAACGGGATTAAAACAATAAACATAGAGATCTCAGATAATCCCCCAAGTAAACGCAAAGTAATAAAAGGAACCCTCAAATGGCCCCACTAGTCACAAAGGCGCTCAAAATTCCCCAAACCTATACCAAAAGCTATTCTAATCCCAACTTAGTCAAAATTCACTAATCACGCTTAGGATTAAAATAAAACTTAATTAACACTAATCGAGGTCACTCGGGACGGGGTCTTACACACATGGATTCATAATTAAGAGATATATGCATTGATCTAAGGTGGGCCAATTATTACTGGGATCAAATAACACTAACTTGTGGTTTTAAAGTCTCATAATTTTTTTCTTTTAAAGTTAAGATGTTTATACATTTTTTTAAAAATCTAGAGCTAAAAAATGGTTTGATCAGTTCTAAAATAGTATTTGTGCTACTTCAAAGGGAAAGAAGAGATTTTTGCGGATGGATTGAAATGACCATTGGCTTATGTGAAAATAAAAAAAATGGTGCATTTGTGCAACGAGAGGATTGCACGTTTTTATTATTTTCTTTGTTAACAATATTATGTTGTTTGGTGTGACGTATTTTCCTTGCATAGAAGAAAAAAATGAATCATTTTTCCTTAATAAAGAGGACTTTGATTTTCTACGAAAATACAAAATTTCATTCTCATGAGGAAATAAAAATCTGCATAAACTAGAATCATCTTGTTGCACAAACAAGTCCAAATAGAGTGGCTTTGTTTTATTGGGTTTTGAAATTATCAATGGGTAACAAAAACTTGAATGCATTTCTTATTACCAATATTATATATATTAACAAAATTCGCTTTTCTATATCTTCTTTAGTAATTATTGTTGTTATTATTATTTTTATGTTGTTGAATGGATTTTTTAACGTTATCTTTGTAATAGTTTATTGTAGATGTTGACCACTTGTATCTGTGATCGAAGATGTGCTGACTGTTTTTATATAAATATGAATGAATATATTCTTATATATTTATAATTAATTTTAATATCTCATAAATTCAAAATGTAATATCTTATTTTTTACTCCGGGCTAAGCATGGGGCGTTGTTGCTAGTTATAATACAAGAGAATGTTGTTTCCTTGAAACGACATCATATACAGCTAATATCCATCCTCATCGGCAAAAAGCATACGTGGCATCCCACGTGAGGCTCACTCAAAACAGTTTCCATTTCGTCAGTGACGAAACCAAACCACCCACCACCATCATCAAATCAACTACAGCCACGTGTCAGCACCCTGTTGGACGCGGTCTTCTCCGGATCGTTTGAACGACCGATGTAGCTTCCCAGACAATGCATCGAGCACCTACCACGTGGCGTCGCCCACTTGGATATGGCGGTTGAAGAGCAGGGAGCGTCCATTGGCTGGGTCCCACAGGTTGCGTTGGATGATAGAGAGGTTGGTGGCTGCCACGTGTTCGAGGATCCTGTCGAGGTTTCCAACGTTGTTCTCGGCGACGGTGAGGGAGATTTCCGGCCAGGGGACGGAGGAGGGGAAGGGGAGGCGGATGCCGTCGGCGATGATGACGGGGACGCAACCCAGGGCCAACGACTCCACCAGCCTGGGGCTCCATGGGGCCCACCCTAGAGGGCAGAGGCAGAATACTGACCGTGCGATCTCTGATTGGTAATCAGGGAGCCTCTTCCGCTTTAGGTAGAATTTGCGATGTAGATTGAATCTGTTCCAGATCTCTGTCCTCACTTGGCTGACAAAACCAAAAATAATAATATTTTAGCAATAATAGTTTCAAGTATAAACCTGGAATATAAAAGTTCAAATATAAGTCTCATATTACATTTGAATCATGATTTTAAAATTGCTAATTGCAAACCTTAAAAGGTTAATTACCTAAAAACAAGCATCAATTGTTAAAATAAATATAATCGATGAAATGGTTCAAAATAGATGCAACTTATCCAAATGAGGTCAATCCTTTAACAAAAATAACTCAGCCAAATCAAGAGTCAACTCACTAAATCTTCCTACCTTGATTTATGGTCTATTTGACCCAGACTTTGGGCTCTTCAATGCTTGAAGGTCTCGCCCAAGTCCGGCCATTGAGGGCACAGGAGTTAATAGGTGAGTCAAATAGCAAGTATGGGCTTCCCTCTGACCCTAATCAGGTCAGAAATCATCCCAACCCACAATCATGGACATAGATTACATACCATTAATCAGGGTCCCACTTTATTGAAGCCACAAAGTGTGTGCGCTTTACGTTACGTGCAATGGGAGTGAGAATTTTATACTTGCTCCTCCTTTACGGCTAGTATATAATAATACGTGCACCAATAAAAGGCCGCTACTTTGGCAGAACTTTCAGTAACCGTTACGCTACAGTCACTTCCGAAACTGAAACGTAACATTCGTCACATAACAGTTTCGGCCGAAACATCAAAACCCACCACCCTACTTGCTGTAGAAGCGTCCGCTGACGTTTTTGGGATGAACTTCCATTTTGCCCCTGAAAAAAACCCAGATGTCTCTTCTTCCGTCCTCGGGCGGGTGCTCGAGCGTCCACCGAACGGTCTCGGGCGACACGTATGGCGGTATCACCACGTTCTCGACGTCCTGACATGGATGTTGGGATCTCACGCCGAATGTCTGCAGGATGATCGATTTCTTTTGGAACTCTGGGACGCCGTCTGCGATTGCCACGTGTTCCTGTCCGGTGGGCCGCACCAGAACAAAGATGCAATCAGCCAATTTAATCTAAGGAATTGGAGCAGATACATATATGTGCAATCAGGGGTGGTGTTGCATGTGATGCAAATGAAATAAGCAAGTAGGCATAATTTGATTCTGGCCTGGGTATTATAGATTACTCATTTGAGTGCAGGATATTGATGAATTGTGGGACCCACATAGCAAATTCTAACGGTCACTGGTGTCCGTTACATATACGCTAAAAGCTGAACTCTGAAATTTGTAACATGGAACATGAGGGTCCATGCCTTTTTACCCATAGTGGGGTTGGGACCCACGAAAGTCCTCACCCATGTAAAAAGACGCTTGCTCCTGGCTAAAGAGAAACCCTAGCCACCGAAAAAGAAGCGGAAGTCGAAAATAAATATCAAAGCTTGAGTAGTTAGATGATTAGAAGCGGGGCACCCAACGCAACCCTCCTTCTTAAAGGGAATGCACCTATGAACAAATCGATCTCTTTGTTTGTACCAATCCTAGGCGTACGTGTTAATTACAATTTGGTTTGACACATGGATCATTATTGCTATCAGGCGTAATTAGAAAAATTAATATTTATGAAGGTTATTAATAAACTTTTACCCTTCAATGAATGGTTAGGATTATTTCATCAAATACTGATAACATCTTTTTCACAACAACTTTTTTTGTATTTCTTACCTTACTTGATTGTAAAGAATACAAGTGGCCCCGTGTGATGGGACATTTTCTCTAATACTGCACGGCAGTGGATCACGTTATATGTGTTTTTAAAATTTTTGCTTACTAGAACACCTTTAAAACCAATTAAGAATGGAGCTTTCAACAGCAATGTAATAAAAAAAACTTAAGAAGAAGAAAAAAAGAGCGTTTACCTTTTAAAAGAGCACCTTACCTTGCCTACTCCAAACCACAACTCTTGAGCCGTACGGCAGGGTATTATGAGGTAGGATTATCTCTAAGATCACTCCATTTGCATTATTAAAACTCTTGATTTATGTATTTATTTACTTTATCAAGGACTCTGATTTTTTTAATTTCCAGCTATACTTTGAAAATATCATATATTATCACTATGCGCATTGATATTATTTTTAAAAAAAATACCACTTTAGGTATTCGTCACTATATTCTTATGATATTTTCAAAAGATTGCATATATTTGGGACCATGAATTCTCCTCTACTTGTCAGAGGCCTCTATTGTATGCTTGAATTCTAAGAATTTCTCCCAATCAAAGTGATTTTATGAATTCTCCTGCACTTGGTTTCCCAGTGCTCAACTAGTATTACTTTGAAAATTAAAAATTTATGGCCAAAAAGTGACAATTTTTTGGGTTATAACCAAGGAATTGCAAATGCCTGGACAACAATGATGCTCTTATCCGAAATTTCCAACATATGAATTCTCCTCAGAATAACGTCCAATCAAATGGGTCCTAAAATTGCCTGATTCTATAATTAAAAGTTTATATAAAAAAAAGGGACTAATTAAAGGGACTAATCCAATAGCTTGGGTTAATTTCGTCTCTACTTATAATTAAAATGGTCTGAAACAGTTACACAGCACCCGATACTCAGTTTCTGGATCCCACCGGCAGCCGTTCCGTCCCAAACTAAAACTCAATAGGTTAGAACCGCCACCTTTACGTACTTAAAGTATATAGCCCTTATTGAAGTCTCCGAACGTTACGTTAGGAAGTCACTAACCATCGTGTGGAAACAAGCTCCGAAATCGTGCGTCGCGACGAACACGTGATCCGACCCGCCACTCCGATTCCAAAACGGCATATCGGAAGCGATACGCTGCACTGCAGACGCCATCAGCGGCCGCGCGTGGCCAATGGCGGGAAACCCATTAACAGTGCTGAAGTTGCATGAAACATAAACGGGCACGAAGAAGAAATCTGCCTCCCAGGGATCCAGGGTCCGAAACCCGCTGCCTGACAGCGCCTCGTGGATGGCCACCTCCGCCGCAAAGAGGTGGGTTTTGCACCGCTCGTTGGAGAGCCAGTCTCTGTTGTATTTTGATGGAAGATCGTAGACATAGAGCTTCATGTTAGCGGATACAAGTGGTTGAGTGGATAGGATTTGTGGGGATTTTGAGGGTGTTTTGTTGTGGGGTGTTTCGATTAGAACTCTTGAAGAAGAGGAGGGTTTGGTTTTGGATGGAGAGAGGAGGTTGTTGTTGGTGGTTGTTTTGGAAGTGGGGTAGTAGGAGGTGAAGAAGTAGAGTGAGAGAGAAAACCAGAGAAGCCATCTGAAGCATTTTCTCTTGTAGAAAGAAGAAGAAGAAGAGGTTTTTTGTTTCATATTGTTGAGGGAGAGGGACTTGGAGTTTCAGGTTGTGGTCTAGATAGCATGGGTTATTTGAGAGAGAGAGAGAGAGAGAGAGAGAGAGAGAGAGAGGTGGGTGGGGCTTTCGAAAGGGTTGGAAATGGAGTGGAGACCAAGGAAAGAGAGATGGTGAAACGAGTTGTTGGGTATGATTTTTTTAACTTTATTTTATTATCTTTCTTTTATTTTGGATTGTTTGATTTTGGTGGAGACTTGGTTTTTCCTTTTTGTTTCTTGGTGATGAGGCTTCTGTTGCTTTACCTTTTCTTATGTGTGAGTATGGTGTTATGTTTGGAAGTTTTGACCATTAATTTGAGGGTGCTATGCTTTGTGGAGACCACTATAGTATGGTTAAAACACCACAAATATAGCACAATAAGTTGTTAGCCTTTTTTTTTTTTAAAAAAGAAAAGATGTTGGCCTAATTTCACTTCATTTGAAGTATATACAATTGGATTGCTCTTGTGTGAACAAAATTATATTTCCTATGATAAATCTGTTGGGTGTAAGTCTATCTTTGGAGTGAGATTTGCTAAAATGTTTATGATATCGGCGTCCATGTGATTTGAGCACGTTTGATCATGCAATGGTTTGTTTATTGAGTCCGAATTTAAGTGGTTTCCCACACTCTTTTTGCGAATGGGGGGTGTGGAACTCCACCTAGGAGCCCATTTATTGATAAACATGATTGCTCAAATTGAATGTCATTCCCTCTAATCATATATCCTCATATGTTACTTCGATACATAGGGGCAGGTCCCATTGCAAGATCGATTGCATGATTGATAATGTTATTAGCACAATCTTATGCATTAATATTTATGTTATCAATCAAGTGCTTGATCATATAATGAGATCAACTCTTATTAAAATAAAATTAGAAGGTGGAGTTCCACACACCCTACAGGGTTGTAGGAGACCACAAAGGGGATCCGGACTCGTGTTTAGGGCTAACGAGCCACTTAATTTTTAGATGACCACTTAATGCTTCTATCTATAGTGAAGTTGGGTTGCAGAAGTTCGAGATTTGGCCGCCTCACCCCCACTGTCCTGATTGTAGGGAGCTTCTAAATGCACCCCCCCCCCCCCCCCCCCCACATTTCTCTTTGCACACCCATCATTTTAAGTTTTAGTTTATTACCAATATACCCCTATGGTAAATTACCTAAAGGGATAATTAACAAACTCTCAACTCTCCCCAATTTCTTTCTACAACCACTAGCCCTCAAACTCTCAACTCTCCCTCCAATTCTCAAAAACCATTCTACCTATTCCTCTGATACAATCCCACTCACTCTTTATCTTACTTATACTCTCAGTATTCTTCCATCACTCTTCTTCTCACCCATCTCTCATTTTTACTCATCTCTCACTCTTCATCTCGTTCATCTCTCATACTCTCATTTATCATTCTTGAGCAATGGACAAGCAAATTGTTCGTGATCATTTTAGCGACGAGAAGATGCGTTCATGAAAGTTTTTTTTTTCTTTTTGAAGTAGTTGTGTCGTGATCTATTCCGCCTCGAGTTGCTGAGCAGATTTAAATTGTTTGAACACTTAGGACTTAACAAAAATATGTTTGTTTGGGTTTCTAGAGCCGAACAAACACGAAACAAAATAATAATAAAAAAAAAGAAGTCAAAGGAGATGATGGGCTTGCTTTTTCGCTCCCGGGCACTACTGGGGTCAGTGTGTGAGGCCCCACTCCTTGTGAACCATCATTTCAATTAATTTGAATTTTATAATTATAGTATATGTTATCTAATTATACTATTTTGAGGGATTAGTAAGCGTGGATAGGTATTTTCCTAGGTCTCAGTCTAATTTCTAGGAATTAGTCATTTTGTGTATTTTATAGGTTCTATAGGGTGTCTATTGTAATTGTTAAAGTTAGTTAGTTAGAGGCCCTAGCTAGTAATTAAGATTAACAGGAGGGTTTCCATATGAGAATCTTTCAAATCTCCTAAAAATGACCTTAAAGCCCATGTACTTATTCTCATTTCCTACTAAACTAAGAAGGGCCCTCTGGTCATTAGCCACTCAACATAAGCTATATAACAAAACCATCCCATCTCAAACATAGGCTACTCCTCTCACTCTCATTTCCCGCTCTTTTCTCTCTTCTCTCTCATTTCCCTCTCTTTTCCTTTCTAGAAACCCTAGATCTAGAACTCTAACAAGAAGAAGAAGGTGATTATCTACAAGTTACAGCTACAACCTCTCCTAAGGATCTTTCTATCTTATTGATCTCTTCTCTCTCTACAAGGAAAGGTAATTTTCTCTCTCTAGCTCAATTTTCCTAGAAATCTCTCTTTCTCTCTTTAGATTTCTTTCCTTTTTCCAATTCTCTCACTACAACAATTTACATTTTTCCCGGCGTTTTTTCCCGGCGTAAATATTAAACGCCGGGGAAAGTATTCCTTTTCCCGGCGAAAATATTTTTTACGCCGGTATAGGTCACTTTTTCCCGGCGATTTATTTTTTCGCCGGTAAAGATAACTGGGTTAATAAAAAAGTTGTTAAAAACTTTTCCCGGCGCGAATTTTCGCCGGCAAAAGTGGGTTTTACCGGCGTATTTATATTTCGCCGGCAAATGTCTCCCGCGCCTTCATTTGGGACATCCCGCGCTGTTTGCCCGAAGTGGTTTTGCCGGCGCACTATTTGCGCCGGGCTTGATTCATTCCCAACATATGTTTATCGAAACATATGTTTATCGAAACCCTCTCTGTGCTTCAAACCATCTCTCTGCTTCAAACCCTTTCTCTGCGCCCATCTCTCTGCTTCTCCCTCTCCGTCTCGCAGCGCCTCTCTACTTCTCTGCTTCTCCCTCTCGGTCCATCTCCCTCATCTGCTTCTCCCTCTCGGTCCTTCTCCCTCGTCTCTGCATTTCCCCAAAGCACACAAGAAATCGCCCATCTCCCTCTCGGTCCATCTCCCTCATCTCTCTGCATCTCCCTCTCGGTCCCTCTCACCTCGTCCAGCGCCCATCTCCCTCGTCCAGCGCCCAAGCTCCCTCTCCGTCTCGCAGCGCCCATCTCCCTCGCCCAGCGCTCATCTCCCTCGTCCAGCGCCCAAGCTCCCTCTCCGTCTCGCAGCGCCCATCTCCCTCGTCCAGCGCCCAAGCTCGCAGCGCCCATCTCCGTCTCGCCCAAGCTCGGCGTCGGTTGCAGGTAATGCGCCCATCTCCGTCTCGTCGGCGTCGTTTTCTTCTCCATCTGTCTGCAAATCTGATTTGTTCTCTTTTCCTTTTTATTTATTTTTCTTATTTTTTCCTGCTTTTAAATAAATTTTCCTCAAGCCATTAAAATAAAAAACCAGTTACAACCAGTCCAACCAGTCCAACCAGTTCTAGGATTTGGAACCTCAGGGACTACAGTTTCCTTGGCTGAAAATTTCAAGTGCACAGGCTCTGTTTTGTTGTGGTGTGGTCTACTCTAATCTTTGTTTCTAGAGGATCATTGAGGTGGTTTTAGCCATTGATGATCCATGGCTGTGGAGTGTGGGGGTGAAGCCTAAAAATCTAGATATTGACCCTACACTCGATCTTGGGCCATGGTTTATGATGGGGTTGTTATCTTAACCTTCTATCTCGTTTGCCCATTTTTATCAGTCATGGTGGGATTGATCTGGTTGTTTGTGGAATGGAGGTGTCTACTAACAACTGAGACATGGAAATATGGAATGTGATGAGCCCAACTGATGCAGGATTAATTCATGTTTCAGTATATCTAGAGAGTCTAGTGGCAGCCACAATTGTGACCGTTTTGGGTCATCCAATGATAGGATTTTGCATTTATGAACTCTCTTGGTGACAACAAATCTCACAGTATTATATAGATCATTTTCATTCAATCACCATACAAATCCAAACAGAGAGTAGAGATACCCACTTTTTTTTTCTCAATCCAATTATGAAAACATATCCATTGAATAATTGATATAATAATGAAGAGAGTTGTATGGACTGCTTAGTGCTTACAAGAGTTTGTAAAAGGTTAAAAAAAAATTCATATTATTTATTTTAATGATCCAAAGGATTAAAAGTGATGGGGCTTCACTAGACAAGGGGAGTGACCTAAATGATATGGGAAGTCTATCCCCTCCTTTTTTTCTCCTAAATTTTGTTGCTAATGATGGGTTTCAATTCAATCTCCATGCCCTTTCCTTCCCCCAATGACAGTTAAGACGAATCCATTTCTCTAATTACAATCAATCGCATTTCCACTTTGGATTCAGTTTCTCTCCTTCTCGCCTCCTCACCTCATTAAAGCCTGATAAAACTCATGAAGATCTCTTATCTAAAAGACACTTCCTATCACATGGCAAATAATCAGACACGGCCACTGTAGTGTCATGACCAAGCAACAAGGCAAAAAATTTCCAATCCATCTATCTGGTATGCTCTCTTGGTGTTTGTATAATCGCCACACTCAATTTATGCCCATACAACGTCACAAGTATATGCAGCGGAAGTTCATGCCCTCTCGCCAACAGTCTTACGCCAAACATCCGCAACTACGTAGTAGTACAACTCTCCCCTCTCAACAATTCCGTTTCACTTTTTATTGACACTGTCAGTTTGCTGTTTGATTTTTGCTAGAAATGTGTGTCGATCAAAATCAGACAATGATATGATTGTTAATCACGGTTGGGTTTATTTACAATATACTTGCACTGCGTAGAGCCATTCAACTTTGAGTCCCTTTAAGTGATGTTTGGATCAGTTTTCATGGTGGTAGCCTTTTCAGTGTTGCCTTGAAAATTATCTTCTACTGTTGTTGTTTTGCCTGTTATATTAAAAAGGGCCAATCATGAGATGAGAGAGAGAGAGAAAGAGTATTTTGGCTTTTTTTTTTAATAGTGGCCCTTCAATACAAAGTAATGTTAAAAGTAGAGAAGGTGGTAACCTAATTTCTAAAATGGTTCACATCCAAATTCAATGCCTACACGATTTCAAGAATTTTACTTTATTTGCATTATAAAGTGAATGAGACCTTTATTCACTTTATTAAATCTCTTATTTTTATTCACTTTATTAAAAAATGCAAATAAGAGCAAATTTGCTTATTAATTATTATTCTTTGGTTGTCATCATTGATCAATTTTGTCTTATTTTTACTTCTTGTGAGAAATCTCTTAAGTATTTTCTATGTCTTCATCTACTTTTGTTGGGTAATACATCAACAGCAACTGATGACATGTGGACATCATACCAAGAAGACAGTGATTTATTTATTGTCCTTTATATTTTTTTTAAGAGCAAACACTTCCATTAGTGATTAATAAAAGTTACCTGTGATTCGTGCTTGAGATTTGAAAATGTCTATTGAATTAGTTTATTTATCAGCTTACGAGGACTGTGGGTCCAGGCCTTACAGAGCAGAAAGAGATTATTTTAGACTGTTTTTGGTCTTCCATGGTGGGTCCTTGCATAGGCATCTAGCCATAATCCCCTTTTTTCATTGGTTCAATTCTCAGCCACTGGGCTTTCTTCCTACCTTCCTTTCTTTTTTTATTCCCCCATTTTTGGTAAGTTTTAAACTCATTGGGATTAGTGAGATATAACATAAATAGATTTGGTGTTGAACTTGCAGTAAACACCAAAGTGCCTGTGTGTTTGCATTGAATTGAAGTTGACAATGGCATATACATAACAACATTAGTACATTACCTTTGTGGAAAATGCTTAGTTCCCAGCCATCTCTCCAATTAAATCCCAGGAAGCAAGATTCTATCTACGAAATCTGTTCCACGAGCAATTGCAAGTACAGTCTAGCATTGTGCGTCCCACTTGGGCCCACCTTTCAGCAGTGCAGACACTCAATAGTCTTTTTATCCTATGATCTAGCAAGAGTCCTTAACTTTATACTCACTAAATCTTTACTCATGGTTGAATTAATCAATGTACTTCCTAGTGATTAATTAGCGAATATGGACTACTGATTTGAATGGAATGGAATGGCTTCAGCTATTCTTTCTCTTACTTTTCCCTCATTTCAAAGATGGGTCCCTTTCTACCAAGAAAAAAGATGGCTCCCTTTACTCCTCTAGAAGTTGATAGGGTACATTTTTGAACCTATGTACAACCCTTTTGGTTTTTTTTTTTTTTTTTTTTTTTTAACGGTAACGAAAGATTTCATTCAAAAAAAAAAAAAAAAAAAGAACTAAGTATAGAAAACCAAAGAACTAAGCAGAACTAAGGGTGACAATATAGCTGAGATATTGGAAACATCTGGCAGAACTAAGCCCCAAGTTGACACATCTACAGGTGACAAGGTGAGACCTGTGCAACTTTGATAATTTATAATGCTGATGGAACATGCTGTTCTAGTAACATTATGCTCATTTTTGGCTCAAGTAATGGTTTATTCTCTCCTTGGGCTCCTGGTGTTTCACTTGAGGTTGTCTAATCTGATCAAAGCCAGACTTGGCTCTTGTGGAACCCCAGAAACTCATCCATCTATTTCTTTAACTACTAAGATAACACTTCAACACAAATTTTCTTTAAATGTATGGGTCTGTCATATACTTGGTCCATTGGAAGAGTCAATACTTTCTCGGAAATTTTTTTTTTTTACGTGGAATCCTCTAATTGCACAAACGCAACCTTAAACTTACGCTTCAAATGCATTTGTGAAAATTCCTGACAGAGATTTGACGCGCAACTACCTCAACGGTACAATCCCACCCGAATGGGGCTCTTTCAAGCGACTGACCAAAATGTAAGTTTCTACACTGCACCATGTTTGGCATTTTTTGTTTTGGAAGCAAATCATATCTTGTGTTTTCTGAATTACACATGGAGTTGGTGTGTTTTTCTGCTACTGCAGCTCTTTGACTGGAAACCGCTTATCTGGGAAAATCCCAAAGGAGATTGGGGACATTACTACTCTACAAGAACTGTATGCTTTCTTTTTTTATAAATGGGTTCTGAAATTTCTATTTCTCTCTCTCTCTCTCTCTCTCTATATATATATATATATATATATATTTTGAATGTAGAGATTTTAGTAGGGAATTGGATTTTCAGGTTCCTTGAAGCCAACCAGCTTTTCAGGTTCGTTGAAGCCAACCAACTTTAAAACACAGAGTTGAAATTTTATGTCATCAAAACATTTATAGGAGGAAGCAAAATTGCTTGTCTATGCCACTGCTGAATACATCCATTTCATTCTATGTTGCAGTGTGTTAAGGAACTGTAATCTTTATGGACGGATCCCTGCATATGTTGGGAAAGCTGGGACTCATTTGTAAGTTGATTTTCTATTAGTTATGTAATCACATGTTTGGCTGCTCACCGCAGTGGGGCACTAGATTTATCAATTTGAATGCGTTTTCCTATCTGATTCTTGTTGTAGTTTCTCCATTCCACATGAGGTTGGTGGGCAGATGGAATGGTTTGGTGAATAGATTTCTGATTTTATTTGTCTTAGCAGATGGGTCCTATTTGAGTGTTTCACAGAGATGGAAAAGTTGCTCTGGACTTGATGATGGAAGGGTGGTTTGTGTGGGCTGAGTGCTGAGATGAAGTTGATCAGAAGATGAGTGAAGTGGTTGGGCGTGCAGGTGGATTCGGACTCGAATTGGTAGAGCTGGGACGTATGATGATGGTTGCTTGGAGCAATTTCAAAGAGGGACTGGACTGGATTAAGTTTGTGCATGTGGGCAGGGGGTGTTGGGTGTAGGTTCGGTGGAGATGGTGATTTGCAGTAGCCGATTGGTTGCAAAAAAATTGACTTGGTGTTTGACTGGTTTTGGTTGGAAGGAATGGGTTGCTGGCATATATGGCGTTTGGAATGCGTGCAGATGACTTCGGCCCTTCGGGGCGGATTTGGTCATTTGTTTGGATGGCTCAGAGGGAGATGAGGAATAAGGAGACGATCCTAAGATTGGGTGTGGATGGAGATGATGGAGTTGTGTGGGCTGGCTATTTGGTTGCAGTCGAGATGGTCTGGAGTCTGGACGTGAGGCTCTGTTCTCGGCTCGGGGCTCAGTTGGTGAAGAAAGACAAGTTTGTTTGACAAGGAGAGAGATAACTAGCAAGAGAGAGAGAGATCGTTAAAGAAGCATGAAGTCAAAATAAGAAGCGTGGATAAGGTTGTAAGAAGTGAATATGTATAGATTTTCAAATATGGTATGTTGTACATTTGGATGAGGTTGTTTCTCTCTAACAGTTGACTCAACTCTACACGAATTGGATAATATTAATTTTCATTTTGGTTGGATGTTGCCCTTTTCAATTATTGTATATTTTTGTGTTGATAGATTTTTATTAATTAGATTAATTTTTTTTAATTGGAGACCTTCAGTGTAATGATTTATATATAGGAAAAAAAATTGATTAAAATATAAATATTTTGCCGACCTAAAAGAAGTGCGGCAAAATTTTAAAAAAAAATTATATTCATGTTTTCCCGGCGCAAAAAAGCGCCGGCAAAAAATTTTCTAAAATAAATTTATGAAAAATAAATATGTTTTCCCGGCGAAAAATAACGCCGGCAAAGAATTATAAATATTTATTATTTAAAATATAAACTTTTTACCCGCGAAAATAACGCCGGCAAATGTTTTTTAAAAATTTATTATTTTAAACATAACACTTTTCCCGGCGAAAATTAACGCCGGCAAAAGTTTTTAAAAATTTTTTTATTCAAAATATAGCCCTCTACCGGCGAAAATAATGCCAGCAAAGCTTTTTTTAAAATTTATTATTTAAAACATGACACTTTTTTGCGGCGAAATAATAACTTTTCCCGGCGTTATTTTTCGCCGGTAATGTTAAACTTTTGCCGGCGCTTCCTGATTTCGCCGGCAAAAGGTTTTACTGGCACACTTTTCCCGGCGCTTTGCCGGCGCAACAAAAAACGCCGGTAAATGTTTTCTCCGGCGTTTTTTTGACCTTTGCCGGCGTTTTTTTAGCGCCGGGAAAAATGTAAATTGTTGTTTTTGTATTAGGATCTGTAAATCTACTTAGATCTGGTTGTGGGATTGGATTGACTGATTGGAAAGCCTTTAGAAGCTTGGATTTCTCTCTTTTTATCAATCTCCTTTGCAATTGAATCAGAGGCAAGTGTAAGATACCAATTTAGCATAGAATGCATGTTTTCCATCTTTAGATTTTGCAATTTCAATTCAATTGATGTTTGAATGCTTATATCTATCATTTGAGTATGTTTTCATGATTTTTGGCCATTGATGTATGAGTTGATCTCATTTGGAAGATCAATGGCCCAAGTGTGGATGGTTGGATGTATATTGAAGTGATTTTGATATTTGATGATGTTTCCATGATGAATGGATGAGATTGGATGTGATTTGGATGGAAATGGGATTGAAGGAGGATATTCTAAAAATCTGAATTTTGTTGCAGGCGTGTGTACCCGGTCGACCAACCTGTAGTTCGGTCAACCGGTGACACTGAAATTTTAGAAAAACCAAGTCTCAGTTAATTTTCTGAGGACTCTCAATCCAGTGCACCCGGTCGACGGGACCCTGTCCTCGGTCAACCGAATACACAGTAAATGCAGGGATTAACTGGGAGTTGGTATTTTCCCTCAAACCTTGAAACCCAGTGTGCGCGGTCAACCGGACCTTGTCCTTTGTCAACCGAGCACAAATGATTTCCAGGGAAAAGACTAAGAGCTGGGACATCCATGTACTTCAGGATTTTAGTGTGTGCGGTCAACCGCCCAAGCTAGGAGGCCGACTGGACACACAGAGGAGTTCTGTGATCAGGCCATGCCTGCCAAGTGACTGTCTACTATTTCCATTGTGCGCGATCAACCGACCAAGACAGGAGGTCGATCGGGCACACTGCACTGAATGTCAACCTGGGAGTCAACATCCTGACTTCCTAGTGTACTCGCCGGTCGACCGGATACATTGTGTTTAGTGATTTTTCAATTTTCATTATCCGAGGTTATGATTTATTGTGGGGCCCATGGACCATCCAAATAGACTTCCATTGATGTGCCAACCATGAGTCAATGGTGAGGCTCAGCCTTGACTCATGGGGACCACCGAGTAGGGTCTAGGGTGTGGATTTGATGATGATTCGATCCTCAAACGTCGTCGAAGATGCCCGTAACTTCTGGACCACCAAACACAATGGATCTGAGACTTCATTTAAAGGTCAAATTAACTGATATGGACAAAGACCTGAAAGTGGACCATTACTTAGAATGGACTTTCGATATTCCCCGTTTATTCTCTTACCTTGGAAGTTTATTTCACTTAATCCATTACTGTCACCCATTTATCTTTATTATTGTTTATACCTATTAATTAAATGAAAATTGAATGACCTGGACCTAGGATTACTTAGAGGTGACCCGGTGATGTGATTAGGTGATTAATGACCCATGTTTGTGTCTAGACGGGCCTATAATGGGAGGTGTGATACCCTAGGATGAAGAGGTTGGTTGTGATGGACTTGGGACTCGTTGTGGATGAGATGGACTGACTATTATTGGAAATGAAATTGTTATCTCACTTGGACTGTTTTAGACTAAGGCCATGGTTTTGGTAGCCCTTGGTATGGATCCAATGTTGTACTTGGACTTGGATTGTGCTCCATAGATTGAACTGGTACTTCGACCTCTTAGGGACTTGTTAGGACCTTACTCACGCAAGGCAAGCCTAGACAGACACAGACCTGTATTGTTTCTTTGAGTCGGCAGTAACATTCACTCAGTTGTCTTAAGCTCAGCCTTTGGGCTGATCATCACTGGTAGGAGCTATTATGAGTATTGAGTGAGCTATCATGATGAGCTATGTTTAGACAGACGGTGTGATACTTGGTCCAGTCTTCTGAGTGTTAAGTGATGAGTGTTGAATGTTGAGATGGATCAGTGTTATTTGCGGGGCTCGTCATTCCCCAACGATGTTACTTTTCCCACTACGACTGTGTTAAGTTTGGGAGGGTCGCGTCATAATGTCCCGCAATATCTAGCTTGTGTGAATGTGCCACTTTGATGTCTGTTAGACTAGATGACTTATTTTTCCTGATTCTAACTCCATACTTGCTTAATTGACTAGCTTTTGTATTATTGTTAATCTCATTGATTATGCGATCGTCTATACTCTTTTGATGCATACGTCCTATATTACTTATATATTGTGCATTTTCAGATCTTTGGATCTGACCCATTCTTGGTGCTTAGGTATTGACCCTGACTATGAGGACAACACGCTCGTCGAATCGCTCGTAGCCGGTGACTACGGTTGGGGACCAGCTGACCAAGAGGTCGAGCTAGATGATGGAGTACCTACACCGACGGTGTGGGAGTATATTCTCTTTGGGTTTTGAGTGATTTGTATTGTGAGTAGGGAGGTAGTCTGTTATGTATAAACTTTTGTTAAACATATTTGAGTTTTTAGGCTGGACTTCAACCCTGCTACACTTGATTCATATTATATGATACATTTTGCTTCCGCTATTATTACATTTGCTTCCGCTATATTTTATATGCTTCCGCAATTCAACCATTGATTTTATATTGTTAAAAAAAGTTTTAAATTTGACCTCATTGCAGACCTACGATCTTGTAAGATCTTGGATTTTCTGGGAAGTAGCGCCAACTTTGGGTACCTTGACGGTTATCTCGGTATTCAGAGTTGGGGCATTATACAGCGGACGTGAGAGTCCGCGGGGTCCAACCCTTTCATGACCGGAGACAAAGCGAACAACAACTTTTTGGAATTAACAAGAGGTGATCCGTAGATCCACCTTCACAAGTAGAGAAGGAAATCAACTTTTTTCTAGTTTTCATTGCACATATATTTAAGAAAAGAGACATGGTTTGTTTTGGATGCCATGAAAGGAGATTTTCATTTGTTTTGCCATGAAAGGCGATTTACAATTCTTATAAAAAAGGAAAGACAAGAGTTGTGATTTTTATGTCTCTTTAAACAATACAAAACACAATGAAAAAAATAAGAAAAGGGGATCTAACTTCTCAAGAGATTGTGGGGTCTCGTTCAGATTGACGGTGGCAGGTCGTGTGTGGACTTCACCATTATCTTTCAGATGAAAACAGATGATGCTTTTGATTCGCTTGGCTCGGCTTAAACCAAAGATCTTTAGAGGATAAAGACCAAGAGGAGGTCCTATATCCAATAAAGAGCTAAATGGGCTCAAAAGTCACATCTAAGCCATGAAGACAGAAGGAGAAGGCCTTGGGGGGGGGGGGGTGATCCCAAAGAGACTTTGATCACCTTGTAGTGGTGGTTGGTGCAGGACTTCTTCAATAGAGGAGAGGTTGTTGTTGGAGTATTGTGGCAACGTTGCAAAGTTTTTTTCTAAGAATTGCATGGTGTCTATGTATGGATTTTCCGGTCTCAGCGTATGGATTTTTTCGATCCTTGAAATGGTGGAAATGGCCTCCTTTTTATAGGCTTTTGGTGGCCATGAGGAGAGTTTATGATCTTTAAATGTATTAATTGCATTAATGCTCCATGATAGGAGGAGTTACAAGTTTTTAATTTGTATTTTTGTAACTCATTTTTCTTGGCTTTTGATTGGCCGTTGGAGAATAATGAGCTTTTAATTGCCTTTAAGCTCCATGATGGGAGGAGTTACAGGGTTTAATGCCATGATTGCACGTGACTTGTAACTCTCATTCCTTGGCTTTTGATTGGGCAATCCAAAATAATGAGTAAATGACCATATTAATTTTTCATAAAACGGGTTGTCAACTGCATTAAGTGGTTGCCAGAGCATTTGAAGAGTCGCGGACTGCACCACGTCTTTTGGAATTCTACCCGCGATGTAGGAAGCTTTGATTGCCGATGGATTTTCATGCTGATTGTTGTCGAATGATCATGTAATTCTAGACATTAACTGCTACCAGTGGACCGGTACCATCTGTCCTGTCGATTTCTCGATCGATTGGATAGAAAGTGTGCTTTTTTGGTCGGCCGATTGGCGATTTGGGAGTGTTCGATGACGAACAGATGATTGTGACGGCGAATCTGTCATGTTGACAAAGATCATCGGATTCTGTGCCCTGAAAATCAGATTTTTGGAAAATGACAGATGCCAAACATCTCGGAAAGCGAAAAGGGACCCAAAAATGGGTTTTCGGGCCGACGACCATGGGGACTTTTGGTCCTTCGGTCGCCGATTTTTGGCCGTTTTACGGTTTTTTCTTATTCTTTCTTCTTCGGTATTTTTCCTGATATTTTTATACATGTTTTACCTGATTTCCCTGCAGAAAACTTGACGAGAAACCTTGCATATCAGAGCGCAAAGTCTCTGATTTTCCGGGAAAGCCGAAGACGTCGCACAGAGTTGTTAATTTACCACCAGAAGCCGAAACTTGGTCAAACGATGTCGGAATGACCTGAAATTGAGGTGAAACCTCCTGAGCAATAATTAAGACCAACCATAGGATTTTTCTTGAGTTTTAAAGCCGTGTGGGGTCTTGTCGCCAGTAGACTCGATTTTGTCGCGATGAAGATGTCGCGTTCTGATGTACAGTCAACCGATGTCCGATTGACTTGAAATTTGACAGGGAGCCTAACGGAGTCATTTTAAGATGATCCATTAGCTCCGATTTGGAAATCATGGTCATGAGGGGCTCCGCCGCCGAGAGGCCTGTTTTAGCTTTCGAGAGTCAAAGTTTGGTCAAATGTTGTCGAAATGACCTGAAACTTGACATGTAGCCCTTTGGAAGTATTTTGAAATCACCCATGTGCTCTATTTTATGAGTGATGGCCTCGGTGGTTCTCGTTATCTAGAGGCTTGATTTTGCTGCTTGAGGGTTGATGTAGGGTCAAACATTGTTGGTTCGACTTGAAACTTGTTATATAGCATTTTAAAAGTATTTTGAGATCATCCATAGGCTCTGATCAAAGATCTAATGTCTTCAACTCTATCACCACCGGGAGAGCTGACTTTGCTGCGACTGTTTCCTATTTGGGCCAAACGGTGTCGGAATGACCTGAAATTTGATGTAATGCCTTTTAGTGGCATTTTGAGGCCAACTGTGTACTCTATTTTGTAAATTAGGGTTTCCAGCTTCATCGCCGCTAGGAGCTCCGGGTCAGCTGTTGGAAGAGTGAAGTTAGGCCAAATAATGTTGAAATGGCCTGAAACTTCACGTGTACTCTTCTTTTGGTTGTTTTGAAGGATCTTGCAGTTTTTGTTTGATTCTGACAAGATTTGATGCTTGAAGTAGCATTGCATGTTTGTGGTAGGATGCGACTTCATGTAGCTTCTTCATGTTGAAAGTATATGATAGCCAAAGTGACATTTTTTCTGTCAATAGGAGAGGGAGAGAGAAGGCCTCTCTCTGACCCCCTTCAACCCATTTTGGGGCCAACCCAACAACCATAGAAGGCCTTTTATTAGCCAAAAAAAAATCTAAAAAACTACAGCAAAACATGAGAGAGTGATGGAGAGGGAGAGCGAAGGAGGGAGAGCATACTGTGAGTGAGAAGAGAGTGACGGGGAAGAAAATAAACGGGAGGAAGTGGGTGTAAAGAGAAAAGAAGGAGTTGAGGTTACTGTAGTTTAGGTATTATGGGGGGCATGTAGATAGAAAATTTTGTAATCTTTAAATTTAGTGGTGGGTATAGAGAGAAAGAGGGTGTGCAAAGAGAAATGAGGGGTGCATTTAGAATCTCCCATCCTTGTAATCACTTCATCCATTCTTCCATAAGCCTCTGACAATAAATTGTTAGATTGTATGGACTCAATCCATCAGATAATATAATAAATTGATTAATTTCTTTATTTATCAATAAAATCATGCTTTCCTTTCATGAGATGAATGATGCTTTTATTACTTAATGCACATGACCAATACATATGACATGATGGTTCATGAGTTGAACCGGGTCCCATTAGTATATTAGATGTGATATATGTATATGGATGAGATCCACATACGGGAGACATGTGTCACAAATCTTATACTTAAATATCTTCACAACCAGTGATGAAACTAGGCATCTCATCGAATAAGGTTGCAACACTTTGATCACTATGAGATAATGTGATTTGTCTCGATCATCAGAATGTAAGATTTTGGATCATGGTGCTGGTACATTGGATATATTAAAGGACCATGAGAAGCACCTTATGAAATACTATCTCAACTTTAGGATCTGCTCTCATAATTCCCTAGCAATATGTTCTCAATCATGAGACATTGATGAACTCAAGTTTCTATCTATTCATTTGCTTTGATTCACCAATGAGTGAGGCCAACTGTAGGTCAATACCTTAGTGTCTTGGGTTTGTGGTAGTAGTCCTGTGAGAACATCCAATAATCAAGATGGAATCTATCTATATTATCCCCTTGTGCCAATTAATGGATTTGTCATTAGTAAGTGCGCACCCATCTCGATTAAGAGTTAATTGGATGGTACCGATGATCACTGTGATTAATTGGGGCTCAAGGATAATAAGATGTGGATCTAAGATTGGATGAGACAAATTTATTCAAATTGATCCATGGATATTGATAGAGGGGCCTACTTGTGGTAATCGGGAAGTTTAGGGTCTTCATTGTAATTTATTCCAAAGAATGGAGTGCAATTGCATTTATATAGTGGTGTTATTTGAAATTAACCGTGGACCCGAATTGCTCATGAGATGTGGGGTCGCGGTGTCCCATTTGGAGCCAGCTTTCTATGGAATCCCTAGTGGTCCCCACGCTAGCCCAAGTTATTAGAAAAATACTAATCCTATTTGAACTCCAAAAGGAATGAATTAGAAAGTTACTATTTCTATATGAAGTAGGACTTCTAATAGTGGTAGTAGTAAACTTACTAATTATTATGGAAGTGAAACTTCTATAGTAATTAGAAAGGGGAGAAAGTTGCTAATTGTTTTGGAAGTGGAACTTCTATTTCAATTAGGAAAAGAGGAGGTATGAAAGGTTATAAAAGGAGGAGATTTCCCCTTGGACAGCCAGCAATAGGAGAAAAACGTTCAGCCCCTTTTTGTGTGCAATTGTTGCACATCTCTCTCATCTCTTTCTCTTCTAGTTCATTGAAGTTTCTAGTAGGGTTTTCTCTTGAAGTTTTCACCAATCTTCTTGAGAAAAGACATCTAATAGCGGGTCATAGCGTAGAAGACAACAAGGTCTTGGAGATCTTAATTTGTTTAAAAAAGAGTTCTTGTTTAAGCTAATAGTCTTCTTCTCCATTAGAGTACTACCGGGCTCCAAAGGTATAATCTGCTTCTCTATTTGTTGTGTATTATTTTGGTTGCTTGGTGTTGTTGATTTCTATATTTTAGATAGGTTTTATTGCTGTACATGATTGATGAGATGGAGGGATTGCGTCCTGGATATGATTTATGGCCTTATGGGCACTTGATCCCTGAGTCAAATGGGTCAAAAAGTTTTGAAAATCTTTCCACAAGGCCCACCTACTTCCAACAGAAATAAGTCATAAGTGAAGGAGTCATGGGTCCATGTCTCCTATACCAAAGAGAAAATAAATAATTTAATATCTTTTTAAAATGAAAATTTATGAACACCTTATCGGGCTGGATCCGGCTGCATTTTGATGTTTATGGACGGAACCTGCGTCAAACTTTCTGATCCAATACTCAAATAGTTGCTTAGTCTGGCTAAACATCTTTAGCACAAAGGTATTTTCAGATCTTGCAAATGGGCTCATTTGGGTCTTCCTATCAGCCCACATTACTAGACGGGCCAGGCTATTGGCAGTTGCATCTTGACCATGGAAGGGGAGCTTTCACTTTCGTAGCTACTCTGATTGGGATGGATGACTAAACTGGAGATGAAGTCAGATATACTCAATCCTGACTTTACATGTGGCCAATATGGATTGGGGATCCGGTGTAGGTTGTTGTTACATTGACCCTGGGGAAGTTATTCTCATTTTTTTTTTAATTTCTATTGCGTCATGAGCTCAACAGTTGAACCAATTCTGACCTAACTGTCCAATAAAAAAGCTGAGCCTATAGATTAAATTTCAAAGCAATGAGAAGTATTAGACCAAAGGCAAGTTGCTTAGTGGGGTTGAAAACATCACATTCCGGTCAGATTGGTGGATCAGGAATCAGAGTACAATGAGCTAGTTTTTTCTTTACTGGAACTCAAATTCTTGTATCAAGAATTTCTAAATTCTCGGACACGGCAGTGGAATTCTTGAATCCTCCGTGCTAGTTGAGTATCCAGAAATTCCACCAAGAAATAAAGGGGCTAGAATTCATGTAATTTCTGAAACTCCAAAGGACATTTGAGACCTTTTAGAGGTGGTTGGAATTTTGGAACTCATGTGAAAAAACCAGGAGACAAACCATCACATCATATCATGAATTCCCAAACACACCAAATTCTTGTGGAAATTCTAATAAAAAATGGGCATATGAAACCTCAGCCTGGGCAAATGGGCAATCATTGTTCTCTAGACTATGACATAGAGGGTCGATTTTTGATGGGTTGCAATATGAAATGTTGTGCACAAATTGCGTTTATGATTCAATTCATCAATGGATTAATATCTATATCCTCTCGAATTTGGCCCAAAGGGTCCATTTGTTTGCATGGAGTTGAATTCCTTGAAATTTTGAAAAATGTATTCCAATAAAAATTGTTAACCTTAAAGAAACAAAGGTAAAAATTCATGCCATCATGGTCCTAGTAAATCAAACCTTAGAAAAGTCAGTTTCGAATCCGTGTCTCCATGGTATATCATTCACCATTCATTTCTTCCAGCCAAAGGGGCCCTAAATCTTAATTGGATATGTTAAAGAACTCAAGTAGCTAGTACTTAAAACCACAAAAGAAAATCCTCCAACAATAATTCATAAAAATACATTAGGAAATCTGGGGCTGACTTTTTGACATGGAACCGAATTCCTATAAGTTTTAAGAAATATATTCCTGATCGAACATAAAATTGAAGAAAGTAAAACAAAGATCCATAAATGACCATCAAATGATTTCTTTGACTAAAAATGAATTAAGGGGAGAAGGAAAATGAATATCCAGCATCAGAATAGTAGAGGGTTGATCCCTTGTGCAAGGCCTATCAATCCACCCCTATGAAAACAAGGCCTCGCCCAACCCAACCCTCATAAAGCCCTTAAACTGAGGGATTTTATTTTCTTAAAAAGCCCTAGGGCTGAGCTTGGACAAAATCTCATAGGCCCACTATTTTTGAGAGCTGGGCTTGGACGATACCGGGCCCGGCCCATCTATTTTTCTTTATATATATATATATATATATATATATATGGGAGGTGCTCTTGTGAGAGACACTCTCGCCTTACTATGAGAGATAAGGTGGGGTCTCTCACATCCATATCCAATGTCAACAACTTAAATGTGAGGACCCCTACCTTTATCTCTCATAGTAAGGTGAGAGTGTCTCTTACAAGAGCACCTCCCTATATATATATATATGTCAATATGATATACAAATAAATGGGTCTATTCCAAAAGGCCCACGCATTGTGCAAACTAATGGAATATACCAAGCAAGACTTTATTTTATTGTAGAAAAACAAAGAAATAAGTTCCTGCAAACCAAAAATTATAAAATCGGGGTAATTTTTTCCTAAAGTCTTTCAATAGTCAATACCCTTTCGATTAGAGTAAGTAATAAACCCCATTGTAATCTCCAAAATTTTTGCTCCTATATTTTAGCTGTTGTAATTAGAGTTCTAAGCATCTTGAAGATTTACTAGGACAACCAACACTTCCTCAAGTTTGTGTGCAGTTGTGTGTTGAGAAACATAGTGATAGTGATGCACCATATGATCTATTAGATATATTTATTATTAGATTTTGAATATATTATTATGCACCAGATGCACCACATTTATATTTTTTTTATATGAAAAATATTTTCAAGTCTGCCATTGGCCAATTGAATTAAAAGAAAAAATAATACCTCTAACATGTTTCTTGTTGCAAGCCTTTGAAAGTCCTTGGGATCCTAACCCTAGAGGGGGGGGGGGGGGGGAGGTGAATAGGGTGAGCTACAATTATGACCAATTTAGACAAATTTTAATTCTTAACATAAACTAGTCACATGTGATGATATTAACCAAACAAGATGCGGAAGCTAATATAAACAATCACCACAAAAGCAAGCACCACAACACCAAGGTTTATAGTGGTTCGGCCTCAATGCCTACATCCACTACGGGCTTGTGATCTAATCACCCCACCGGATTTCCACTATTTATGCTTTTTACTAGGCTAAGCAATAACCCTTACAATGTTGTTTTTCTAGGCTAAACAACAACCTCTCAATGTGCTTTTCTAGGCTAAGCAATAACCTTTACAAAATGCTTTTCTTAGGCTAAGCAATAACCTTACAATATGCTTTTCTTAGGCTAAGCAATAACCTTACAAGATGCTTTTCTTAGGCTAAGCAATAACCTTTACAAATCAAGATTTCTCTAAGAAGGTGTCTCTACAAAAGATCACTATAAGAGATACAATTTAAGCACAATGGAATTGCCTCTAAATAGGCTTATATGAAAGTGAAATTCCAATTACAATCATACACTAAATGAGCTAAAGTGTGTGCACAAGTGTATGAATGCTTTTCTTCAATCAAATTCAACAATGAAGCTCTTAAATGAATGCATGATGCATTTTAAAATCAAAGCTTATAAAATGATGATTGAAGAGAAAACTAATCACATAAAAGATTCAAACAACTTTGGAGAAATGAAACAAACAAGTTGTATGAATGTTAAAGTCTAAGAACACATGTGATTAGAATAAGAGTGATTGCAAACCATTCTAATATACCAATGAAGATAATGAGTTTGCAAAACAACTCTTTAAAAGCTAGAAATCATGCATAAATGAAAACACAAAGATTTAAACATGCATTGATTCTACTTTTAATGGAAATCAAAATGATAAGTAAGATGTACCTTTTTAAAACTCAAGCATTTGATTTCCAAATAGCCCTCTAGCCTTTCCAACTTCTTCCCCTTTCCTTGGCTCCAAAATGGTCTCAAAAGTTCATGTATCAAGCCTTGAAAAAGGTTGGAAATGAATGGACTTTATAGCCAAAAAGTGCCCAACGGCTAGTCCTCGGTCGACCTGCAAAGAGGCCTCGGTCGACCAGGAACACACAACGGTAAAAAAAATGACCGTTTGAAAAACTGCTTTTAGCGGCGGACACAGAGACCGCCGGTAAAAGTGGTTTTGTCCGCCGGTAAAAGTCCTGTTTTCCCAAAAATGCAACTTTTCAAAGTATTTCTTGGGGGAACTTTTGGCCACTAAATCAAGCTTGAATAACATGTTTTAGATCAATCTAAGATGATTAAAAACATGAAACACAAAGAGCCTAAAATGATTCGAAACTTTAAATCCAAAGGCTAGCTTGATTTCTAAAAACTGTTTTCACAAAAAAATGCATACAAAGATGATTCTGAAAGAGATGAATGCATGCAAGGCACAAACCTAAATTCTCAATATAATTTCACAAAAGTAATGCACAAAGAATTAGGTTTTCAAAAGAGTTTGAATTCTAAAATCAATGCATCCAAGTTTAGAAACAAAACATGCATAAAACAATACTTTTACAAATCTTAAAAGCAATGCATGTATAAAACCAGATTTCAAGGTTTTCTAAAACAATGCATGAGTGTAAATTCAAATGATGCTAAAGTGAAAATGCATCCATCAAATTGCAAATACAAAATTCCTAACAATGTCCCCCTTTGCAATTTGATGGCAACTTACTCATCATTGAAATTACACACTAAGTCTTCAGCTCCCCCTAAGCTGGACAAGTCTTGAAATCTTCTTGGATGCTCCTCCTCTTAGCTTGGGCTCTTGGGCTCTTTTCTTCAATCTTCTTGATGCTTGGAGCTTGATCATTCTTCAAGCTTTCTTATCATCTTCCTCTCTATGGCCAAGCATCTTCTTTAGCTCCAAGCTTTCTTTCTTCTATTTGCTCTCCCCCTTTGACCATGCCTCTCTCTCCCTTTGGTAAGATATGCATTCTCTCCCCTTGTAGAAGATCATACACAACTCTCCTTAGGAAGCTTGGACATTCTCTTCACCTTTAGAGAACTTGAAAGCTCTCTCCCCCTTTGAAGAGTAGGAGATCTTTGAGTACTTGAACTCTCTCTCCCCCTTTGCCATTAAATTGCAAAAATACCTACACACATGAAATAAGGAAAATACCTTTAGTAGCACCTGTTAACAAATGAAATCGAAAATGAAATACATAACAGGCTATCATGTATGGAAGTTATCTCTAAGGGCTCAAAGGCAATCCAAGGGTGAATTTGATCAAAACTAATACTTCCTATGAAGGTTTACACTCCCCCTCAATCCATTCTCTACTTTTGTCAAACTTTTGACAAAGATTTAACTATTAGATGCAAGAAGAAGATGGTTTAACCAAATGAGGGTCAACTTCAAGGAAAGGATTAGATTCATTTAACTATTAAGCTCAATATGATCAAATTGCCAAAAGAAAGCAAGGTCTAATGGGAAAAGCAATCATGGATATCAATTGGAAAAACAAAGAATACCAATTGAGATTTAAGGATAAGACTATTAAACACAATCACTCTAAAATGGATTTAAAAATATAACTATTAGGAAACATCCAAATTAGAGCTATCCATGATGAAATGGGGTTTACTAAACATAGCATTAATCAATATAACTATGAAAATCATATGCTATGTAAGTTTTGAAATCATTTCATTCAAACAATAAATATGACTATTAATGTGCAAGAATGAGTGAAATGAAATTCAATCATGAAGCCAACCTCAACTAATAACCAACCAATATTATGAACACATAAACATGGTGGTCATGAGATATACCTATATGAGCAAGAGAGGTGGCAAACATGAAAATTATGATGCTAATGGAATGTGACATTGAATGTAAACATATAACTATCAAGATCAATCCAATGTACACAAGGTCTATCACATACACAAGAAATCAAACCAATAGAAAATTATACCAATTAAAATCAATTGAATTTGACAACATGATTAATAGCAAGGATGTGACAAACCCAAAATCCCAACAAGCATCATAAATGCATATTCATCACTTTTAAAGATATGACTATTAAGCATAGTGATGAATAAGAGAAATTGCAATGCAAAAGGATATTACTTTGAATGCATGCAATTTTTCAAAGTGACTAAATCATATGAATTCAACATCTAAGATATCCATCAAACATATAGAAATATGAGGAATGAGTTTCAAAGAGTTTCATATGATCAAGTACACTACTATGAAGTTGAAACATGTATAAGGATGATATCAAGAGAATCTACATGAATCAACATCATAACCATCCAAAAAGAAATGACTATAAGGCATAGAGGATGAATTTGGGTTCTAGTATGGTTTCTACAAATGAAACTTAGATCACAACCATACATGGAACCAATTGTCATTTGCATATAAAAAGAATAACTAAATAAGCAAAGATGCAAACAACATTCATTTCCATTTCTAAGATAATGAAACCAAAAGAAAAGGAAATGAGAACATGGAACATGCTTAGATGAATAAAACTAATGAGGTTAATTAAAGAGCATTTCCATTCAAACAATCTTCAAATCATTTGTTCAAAAAATCTTACTATGACATCTACACAAATGATTCAACAACAATTGATCATGAATAAATTAGCTATGAAAGCTTTTAAAAACACAATCAATTAATCATGTAAAGAAATGCAATGCAAGACATATGTGTGCAAAAAACAAATCAAACATGATGAAATTATAATCAAAAGATTTTGAAAACCATGATATGTAACTTAGAATGGTGCATGAAAACAAAATCAATTGATTACAAACAAACATTGCATTTTAATAAATGTAACTATGAAATAAACAAAATGCAAATGTAATCATGACCAACAAAAAAGTTTAACTATAAAGGATACGTTGGTCAAGAAAGTTCAAGGCCTTAAGGTTTGTCTAAGTAAATAACTTTAGGAATCCACCTAAGGTCTTGAGAGGGTTGAACTTTGAGGTCTAGTTTGGAAGTCTCACCAACTAAAGGAGATTTTACTTGATAAATTTTCAACTTAAACTTATCACCAAGATATTTAGATTTGACTAAATTTAGCTTAGATTGGTGATTAGTCTTTTGAGGTTGGTGAGTTTTCTTCTTAGGGGATTGATTCATTTTTCTTTTCTTCTTATTTTCTCCCTTTCTTTGACTTTTGAAATTTAGATTTAACTTTGTAATTTTCTTCAAAAGTTCTTTCATGTTTTGACTTAAGGGAGGTAGGTTGAGAAGCTTTTTGTTAATAGATTCTTTTATTTTTGGTTTAACTTGTTTAAGCTTTTTAGAATCTATCTTAGGAGACTCCTTGTTAATTGGTTTAACTTGTTTAAGCTTTATGGAGTCTTCCTTGGTTTTTAGTGTCTTACCCTTCAAATTTGATTTTACTTTCTTTGGTTCAAAGATGGGATTAGACACATTGCTTCTTCTTAGTTTGCACTCAAACCTAAAGTGTCCTTCAATGCCACAATAATTACATTTAGACATGGGCAAAGAAGTGTGAGTGCTAGAGAATGATGACTCACCTTTCACAAATGTGTTGGTGAACTTAGGGTCATGTGAAATATTCCTATCAAATCCAAGACCCGTCCTATCTCTTTGAGATTTACCCAATTTAAATAATTTTACAAATTTCTCATCACTTTGGGTAAATTTGCACTCATACTTTTGTTTATAGGTTTCAAGTTGAGTGACTTGGTTTTTAAGGGTTGAATTCTCATTTTTAACTTTTGTTAGTTCATTTTCAATTCCCTTAAAAATGTTTAGCTCTTCATAGGCAAGTTTTAACTTAGCTTTAAGTTCATTAACTATATTAGATCCAAGTTCTAGAGTTTTTACATTACTTTGTGCATTAGACAAGTTTTCATTGGAAATTGTCAACTTGGATTTTAAATAGTTAATGTTTTCATCTTGTCTTTTAATTGTATCTCTTAGGTTTAAATTTTCATTTTTAAGCTCATCATAATTTATCTTAATCTCATTTAATTCATCTTGAGTATTAGATAAATTTTCCTTAGAGATAGTCAATTTAGATTCAAGATTGTTAAAGTCTTTGTCTTGCCTTTGTAATTGATCTCTTAGTTTTAGATTTTCCTTATTAAGATGATCATAACCTATCTTTAATTCTTTTAGTTCATCTTTAATATTATGAAGGTTATCCAAAGAGATCATGAACTTAGATTCTACACAATTTATGAATTTATCTTTTTCTCTAAGTTCATTTTTAAAAGAGACTAATTCTTGGTTTAGCCTTTTAGATTCTTCTTTTAATCTTTTATTTTTCTTGGAAACCTCTAAGGACCATGTGTATAATTCCTCATAGGCTTCATATTCATCAAATTCTTCTTCTTTTAATTCAAGTTGAGATTCTTTAATTTTAATGTTTGAATCTCCATAAGATGGAAGAATGAGGGGTCTAGAAGAATCTACCCTAGAATCTACAAGGTCTAAACTAGTGGAATCCATTCAAATGATTTTTATGGAAGCACAACTCTAGGGTTTTGACTCTAGGTTTTTACACCTAATCAAGAGTTTCAAACACTTGATCCTAAAAGATAGAGCACGAGGCTCTGATACCAATTGAAAGTCCTTGGGATCCTAACCCTAGAGGGGGGGGGGGGGGGGGGGTGAATAGGGTGAGCTACAATTATGACCAATTTAGACAAATTTTAATTCTTAACATAAACTAGTCACATGTGATGATATTAACCAAACAAGATGCGGAAGCTAATATAAACAATCACCACAAAAGCAAGCACCACAACACCAAGGTTTATAGTGGTTTGGCCTCAATGCCTACATCCACTACGGGCTTGTGATCTAATCACCCCACCGGATTTCCACTATTTATGCTTTTTACTAGGCTAAGCAATAACCTTTACAAATCAAGATTTCTCTAAGAATGTGTCTTTACAAAAGATCACTCTAAGAGATACAATTTAAGCACAATGGAATTGCCTCTAAATAGGCTTATATGAAAGTGAAATTCCAATTACAAACATACACTAAATGAGCTAAAGTGTGTGCACAAGTGTATGAATGCTTTTCTTCAATCAAATTCAACAATGAAGCTCTTAAATGAATGCATGATGCATTTTAAAATCAAAGCTTATAAAATGATGATTGAAGAGAAAACTAATCACATAAAAGATTCAAACAACTTTGAAGAAATGAAACAAACAAGTTGTATGAATGTTAAAGTCTAAGAACACATGTGATTAGAATAAGAGTGATTGCAAACCATTCTAATATACCAATGAAGATAATGAGTTTGCAAAACAACTCTTTAAAAGCTAGAAATCATGCATAAATGAAAACACAAAGATTTAAACATGCATTGATTCTACTTTTAATGGAAATCAAAATGATAAGTAAGATGTACCTTTTTAAAACTCAAGCATTTGATTTCCAAATAGCCCTCTAGCCTTTCCAACTTCTTCCCCTTTCCTTGGCTCCAAAATGGTCTCAAAAGTTCATGTATCAAGCCTTGAAAAAGGTTGGAAATGAATGGACTTTATAGCCAAAAAGTGCCCAACGGCTAGTCCTCGGTCGACCTGCAAAGAGGCCTCGGTCGACCAGGAACACACAACGGTAAAAAAAATGACCGTTTGAAAAACTGCTTTTAGCGGCGGACACAGAGACCGCCGGTAAAAGTGGTTTTGTCCGCCGGTAAAAGTCCTGTTTTCCCAAAAATGCAACTTTTCAAAGTATTTCTTGGGGGAACTTTTGGCCACTAAATCAAGCTTGAATAACATGTTTTAGATCAATCTAAGATGATTAAAAACATGAAACACAAAGAGCCTAAAATGATTCGAAACTTTAAATCCAAAGGCTAGCTTTAGATCGATCCAAGCTTAAGCTTCACTTAATGACCCCTTTGGTCTCTCTTAGTTCCTCCCCTTTGTCTTGTCTCAAAGCTCCTCAAAGAAGGCTTAAAAATCTCCAACTTTGGACAAAGGAAAGAACTCATTTATATAGCCAAAAATGCCCAACGGCTAGTCCTCGGTCGACCTGCAAAGGGGTCTCGGTCGACCGGGAAGGCACAACGGTCATATTTTTTACCGTTGGCAGGTTTCAGTTCAAAACCTGCGCACTCGACCGATAGTGTTCCCGGTCGACCGGGACACAGGTCTCGGTCGACCGGCGACACTGCCGGGACACCCCCCTTTTTGCAAAAATTCCAACTTTGCATATTTTGAAGGTATTTCTTTGGGGGACCTTTTGGCCACTAAATCAAGCTGGAAAAACATGTTTTAAAGATTCTAATGGTTTTTAAAACATGAACATAAAAAGCCTAAAAAGATTCAAAACTTTTAAAACAAAGGCTTGCTAGATTTCTTGAAAACTCTTTTCTAAAACAAATGCATCCAAGATAAAAAGACAAATCATGCATAAATCAATACTTTTACAAATCTTAAAAGCAATGCATGAATAAAACAAGATTTCAAGATTTCTTAAATCAATGCATATGTGTGTGAATCAAATGATGCTAGAATGAAAATGCATCCATCAAATTGCAAATACAAAATTCCTAACAGCCTTGTCGGTCGCAAGCTGGAATATAGGACACTTAATGTTCGGTTGACCCTGATTCTCGATGGCAATGCAAAAAACAATTTGGTTTTCTTATTTTTAGGCCATGGCCAAGGACCTTGGCAAAGCCCTGGCCTTGAGGATTGGGGTAAGGTCCTAAATAGAGTAGGCCTTCATAGGGCTTTGGCCCGCCCAGGACAAGCCATGTATATATATCTAGGGTAGTGATAACCACTGGCCTGGCCAGACCCTTTGATAGGCCTACCTGCACACCATGATGGTATGGGGCCCTCATACAACACCTTGTTGTGAAGCCCACCTGTGGATCGAAAGGTCTTCATGGACCTTACCTCTCTATAAACTTTTAGATCCATCAAATCATCCTAACCCCTTGATCCATGGCTCACAAATTCAATAATTTCTTATAAAAATCATTTGGTCAATGGTCGAGTCCATTTGCATCGGTGCAAAGCCATGGAGTCAATACCTATCAAGGGGTCTATCACACCTCCAAACCGGACCTCTAAGAAGCTCTTCGAATTTCAGGTGTTAATGGTGTGGGCCTCACGAGGGTGGCACTTTAGCCCTACAACAATGTGTACTCTAACAGGATATCACGTGTGAGGATGTGTAAAAAACTCCATCACATTTACAATATTTTTCAGCGAAAGCAATAATAATCAATGGTATTAAGCATTATAGAGCATCCATGTAAGGCAATAAGATGTCGTGCCATCAGAGCATAAACAAGTCCATCGAAAATAAAGTATTGCAGGAGCATAAAAGGCTTGTCCATTATTAAATATTTTAAACATAAACCAAACTCCACTAGTGTTGCGCCCCGGAGATTCGGTCCGATCCTAGCCTAACTTGATCCCTAGAGCATGAGAATTGAGGCCAAATAAACTTTTTTTTTCTCTAATTACATTTGTGGCCTCAATTCCGGGTGGATCGAAGTCTGCGGTGAGTTTATGAATGTTGATTAGTCACCATAATCAGATCGCCAGAAACATCAACTCATATAATCTACGCAGATGTAAAATAGACACAACCTAGAATAACAGAGCAGAAGCATGTAATAGAATTGCATCACGTCCAACAATGGTTACAAAATAGTTTAAAGTTAAGTTTAGGGTCAATGGAAGATACATGTCCCAAAATAAACATCCACAATATCAAAATGAAATAAGCCCATGATGACAAATGCCTCTTCAGCGCCCAACATGACGTCCTCAAACTACGTCATATGCGCTCCAGTTATAATGTCCGCCATCCGACGAAACCCCCACGACCGTCTCACTCTCTAGATCAAGTGGCGCATCAGTGCCTAAGCATCAAATGTAGCATCGTAAGATTACGAAAATTTTGCAAGTAAATAAATGTAAGTAACAGTATACTACGTATCAAGTAGAATATGGATAGTAACATATCATAGGAATAACAATACACGGAACACTAGGCATAAAAACATGAATATGTATCAACCACATGAATCATATGAAGGCGAATCCCTAGCTACACACTCTAGCTAGTAATGTGGCAACCCACATAAACTAAACATAACAAACCTCTTGGAGAAGAATCATACGAAGACGAATCACCAATTTGAAGCCACTTGGAGAAGACGACAATAGGAAGAAGACCTTGGTGCTAGATTGCCTTTACAAGGGTGAATTGGAGTCTCCAGCTGATGTATGCAAGAGAGAAATGGAGGAAGGAGTTGAGATTGCAGGAGATGGAAGGAAATGAATGAAATGGATTCGGTGGTGGTTTTGTTAAGACATTTTTTGAAATTACAAATGAGCCCTTAAGTCATGGCTAGGATAAACGAAGGAATTTGATGAGCTTCGAAGCATCGGATCACGATGAGTCAAGAATGAGAAGTATAGAAAATAACAAGGTCTTTCCAACGGACTCAAAATTGGTGAAAATGGATTTTTTTAAAATAACCACACAAAATTTTCCTAAATTGAAAACTACCCCCTACTATATTCAAACATGCTCCGATTCGCATGAAACTTCGTGTACACCTTCCGAATACTAAAACAACCTCACTCAAGCACTAAACCCACTTAATTAGCTAATTATGGTAATTAATTAGTATAACTACGCAATCAGGGTCAGGACCTTATAGACAACATGGCATACCTAAGACTCCCCACTACCAAGGAGTATGGAACAGATTCATCCATTCTTTTTCTTCATCTGTAGTAGAGCACAATTTCTTACTGAGCTTGAAGTGATTTCTAGAGGCATTCTAATTGGCTCAACATTTTTCATGTTGAACTTTTATAGCACCTGTTCAACATATTTGTCCTTTGACAATTGCAGCTTCTTGGCAGTCATGTCACGACTTATGTGTTAAGTAGTTGTTTGTGTGATTTCCTATCACCAATTGATTTTGGGGTTACTAGCTAGCAACTTGAGATGGTATCAGAGCCAGTACGTGATGGCTCACTATTGTTCGCCGGACTACCGGGGTCAGCAGATGTGAGAATCTGTGGGGTCCAAGCCTTTTGTCACCCGAGACAGCCGAACAACATAGATTTTGTTTATTTACGGGTATGCCAAATTTTCTACTATACTTAAAAATAACAAGCGGTGGTCCGTAGATCCACCTTTTCAAGTAAAAAAGAAAATTAACTTTTTTCTAGCTTTCATTGCACATGTGTTAAGAAAAGAGACATAATTTAGATTTGAATGCCGTGAAAGGCAAATTTCATTTGTTTGCCTTGAAAGACGGTGTTTTTTCGTGAAAGGGGATTTTGCATTTGCTGTGAAAGTCGATTTACAATTTTCATTAAAAGAAAAGACAAGACTTTTTTTTTTTTTTTGCTCTTTTAAAAATACAAATACAATGAGAAAAAAGACAGGGAAATCTGACTTCGCAGGAGATTGCAGGGACTCGTTCAGATTGATGGTCGCAAGTCATGTTTAGGCTTTGTCGTCATCCTTCGGATGATAATAGATGATGCTTTTGATTCTCTTGGCTTGGCTTGAACATCAAATTTTTAGAAAATAGGGCTCAAGAGGAGATCCTATATTCAATAAAAATATAAGTATATGAGTTGAAAATCAGCGTCTAAGCTATGGAGTGATGGACCCGATTTTTTCTCTCCTCTCCTCTCCCGTCCGTCCCGGGGGGCCCGCCGAGAGGAAATCGAATGGAGGGAGGAAAGGGGGAGAAAAAAGGGTATCTATATGTTGTACAGGTATGCCAGATTTTCTATTCTACTTGAAATTTAGAAATGGTGATTCGGAGATCCACCTTCGCAAGTAGAAAGGAAATCAACCTTTTTCTAACTTTCCATTGCACATATACTTAAGAAAACAGACAGTTTTTTTTAATGCCGTTAGAGGCGATTTTTGCCGTAAAAGGCGATTTTGTACCGTAAAAGGCGATTTACAAATCTCATCAAAATGAAAGACAAGAATTGTGATTTTTTTGTCTCTTAAAGAAAATACAAAGTACAATAGAAAAGTTAGAAAGGAAATCTGACTTCTCAGGAGATCGTGGGGACCAGTTCAGATCGACGGTCGCAAGTCATGTATAGACTTCGCCATCGTCCTTCAGAAGAGAACGCTTGATGCTTTGATTCTTTGGTTTGGCTTGAACTTCAGTTTTTTAGAGGATAAGGACCAAGGGAAGGCCCTATACCCAATGAAAAACGAAGAGACGGGCTGAAGAGCCACGTCTTGACCATGATGAGTAGGCGAAGAGGAGGCTTTTATTTAGAGGAGGGGAGGGGGGGGGGGGACTTTGATCACCTTTTGGGTGTTTGTTGCAGCAAAGTTTCTTCAGAGTACAGGGCTTCTGGATCTTGAGTTCGGAATTCCAGGATTCTCCGTGTTTTTTGCTTATTGGGGTCACCTCCTTTTATAGGCATTTTGGTAGCCTTTAGGTGACTTTATGGGCTTTAATGCATTAAAACCACATAATGGGAGGAGTTACAAGTTTTTAATCTTTTTTTTTGTAACTCCTTTTTCTTGGCTTCTGATTGGCCGGTGGAGATAATGGGCATTTAATCGCCTTTAATCTCCATGATGAGAGGAGTTTCATAACTTTAATGTCATGATGATTTGGACTTGTAACTCCCATTTCCTTGCTTCTGATTGGGCCGTCCAAAATAATGAGTTAATGACCGCATTTAGTTGGGTCAATTAACATCATTAAGTAGTCGCCGAGGAGTTGAAGAGTTGCAGGTCGTGCCTCGTCTTTAATTTGAGATTCTTCTTGTGATGATCGACGATGGATCTTCATGTCGATCGATGTCGGATGATCACGCAGCTTTAGACATTAGTTGATACCAGTGGGCCAGTGACATCTGTCTTGTCAATTTCTCGATCGGTCGGACAGAAGGTGCACTTTCTTGGTCGGCCGGAAGACAATCTTGGAGCGATCGATGATGATTTCGTGCTCTTGATGGCGGATCCGGGATGTCGACGAAGATTAGTCGTTTCTGAGCATCAAAAATCAGATTTTCAGGAAATCACAGGAGCTGGAACTCCCGAAATGCGAAAAGGATCGAAAAAAAGGGCCTCGCGGCGGAAATCCGGCGACCATGCGCCCATGGTCGCTGTTTTGTCGGCCGTTTTTCGAGTTTTTTTGCTTCTTTTTTCTCCTATATTTTTCTTGACATTTTTCCTCCTTTTTTTGGCTTGGTTCCCCTGGAGAAAACCCAACGAGAAGTCGTGCAAAACTGGGCACAAAGTTTCCTATTTTTTTGAAAAGCCGAAGACTTTGCCGCGCATAGCTGCTAATTTTTGTCAAGAGTCGAAACTAGGTCAAACGATGTCGGAATGACCTGAAATTTGACGTGAAGCTTCCCGAGCAGTAGATAGGACAAACCATGGGCTTTCATTTGAGTTTTGAAGCCATTTGGTTTCTCGTCGCTGCTAGGCTTGATATCGCGCGTGAGGAAGATGTCGCGCTTTGATGTGCGGTCAACCAATGTCCGATTGACCTGAAATTTGACAGAGAGCCTATTGGAGTCATTTTGAGATGATCCATTAGCTCCGATTTGGATGTCATGGTCCCGGGGTGCTCTGCCGCCGGTAGCCTTGATTTTCTTTCGGAGCGTCGAAGTCAGGTCAAACGTTGTCGGAATGACCTGAAATTTGACGTGCAGCCGTTTTGAAGCATGTTGGAGCTGCCTATGTGCTCCGTTTGGTGAGTAATGGTCCCGGCGGTTCTCGCCGCCGAGAGACTTGATTTTCTTTCGGAGCGTCGAAGTCGGGTCAAACATTGTCGGAATGACCTGAAATTTGACGTGGAGCCTTTTGGAGGTATTTTGAAACCATCCATAGGCTCAAATCGAAGATTTGATATCTTCGTTGCTGACGCCGCCAGGAGCGCTGTTTGGTTGTCGGAGGAGTGAAGTTAGGCCAAATGATGTCGGAATAGCCCGAAACTTCATGTGGACCCCTCTTTTGGCTGTGTTGAAGGATCTGTCAGTTTTCAAGTGATTCTGATAAGATCTGATGCTTGAAGTAGCATTGCCCGTTTGTAGTAGGATGCGACTTCATGTGGCTTTTTGATGTTGAAGAGGCAAAGTGACCTTTTTGGTGTCAACAAATGTCCCCTCGAGGTACAACGACGAGTAGCTTTTGGAGTCGATGTGCCTCGAAGAGAAACTTGAATGAGAGCTTTTTGATTTGACCAAGAGTCTTTGAGCATTTTTTTTTAATAGCCTCTTGAGTTTCCAGGGGGATTTTATGGTAGTAAGAGGGATCACGTACCATCTCAAGGCAAAGTTTTGAAAATGACATGAGGGAGTTGGATTTGGGTTTTCCTTTTGATCTTGTAAACCTAAGGGCTTTATGTGGCGCATCAGGCGATCAAGAAGGATTTTTGGTTTTTGACCTTGTGACCTAACAAGCTGTATGTGGCAGGTTAGGGGGTCGGGGTTTGATTTTTCGATTTTGACCTTGTGACCCAACAAGCTGTATGTGGCAAGTTGCGGGGTCAGGTTTGGTTTTGACCTTGTGACCTAACACGCTGTATGTGGCGAGCTAGGGGGTCAGGGATTTTTTGGCTTTGTCCTTGTGACCTAACTGTTGGAAGTAGGTGGGCCATTCAGATAGGTTTCAAAAACTTTTGACCCACTTGATACAGGGATCAACTATCTAGAATGCAACAAACCCAATCAGGATGCAATTCCTCAAACTCATAAATCATTTACAGCAACATATCCTATCTGGAAGATAAGAAAACAGCACCTAAACATGCAACCACGAAATCTACAACATACAAGGATGTAGATTATACCTTTGGAGCTTTGTAGTGCTCTAATAGAGAATTTGAATTTTTTTTTATGATAAACACCTTCACTAATCAAATCAGAATCTCCAACACCTTTTGACCCGTATCAGATTCTCTTTTCTCAAGAAGATGGTGGAATCTCCAAGAGAAAACCCTAAAGGAAACTAGAAGAGAACTAGAAGAGGGAGAGGAAGAGGAGTGTGCAACACTTGCACAATACTAGGCTTGGGCGTGAATTCCAATAGTGGAATTGTGCATTAGGTGTTAGGTTCTTTTTTGTTGCAATTTGGATGGATTCACTTCACCTTCACTGACAAATGATCACACACTCATGCTATTAGTTTTTTACTTTGGAATCTAGGATTCTATCTTGCATGTGCATATGTTTGTGAAATGAATTTCTCATGCATGTTTTTAGAATTCAAATTTGCTTTTGAAAACCTAAATTCTTTGTGCATAATTTTGGAAAATCAAATTGAGGATTTAGGTTTGTGCATTGCATACATCTTTCATTTTTAGACATTGGTTACATTTAAATTTGAAAAGAGTTTTATTAAATCAAGCAAGCCATTGGTTTTAAAGTTTTGAATCATTTTAGGCTTTTTATGTTTCATATTTTTAAACCACTTAGTTTGATTTAAAACATGTTTTCAAGCTTGATTTAATGGCCCCTAAAGTTCCCTCTAGAAATACTTTGAAAATACACTTTGTAGGGAATTTTGGTCCAGGCTCGGTCGACCGGCCCAATAGGGGACTCGGTAGACCGAGCCCTCTGCGGGTCGACCGGGAAAGAGCCGTTGGCTCTGTCAAAATGGTCAGTTTTATGACCGTTGTGTAGGCCAGGTCGACCCGGGGGTCATGGGGTCGACCGGGCCAACTAGCCGTTGGACTGTTTTTTTGTATAAAGTCCATTCTTTTCCCCACTTTTGAGAGGCTTGTTGGATGAACTTTTGGAACCATTTTGGAGCCTAAGAATGGGGAATGAGTTGATAAGGCTAGAAGGCTATTGGAAATCAAATGTTTGAGTTTTTAAAGGTATATCTTACTTGTCATTATGATTTCCATTCCAATTAAAATCAATGCATGTTTAAATCTTTGTATTTTCATATATGCATGATTTCTAGCTTTTAAAGAGATGTTTCGCAAACTCATTATCATCTTTGGAATATTAGAATGGTTTGCAAACATCCTTGTTTAAATCACATGTGCACTCAATAGTTAATCTTCATACAACTTGTTTAGTTGTTTCTTTCAAGTTGCTTGAATCTTTCATGTGATTAGCATAAAACTTCAATCATCATTTTTCTGAACTTAGATTTTAAAATGCATCAAGCATTCATTTAAGAACTTGATTGAAGGAAAACATTCGTACACTTTGTGCACACACTTTAGTAAATTGTTGTGTATGGTTGTACGTTGATTTACACTTTAATATCAGCCTATTTAAGAGGCTTTTTATTTGTGCTTAAATTGTATCTCTTAGAGTGTTCTTGAAGAGACACCTTCTTAGAGAAATCCTACATTTGTAAAGGTTTTTGCTTAGCCTTAAAAAAGCACATTGTAAAGGTTATTGCTTAGCCTAGAAAAGCATCTTGTAAAGGTTGTTGTTGAGCCTAGAAAAACAATATTGTAAAGGTTATTGCTTAGCCTAGTAAAAAGCATAGTTAGTGGAAATCCGGTGGGGTGATTGGATCACAAGCCGGTAGTGGATGTAGGCATTGAGGCCGAACCACTATAAACCTTTGTGTTGTGGTGTTTGCTTGTGGTGATTTCTCTTGTAGGCTTCCGCATCTTGTTTGGTAAATCATCATTTATGACTAGTTTACCTTATAGAAATTAAAATTGGATAAAATTGGTCATATTTGTAGCTCACCCTATTCACCCCCCCCCCTCTAGGGTTAGGATCCCAGGACTTTCAATTGGTATCGGAGCCAAGTGCTCTATCTTTTAGGATCAAGTGTTTTTGAAACTCTTGATTAGGTGTAAAAACCTTGAGTCATAACCCTAAATTTGTGTTTGATTGAATACTTTTAACATGGATTCCACTAAGTTAGATTGTTTAGACTTTTGTGTAGATTCTTCTAGACCTCTATTTCTTCCATCTATTGGAGATTCAAACCTTCAAACTAATGAATCTCAATGTGAAATAAAAGAAGAAGATTATGATGAAAATGAAGAAGATCTTCAACAAGCCTTTGAGGAATTATATGAATTATCCTTAAAGCTTAAGAAGAAAAACAAAATGTTAAGAGAAGAATCTAAAAATCTAAACAAAGAATTAGTTTCTTCAAAAGATGAACTTAGAGAAAAGAAGAAGTCATAAAATGTTTAGACTCTAAGTTTATGATCTCTTTAAATAACTTATCCAATATCAAAGATGAACTAAATGAGATTAAGATAAGTTATGATGAGCTTAATATAGAAAATTTAAATCTAAGAGATCAACTACAAAGGCAAGAAAAAGACTTTATCAATTTAGAATCCAAGTTGACAATTTCCAAGGAAAACTTGTCTAATGCTCAAAGTATTGTAAAAAACTTAGAACTTGGATCTAATGTTATTAATGAACTTAATTTCAAATTAAAACTTGCCAATGAAGAACTAAGCAACTATAAGGAAATTGAAAATGATTTATTAAAAGTCAAAAATGAAAATTCAATCCTATAACCAAAGTCACTCAACTTGAAGGATATAAACAAAAGTATGAGTGCAAGTTTACCCAAAGTGAAGAGAGACTTGAAAAGTTATTTAAATTGGGTAAATCTTATGGAGATAGGACGGGTCTTGGTTTTGATAAGTATACTTCACATGACCCTAAATTCACCAACACTTTTGTGAAAGGTGAGTCCTCTTTCTCTAGCACTGTTTCTCCAATGTCCAAAACTAAATGTCATTATTGTGGTAAAGAAGGACATTTCAAATTTGAGTGCAAATTAAGGAAAAGTCATATGTCTAAACCCATCTTTGAACCTAAGAAAATTAAATCTAATTCTATGAAGGGTAAGACTTTGAATTCCAAGGAAGACTCTAAGCAATTCTAACAAGTTAAAACAATTCACAAAGAGTCATCCAAGATAGATTTTAAAAGGACTAATAATCAAAATAAATCTATCAAAAAGAAGCTTCTCTCTTTTCCTCCTTTAACCTTAGAAGTGAAAGAATTCTTGAAAAAGATTGAAAAGTTAAAATTAAAGTTCAAAAGGCAAAAAGAGGGAGGAAAAACTAAAAGAAATGAGAAGAATAAAAAGAATATGAAACATCAACTTCCTAAGACTAATCATCAATCTAAAATAGTCAAACCTCAAATATTTGATGACAAGTCAAAAAGAATTCAATCCTTATCTCCTCTAGTTGGTGGAATTTCTAAGATAGTCTTCAAAGCCCAAGACCTTAGATGGATACCTAAGGTTAGACCTTTAGAAGATTACTAATGCTTCTTAGATAGATAGGACCAACTCTTTCTCTTAGTTATATGTCTAGTTGGTCTTGATTCTACTCTCTTAGTATATCTTTAGGTTTTTAGATTCATTTAGTTGAGTCTTGTTTGTTGAAAATGCATTTTGGATTTAAAATGGAATTTCATGATTAAATGCATGATTTTGATCAAATTGATTTGAAAAAGCTTTGAAAAATTATATCTTCTAAATCAATTGATTTGTTTTTCAAATTGTTTATTTTTTGAATGGTTTCATAGTCACATCTTTGTTTTGTCTATTTTAAATGAATTCGAAAAATGTTTTTGATCATACAAGTCTTCTTTTCTTCAAAAGGAACTATTTTAGAATTGATTTTGGAAAATATCTTTTCTAAAACTTTTTAAGCTTGTTTGATAGCTGGGGTCAGGGTTTATAACCTTTAGATTGGCCATTCTCTTTTCAGCCCTGTTTTTTCTCTGACTTTGTTCAGAATCTCAGCAGCCTCAGTTAGCCCGGTCGACCGGGCTAAGTGGCTGGTCGACCAAGCCTGCGCAACCCAGAAAATTATATCAGTGCGCTGGGCTGTTTTGTTTCAAACAGAACTTCTCCCTCCACTGCAGGTCGACCGAGCTGAAGCCTTTTCTCCACTTGTTTTCCACTGCCTTCTTTTCACTTCTCCTGGATCATTTCGTCCTTTCTCTTCTCTGAATCAATCTCCCATTTCTCGTGTTCCTCTTCATCTTCTCTGTTTAGTCGTGCTTCTCACTATGCATCAACTCCATTCACTGTCTCTTCCCAACCTTGTTTTTCCTTTTCTGTTTTGACTGTTTTCTGTTTGTTTGTGTGTTGTTTTGTGTTTTCTTTTTGTTTTAGGAATCTCTGTAGTCTTCTGGACTCATCCTCTTAGCTTCATTCTGTTGTAAACTCCTTGCTACACAGTCTGCTCACCACCTGTTTGTAAAAATTCCTGAACCACATTTCTATTCTAGAATCAGCTGTTGTGCCTAGTTTCAGCCATCTGTTCTTAATATTGAGCATTTCTTCTTTGATTACATCTGATGGCTCAAACAAAACAAACTTGGAGGAGACCTTCTAAGAAATCCAAGACGGGTCAAGCCTCTTCTTCCCATAGATCTCCCTCCACTTCTCCGGAGCTTGGTCCCCCTCCAGAAGTTATTTTCGACCCTACTCCTTCTCCGTCATCAGTTGTAAAATCTTTTAGGAGCAAAGGGTTAATAGTTGAGAATTTTTGTATTGTGAGAGATCTAGTGGACTACAATGTCCCTGCCATTCTAAAAGCCATAGGTTGGGGCAATATTCTGACGTGGAGTGGCAACACCTACACGTCGTCTGTCTTCGGCTTCTATGAGTCTGTTTGTGACTCCTCTGCAAACTCCTTCACTGTCAGAACCTCAGTTGGTGAAGAGATTATAACTCCAAAGAGGATATCTTCAGAAATGGGCATTCCTAGGTCCAATGGGCCAAAATTTATTTCAGATGTCCTTCCACTTGAGGAGAGAGAGTTTGTCACCACTGCTATATGTGGTCAATCAGTCGAGTGGTCAGCCAACAACTCTCTTCCTGCATCCTCCTTGATTCCTTCCCTTCGGATCATACACATCATCTTCACTCACTCAATCTACCCGAGGAAAGGAAATAGGACTGAGATAACCCCATATATGGTGAACATCCTGCACAATGTCATTACAGGTGTTCCTACGTGCTTACCTTCTGTGATCATTCACCACATCATCAGGGTGGTCACTGGTTCTCAGCCTTGTGCAGCTCCATTTGGGTTTCTCATTACTCAGCTTGCCAGATCTTTTAGGGTGGTTGTTCCTGCTTCAGAGAGACCAGTTCCTACCACAGTCTTCAACAAAAGGAATATTCTCTTGATGAAGCTTTACCCTCCTCAGCGAGTGAACCCTGTAGCTGAAGGAGACGAAGAGCTTGAGGCTGCAGATACAGAGATTGCAGATCAGTAGCAGCCTCTGCCAGCTCAGCCTGCTCAGCCACGACAGCCCAAGCCCCCTCCTCGGCCTACTATGGAGGAGCGCATGTCATCCTTGGAGCAGGTGGTTGCTACCATGCGTACTAAGTTTCATGAATTTAGAAAAGAGGTATCAGGGAAGATGCACAAGACACTGAAGTATTTATCGAACATCTCCAAGACCTGCAGGCGCCTCGATGACACCATGCGTCCTACTCCTCCAGATTCTGCTTAGATCTTTAGGAGTGTTTTCATTTTGTTTTGGGGATTGTTTTTGGGTAGTGATAGATTGCTTTTCACATGTTGTATTCTTTATCTATCAACTAACTTGTTGTTTTGAGTACTGACCATAACCTTTTGTTTATGTAATGGTCAAGTACTTAGTGTTTCTTGTACTAAACTTATCTAGTTAAATCAATGAAAGTACAGTTTCACTTCATCTCGTTTTCTCCTTGTTGATTCTCTTGATGGATGTTTATGTTATTTTGAAGCTTTAAAATGTTAAATAAATTTATATTTGTTATCTTAGCTTCATTCAAACAAATGCATACACAAATCTATATACATGATAACTTGTTCTGCATTACATTTGTATTCTCATTTGGCAACAGGTGCTACTGAAAGGTATATGTTTTCTCATGTATACAGGTTCCTTTGCAATTCGATGTCAAAAGGCGAGAAAAAGATCAGATCCATGTAATGTCACAGGGGGAGAGAAGAATAAAAGATCTGAAGATCAGACAGAAAGAAGACTAAACAAAGGGGGAGAGAAGAACGGATCTAACTAAGGGGGAGATCTGCTTCAAGAGCCAAATGGAAGATCGCTTGGTTGCGAAGAGCAAGGGAGAGCTCTAACCAAGGGGGAGAAATCATCTTGGAAAGATTAAAGTCAAAAGCTCTCGATGAATCGGTCATGCGGTCGAAGCTACAGTCAAGAGACTTCTAGAACAGAGCAGTTTAGAAGAACCAAAGTCCTTTAAGTGCTGTGATCATAGTAGTTGCCATCAAATTGCAAAGGGGGAGATTGTTAGGTTCTTGTTTGTTGCAATTTGGATGGATTCACTTCACCTTCACTGACAAATGATCACACACTCATGCTATTAGTTTTTTACTTTGGAATCTAGGATTCTATCTTGCATGTGCATATGTTTGTGAAATGAATTTCTCATGCATGTTTTTAGAATTCAAATTCGCTTTTGAAAACCTAAATTCTTTGTGCATAATTTTGGAAAATCAAATTGAGAATTTAGGTTTGTGCATTGCATACATCTTTCATTTTTAGACATTGGTTGCATTTAAATTTGAAAAGAGTTTTATCAAATCAAGCAAGCCATTGGTTTTAAAGTTTTGAATCATTTTAGGCTTTTTATGTTTCATATTTTTAAACCACTTAGTTTGATTTAAAACATGTTTTCAAGCTTGATTTAATGGCCCCTAAAGTTCCCTCTAGAAATACTTTGAAAATACACTTTGTAGGGAATTTTGGTCCTAGGCCCGGTTGACCCGCAGTGGGCTCGATCGACCGGCCCAACAGGGGACCCGGTCGACCGAGCCCTCTGCGGGTCGACCGGGAAAGAGCCGTTGGCTCTGTCAAATGGTCAGTTTTATGACCGTTGTGAAGGCCAGGTCGACCTGGGGGTCATGGGGTCGACCGAGCCAACTAGCCGTTGGACTATTTTTTTGATATAAAGTCCATTCTTTTCCCCACTTTTGGGAGGCTTGTTGGATGAACTTTTGGAGCCTAAGAAAGGGGAATGAGTTGATAAGGCTAGAAGGCTATTGGAAATCAAATGTTTGAGTTTTTAAAGGTATATCTTACTTGTCATTATGATTTCCATTCCAATTAAAATCAATGCATGTTTAAATCTTTGTATTTTCATATATGCATGATTTCTAGCTTTTAAAGAGATGTTTTGCCTAGAAAAACAACATTGTAAAGGCCATTGCTTAGCCTAGTAAAAAGCATAGTTAGTGGAAATCCGGTGGGGTGATTGGATCACAAGCCGGTAGTGGATGTAGGCATTGAGGCCGAACCACTATAAACCTTTGTGTTGTGGTGTTTGCATGTGGTGATTTCTCTTGTAAGCTTCCGCATCTTGTTTGGTAAATCATCATTTATGACTAGTTTACCTTATAGAAATCAAAATTGGATAAAATTGGTCATATTTGTAGCTCACCCTATTCACCCCCCCCCCTCTAGGGTTAGGATCCCAGGACTTTCATTAGGGACGTCCAAGGCACTCCTCTCCTCTTTTATAGCACTTAAGCAGCCTCCTCTTGCTAATTGAAATTGAAGTCTTACCTCCATAATAATTTGTTACTTACTAAATCACAATTAGAAGTCTTCCTTCAAATATGATTAGTAACTTTGTTTTTTTCTAATTAAAATAGAAGCCCACTTCCATTAATAATTAGTAACTTACTATTACCACTATTAGAAGTCTCACTTCAAATAGAAATAGTAAGTTTCTATTTCCTTTTAGAGTTCTACTATAATTAGTATATTTCTAATATCTTGGGCTAGCGTGGGGACTACTAGGGATTCCTTAGAAAGTTGGCTCCAACTGGGACACGAGACCCCACATCTCATGTGCAATCCGGGCCCACAGTTAATTGCAAATAACTTCACTATATAAATGCAATTGCATTCCAGTCTTAGGAATAAATTACAATGAATACCCTAAACTTCCTCAGTACCACAAGTAGGCCCCTCCATCTATATCCATGGATCAAATGGACCTGTCCACTAAATTAGATCCATATCTTATTATCCTTGAGCCCCAATTAATTATAGTGATCATTTGGTACCGATCCAATTAACTCTTAATTGGAATGGGTGCACACTTACCAATGATAAATCCATTAATTGGCACAAGGGGATATTAAAGATAGATTCCATCTTGACCACTAAATGTTCCCACAACTCTACTACCACGTACCCAAATCACCGAGGTGTTGACCTACAATTGGCCTCACTCATTGGTGACTCAAAGCAAATGAATAGATAGAAACTTGAGTTCATTAATGTCTCAGGATTATGAGCCTATTGCTAGGGAATTATGAGAGCAGACCTTAAAGTAAAGACAATGTATATAAGGTGCTTCTCATGGTCCTTCGATACATCCAATGTACCAGCACCATGATCCAGAATCTTATATTCCGATGATCGAGACAAATCACACTATCTCATAGTGATCAAAGTGCTGCAACCTTGTCAGATGAGATGCCCAATCTCATCACTGGTTGTGAAGATATTTAAGTATAAGATTTGCAATACATATCTCATGTATGTGGATCTCATCCATGCACATGTATTACATCTAGTATACTTGTGGACTCAGGTTCATCTCATGAACCATTATGTCATTCGTATTATTTATGTGCAAACAAGTAATAAAACACCATTTATCTCATGAAAGGAAAGCAATAATATATATTGATAAATAAAGAAATTAATCAATTTATTCATCATATACTGGTATCGAGACCATAAAACTAACAATCTCCCACTTGGGCTCAATGCCAGTCAGGGTTGCATCTCATGCAGATCCCATCTACTTACTGCTCAAAGACTTTGGTACTCAAAGGCTTAGTAAAGGGATCGCCCAGATTGTCTGCAGAGTCTATCTAGGTGATAGCAGTATCACCTCTCTGCCCAATCTCTCTGACCATTTATTATAACCTCTGTATATGGTTTTTGCTCCTGGGTTCCTTGGACTTATCGATCGCCCTGTTGTTATCACAGTAAACTGTAAGTGGTTGTCCTGTCAAAAGTACCACTCCAAGTTCTATAAGGAATCTATTGAGCCAATCTGCTTCTCTGGCTGCTTCTTTAGCAGCTACAGCATAAACACATACCTAGAAGTTGATTTCTTGGGATCCTTATCTGACTAGAAGTCAGTATCTATATAACCGACTCAGGTGTCTTGGGACACCGATCCTTGGAAAGGTGCACTCCATGCCTGAAAAGTATAATACCCTTCTTGGAGTCTTGCATAGCAAACCGTACCAGCACCTTATCTATGTACGCACATTGGGATAAGCCTATCATCCTATTTATCCGGTCTCAATGGAGTTTGATCCCTAAGATGTGGCTGGCTTCTCCTAAGTCCTTCTTATCAAAAGTCCTAGCCAACTAAACCTTTTACTGTTGACAACATCCATATACCACTCTCTAGGGGAAGGATGTCGTCGACCAGAAAAATTACCCTGCCTCCTTTACTTTTCATGTACACTCATGACTCATCCGGATTTTGAAAAAATCAACTGACTTGATTGCTTAGTCAAAACGAATGTTCTAGGTTCGGGATGCTTGCTTCAGTCCATAAATGGACATCTGCATCTTGTAAACTTTTTGCTCTTGGTTGTTTAGCTATAAAACCGTATGGCTGCATCATATAGATGTCTTCGTCAAGATGGTTGCTCAGAAAAGCCGTCTTGACATCCATTTGCCTAATCTCGTAATCGAGATGAGCTGCAATGGATAAGAGTATCCGGATGGACTTCAGCATGGCTACCGGCAATAAGGTTTCCTCATAATCAATATCTTCTTTCTGAGGATATCCTTTCGCAAAAAGCCTGACCTCGAAGGTCTTAACTCTTCCATCTGGTCCTCTCTTTCTCTTGTAGACTCACTTGCACCAAATAGGTTTAATATTGGCAGGCAAGTCCACAAGTGTCCAGACCTGATTGGAGTACATAGACTCCATCTCAGCTTTTATAGCATATTCCCAACGTCCATGTCATTAATTGCTTCATCATAGTTGCAGACATCTTGTTCCGGTTCTTTCGGGACTGCCTCGTAAGACTCTCCCAAGAATGAGAACCTGTCAGGGGTCAGACAATCCTCCAACTATGACAAGGCACTGGTGTAATTACTAGGTTAGGCATGGGTGATTCTTCCTCAAGTTCGGTCATACTTGGATTTGGAATTGTTTGCTTTTGAATTTCTTCCAAGATCTCCTTTTCTAAAGATTTCCGGTCTATCATATAATCTTCCTCCAGAAAAACCGCATTAGTGCTCACCAGCACTTTCTGCTTTCTGGGATTATAGAATAACCAATCTTTAGTTCCTTTAGGATATCCTACAAACGTGCACACTTCCGACTTCGTTTCCAACTTATCTGTCTTAACCTTTAGCACGTGTGCCGGACAATCCCAAATGTGTAAATGTTGTAGACTAGGCTTTCGCCCGGACCACAACTCCCGGGGAGTCTTAGGTATAGACTTAGATGGTACGAGGTTTAGTATGTACATTGCAGTATCCAAGGCGTATCCCCAAAAGGATATAGGTAATCCTGAGAAACTCAGCATAGACCTAATCATATCTAAAAGAGTCATGTTCCTTCTTTCTGTTACTCCGTTCTGTTGAGGCATACCAGGAGCAGACAACTGGGATAAAATCCCATTTTTTGATAAGTATCCCATAAAATCAGCGGAGAGATATCCTCCTCTAGCCCTGACATTAATGGGTCCACATACATCAGTATACACTAATTCCAACAAATCTTTGGCCCTATTGCCCTTTGATGAAAAAGGGTCTTTTGGTCATTTTGCCTTCCAGATAGAACTCGCAGACAGGCATTGGTTCTACCACCAATGAAGGCAAAATACCATATTTCACTAGCCTGTCAATCCTATTTAGGTTTATATGACCTAGCCTCAAGTGCCAAAGTTTTGTTGGATTAGATGCAGGTGACTTCCTCTTTCATGATGGTCTATTAATTGTTTTAGTATCATGTATCTCATACATTGTAGAAGTTAACAAATAAAGCCCATTGGTTACCTTGCCAGAACATATAAAAGTACCATTCTTCTTTATGACAACTTCGGCACCAAAAGTAATGGAATAACTTTTATTCACCAAATTAGAAACTGAAATTAAATTCTGTCGTAAAGACGGTACATATAACGTGTCTGACAAAACCAATTTATTATTTAAAAAACATAATGTAATAACTCCCACTGAAACAACATCTGCCTTAGCATCAGATCCTAGGTTGACAATGATTTCTCCGTCACTGAACCTCCTGGTTTCCCTGAACCCCTGCAACGAATTACATATGTGATCAGTTGCCCTGGAGTCCATACACCAAGATTCTGAAGTACCAGTTGCAAAACTAACTTCAGAAATAAGTGACTCAATCATACCTGATGTCTTCTTCTTAGACAAATATCTTGGACAATTCTTTTTCCAATGTCCTGTCTTACCACAATGGAAACATTTTCCTTTTGACCCTAAACCCTTAGCCTTGGCTATGCTACAAGTAGAACCATTCTCCACCTTAGGACCCTTGATGACTGATTTCTTCTTGCTATCTCAGTCTTTGCCTTTCGGCTTGGTCCTAGCAAATGACTTTTCTGTCATGAGGGAATTTTGCTATTTCTTCATGATTTCTTCAGTCACTACTAGCTGGCGAGACAACTCAGCTATGGTCATTTCTAATTTATTATAATTGATCTTGAAATGATTGAAAGAATCCGGTAGTGACTGAAGGATCATGTCGATCTGTGATTCTTTATCAATTGTAACACCCAGTACATCTAACTCATTTAGTGCGAGGCTCATTTTCAACAAATGTTTTTGTACTGGGGTTCCCTCAGCCATCTTTGTGTTTATGAGCACCTTCATAGCAGCTTGCCTAGCAGGTCTAACCTGGTCAGCAAACATCTCATTTAAGTTCGATATAATATCGTATGCTGACTTATAGGATTGATGTTGGTGTTGTAAAACACTGGACATGGATGCCTGTATAAAACATCTGGCTACCTCATTGTCTTTTGTCCATTTGGTGTAAAGGTCCTTTTCATACTGAGGTGCATGAAGCTCAGGCTCAGGAAGGGAGGGTATGGTAAGGACATATCTGCATCCTGAAGCTGTCAGGATAATATCCAGGGTCCTTTTCCAGTCTATAAAGTTGGATTCCATCAACTTATTCTGGTTGAGGATGGTCGCAAGTGGATTGAAAGTATTCGTATTCATGCTTAAAATACTGTAGCACATAACCATACATTCAATTAATGAATTAAAATGACATTAGGGTTTAGTATTCTACCAAATTTATGTGGGAATCCTCATAACCACTATATTTAGAATACATCGGAATCCCAATCCCCGGGGTATGCCTCCTTGGGGAGTGCGAATACCACCTAGATTGGTGCAGATCAAAGTTGGTCAAAATTAGGATTAAGACTTGTTGGAAGTAGGTGGGCCTTCCAGACAGGTTTCAAAAACTTTTGACCCACTTGATGTAGGGATCAATTGTCTAGAAAGGCAACAAATCCAATCCAGGATGCATTCCCTCAAACTCATAGCCATGTACAACAACATATACTATCTAGATGATAGAAAACAACACTTAAACATGCAACCACGAAATCCACAACATACAAGGATGTAGATATACCTTTGGAGCTTTATAGTGCTCTAATGGAGAATTTGGTTTCTTTCCTTTGATGATGAACACCTTCACTATCCAATTCAGAATCTCCAACACCTTTTGATCTTCCACGCTATTACCCATATTGGATCTCTTTTCTCAAGAAGATGGTGGAACCTCCAAGAGAAAACCTAACTAGTAACTCTAAGGAACTAAAGGTGAAAGAGAGGAGAACTTAGAGAGGAAGAGAATTTGTGCAACACTTGCACAAGGGGGCTGAAGTTGCTCTATGTATGATGCACGACCAAGAGGGGTTTGTTCCTCTTTATATAGCCCTCCATTCCACCTCTTTTCCTATTTGAAATAGAAGTTTAACTCCCATTACAAATTAGTAAACATCTCCCTTGCTAATTGCCATAGAAGTCTCACTTCCACAACTATTAGTAGCTTTCTCCTTTCTAATTAAAATAGAAGTCCTACTTCCATTAATAATTAGTAGCTTACTATTACTACTATTAGAAGTATCACTTCAAATAGAAATAGTAACCTTCCTTTTAGAGTTCAAGTAGAATTAGTATCTTTCTAATAACTTGGGCTAGCGTGGGGACCACTAGGGATTCCTTAGAAAGCTGGCTCCAACTGGGACACGCGACCTCACATCTCATGTGCAATCCGGGCCCACAGTTAATTGCAAATAACTCTATTATATAAATGGACCTGTCCACCAAATTAGATCCATATCTTATTATCATTAAGCTCTAATTAATTATAGTGATCATTTGGTACCGATCCAATTAACTCTTAATTGGAATGGGTGCGCACTTACCAATGATAAATTCATTAATTCGCACAAGGGGATATTAAAGATAGTTTCCATCTTGACCATTGAATGTTCTCATAGCTCTACTACCACGTACCCAAATCACCGAGGTGTTGACCTACAATTGGGCTCACTCATTGGTGACTCAAAGCAAATGAATAGATAGAAACTTGAGTTCATTAATGTCTCAGGATTATGAGCCTATTGCTAGGAAATTATGAGAGCAAACCTTAAAATAAAGACAGTGTATATAAGGTGCTTCTCATGGTCCTTCAATACATCCAATGTACCGGCACCATGATCCAGAATCTTACATTCTGATGATCGAGACAAATCACACTATCTCATAGTGATCAAGGCACTGCAACATTGCCAGATGAGATGTCCAATCTCATCACTGGTTGTGAAGATATTTAAGTATAAGACTTTCAATACATGTCTCCTTTATGTGGATCTCATCCATACACATGTATTACATCTAGTATACTCATGGACTCCGGTTCATCTCATGAGCCATTATGTCTTTCGTATTGGTTATGTGCAAGTATATAAAACACCATTCATCTCATGAAAGGAAAAACATGAATTGTATTGATAAATAAAGAAATTAATCAATTTATTACATCATATACCCTTGGTATTGAGACCATAAACTAACAATCTCCCACTTGGGCTCAATGCCAATCAGGATTGCATCTCATGCCCATCCCGTCTACATGCTGCTCAAAAACCTTGGGGGTCAAAGGCTTAGTAAATGGATCTGCCAGATTGTCCGCAGAGGCTATCTTGGTGATTGCAATATCACCTCTCTGCACAATCTCTCTGACCAAGTGATTGGGGAGTGGGCCCCCGCCCTGTGGACAACCTTTACGAGCAACTCCTCCTTGGGGAGTGGGCCCCCCGCCCTGTCTCACCAACGCGATCCATAGGAGATCCATATCTAGTAACCAGACAAGTAAAAGCCCTCTGTGGGGAACGACCATTCTCAAGATGGTGCGAGGCTAATACTTTCGTTACAATGGACCAATGGTGGAAAACCATGGGGATTCCTAAATTTAAATGCCCCGCTCCCACTTAATATTTTATAATTGAGGATTTCCTTTTAGGTATTAGGGCCCACATGTATATATATGAACATCAAATCATCTCATGATATGATCAAAGGTTGGTTCCAAATCAAGTTATTTTAAGGAAAGTCCAGTTTCTTAAATTAATGTTACCAATGTGTCCATCTCATGGGTCATCAACACTAATTAGAACTCTTTCCAAAATTAATTTGATTTGACCAATTTTAGTAACTTGCTATGTTTAGATCAGATTTGGAAATATTCTAAATTAAGCATTCATCCATAAATAGAAAGTGCTAAAATTAGAAACTAGTCCTCTCCTCCACATGGCCCTAGCGGAATAAACTTCTTGGACTTCTAAACTTTCCAAAACTTTGGAATTCCTCCAACTCTTTGGGCAACTCCAAAACACTTTCGGTAATCTTCATGCTCTTTGATTAGGAGTCCAACATCACTTTCCTTCTTCGTCTCGGACATCGCCAGAATTTACAAATTTAGAAAAATTACATAAATTCCTATGCCTTGATTATGAGACTTACATGGTAATCTAAATATGGAAATAAAAGGGCTATAGGGAAATTCACCATGCCTTGCCCTTTCACGGAAAACCAAGGAAACCATGATGCCCTTTACACTTAGCCTCAATATATGGAGAGGACATTATCACCTGCAAGTTAGTATCTCATACAACAAAGCATCTCACAAAACCAGGTTACCAAACCACAATGGAAAAACAAGATGCCAAAGGTAGCCACCCTTTTAATACATGCACTTCGTAGAGGGGGTCTGGGGGTGTCCTCCGGCAGGGGTCAAGCTGACCGGTCAGCTCGCAGGGGCCCGCTGCCCCCGGCGGGGTTTCGGGGTCAGCGCCCCAGGACCAAAAAATTTGGATAAAAAAATAAAGTGATCTTGTGTTCCCGGTCGACCGCCCAAAGGCTCAGTCGACCAACCTTACAGGTACCCGGTCGACCGAGCACGAGGCCAGGTCGACCCGCCTGACGAAGGCAGAAAATTGGGTTTTCTCAATTCGAGTCCAAACACCTCCAAAACACTTTTGATGGCTTTCAATGACATCCTACCATCCTTCCATAATAATTAAACCCTTTTGTGACTATCCAAACATGAATTTACTACATAAAGTAAACAAACCCAATCATAATTGATCCTTACATAGCCCTAGGTCTATCCTCTTCGCATCTCATGCAAAGATTAGATATAGATTGCTGATCTAACATGATTATAGATGAGGTATGTCTCTGATACCAATTGTTGGAAGTAGGTGGGCCATTTAGATAGGTTTCAAAAACTTTTGACCCACTTGATACAGGGATCAAATATCTATAATGCAACAAACCCAATCCAGGATGCAATTCCTCAAACTCATAAATAATATACAGCAACATATCCTATCTAAAAGATAAGAAAACAACACCTAAACATGCAACCATGAAATTTACAACATACAAGGATGTAGATTATACCTTTGGAGCTTTGTAGTGCACTAATGGAGAATTTGAATTCTTTCTTTGATGATGAACACCTTCACTAATAAAATCAGAATTTCCAACACCTTTTGATCTTCCACGATATGACCCGTATCAGATTCTCTTTTCTCAAGAAGATGGTGGAATCTCCAAGAGAAAACCCTAAAGGAAACTAGAAGAGAACTAGAAGAGGGAGAGGAAGAGGAGTGTGCAACACTTGCACAATACTAGGCTTGGGCGTGAGTTCCAACAGTGGAATTGTGCATTAGGGACGTCCAAGGCACTCCTCTCCTCTTTTATAGCACGTAAGCAGCCTCCTCTTGCTAATTGAAATAGAAGTCTTACTTCCATAATAATTAGTTACTTACTAAATCATAATTAGAAGTCTTACTTCAAATATGATTAGTAACTTTCTCCATTTCTAATTAAAATAGAAGTCTCACTTCCATTAATAATTAGTAACTTACTATTACCACTATTAGAAGTCTCACTTCAAATAGAAATAATAACTTTCTATTTCCTTTTAGAGTTCTACTATAATTAGTATATTTCTAATATCTTGGGCTAGCGTGGGGACCACTAGGGATTCCTTAGAAAGTTGGCTCCATTGGGACACGTGACCCCACATCTCATGTGCAATCCGGGCCCACAGTTAATTGCAAATAACTCCACTATATAAATGCAATTACATTCCAGTCTTAGGAATAAATTACAATGAAGACCCTAAACTTCCTCAGTACCACAAGTAGGCCCCTCCATCTATATCCATAGATCAAATGGACCTGTCCACCAAATTAGATCCATATCTTATTATCCTTAAGCCCCAATTAATTATAGTGATCATTTGGTACTGATCCAATTAACTCTTAATTGGAATGGGTGCGCACGTACCAATGATAAATTCATTAATTGGCACAAGGGGATATTAAAGATAGTTTCCATCTTGACCATTGAATGTTCCCATAGCTCTACTACTACGTACCCAAATCACCGAGGTGTTCACCTACAATTGGCCTCACTCATTGGTGACTCAAAGCAAATGAATAGATAGAAACTTGAGTTCATTAATGTCTCAGGATTATGAGCCTATTGCTAGGGAATTATGAGAGCAAACCTTAAAATAAAGACAGTGTATATAAGGTGCTTCTCATGGTCCTTCAATACATCCAATGTACCAGCACCATGATCCAGAATCTTACATTCCGATGATCGAGACAAATCACACTATCTCATAGTGATCAAGGCGCTGCAACCTTGCCAGATGAGATGTCCAATCTCATCACTGGTTGTGAAGATATTTAAGTATAAGACTTTCAATACATGTCTCCTTTATGTGGATCTCATCCATACACATGTATTACATCTAGTATACTCATGGACTCCGGTTCATCTCATGAGCCATTATGTCATTCGTATTATTTATGTGCAAACAAGTAATAAAACATCATTTATCTCATGAAAGGAAAGCAATAATATATATTGATAAATATAGAAATTAATCAATTTATTCATCATATACTGGTATTGAGACCATAAAACTAACAAGAACAAGTTTTATGTGGCAAGTTAGGGGACCAGAGTTTGGTTTTTTGTGGGTTGTCAATTTCAAGATTTTGACTCAATTTGGTTCATGAGGTGGGATGGTTTGGTTTTTTGGAAACTCATGAAGCTTTATCTTTTTTTTTTTTTGAATGGTTCAATCGACTCAAAAGAGGCATGGAACCATTTTGTATGCTCTGGGTAAGAGGAATTTTTGAAAGGAAGCCCCTTTAGTGCCAAGGTGGTCAAACCTGACTCGTGTGGGCTAGCCCATGGGACCTTATGCTTTTAAAGATGGCTCAGATCTCACATGGTGTTCTTTTGTAAAGAATATCTGAAAATATCTCTCTTGGATAAAGAATATCTAAAAATATTCTTACTTGGAGAGAATCTCTCAAGTTTCCTTGTTTTGGGGAGAGATTTTCTCAAAGTATCTTTCTTTGGGGAGAATATTTATCATTCCCTTTTTTTTTGGAGAAAATTTTTCAAAGAATCTTCTCTTTGGGAGAGAATATCTCAAATCTCCTTTCTTTTGGGAAGGTTGCTAATTTTTAGCACTTACCTCCTTTCTTTTCTCCTTGTTTCCTCTTTTGGTTTGCTCTCTTCTATGAAAGCAAGGGGTGGTTTGATCTTTGCTTCTTTGCTTTCTTTCTTTGCAAGAATCTTCAAGAGTGCTCCAAGATCAAGAATTCTCCTTCTTCTTCAAAGAGCTTCAAGTTTTTTTTCTTCTTCTCCATCAATGGCTTCAAGTAAGTTTTCTTCCTCCACAAGAAATTTCCATTGTAGAAGTAGAATTTTTCTTTTCTTTTCTTTTCTTTTTTTTCTTCTTTTTTTCTCCTTTTTTTTCCATTTGTTTTCTTTCTTTTTTTTATTTCACGTGCTGCCCCCTTTTTTTTGGACATTTTTTTTCTTTTTTCTTTTTTTTTGCACGTTGTTTTTATTTCTTTTTTATTGACTGTACGGACAGGTCCGTACTTTTTTTCTTTCTTCTTTTTTTTTGCACGTTGTTTTTATTTCTTTTTTATTGACTGTACGGACAGGTCCGTACTGACCTGGCCGTACTGCCACGTGGTAGTGGGCCACGGCCTACTACCCAGAATTGTTTTTTTGAATCTTTTTTTTTTTTTTTGATCACCATGAGGTTTATGCATCATGAGGTTTATGCATTTCAAGATGTTCATGCATACTTTCTTTTTCTCTTTTTTTTGGATGCATCACGATAACAGGCTAGAATCTCTAGGTCAAGTCAACATGAATTTTGATTTTGACAAAGTTTGATTGGTTTTGACCAAGTTGGGTTGGAATTGATCATACTTTGGTTAAAGTTTTCCTAGCGTCTAATGCATGATGATTTTTGATGTATGCTTTTTAGTAAATTGATTGGGAGCATGATGATGCATACCTAGAAATCTTTTGCAAGTTTTGGGATTTGGAGCTCACAACAATGTTGAGCCCTTTCTTGATCTTGCTGGATTTTGAGGAACTTTGCAAGTTTCGAAGTTTGGAGCTCGCAGCAATGTTGAGCCCTTCTTCAAGCTTTGTGGAGATTTGATGAGATTGGTTTGATCTCGCAGCAATGTTTGAGTTCAAACCTTCTTTGAGGATGCTTCATTGAGCTCCCAGCGATGTTGAGTTCTTCTTCAAGCTTCCTATCTTTTTCGGGATGCCTCCCTTTTCTTCGGAATTGTCCCGGAATCATGCCAAAATTTCGCTAGAATTTTTTTAGCAAAATTCTGTCACTTTGGTGATTGATTTTTTGTTCATCCTTTGCAGGTAGTTCCTCCAGAACGAACAAGGGCAAAGAGCCTACTACTGATGCGCTTCGTCGGTCTACCAGGTCTCCTAATGTGGTCGTACAGCAGGCCTGGGAGAAGGTCCAGTTTGTGGAGAGAAACTTGGAAGAGTGTCACTCCCTCAATCACGATGAGATGAGACAGCGATTGATCGCTCTCAAGGATAAGGAGTTTTACAGAATTATGGTAAGCAATCGTCCTTGGGTCATGGACGATCAGAGCGTTGTGCCCAAGCCTACCTTCTTCTTTGGCGATGCAGTCCCTGATGACTTGACGTACCAAAGAAGGTGTTTTCAATTCTCTTACATAGCTGATGGTGAGGAGAGAACTATTTCTACCCGGTCGACTTTTGATCGGACTGTGTGAATCATGAGTCTTTCTCCCACGTGTCCCAAGAGGGAGGATCCTCCAAGCTGGGTGAAGAGGACCAATGTGATAAAGACCGGGGTTTTTGTTGGCGGTCCTTCCGGATATGCGGAGAAGTCGCCTGTCCGTATGGACATGTTGATGCCTTCCAGTGGCTACCAAGGTTCCGACCATCCGTCGGTCAATTTGAGACCGGTTGGCCTTGGCAGTTTTCTAGGTGACGGCAACAGTTAGGTGATGCCTTTTCGACTTCGTGGACGTTTCAGTGCTGATTCGGGTTGGGAATCATGGACTGATCACACCCTGCAGGTTGGTGGAGCCATTTTGAGGGAGGACGTGATCTTCGACGCGGTTCGTGGTTTTCTCTGATGAGGCCTTTATGGCCATGCTAGAGTCATTCCTTCCACAAACCAACACCTTCATTGTAACGAACGGTGAGATTGGTTTTACTCTGAAGGAATTAAGCGTCATCACCAAACTGCCTATCCTTGGCAAACTCTATGAGGAGTTTATGCCTATCGACAACGTTCTTGAGCAGTAGTCTGAGGAGTTCAGGCTCCTATACTTTCAGCTCGTCACCTTCTATGGTTTTTTGAAGGAGAAGGAGGGCTCGAAAGTCCGGTGTAGCAGTTGGAAGAATTGTTGCTCCAACTTCTTTGACAGTGGGGAGTCTTCTAATGGCACGACCCAAGATGCTAGGGCCAAGAACCCAGGTTCGAAGAAGATCTCCGTTATGCGAGATGACTTGAAGAAGTTCTTCGAGAGTACAGACGCCATTTGTCCTGACATCGTACTGCGAAGAGATCTCGCTGTTTACCTCACTTACTAGTTAGGTGAGGCTATTTTTACTGGAAGGGATGGAACACACATTAGGCCGCAATGTATTATTCGGCTTGTCAGATGGCGTTTGGAGAGCGGTTGGCTTTGGTGCCAGCTCTTTACTCCTACTTATGTACCAAACTACAGGCTGCTGCTTTCTTGGTTCGGCTTGGGCTCCCTATGAACAGGGTATTTTCTGCCCAAATTTTCTATTAGTGGTATGTTTACCACTGTCCCGGCTTCCACCGTTTGGGAGCTGCGCATGATGATGACCCTTTCATGATTCGGTTGGCTAGAGGGACAACCGTTTCTGAATCTCTTTTATCTGCCCGTTTGAGGATCCGACCGTTCAGGGACGTCGAGATCGGGTAATCTTCAGTGAAGCTTTCTCCAGGTTTGCAGAAGAAGGCTTTTGACTTTGGACCTTCTCGCGATTCCACCAGGGCGGGGTTGGGAAGACATTACTCCTTGACCAATCCAGAAAGGGGGTGACTTTTTAACATACGTGTTGGTACGATGGTGTACCAGAGACATCTTTTTGTTGATATCCAGTCGTATGTTCCCTCGCGTTTCGCGCTGTAGTTGGGCTTCTCTCAAGTCATTGTTGGAGCGCCTTGGAGCATGGTGAAACGCTTTGTTGGTTTACAGGATGGAAGGAATGCATGGGCCTTTTACAGTGCGGAGGACACTACCGCCATGATTTCCTATCCTGAGTTGCCCACTTTTCGGACTGCTGGCTTTACGAAATGGTTTGCCGAAAGCTTTTCAGTGTACCGGGGGCTTTCCAAGAAGGAGCTCGATGTCAAGCAATCTCCTGGGAAGGGTCTTGGTAGGTTAGATGGAGTCCGTCGAGAGGAAGTCCTGGCTTTCCTTTCTGGAGAGAAGCACAAGATCGACTTTCTCAATGAGCAGGACATCATCAGGCCATGAGCTGTACAAGAGATACCTAGTGAGGTCTTGGAACAACTCGAAGAGGAGGAAGCTGAAATAGATGCTTGGATGCAAGCGGAATTGAAGAAGACTTCTATGGAGTCCACTGGGAAGAGCAGACCATCTGGTGAGGAATCAAGCGAAGCTCCTGACTTTGACAGTGGGGCTGGTACTTCAAGTAAACCATCCCATAAAAGCAAGAGGAAGAGAGGACAACGCCGTAATAAGAGACGACACGATGACTTTCCTGATTTAGAAGTCCCTCTCACCATTGCTGAAGAGATGTCAAAGGATGCTGATGAGGCTCTGGAAAAGAGGAGCCGAGAGGAAGAAACCGTTGATGAAGGTATGATTCCTCTTTTTTCTCTCTTTCCATTTCTTTCTTTGAGATTTTCTTGTTTTGATTTGCCTTCTCTCCCTTTTTTTCAGTGGAAGATGAGGACTTGGTGATGCCTGAAGTTCCAACTAATGAGGCAGTGACGGATCTGGCTGCAGATTCTGAAGAAGAACCGAGGGACTCCGGAGTGATTCCAGAATCTTCACCTGGTATGACTTCTTTGTATTTTCTTTCTTTTTGTGTCTGTGTTGTCATCTGCTAACATGTTGCTTGTTTTCCTTTTAGCTGACTTGCCACAGGATTCCGACGATTTCAAGCCATCCATGGATGCGGCTTTTGACGACGTTTCGGATGAACTCATGGAGGCAGAGAGTATTCCGCCAATCGTCGAAAAAGGTATTTGTAGCAATAACCCTGATGATATTGATTTTTTCAACAGGATCATATTCATACCTTTTTTGTTTTGTTTTGCTGGCAGGTTGTGAGGCGACAGAAGAAGTTCCTCTCTCTTTCTTAGTGCCAGAGCAGGGGAAGCCTGCAATTGAACCAGAAGTAAGGACTTATTCTTCCATTTTAATGCGGCAGAGCAGATTCCTTCGCCAGTGTCTCTGGTTAGAAAGAGTTTAATGATCAATCCTTCGGCAGGACAAAACACGCGTAGTTGGCCAATGGAGAGGGGCGAGCCTTCATCCGGGCTATCTCTTGACTATGCGAAGAAAGTACTGAAGAGCGTCTTGAGCTCATGGATCAAAAATCTTTCTTCTGGCCATTTGGAAGCGGGTTTTGGCATGGTTAAGCATGTACAAGACATCCTTGCTGATAGTGAAGAGGTCGGCCTGGACATTGCAAATGTGAAGGTTTTCGTTGATGAAGTCAAAGCTTTAGGGAGCAAGTGGAATGAAACCAAGAGCTTCCCAAGTGGTGACTTCTTCAATGAGATGTTTTTGAAACCTTCTGGCGAGGTCAAGTCTGAGCTGGACGAGATCTCGCGGACTCGGAAGCAATTCGTTCGGGAGAGGAACGTTACCGAGTTGGATATCATCGGGCTGACAGAGGATCTGCGCCGTATTGATATAGAGGTCGTTGAGACCAGGCAGCGTCTTGAGCTATTGGAGGAACAAGCTGCCCGAAATGGGATGCCATTGTGGAAGCTCGTGCCAGAGAAGGGACTCTGATTCGCCGAGTCGAGGAAACTGAAAGCAATCTCCGAAGGAAGACTCAAGAATACGAGCAATGGCAGATTCTTTGGGAAGAGCTTCCTCGTGCTACAGACGGATCGTGGCGTTCTGCCGCATTCTATGGGAAGATCTTGAAGAAGCGTCGCCTGGAAGCTTTAGAGGCTAAGGCCAAGAGTCTCCTTGAGGAGTTGAGCCTTTGGTTGAAGACCATGTGAGACTGAGCTCCTGATTTTTGTAACAAACCCTTTTTTTGGTACCCGTGTATACACATATTTTTTTTGGTACTCTTTCTTTTGTAGTGCTTGTGGACATTTTTTTTAGCACTTCATTTTTTGTATTCCCTCTTTCACTCAAATTCTTTTGTGATAAATTCAATCAATAGTTAAATGGGAATATTTGTTTGGAAATTTGATCAAAAGTTTGTCATTTTATGAAAAACCTTTTATCAAATGGTTGTTTTGGCGTGAAAGCTGAATTCTGAGATGGCATGAAAGCCGAATTTTGTGGCGTAGGAGCCGAAGTTTTTTTTGAAATGGCATGAAAGCCAAAATTTGGGATGGCATGGAAGCCGGTTTTGTTTGTGGCATGGGAGCCAAAATTTTGAGATGGTGTGATAGCCGGGATTTGTTTTTTGTTGGCATAGATCCAAAATTTGTTTTTGGCATGGAAGTCGGTTTGCTTTTGGCATGGAAGCCGAAATTTTGTTTTGGCATGGAAGCCGGTTTGCTTTTTGGCATGGAAGCCAAAATTTTGTGGCGTTTATAGCTGATTTTGTGGCGTTTATAGCTGATTTTTGGCGTTTATAGCCGAGTTTGTGGCATTTATAGCCGATTTTTGGCATGAGGGCCGATTTTTTGTGGTGTTTATAGCCGATTTTTTTTAAAACCAAGTTTTATTTTGTTAGCGTGAAAGCTAGGTTTTGTAGCATTTATAGCCGATTTTTGGCATGAGAGCCAGGTTTTTGGCATTTATAGCCGATTTTTGTGGCATTTATAGCCGAGTTTTTGGTTTTCAAAAATGCAAGTATCGACTAAAAGTCGCCTCCCTGCTGAATGGTCTTGCAAGTATCGATGGAATGTCACCTCCTTGCTCATTCGGTTACGAGTACCGATGGATGTCGCCTCCTCGCGAATTTGGGTGCAAGTATCGACTAAACGTCGCTTCCTTGCTTTTTTTTTTTCAAAAATTTTGGTTTTGTGGGTATTGATGGAATGTCGCTTCCCCACTATTTTTTAAATTTGAGGTTTTTCTTTTTACCTCGGTTTTTGTTTGGATTTTGGGTTTGTGGATATCAACTGGAATGTTGCGTCTCCACGATTTTTGAAATTTTGCAAGTATCGACAAAGTGTCGCTTCCCTGCGATTTTGAAATTTTGGAAGTATCAAATGGGGTTCGCATCCTTCCGATTTTGGGTTTTGCGAGTATCGACTAAGCGTCGCTTCCTTGTGGTTTTTTTTAAACCATTTTTGTTTAAAGACACGAGGGTCATAAATTTTGGTCTAAAACCATTTTGGTGGTAAAAGACAGGGTGGACTAGGGTGGAAATTCCTGAGTCCTGATTTTATTTCAAACCATGGATTTTGGGTTCAAGGATCGAAAATTTGGTCAAGTCTGGGAAGAGTCTCCTAAACTTGGATATTTGGATTTTTTTTTTAACAATGAAACTATGAAAGTAAGAATTATTTTGAAATTTTAGAAATCTCAACATAAGGATGAAAAATCTAAAAGAGGAGGGTTTGACGAGCAAGTACCTGACGATAGGCTTTGGCCGTGCAAGCACTGCTCTGACCCAGTGACGGAAGTATTCAAGGGTAGTACCGCTTCAAGAACTTGCCGTTGATGGGCAGCATACATCTGTCGCCCTCCATGTTTAGGGGAGCGTATGCATCGTTGGGGAAGACTTTGTCGATGACGAAGGGTCCCTCCCATTTTGGCGCTAGTTTGCCTTTGGATTTGTGGGCGAAAACCATTGGCCTTTTTACTATAAGAACCAAGTCGCCATTTTTATAGGTGCATTGCCTGACCTTCTTGTCGAAAGATCCTGCCATGCGTGCTTGGTACAACTCAATGCTTTGTAGAGCCTTGAGCCGTCTTTCGTCGAGATTGTCCAGTTATTGGAGTTTGAATGTGACATTGCCTTCTTGCGACATGTCATTTTGCAGAGACACCCTTAAGGAAGGGACGTGTACTTCCAAAGGGACGACAGCTTCGCATCCATAGACCAAAGAGAATGGTGTGCTATGGGTTGGCCCTCGAACGGTGGTTTGATAAGCCCACAAAGCTTCAGGTAATTTGTCTCCCCAGTCCCCTTTGTGACAAGAGACCATTTTCTTGAGGATTTTGCAGAGTGTCTTGTTGAAGGCTTTTGCTAGTCCGTTTGCTGCCGGATTGTACGAAGTTGAAGGACAACTCTGGATTTTGTATTTGTCGCAAAACCTGTAGAATTGGTGATCCCGGAATTATGGTCCGTTATCATGAATGAATCTTTTAGGTATGCCAAAGCGACAAATAATGTTGATGCGCAAGAATTGAAGAACTGATGAGGTCTTCATTTCATTGAGTACAAATGCTTCTGACCACTTGGAGAAATAATCCGTAGTGGTGAAGATGAAGCGATGGCCTTTGCTTGACGGGGGAGAGATAGGACCTATGATGTCCATACCTCAAGCTTCAAACGACCATGAGATTGCTGTGGGGTGTAGCCATTCTGGAGGCATGTGGACACAGTCTCCATGAACTTGGCATTGGCGACAGCGTTTAACAAATCTCATGGCGTCAGCTATCCTGGTAGGCCAGTAATATCCCAAACCCTTTTATCCGATCGTAGAGCTTGGGACCAGCCTGATGGGCTCCACAAAGACCAGCATGAACTTCTTTGAGTGTTTTCTCAGCCTCTTGTTGTGACAAGCAGCGCAAAAGTACTCCATCGAAGGATTTTCTTTAAAGCATTTTTGAAGATATATCCAAATGAAAGTTTGGGGCTTGTCTTTGGACGCTTACCCGTTCTTTTGGATCTTCAGGGAGGATTCCGAACATGGTGTAATCAGTGAATGGATCTCTCTAGTCGCCGATTGAAGGTTTGAGGATAGAAATCCGACTTCCGGCCAATTGGTGGCATTCGACAACTGCTTGGTGCGTGTTAAGAGGAGGGAGAATCCTTCTTTGACACACTGTAATTTGCATGTTTTCCCCTTCCTGGATCGCCATGGATGAGGCAAGTCCGGCCAGGGCATCTGCACAGATGTTCTCACCGCTGAGGATGTGGGTGATGTGACAGATGTCAAACCTTTGGCGAAGTGATTGTGCTTTGTTGTAGTAAGGCAACAGATCAGGCTTCCTGACTTCAAATTTCTGATTCATCTGGTTGATGATCAGTTGAGAGTCCCCAAAGATTTCCAGCATGGTGATGCCAGATTCTAGGGCTAGTTCCAATCCTACAATCAGGGCTTGGTACTCAGCTGCATTGTTTGAGCATGGTTCTAGTAGCGAGAAAGCATGTGGAATCATGTGCTTGTCGGGGCTAACAAAGAGGATGCCAACTCCCGAGATCAGCTTTCTTTTATCATTTGTCCTGGTTGCACCGTCAAAGTACATGTCCCAGGAGGCATTTGGTGAGAAAGTCTCCACGTTGTAGACAGGTTCGTCTGGGAGATCATCTCTGAGTGGGGAATCTTTAGGCAACGGATGCTCTGCAAGGAAATCTGTCAGGGCTTGACCTTTGATTGCCTTTTGTGGTACATACCTGATATCAAATTGTGATAAGAGGATGGACCATTTTGCCGGTCGAGCATTGAGAGAACCTGCTTTTGTGACAAGGACCTTTAAGAGGTTGATCCTCGAAATCAGGTAGACTGTGTTCGAAAGAAGGTAGTGACATAGCTTTTGTACAACGAACATCACTGCAAGGCATTCTTTCTCTACTGGAGAATAGCGATGCTCCGCACCTACCAGCATACGGCTGAGGTAGTATAGCGCAGCGTCTTTTCCTTCATCATTCTCTTGTGCGAGCAGGGCGCCCAAGGAATGGTCGAGAGCTCTTATGTATAAGATGACTGGTTTTCTAGTGGTAAGGGCAGCCAACACTGGAGGTTTAGTTAGGTATGTCTTGATATCTTGAAATGCTGCTTCACATTCAGCATCCCAAACAAAGTTCACACCTTTCTTCATTAAGCGAGAGAATGGATGGCATTTTCCTGACAGATTGGAGATGAACCGTCTGATATATGCCAATCTCCCTTGAAGCCCTTTTAGTTGTCTTAGGGTTCTTGGAGATGGCATTTCTAGGATAGCCTTGACTTTGATGGGGTCAAGTTCTATCCCGCCTTTTCGAACTATAAATCCGAGAAACTTACCCGATGAGACACCGAAGAAGCATTTTAGTGGATTCATCTGCAGTTTGTGTTTGCGAAGTCGGAGGAAGACTTCTCGAAGATCTTTGAGATGGTCTTATTTTCTTCTGCTTTTGACGGCAGGGTCATCAACGTAACATTCAACCGTCTTGTGTTGTATATCTTGAAATATTTTCATCATAGCCCTTTGATATGTGGCACCGACATTTTTCTGACCAAATGGCAAGACAGTGTAGCAATACACGCCAAATGGGGTCTGAAATGATGTGTGTTTTTCATCTTCAGGATGCATCTTTATCTGATTGTAGCCAGAGAATCCATTCATGAATGTCATTTGCTCAAATCCACAGGTGTTGTCAATCATCACCTCTGGTATGGGGAGCGGGAACTCATCTTTGGGGCAAGCACCATTTAGGTCTCTATAATCAATACAGACCCTGATCTGCCCATTTTTCTTTGTCACGGGGACGATGTTGGCTAACCAGTCAGGATGTTGTTCCTTACAGATGAAGCCAACGCTTTTGATTTTCTGAACTTCTTGTTCAATTTTGTCCATCACATCAGGACAAAATCTTCTTTGGTCTAGTTTGACAGACTTGATATCTTTTTGCAGATTGAGTTTGTGGACTGCTATTTTGGGGTCTAAGCCAGGCATTTCAGCATAAGACCATGCAAAACAATCAACGATCTCAGGAAGAAAAGAGATATACTCGGGTAACTCATCATCCTTTATATTCTTGCTTATGAATACAGGACGTGGGTCATCTGGTGTTCCCAAGTCTATCTTTTGAACATGATCTTTTGTTGGAAGGTTCGAAGGTGGTTCCTCCATAATTTTTTAGGAGGCTTCCAACTCAACGAAACCTTCTAGAGTTTCAAGGGCATTTTCAGGCCAAGGCTTTGTTTCTGGCCATGGGTCTTCAGGATCGGGCATGGGAGCCAAATCTTCTTCTTCGTCGGCCCTTTGCGGTTCAACACGAGCGGGTTCCACTGGAGCGTTGAAGGGTACTGAGTCAACAACATTTTCTTGAATTGGGTCTTGGTCTCCTTCATCGTCGGACCAGGACCCTTGTTTCCCATATGGGTTATACCAGATTACCGGCATAAGGTGAGATTCGGGAACCCATTCTTCACCGGAGAGATATTCTCTTGTTTCAAGGGATTCATCCCACTCGTCAGGTCACTGGGCTTGTATCCATCCATGGAGAATCCAATCACCGAATTGCAAGAGTATGGTGCCCCATGCGCAATTTCATTTCTGAATTGAGGTGGCATGAAATCACCAAGGGTGAATTTTCTTTCCACCTTTGAAGCCTTGGATTCTTCCGTTGCCCCCAGCGAAGCAGTGGAAGAGGTCTCTGCCTTTTCAGGGACTTCTTGCTTTGGTTGAGCTTTCTCCTGCTGCTTGAGCTTGCGGAGTTGTCTCTTGGCTTGCCTTCCCTGTCGAGTGGTAGGCTTTGTTTTGACGATCTCCCAATTTTCATCTTCAAGGAGATCGGGATATACCCATATAGGTTGTCCGTCTGATGTTGGATAAGGAACCAACTCTTGGGACGTTTGAGTCATCTTTATCACCTTAAAGGAAGTAGTGGTCTTCTCCTTTGGTGACTTTGAAGTTTGTCCATACGACATCATGTTGACGGAGGCAGACCCATAGTTTTTGTCAAAGGTGATGACTCCGTTTTTCCACATCTCGTTGATCTTCTCTCTCACAACGAAGCATTGATTGAGAGGATGCGAGATCATCTGGTGGTAGGGACAATATCGACGATCGTTGGTTTTACCAACATCTCCCAGTCTTTTGGGCTCAGGTAAGGTGAGTTTACCATTTGCTACAAGAGCCTCGAAAATTTCTTCAACATCTTCATCGAACGGGTATTTTTTCTTTACTCGTTCTCTGAAGGCATCAGAGATTTCAGGTTTCTTACCTGCAACTTTGTTTTCAGCTTTCTTTGGCTGTTGAGGAGCTGGCTTGGTTTGCACATTAAGAACCTCCTTTTTCTTTGGCTTTGAGGTCGTAATGGTAGCCGACTCTTTCTTTGATGACTGTTGACTGTTGAGGTCTTTGATCACCGTTTCAGCCTCCATACCTGCTTCTAGGCGTTCTTCCAGGTTCTTTGATTTATTGCAGATTATCATGGAGCAGATCCTTGTTCTCATGTTGTTATGGCAGATGTCGACGAGCGACGCTTGTGGCAATACATCTGAACATTTGTATGCCATCGCCTTCCACTTGTGAATGAAGTCGTAAGTTGACTCATTCTCTCCCTGTTTTAGGCTACAGAGTTGTGCCATAGTAATAGGATGATCCTCACCTTTGAAGTGGGTTAGGAATCATGTCTCTAGCATGGCCCAATTTTGGATGGAGTCCTTTGGTAAAGTGGAATACCAATCGAAGGCTGTACCTTTTAGGGTACTTGCAAAGAGAAGGATCTTGAGGACATCTTAATCCGCGATAGCTCCCGTCAATATTTTGAAGCGGATAACGTGTTGTATGGCTGAACCTTTCCCTGTATATGTTTGAAGAGTAGGTTGCTTGGATTTTGTAGGGAACGGGACCGAGTCATGCTGTCATGGTGTCATGGCTTCAATTTCCTTTGTGGGAAGTGGGAATGGTCCCAGTGACCCGAAGATGATAGTCCGGGGAGTAGAGGTCGACCCGGTGTTATGAGATTTACCGAGGGAGGTGACAGTTCAGCAGCTGGCAGGGCGCTTATGGATGTGCTTGTTTTGCTTCTCCTGGAGCATGAGTTGGTACTTGTTCTCATCAAAAGTAATGGTTAATGAAGCTGCCATTGTTAGTTTTTGAAAAACTTCTGAAACAAGACCACGTCCATTCGTAATCACAAGAATATAATGATCATAAATGGGAAAGAAGTATGGTTTTGTCTTTTCAAATCGCTCAAGGGAACATGGCTCAGTCCAAGCGAGACGAAAGAAGGCAAAAAGCCATAGAGGATACAATTGTTCTGACCGCAAGTACAGGAGGCTCAGAGTGAGCATTCCAGTGACTGCTAGAAGCAATTGTGGACCTTAATTCAAATTACCGAGAAGCGAGGCTCACTCGAGGTAAGATGATATAAGGTTGGAGCTACAGATGTGTCGGTCGCGAATACAATAGACCCGGAAGGGCGTACTAGCACCGCTAGGCACAAATGTTGCAAATCGCATCCTTGGAATGGACACGAGATGGGATTTTTGAAAGGTCAAAATCAGGTTCATAAAAGAGAGCAAATGGTGTTCCGATCCGAATAAGGGCTCAAACATTTCTGCAAGCGCTAAATCCGAAAGGGAGTGAACCAAGATTTCTCAAATGTAAACCCAAAAATGACGAATTTTTTTAAAGTTCTTGAATTTTTTTTTTGAAATCCAAAGGTTTTCAATTCAGTCTTATGAAACCTTAACAGATAGATCATCCCCCAGGTAAGGGTAGGATTACTTAATGAATCCTTTTGGAGGACCCTTGCCTCGAACAGTCTAGCTGCCTCCACACTCTGTACAAGGCTTTTCTTGATCTACTTTGGTCAAAGAACGCAATTGATCAAAGAGGTTTTGAAATTTTTTGATTTTTTTGTTCTTTGGATTCATCAAAGAGAACGAACGGTGTTCCAATCTGAATAAGGGCTCAAACATTTCTGCGAGCACTAAATCTGAAAAGGAGGGGACCAAACTTTCTCGAATTTGATTCCAAAAGGAAAAAAAAAATTTGAAGGAGTTTTTTTTTTTGAAATCCCTATCGGACTCATCAAAGAGAAAAGATGGCCATTCCCCGATAAGAACAATAGCTGCGAACATTTCTGTGAGCTATCAAGTTCAAAGAGGAGAGGATCAAAGTTTCTCAAAAGTGAATCCAAGAAAGAAAAATCAGATTTCTTTTTTTTTTGAAAATCTTTTTTTGAAATGAGAAAGAATGGAAATAAGTTCAAGGGTAGAAATTTTCCAAAAATCCCATCTCGTGTTTTTTTTTTTGACGCAAGATCCAACATAGGCCACCAACTAGAAAGGAGCCTAAGAATTCAAGCATCCCGTTCTCTAATGAACTAGTCCCATCGGGTATGACAGCTTGATGGACCCGATTTTTTCTCTCCCCTCCTCTCCCGTCTGTCCCCGGGGTCGCCGAGAGGAAATCGAATGGAGGGAGGAAAGGGGGAGAAAAAAGGGCATCTATATGTTGTACGGGTATGCCATATTTTCTTTTCTACTTGGAATTTAGAAATGATGATCCGGAGATCCACCTTCGCAAGTAGAAAGGAAATCAACCTTTTTCTGACTTTCCATTGCACATATACTTAAGAAAAGAGACAATAATTTTTTGAATGCCGTTAGAGGCGATTTTGTTTGCCGTGAAAGGCGATTTGTGCAGTAAAAGGCGATTTACAAATCTCATCAAAATAAAAGACAAGAATTGTGATTTTTTTGTCTCTTAAAGAAAATACAAAGTGCAATAGAAAAGTTAGAAACGGAATCTGACTTCTCAGGAGATCGTGGGGACCAGTTCAGATCGACGATCGCAAGTCATGTATGGACTTCGCCATCATCCTTCAGAAGAGAACGCTTGATGCTTTGATTCTTTGGCTTGGCTTGAACTTCAGTTTTTTAGAGGATAAGGACCAAGGGAAGGTCCTATACCCAATGAAAAACGAAGAGACGGGCTGAAGAGCCACGTCTTGGCCATGTTGAGTAGGAGAAGAGGAGGCTTTTTCTTAGAGGAGGGGGGGGCCCAAGGGAGTTTGATCACCTTTTGGGTGTTTGTTGCAGTAGAGTTTCTTCTTGCAGTAGAGTTTCTTCAGAGTAGCAGGGCTTCTGGATCTTGAGTTCGGAATTCCGGGATTCTGCGTGTTTTTTGCTTCTTGGGGTCACCTCCTTTTATAGGCATTTTGGTAGCCTTTAGGTGACTTTATGGGCTTTAATGCATTAAAACCACATAATGGGAGGAGTTACAAGTTTCAAATCTTTTGTTTTGTAACTCTTTTTTCTTGGCTTCTGATTGGTCGGTGGAGATAATGGGCATTTAATCGCCTTTAATCTCCATGATGAGAGGAGTTTCATAACTTTAATGTCATGATGATTTGGACTTGTAACTCCCATTTCCTTGCTTCTGATTAGGCCATCCAAAATAATGAGTTAATGACCGCATTTAGTTGGGTCAATTAACATCATTAAGTGGTCGCCGAGGAGTTGAAGAGTTGCGGGCCGTGCCGCATCTTTTGGAATTCTTCTTGTGATGATGACGATAGATCTTCATGTTGATCGATGTCGGATGATCACGCAACTTTAGACATTAGCTGATACCAGTTGACCGGTGACATCTGTCTTGTCAATTTCTCGATTGGTCGGACAGAATGTGCACTTTCTTGGTCGGCCGGATGGCGATCTTGGAGCGATTTATGATGATTTCATGCTCTTGACGGCGGATCCTAGGTGTCGATGAAGATTAGTCGTTTCCAAGCATCAAAAATCAGATTTTCAGGAAATCACAGTGGCTGGAACTCCCGAAATGAGAAAAGGATCCGAAAAAAGGGCCTCGCGGCGGAAATTTAGCGACCGGGATTTCCAGGGTCGCCGGTGCATGGTCGCCGTTTTGTCGGCCGTTTTTCAAGCTTTTTTGCTTCGTTTTTTTTCCTGTATTCTTCTTGACATTTTTCCTCATTTTTTGGCTTGGTTCCCTTGGAGAAAACCCAACAGAAGTCGTACAAAACCGGGCACAAAGTTTCCTATTTTTTTGAAAAGCCGAAGACTTTGCTGCGCAGAGTTGCTGATTTTTGTGAAGAGTCGAAACTAGGTCAACCGATGTCGGAATGACCTGAAATTTGATGTGAAGCTTCCCGAGCAGTAGATAGGACCAACCATGGGCTTTCATTTGCGTTTTGAAGCCGTTTGGGTTTCCGTCGCTGCTAGGCTTGATTTCGCCGCGAGGAAGATGTCGCGCTTTGATGTGCGGTCAATCGATGTCCGATTGACCTGAAATTTTACAAGGAGCCTATTCGAGTCATTTTGAGATGATCCATTAGCTCTGATTTGGATGTCATGGTCCCGGGGTGCTCTGCCGCCGGTAGCCTTGATTTTCTTTCGGAGCGTCGAAGTCAGTTCAAATGTTGTCGAAATGACCTGAAATTTGACATGCAGCCCTTTTGAAGCATGTTGAAGCCGCCTATGTGCTCCGTTTGGTGAGTAATGGTCCTGGCGGTTCTCGCCGCCGAGAGGCTTGATTTTCTTTCAGAGCGTCGAAGTCGGGTCAAACATTGTCGGAATGACCTGAAATTTGACGTGGAGCCTTTTCGAGGTATTTTGAGACCATCCATAGGCTCAGATCGTCGACGCCGCCGCCGCCAGGAGCGCTGGTTGGTTGCCGGAGGAGTGAAGTTAGGCCAAATGATGTCGGAATGACTCGAAACTTCATGTGGACCCCTCTTTTAGTTGTCTTGAAGGTTCTGTCAGTTTTCAAGTGATTCTGACAAGATCTGATGCTTGAAGTAGCATTGCCCGTTTGTAGTAGAATGCGGCTTCATGTGGCCTTATGATGTTGAAGTGGCAAAGTGACATTTCTGGTGTCAACATGGAGACAGAAGGAGAGGGCCTTGGAAGAGGGGGGGCGTCTTCGGTCACCGTGTAGTGGTGATCGCTGCAAAGCTTCTTCAACGGTGGAGAGATCGTCGTTGGAGCGTCGTAGTAACAATGTAGAGTTTTTTTAGGATTTGCAGATCATGCATTGGAATGGTGGAAATGGCCTCCTTTTATAGGGTTTTGGTGGGGGGGGGGGGGTTATGGGCTTTAAATACATTAATTGCATTAATGCTCCATGATGGGAGGAGTTACATGTTTTTAAATTTGTATTTTTAACTCCTTTTTCTTGGATTTTGATTGGTCATTGGAGAATAATGGGCTTTTATTTACATTTAAACTCCATGATCGGAGGAGTTACATGGTTTAATGCCATAATTGTGTTGGCTTCCAACCATCATTCCTTGGATTCTGATTGGGCCATCCATAATAATGGGTAATCAACCACATTGACTTGTCATAAAAATGGGCCAATAACCGCATTAAGCACCCGCCGAAGTACTTGAAGGGTCGCGGGCCACACAACGTCTATTGGAATTCTACCCGCGACGTAGGAGCCATGCTTGCTGGTGGTTTTTTCTTACTGATTGTTGTCGGATTATCATCCAATTTCAAACAATGATTGCTACTAGTGAGCCGGTACCATCTGTCCTATCGATTTCTTGATTGGTCAGGCAGAAAATGAGCTTTCTTGGTTGGTCGGTTGGCGATTTCAGAGTGTCCGATGAAGAACCCATGATTTCAATGGTGAATCCGTGATGTTGTCAAAGATCGGTGAATTTCGTGCTCCGAAAATTAGATTTTTGGAAAATCTCATAGGCCAAATAGCTCTAAACGTAAAAAGGGACCCAAAAATCAGTTTTTGGAGAAAATTTAGCGACTCGGATTTCCCGGGTCGCGGCGACCATGGGGCATTTTTGCCATTTTGGTCTCATTTTCGACCTTTTTTTGGTTTTTCAAATTTTTCTTGGTATTTTTATACAATTTTGGGCATGATTTCCCTACAGAAAACTTGACAGGAAGCCATGCAAAATGGATAGCAAAGTTTTTGATTTTTTTGGAAAGCAGAAGTCTTTGTCGCATAGGGGCGTTGAGTTGCAGTCAGAAGCCAAAACTGGGTCAAACGGTCTCGGAATGACCTAAAATTTGGGGTGAAGTTTCATAGGAAATAAATAAGACTGACCAAAGGATTTTGTTTGAGTTTTGAAGCCGTGTGGGGTCATGTCGCCAGTAGACTTGATTTTATGACGATAAAGAAGCTAGGCTTTGATGTACGGTCAAACGATGTCCGATTGACCTAAAATTTGACAGGGAGTCTCTTAGGATTATTTTAAGATGACCCATTATCTCTGATTTGAAAATCATGGTCTCGAGGGACTCCATCGCTGGGAGACCTGGTTTAACTTTCGAGAGGTCAAAGTCTTGTCAAATGATGTCGGAAAGACCTGAAACTTGACATGTAGCCCCTTGGAAGTATTTTGATACTATTGATGTGCTTTGTTTGATGAGTGATGGCCTCGGTGCTTTCCATCGCCAAGAGACTTGGTTTTACTATTTGAGGGTTGATGTTGAGTCAAAAGTTATTAGTTTGACCTAGAGCCTCTTGAAAGTATTTTAAGAGCATTCATAGGATCTGATTGAAGATTTGTTGTCTCCGATGCTTTTATCGCTGGAAGGGCCGACTCAGCTGCATGGAGAATGTGGCTCTTTGCATTTTGGGCCAAACGGTGTTGGAATGGCCAGGAATTTGATGTAGAGCTTTTTTGTGGCATTTTGAGGCCAACTGTGTGCTCTTTTCTGTTAATCTAGGTTTTCATCTTCACCGCCGCTGGGAGCTCCTATTTAGTTGCTAGAAGAGTGAAGTTAGGCCAAATGATGTGATGAGTGTTCAATATTGCATATTTTACCCCTCAGCAGTCCGTGATTATTAGCGTCTCATTTGCATATCATTTGCTTTATACAGAGATTTTATCATTCTATCACATTAACAGATTATCATTCATAAATCTGATTATTTATAGCACATTTTTATGTAACTTCTCTTGTGTAGGTGGACCCCACGACTACTCCAACTTTCCGGCTAGTGTCCTAAGGCATCAATAAGAGATTTCAATAAAGAAGTTACATGAAGAAATCTTAGGAAGAGTTGAACAATTCCAAAATAAGAGGAGAATACTTTAAGGATAAAAGAATACATTTTCTAATAAAAATGATTGGTTGGTGTATTGGTTAGAGCTTGGGTTGGTATGAAATATGTTATGGGTTCAAATCCCAACAATTGCATATTATTTTTTTACAAATAAAATATTTCATCCAACTCAGCTCTCCACCAATCAGTTTACTGTGACTTGATTCAACCTCGAAGGCTGAATATGTAGCGACTGTTAGGGATTTTGTATTTGCAATTTGATGGATGCATTAACATATTCACATCATTTGAATTTACACTCATGCATTGTTTTAGAAAATCTTGAAATCTGGTTTTATACATGCATTGCTTTTAAGATTTGTAAAAGTATTGTTTTATGCATGTTTTGTTTTTATACTTGGATGCATTGGTTTTAGAATTCAAACTCTTTTGAAATCCTAATTCTTTGAGCATTACTTTTGTGAAATCATATTGAGAATTTAGGTTTGTGCCTTGCATGCATTCATCACTTTCAGAATCATCTTTGTATGCATTTTCATATGAAAAGAGTTTTTAGAAACCAAGCTAGCCTATGTTTTAAATCTTCCAAATTATTTTAGGCTTTTTGTGTTTCATGTTTTTAAACATCTTTGTTTGATTTAAAACATGTTTCCAAGCTTGGTTTAGTGGCCCAAAAATCCCCACAAAGAGAAACCTTCAAATATGCAAAAGTTGGGATTTTTTATCCCGGGGGGTGGTCCGGCAGTGTCGCCGGTCGACCGGCCCAGAGGTCCCGGTCGACCAGGAACACTGCAGGCCATCTGGGCCCCTGGAGCCCCAACGGTCATTTTTCTGACCGTTGTGTGATCCCGGTCGACCGAGACCTGTTTGCAGGTCGACCGAGGACTAGCCGTTGGACTGTTTTTCATTATAAAGTCCATTCATTTCCAACCTTCTTTGGTGCTTGAAACATGAACCTTTGAGACCATATTGGAGCCAAAGAAAGGGGAAGAAGTTGGAAAGGCTAGAGGGCTATTTGGAAATCAAATACTTGAGTTTTAAAAAGGTACACTTTACTTGTATTTTGATTTCCATTAAAATGAAATCCATGCATGCTTAAATCTTTGTATTTTCACTTATGCATGATTTCTAGAGTTGTGTTGCAAACTCAATATCATCCTTGGTAAATTAGATTGGTTTGCAAACTCTCTTATCCTAATCACATGTGTTCTTAGACTTTAACATTCATACAACTTGTTTTAGTTCATTTCTTTAAGTTGTGTGAATCTTTCATGTGATTAGCATTTCTCTTCAATCTTCATTTTATAAGCTTTGATTTTAAAATGCATCATGCATTCATTTAAGAACTTCATTGTTGAAATTGATTGAAGAAAAGCATTCATACACTTGTGCACACACTTTAGCTCATTTAGTGTATGTTTGTAATTTGAATTACACTTTCATATTAGCCTATGTAGAGGCAATTCAATTGTGCTTAAATTGTATCTCTTGGAGTGTTCTTTTGTGAAGACACCTTCTTTGAGAAATCTCTCATTTGTAAAGGTTATTGCTTAGCCTAAGAAAAGCATTGTGTAAAGGTTATTGCTTAGCCTAAGAAAAGCATCTTGTAAAGGTTATTGCTTAGCCTAGAAAAGCACATTGAGAGGTTGTTGTTTAGCCTAGAAAAACAACATTGTAAGGGTTATTGCTTAGCCTAGTAAAAAGCATAAATAGTGGAAATCCGGTGGGGTGATTGGATCACAAGCCGGTAGTGGACATAGGCATTGAGGCGGAACCACTATAAACCTATGTTGTGGTGTATGCTTGTGGTGATTCATTTGTTAGCTTCCACATCTTGTATGGTATATCATCACATGTGACTATTTTTTGTTAAGAAATTAAAATTAATCTAAATTGGTCATAGTTGTAGCATACCCTATTCACCCCCCCCCCCTCTAGGGTTAGGATCCCAGGACTTTCAGCGACTTCAGCAGAACCTCGAAGGCTGAATATGTAGCGACTTCAGCATCAGGGCCAAAAGCATGTACAGATGCAACCCTGACTGGAATTGAGCCCAAGTGGGAGATTGTTAGTTTGTGTGGTCTCAATCCATCAGATGATGTAATAAATTGATTAATTTCTTTATTTATCAATAAAATCATGCTTTCCTTTCATGAGATGAATGGTGTTTTATTACTTAATGCACATGACCAATACATATGACATGATGGTTCATGAGATGAACCGGGTCCCATTAGTATATTAGATGTGGTATATTTATATGGATGAGATCCACATACGGGAGACATGTGTCACAAATTTTATACTTAAATATCTTCACAACCTGTAATGAGACTGGGCATCTCATCTGCTAAGGTTGCAGCACTTTGATCACTATTAGATAATGTGATTTGTCTCGATTATCAGAATGTAAGATTCTAGATCATGGTGCTGGTACATTGGATGTATTGAAGGACCATGAGAAACACCTTAGGGAATATTGTCTCGATTTTAAGGTCTGCTCTCATAATTTCCTAGCAATAAGCTCTCAATCCTGAGACATTGATGAACTCAAGTTTCTATCTATTCATTTGCTTTGAGTCACCAATGAGTGAGGCTAACTGTAGGTCAACACGTCGGTGTCTTAGGTACGTGATAGTAGGACTGTGAGAACATTCAATGGTCAAGATGGAATCTATCTATATTATCCCCTTGTGTCAATTAATGGATTTGTCATTAGTAAGTGTGCACCCATCTCGATTAAGAGTTAATTAGATGGTACTAATGATCATTGTAATTAATTGGGGCTCAAGGATAATAAGATGTGGATCTAAGATTGAAAGAGACAGATTTATTCCAATTGATCCATGGATATTGATAGAGGGGCCTACTTGTGGTAATTGGGAAGTTTAGGGTATTCATTGTAATTTATTCCAAAGACTGGAGTACAATTGCATTTATATAATGTTGTTATTTGCAATTAACTGTGGGCCCGGATTGCACATGAGATGTGGGGTCGTGGTGTCCCAGTTGGAGCCAGCTTTCTATGGAATCCCTAGTGGTCCACACGCTAGCCCAAGTTATTAGAAAGATACTAATCCTACTTGAACTCCAAAAGGAAGGAATTAGAAAGTTAGTATTTCTATTTGAAGTGGGACTTCTAATAGTGGTAATAGTAAGTTATTAATTATTGTGGGAGTGAGACTTCTATAATAATTAGAAAGGAGAAAGTTGCTAATTATTTTGGAAGTAGGACTTCTAATTAATTAGTAAGAGGAGGACTGCAAAAGCTATATATAGAGGAGGAGAGAGGTTGGACGTCCAACACATTGGAGTCCACGCCAAACCCTTTCAAGTGCAAGTGTCACACAACTTTCTTCTTCTCTCTCTTCTAGTTCTCTTCTAGTTCCTTGGAGATTTCTAGTAGGGTATTTCTCTTGAAGTTTCCACCAATCTTCTTGAGAAAAGAGATCTGATATGGGTCATAGCGTACAAGAGAACGAGGTCTTGGAGATCCAAAAATTTGCTTCAAGAAGAGCTCTTGTTCAAGCTAATTGTCTTCTTCTCCATTAGAGCACTATCGGGCTCCAAAGGTATAAGCTACTTCTTTATTTGTTATGGATTCTTTCCGGATGCATAGTGTTGTTGATTTCTATAATTTAGATAGGTTTTATTGCTGTACATGATTGATGAGATGGAGGGATTGCATCCTGGATGTGGTTTATGGCCTTATGGATACTTGATCCCTAAGTCAAGTGGCTCATAAGTTTTGAAAACCTATCCATGAGGCCCACCTACTTCCAACATCAACAATTTCCTAGAGCCAAATAGACTGTGGTTTCGTACAATAGTACCATACAAACCGCCCGAAGCACGGGTTTTACCCTTTAAAAACGCCAAACTCCCTGAAGTGTTTTCCTAACGAATGATTCCCCCGAAGCCCGTTTAGACCGAAAAGTATCTCAAACTATCATAAAAAGTGTATTGCAAGCCAGAATCCCATCAAAAGAATCTCGAGGCGAAATACTACACTAGGATACCTGAAACCCCTTTTAGTGTAAATAGTTATCCTAGATTTTTCTAGAGGGAGTCTTTGGACCGAGAGTTGAATGAAATACAGTGTAGAGTCAACAATTTCCTAAAACCACTTAGATTGTGGTTTCATATAAAAGCCGCTGAGGCACGGGTTCCTGACTTTAAAAACACCGTATCCCCTATACTGTTATCCTAACCCCAGAATCGCCCGACACCCGTTTTAAACTGAAAAGTTTCTTGAAATATCCTAAAACGCGAATCTCTACCCAGAATCCCTTCAAATGAATTTCGAGGCGAAAGACTAGACTAAGATACCCGAAACCCCTTTTAGAGCAAAAAGTGATCCCAGATTTTTCTAGAGGGAGTCTTTAGACCAGGAGTAGCTTGAAAGACAGTGTAGAGTCAATAATTTCCTATTGCCAAATAGACTGTGGTTTCGTACAATAGTAGCCTACAAACTGCGCGAAGCATGGGTTTCACCCTTTAAAAACGCCGAACTCCCTGAAGTGTTTTCCTATCTCATGATTCGCCCGAAGCTTGTTTTAAACCGAAAAGAATCTCAAAGTATCCCAAAATGCATATCTCAAGCCAGAATCCCATCAAACGGATCTCGAGGCGAAATACAGCACTAGGATGCCTGAAACCCCTTTTAGAGTAAACAGTTATCCCAGATTTTTCTAGAGGGAGTCTTTGGACTGAGAGTTGCATGAAATACAGTGTAGTGATAATAATTTCCTAGATCCTCTTAGATTGTGGTTTCATACAAAAGCCGCCCGAGGCACGGGTTCATGACTTTAAAAACACTGTATCCCCTGTTTTGTTATCCTAACCCAAGAATCGCCTAACACAGGTTTTAAATCGAAAAGTATATCGAAATATCCTAAAACGAGTATCTTTACCCAGAATTTCTTCAAACAAAATTTCGAGGCGAAATACTAGACTAGGATACCCGAAACCCCTTTCAGAGCAAAAAGTGGTCCCGAATTTTTCTAGAGGGAGTCTTTGGATCAGGAGTTGCTTGAAACATGGTGTAGAGTCAACAATTTTCTAGAGCCAAATAGACAGTGGTTTCGTACAATAGTAGCCTAGAAACCGCCCGAAGCACGGGTTTTACCCTTTACAAATGCCGAACTCCCTGAAGTGTTTTCTTATTGCATGATTCGTTTGAAGCTCGTTTTAAACCGAAAAGCATCTCAAAGTATCCCAAAATGCGTAACTCAAACCAAAATCCTATCAAACGGATCTTGAGGCGAAATACCAGACTAGGATGCCTGAAACCCCTTTTGGAGTAAACAGTTATCCCAGATTTTTCTAGAGGGAGTCTTTGGACCGAGAGTTGCATGAAAAATAGTGTAGAGTCAACCATTTCCTAGAACCGCTTCCATTGTGGTTTCAAACAAAAGTCGTCGAGGCACGAGTTCCAAAATTTAAAAACACTGTATCCTTTATACTGTTACCCTAACCCAAGAATCGCCCGACGCCTGATTTAAACCAAAAAGTATCTCGAAATATCCTAAAACGCTTATCTCTGCCCAGAATCCCTTCAAACGAATTTCGGGGCGAAATAATAGACTGTTAGGTTCTTGTTTGTTGCAATTTTGATGGATGCACATTCACCTTCTCTGTCAAATGATCACACACTCATGCTCTGAGTTTTGACTTTGGAATCTTAGATTCTAACTTGCATTTACATATGTTTTTCAAATGATTTATTCATGCATGATTTTAGAATCCATATACTCTTTCGAAAACCTATTCTTCATGCATTATTTTGGAAAATCAAATTAAGAATTTAAGTTTGTGATTTGCATACATTCTCCATTTTTAAAATCATTTTATTATGCTTAATCACACTGGCCTTGAGTTCCAAGTTTCTACTTTTGATTTTTTAAATCTCTGCTGGAACTCTTCCCAGGCCAGTTTGGTCGGTCGACCGACCCCTGTGCCCGGTCGACCGGCCCAACTGACTGCTGGGAAAACAGCCAGTGTACCCGGTCGACCGAGCCAGGCCCAGGTCGACCGGGTAACTAGCCGTTGGCCAATATGACCGTTGGGCCAGGTCGACCCGGGGGTCATGGGGTCGACCGGGCCAACTAGCCGTTGGACTGTTTTTTGATTAAAAGTCCATTCCATTCCTTTCTTTTGAGAGGCTTGTTAGGTGATCTTTTGGAACTATTTTGAAGCCTAAGAAAGGGGAATGAGCTGAGAAGGCTAGAGGGTCAATGGAAATCCAAAATGCTTGAAACAATGGTTTATCTTCCAAGTTAAGATTTGGTTTCCATTCCAATTGAAATCAATGCATGTTTAACTCTTTGTATTTTCACAAATGCATGATTTCTAGCTTTTAAAGAGATGTTTTAGCTTTTAAAGAGATGTTTTGCAAACACATTATCATCTTTGGGATACTAGATTGCTTTGCAAACATCCTTGTCTAAATCACATGTGCTCTTAGTAGTTAATCTTCATACAACTTGTTTAGTTCTTTCCTTCAAGTTGCTTGAATCTTTCATGTCTAAGAGATCAATTAAAAAGGCAAGATGAAGACACTAACAATTTAAAATCCAAGGTGACAATTTCAAAGGAAAACTTGTCTAATGCTCAAAGTAATTTGAAAACCTTAGAACTTGGATCTAAAGTTGTTAATGAACTAAAATTCGAATTAAAACTTGGTAATGAAGAACTAAACAACTATAAGGAAATTGAAAATGATTTATTAAAAGTCAAAAATGAAAATTCAATCCTTATAAACAAAGTCACTCAACTTGAAGGTTACAAACAAAAGTATGAGTGCAAATTTACCCAAGGTGAAGAGAAATTCGAAAAATTATTTAGATTGGGTAAATCTCAAGGAGATAGGACGGGTCTTGGTTTTGATAAGTATACTTCACATGACCCTAAATTCACCAACACTTTTGTGAAAGGTGAGTCCTCTTTCTCTAGCACTCTCTCTCCTATGTCCAAAACTAAATGTCATTATTGTGGTAAGGAAGGACATTTCAAGTTTGAGTGCAAAATAAGGAAAAGTCATATGTCTAAACCCATCTTTGAACCTAAGAAAATTAAATCTAACTCTATGAAGGGTAAGACTTTGACTTCCAAGGAAGACTCTAAGAAATTCAAACAAGTTAAAACAATTCAAAAAGAGTCATCCAAGATAGATTTTAAAAAGACTAATAACCAAAATAAATCTATCAAAAAGAAACTTCTCTCTTTTCCTCCTTTAACCTTAGAAATGAAAGAATTCTTGAAAAAGGTTGAAAGGTTAAAATTAAAGTTCAAAAGACAAAAAGAGGGAGGAAAAGCTAAAAGAAATGAGAAGAATAAAAAGAAAATGAAACACCAACTTCCAAAGACTAATCATCAATCTAAAATAGTCAAACCTCAAAGATTTGATGTCAAGTCTAAAAGAATTCAATTCTTATCTCCTTTAGTTGGTGGAATTTCTAAAATAGACTCCAAAGCCCAAGACCTTAGTGAAAGTCCTGGGATCCTAACCCTAGAGGGGGGGGGGGGTGAATAGGGTGTGCTACAAATATGACTAATTAAGACAAATTTTAATTTCTTAACATAAACTAGTCACAAGTGATGATTAATCAAACAATATGCGGAAGCTAATATAAACAATCACCACAAAAGCAAGCACCACAACACAAAGGTTTATAGTGGTTCGGCCTCAATGCCTACATCCACTACTGGCTTGTGATGTAATCACCCCACCGGATTTCCACTAAGTATGCTTTTTACTAGGCTAAGCAATAACCTTTACAATGTTGTTTTTCTAGGCTCAACAACAACCTTTACAAGATGCTTTTCAAGGCTAAGCAATAACCTTTACAATGTGCTTTTCTAAGGCTAAGCAATAACCTTTACAAATGAAGATTTTCTCTAAGAAGGTGTCTCTTCAAGAACACTCTAAGAGATACAATTTAAGCACAATTGAATTTCCTCTAAATAGGCTTATATGAAAGTGAGATTCAAATTACAAACATACACTAGAATAAGCTAAAGTGTGTGCACAAGTGTATGAATGTTTTACTTCAATCAATTTCAACAATGAAGCTCTTAAATGAATGCATGATGCATTTTAAAATCAAAGCTTAGAAAAATGATGATTGAAGGTAAATGCTAATCACATGAAAGATTCACACAACTTAAAGAAATGAACTAAAACAAGTTGTATGAATATTAAAGTCTAAGAACACATGTGATTTAGATAAGAGTGATTGCAAACCATTCTAATAAACCAAAGATGATAATGAGTTTGCAAAACAACTCTTTAAAAGCTAGAAATCATGCATAAATGAAAATACAAAGATTTAAACATGCATTGATTATACTTTGAATGGAAATCAAAATAACTAGTAAGATGTACCTTTTAAAAACTCAAGCATTTGATTTCCAAAAAGCCTTCTAGCCTTAACACCTCATTCCCCTTTCTTAGGCTCCAAAATGGTCTCAAAAGTTCATCCAACAAGCCTTATGAAAGATGGGAAAAGAATGGACTTTAAACCAAAAAACAGTCCAACGGCTAGTCCCCGGTCGACCTGGAAATAGGGCCCGGTCGACCGGATACACACAACGGCTATATTTCTGACCGTTGGTGCTTCAGGAACCCTGTCGACCTGCAGTGTGGCCGGTCGCAGGTCAACCCCCTGGGACCAAAAATCCTATATTTTGCAAATATGAAGGTTTTTCTTGGAGTGGATTTTTGGGACATTAAATCAAGCTTGGAGACATGTTTTAAATCAAACTAAGATGTTCAAAAACATAAAACACAAAAAGCCTAAAATGATTCGAAACTTTAAATCCAATGGCTTACTTGATTTGATAAAACTCTTTTTAAATTTAAATGCATCCAATATCTAAAACCAAAACATGCATAAATCAAGATTTCTACAAGTCTAAAAACCAATGCATGTATAAAACAAGATTTCAAGAGTTTCTAAAACAATGCATGCGTGAAAATTCAAATGATGCTAAAGTGAAAATGCATCCATCAAATTGCAATATACAAAATCCCTAACAATCTCCCCCTTTGCAATTTGATGGAAACTTACTCATCATTGAATTAACACACCAAGTCTTCAGCTCCCCCTAAACTGGACAAGTCTTGAAATCTTCTTGGATGCTCCTCTTAGCTTGGGCTCTTGGGCTCTTTTCTTCATTCTTCTTGATGCTTGGTGCTTGATCAATCTTCAAGCTTTCTTTTCATCTTCCTCTCTATGGCCAAGCATGTAAGACCCCGACCCGAGTGAGCCCGATTAGTACTAATTAAGTTACGTGTTAGTGCTAAGCTTGATTAGTGTTTTTGGCTAAGATGGGTTTGGAATAGCTTCTGATATAGTTTTGGGGATTTTGATTGGCTTGGTGTTAGTAGGGCCCTTTGGGGGTTCCTTTTCATGACATTGCATATGTTTGAGGATTTATCGGAGGTTTTTACATTCATGATTTTAATTCCGTTTTACTCGCTTTGATGATCCCTACAACTTTTATGTTGATCCCGTTTTCGTTTGAGATCCCGAAACCCGAATTCTTGGCCTTGAGGGCAAAACAGTCATTTCACACCAAATCTGTACCCAAACTTAGTATCCTCGAAACCCGCGAAACATATACTTTTTAGAAACTAGATATTTCGACGATCACTTCTTCCTTCTTCGTCGAATTCATCCGAGGTTCCGATAGAGATGATTTCAGCCCATTTAGTTCTGTTAGTAATGGGACCCAATTCATTGTTAACAAAGGGGAAGCCATTGTCCCTTTCCTTCCATTTTCATTTTCCAGCACAAGAGAGAGAGAACCTAGGGTTCATTGCCTTTTTCTTCTTGTTCTTGCTTCTTCACCCTCCATCCAACCCTAAGCTTGCACCAAGAGAAGATTAGAGATCATCATCTTCTTCCTCATCACCTTAGCTCTCCATTGACACCATTGCTAGAGAAAAGCATTCATCACAAGACCTTCTTTGAGCTCACCATTGCCATTAGAGGACCTTGCAAGTAAGTAACCCCCTTCATCTCCTAGATTGGTGTTCCTCTAACCCTATAGGAGCTTCACCTTCATTATGGGAAGGTTTCTTGGTGATTTCATTGTTTGACCATGTTAGGGTTTTATTTGGGGATTTTGCCTTGTAGCTTGGACTATTTTCTTGGAGGACTTGATAGAGCTTGATTTCATTATTTAAAGACCTAAGGCAAGTGAATGAATGATTTTTCCTAAGCTCTCATGGATTTTGGCTACTTCCCATTAATGCATATTTATTGCTTGTTTTGAAATGAATGCTCATGATAAGTATTAATGACACATTTATAATCTTGGAGAAGTAGTGGTTTATGGCATTGAATGTCTTCTTGTTTTGTTGCAAAGGTTTATATAGATTGTGAAATGGTTCCCTTCTCCTTTTTCCTTGTGTTGAATGCATGGTTGATGAAGGAGAATATGGTTGATTTGATGGAGGATTTGTTGTAGTTTGAAGGGAGAAATAGACTCCTCATTTGATGTGTAAGAAGGGCTAAAAGAGGGTTGTAAAAAGGAAGAGAAAGAGAGGAACTGAACTGCCCGGAATTCAGTTTCTGGACAGTTCGCTCGAGCGACCTGTCCAGAAAGGGATACGGGTTTTCCAGTAGCTTGGTCGCTCGAACGCATTTTAAATATCCGCTTGACCGATGAGTTCGCTCGAGCGAACCCTTCGATTCGCTCGAGCGATGCGGTCTGCCTGAACTGTTTTAATGCACTAGTACAGAAATTTCAGTGAATTTTGAGATTTTTTTATGTTTCTTGGTTCTAGGTGGGACCTTGGCTACCCTCCTTGGACTCACTTGACTATATGTGAGGACGTCTTGAGCCGATGCTCCTCACGGTTGGTTTGGTAACATCGATGTTCACTTCATTCATTCATGAATGGGACGGAATGACGCGATATCTTCTTTATATCTAAATACAAGACTTTTTCCTTAGTTATCGCGAATTCTATTCCTTTCGATGACTGAGTAGGTTGCTCGATGTCTCCGAATTAACATCATACCTAGGACGGACCGTTTTTAGTATTGATTTTGTCACGCCCCCTTACCGAAACCTCGGGGGCGGGAAATGGGATTAAGCATAAATGTATTTTACTTCTCCCAAGATCCGCGTGTGTGAAGACAACACATTCTGAATATTTTGCGGAAGCATTTGTGGCGTTGCGACCCGAAGTCCGTGGCCATCGGATTCCGCGTCGCACTCAACCTTTAGCACATAGCTGTTATATCAAGAATCATATCAGACTGGAGTAACCATCACAATAAATTACAGAGCTGACGGTAACAGGATATTACATTCCCAAATATGTTCAAGTTACAATTATCAATGTACATTAATTAAGAATCCCAAGAAAAGGCTAATAAAAGCCATACAACAATAAGCTATAAACTACTACCCAAATGTGACGTAGCTCCGATGTCAAGCTCAATGTCTACATGACATAGCCGACAAACTAACCTGCAAAGCATGACTCTACAGCCAACAAAAGCACTCAACTCGGGGCGAAGAAATCTGAACCTGAGTACCAAAAGTAGTGGGTCAGACACGACGGTCTGGCAGGTGGATGAAAAGATCACAAATAAATTAAAGAATAAAACATATAATAAATCATGCTAACCGATCAAATGCTACATATAATTAAACGGGTGCCAAAGTCGGAAATCTCGGGAAAACCTGTATTCATTTCAAGCATGGGTGAAACGTGAAGATCTAATAAAACATATATTCATTTACATCATCTATAATTATAGATATTTGACAATCGGGTATTCGTCTAAAACATGTATAAATATAGTGGTTTGACAAAACAAACGTTCATTTGAAACTTAAGTAAAACACAAGTATACAACAAATCAGGTATCCATAACAGTCTAGCAAAAACCAATGTCCATTTGAAAGATATGTGAAAGTACAGATATTTAACAAAACCGGTATAAACACAGTGATCTGGCAAAACAAGTGTCATTTGAAACATATTTCAAAGCATGGGCATTTAACAATTCGGGTATTCATTTAAAAACAAGTATAAACATAGGAATCTCACAAGTCAAATGTCATTTAAAACAAAGCACGGATATTTAACAATTCGGGTATTCTTTTAAAACATGTGTAATCATATAAATCTAGCAAAATCATTGATCGTTTGAAACATATGTAAAAGCATGGTTATTCACCCAACCGGCATTCATTTAAAACATGTGCGGGTACAAAGAATAGAAGACAATATAACAATAACTGAATTTACATTGGAGAATATTAACACTTGTTTAAATAACAACTTTCATAAAGGAAATGAATCATTTATCGGAAAGCAAGTAAGCAATATAAAACATGTCGGGTATCCAAGGAATCGGGAACTGGCAAGATGGCAATCACAAGAAGCTATGTCCTCTATCACCGAAGTGACAAGAGTATAACGGGACGTTGGTCTCAGTCACACAAGGTGAGGAGACCCAACGTAAATCATATATACAATATAAATATACGGGAACGGGACCACGGTAGCGAACCGGGTATCGGGACGGGACCACGACAATAACCGGGTATCGGGATCCAAACTGCAGCTGGCGGGACGGGAGAGGGATTTCCAAGTCGGTGGATCAAACCGACAAGGTATCCAAGCTTAGTGATACCGACACATAGGTCAAATAACAAATCGGGACATATGCAAGTAAATCAAGTACAATAATTAAACGGGTAAAACGGGGGTGCTCAATGGCACACTGTCACTTCATATCGGGCAATACATTTCGGGACAAATAACTGTTACTAGTGTAACTTCAATGCTTTCGGGAAACAAGTCATTTGATGCAAATCTCGGGAAATGAGGAAATATAATGAACTATAACAATTCCGGGAAAATATTGATTTCAAGATCTATATAAGTGAATAGGGGTCCCGTATGTCAATTATAGTCATCACTTGGTACTCCTTGAGTTTGCAGACATTCCGGGCTCCTTATGCACTTTTACTACTTTCAAAACTTAAAATGAGCTTATGGGTAGTACTAGATGTTACAATAGCAAGAATCAAGATTATAAACGGTCCATCCTAGGCATGACATTAATCCGGAAACATAGAGCAACCGATTCAGTCATCGAAAGGAATAGAATTAGCGATAACCAAGGAAATAGACTTGTGTTTAGATATAAAGAAGATATCGCGTCGTTCCATCCCGTTCAAGATTGAAATGGATTAAACTTCGATGCCACCGAACCAACCGTGAGGCGTGTCGGCTCAAGACATTCTCACACTTGGTCCTAACGGTCCAAAAAGGGTAGTCAGGGTCCCACCTAAAACCAAGAATTAGTGTCTAATCAACACCATTCTTTTCTTTTAGTTCCCTAGTCTTAGAGACCTTAGATTAGGGTACAATTGGTCTTAACACTAAGGTATATACCCCTAGGACTCATAGAAAGCCCAAAGGTTTCCAAAGAAAACACAATATCAAATTTCACTGGACTCAAACTGAGTCCTCCGATCGATCGGTCCGAAATTTCTGTACCAAAAATGTACAGGGTCCGATCGATCGGCCCAAAAAGCCTTACTGTTAAAAGACAGGCCGATCGATCGGCCTGTAGGTCCGATCGATCGGACCTGGGCGTGCAGCAGGTCCGGGACACTGATTTTTCCTTCCTTTTTCCTTTCCTTTCCAACACTTAAACCACTAGCATTTCTCTTCCATAATCACTTCAAAACCTCATTAAAACTCCAATGAACAATTAAATTCAAACACCTCTTTAAACGGGTATCAATTTCAAGTCAATATAACTTATAAACATAACCATGAATAGCCAATCCAACCTCATTCCTTTTAAAACCATATGAACAAACTTGACCAAATGAAAGCACATTTTTCCAAGAGATTAACAAGAGAGAAACCACCATTAATATGCAAATTTCGAAATCAATAGAAATATGACAAGAAGCATGTGTAGAAACATATATCACATTATCAAGGACAAGTAATAAAACTTAGGATTTTCTCATAAGACTTTGATAACATTGAAACCATCCATTCATCCACTTGCCTTTGACTCTAATCAAGCAAATCAAGCTCCTAATCACCTCTCAAGCTCAAGATCCACAATCTCTACAAAAACCCCCAAAACAAACCCTAAAATGGGTTAAATAATGAAATGATCATGAAACCTTTCAATAATCAAGGTGGAGCTTCTCTAAGGCTAGAAGATTACAAATCTAGAAGATGGAGAAGAACACTTACTTGCAAGGTCCTCAAATGGACAAGGTAAGCTCAAAGGAAGTCTTGTGATGGAGGGTTCTCTTCACAAATGGTATCAAGGGAAAGCTTGCAAGATGAGGAAGAAGAAGGTGGTCTCCATTTCGAGTTTGGTGCAAGATTGGTGAGGATTTGAGATGGAGAAGCAAGAAGAAGAAGAAGTTGCACAAGGGAAAACCCTAGGTTCAGCTGGAACAATGGTGAATGAAATGAATGAAGGAGATGGGTTTCCCTTATAAGCAAGTGAGGTTTGGGTCCCACAACTTAAAGAACTTGGGTGGCTGAAATCATCTAATTCGGGACCTCGGATGGATTCGACGAAGAAGGAAGAAATGATCGTCGAAATATCTAGTTTCCAAAAAGTATATGTTTCGCGGGTTTCGGGAATATTGAGTTTTGGGTACAGATTTGGTGTGAAAAGACTGTTTTGCCCTCAAGGCCAAGAAATCGGGTTTTCGGGTTCTCAAATGGATATGGGATCAACATGAAAGTTGTAGGATTCCTCAAGATGAATGCAACGGGCCAAAAACACAATACGAAACAAATCGGAAAAATCTCACAAGCAAATGCAAAGCCGAAAAGGGAACCCCCAAAGGGCCCCACAAGCTACCAAAGCACTCAAAAGCCCAAAACTAGAAGAAAAACCATTCTAGCTCACAAACTCAACCCAACAAATACTAATCCCACTAAAAGAACTAATCCACAAATAAAACAACACTAATCCAAGAGATTAGGGGTCGGGTTCTCACAGATTTTCTATCATAACATCTAGTTATAACCATAAGCTCATTTTAAGTTTTGAAAATTGTAAAAGTGCATAAGGAGCCCGGGATGTCTTCAACTCAAGGAGTACCAAGTCATATCTATGATCGACATACGGGACCCCTATTCACTCAAATAGGTCTTAAAACATTTATCTTTCCCGAATTGTATAGTTCATCATATTTCTCTATTTCCAAGATTGACATGTCATGAGTTGTTTTCCCGAAAGCATGATAGTAGCATTGACTTGTCTCGAAATGTATTGCCCGACATGAAATGACAGCGTGCCCCTGAGCACCCCCGTTTTACCCGTTTATTTACTGTACTTGATTTACTTGCATATGTCTCGATTGGTTTTGACCTATGAGTCGGCATCACTAAGCTTGGATACCTTGTCGGTTTGATCCACCGACTTGGAAATCCCTCTCCCGTTCCGCCAGTTGCAGTTTGGATCCCGATACCCGGTCATTACCGTGGTCCCGTCCCGATACCCGGTTCGCTACCGTGGTCCCGTTCCCGTATAATTATATTGTATATATGTATACGTTGTTTCTCCTCACCTTGTGTGACTGAGATCAACGTCCCGTGATACTGTTGTCACTTTAGTGACAGAGGACTTAGCTTTATGTGATTGCCACCTTGTTATTCCCGATTCCTTGGATACCCCATATATTTTATCTTGTTTACTTGTTTTATAGCAAATGATTTACATGATTTATGAGAGTTCTTGTTTAAACAGATTTCTATGCTTTTCAAGAGATTTCATCTATTGTATATTGTTGCATCTTTTCATTCTCTTGCCAGACCGTCGTGTCTGACCCATCTGCTTTGGTACTCAGGTCTCGTTGCCGGCTTCCTTGAGGAGGAGCCAGAGGAGGCAGTAGGTGAGCTGCAACCTCTAGTTGAGTGGCGTGCTGACGATGTCATGTAGACATCGAGTTGCCAAGAGGCGTAACATTTTGGGGAGAACTTCTTAACCATTCTTTTGGGTTATTATTTTGTAATATTGGCCTTTGTTGGCCTCTAATTTTGGGGAATGTAACTAATTGATATTTTGTCTAACTTTAACAACTTTTTGGGAAACTTGCTATAGATCATTGCTCATTCTGATACAGTTTGATATTTGATATTAATGCTTGCATGATTAGAGATAGTCTACTATTTGATTTGCTACACGCTTCCGCACTCAAAAGAAATGTTCATGCAAGGTTGTGATATCCTCACCGCGGACACCTGTGGGAAATTGAATAAGTTCTATATTGTGGATGTAGATAATCATCTTGAATAATCATTACACACTAATGTCCCGATCCCGGATTGGGATTCCCGGTCCGGGGTCGCGACAAAGCATCTTCTTTAGCTCCAAGCTTTCTTTCTTCTATTAGCTCTCCCCCTTTGACCATGCCTCTCTCTCCCTTTGGCAAGATGTGCATTCTATCCCCCTGTAGAAGATCCCCCTTAGGAAGCTTGGACATTCTCTTCCCCTTTAGAGAACTTGAATGCTCTCTCCCCCTTTGACATTAAATTGCAAAGGTACCTACACACATGAAACAAGGAAAATACCTTTAGAAGCACCTGTTAACAAAAGAAATCGAAAATGAAATAAATAACAGGTTATCATGTATGGAAGTAATCTCTAAGGGTTCAAAGGCAATCTAAGAGTCAATTTGATCAAAACTAATACTTCCTATGAAGGTTTACACTCCCCCTCAATCCATTCTCTCCTCTTGTCAAACTTTTGACATAGATATAACTATTTGTTTCAAGAAGAAGATGATTTTACCAATTGAGAGTCAACTTCAAGGAAAGGATTAGATTCATTTAACTATAAAGTACAATTTGATCAAATTACCAAAAGAGAGTATGGTCAAGGCGAAAAGCGATCATGGATACCAATTGGAAAACAAAGAATACCAATTGAGATTTAAGGATAAGACTTTTAAATCAACCACTCTAAAATGGAGTTATAAAGAATATAACTATTAAGATAAATCCAAATTAGAGCTATCCATGATGCAATGGGGTTTACTAAACATAGCATCAATCAATTTAACTATGAAAATCATATGCTATGAAAGTTGTGAAATCATTTCATTCAAACAATAAATATGACTATTATGTGCAAGAAGAGTGAAATGAATTTCAAGCATGAAGCAACCTCAACTAATAACCAACCAATATTATGAACACATAAACATGGTGGTCATGAGATATACCTATATGAGCAAGAGAGGTGGCAAACATGAAAATTATAATGCTAATGAAATGTGACATGGAACAATAATATATGACTATGAAGTTCAATCCAATGTACACAAGGTCTATCATATACACAAGATAAGACATCAATTGGATATGAAATCAATGGAAGATTATACCAAATGAAACCAATTGAATATGATAACATGATTAATATCAAGGACGTGACAAACACAAAATTCCATCAAGCATCATAAAATGGATATTCATCACTTTTAATGATATAACTAATAAGCATAGTGATGAACAAGGTAAATTGCAATGCAAAAGGATATAACTTTGTAATGCATGCAATTTTCAAAGTGTCAAAATCATATGAATTCAACATCTAAGATATCCATCAAACATATAGAAATATGAAGAATGGATTTCAAAGAGTTTCATATGATCAAGATCACTACTATGAAGTTGAAACATGTATAAGGATGACATCACTTAGAGAATACACATGAATCAACATCATAACCATCCAAAAAGAAATGACTAGAAGGCATAGAGGATGGATTTGAGTTCTAGTATGGTTTCTATAAGTATAACTAATATCACAACTATACATGGAACTAAATGACATTTGCATATAAAAAGAATATAACTAAATAAGCAAAGATGCAAACAAAATTCATTTCCATTTCTAAGATGATGAAACCAAAAGAACAAGGAAATGAGAATCATGGAACATGCTTTGATGATTACAACTAATGATGTTTTAGAGCATTTCCATTCATACAATCTTCAAATCATTTCAATAAACAAAATCCAACAATAAGCATAAAAAGAATGATTTTGAAGAACAATTTTCAACATTGTATTTTAAAAGATATAACTTAAATGAAACACATACAAGTTGATTTTTCAAAACAATGATTTTCCATATAAAAGTATAACTTAGAAATCCATGGAAAAACCAAATTTATTCAAATCATTTGTTCAAATAATCTAACTAAGACATCTACACAAATGATTCAACAACAATTGATCACGAATGATCTAGCTATGAAAGCTTTTGAACTCACAATCAATTGATCATGTAAAGAAATGCAATGCAAGTCATACAACTAAATATGAGCAAAAAGCAAATCTAACATGATGAAATTATAATCAAAAGATTTTGAAAACCATGAAATGTAACTAGAATGGTGCATGAAGACAAAATCAATTGATCATAAAGAAACAATGCATTTTAATAAATGTAACTATAGAGAAACAAAATGCAAATGCAACATGACCAACAATATGATTTAACTTGAAAGGAAAGGTTGGTCAAAGAGGTTCAAGGCCTTAAGGTTTGTCTAAGTATCTAACTTTAGGAATCCACCTAAGGTCTTGATAGGGTTGAACTTTGAGGTCTAGTTTGGAATTCTCACCAACTATAGGAGATTTGACTTGATATATTTTCAATTTAGACTTATCACCATGATATTTAGATTTTACTAAATTTAGCTTGGATTGGTGATTAGTCTTTTGACGTTGGTGAGTTTGTTTCTTAGGGGATTGATTCACTTTTCTTTTCTTCTTATTTTCTCCCTTTACTTGACTTTTGAATTTTAAATTTAACTTAGCAACTTTCTTCAAAAGTTCTTTCATGGGTTGATATAAGGGAGATATGTTGAGAAGCTTTTTGTTCATAGATTCTTTTAAACTTGGTTTAACTTGTTTAAACTTTTTAGAATCTATTTTAGGAGACTCCATTTTAAATGATTTAACTTGTTTAATCTTTTTGGAGTCTTCTTTGTTTTTTTAGTGTCTTACCCTTCATAGATTTAGATTCTACCTTTTTGGGTTCAAAGATGGGTTTAGACACATGGCTTCTTCTTAGTTTGCACTCAAATCTAAAATGCCCTTCAATGCCACAAGGGCAAAGGAGAAAGAGTGTTAGAGAATGAGGACTCACCTTTCACAAAAGTGTTGGTGAATTTAGGGTCATGTGAAGTATACTTATCAAAACCAAGACCCGTCCTATCTCCATGAGGTTTACCCAATTTAAATAACTTTTCAAGATTCTCTTCACTTTGGGTAAACTTGCACTCATACTTTTGCTTGTAAACTTCAAGTTGAGTGACTTTAGTTATAAGGATTGAATTTTCATTTTTGACTTTTTAAAGTTCATTTTCAATTTCCTTATAGTTGCTTAGCTCTTCATTGGCAAGTTTTAATTCAAGTTTTAGTTCATTAACAACTTTAGATCCAAGTTCTAAGGTTTTTAACTTACTTTGAACATTAGTCATGTTTTCCATGGACATTGTCAACTTGGATTCTAAATTGATAAAGTCTTTGTCTTGCCTTTTCAATTGATCTCTTAGGTTTAAGTTTTCCTTTTTAAGATCATCATAACTTATCTTAATCTCATTTTGTTCATCTTTGATATTAGATAAGTTATTTAAAGAGATCATGAACTTAGAGTCCAAACATTTTATTACTTCTTCTTTTTCACTAAGTTCATCTTTTGAAGAAACTATTTGTTTGTTTAGATTTATAGATTCTTCTCTTAACTTTTTATTTTTCTTCTCAAGCTTTAAGGATAATTCATATAATTCTTCAAAGGCTTGTTGAAGGTCATCTTCATTATAATCATTTCCTTCCTCTTTTGAATCAAATTGAGATTCATTTAATTGAGGGTTTGAATCTCCAATCGAAGGAAGAATGAGGGGTCTAGGAGAATCTACAAAAGAATCTAAACTATCTACCATAGTGGAATCCATCCTAATGATTTTCATGAAAGCACAACTCTAGGGTTTTGACTCTAGGTTTTTACACCTAATCAAGAGTTCCAAACACTTGATCTTATAAGATAGAGCACGAGGCTCTGATACCAATTGAAAGTCCTGGGATCCTAACCCTAAAGGGGGGGGGGGGTGAATAGGGTGTGCTACAAATATGACTAATTAAGACAAATTTTAATTTCTTAACATAAACTAGTCACAAGTGATGATTAATCAAACAATATGCGGAAGCTAATATAAACAATCACCACAAAAGCAAGCACCACAACACAAAGGTTTATAGTGGTTCGGCCTCAATGCCTACATCCACTACCGGCTTGTGATGTAATCACCCCACCGGATTTCCACTAAGTATGCTTTTTACTAGGCTAAGCAATAACCTTTACAATGTTGTTTTTCTAGGCTCAACAACAACCTTTACAAGATGCTTTTCAAGGCTAAGCAATAACCTTTACAATGTGCTTTTCTAAGGCTAAGCAATAACCTTCACAAATGAAGATTTTCTCTAAGAAGGTGTCTCTTCAAGAACACTCTAAGAGATACAATTTAAGCACAATTGAATTTCCTCTAAATAGGCTTATATGAAAGTGAGATTCAAATTACAAACATACACTAGAATAAGCTAAAGTGTGTGCACAAGTGTATGAATGTTTTACTTAAATCAATTTCAACAATGAAGCTCTTAAATGAATGCATGATGCATTTTAAAATCAAAGCTTAGAAAAATGATGATTGAAGGTAAATGCTAATCACATGAAAGATTCACACAACTTAAAGAAATGAACTAAAACAAGTTGTATGAATATTAAAGTCTAAGAACACATGTGATTTAGATAAGAGTGATTGCAAACCATTTTAATATACCAAAGATGATAATAAGTTTGCAAAACAACTCTTTAAAAGCTAGAAATCATGCATAAATGAAAATACAAAGATTTAAACATGCATTGATTATACTTTGAATGGAAATCAAAATAACTAGTAAGATGTACCTTTTAAAAACTCAAGCATTTGATTTCCAAAAAGCCTTCTAGCCTTAACACCTCATTCCCCTTTCTTAGGCTCCAAAATGGTCTCAAAAGTTCATCCAACAAGCCTTATGAAAGATGGGAAAAGAATGGACTTTAAACCAAAAAACAGTCCAACGGCTAGTCCCT